>JASXTE010000007.1:19520000-20720000 GCA_030280995.1 Hemileia vastatrix | reverse complement strand
TGAGAATGGAGCAGAGATCATATCTGGGATCATGATGAAGATTCGGCTACCCTTTTGGGTTGACGTAACACTTTTTTGGAAAAAAAAAAAAAAAAAAAAAAGACATATAGGCTAAAGCATCTTCCAAATCAGAGTCTGTTTTATAGTAAAGAACTAAAAGTAAAGTGATAGCATTCATAGTCAAGTGAAGTAGCTGCCTAGTAGAGAGATGTTTCATTGTTGTCAGTGAAAGGCTCATGTGATGAGGGAAGTGAGAAGTCACCACCAAATGTGCAGTTGGGGTGTGAAGATAGAAAAAAAAAAAAACTTTAAAGGTTTGCCACCAAAAATGAAGTAGCATAGAGTGAGGAAAGACTTCAGGTTGACATCAGCAATTATAAGTCACGTGACTCTCTTAAAAATCTATCATGGATGTGATGAGTTTGGGATCAGGAATTAGGAATGGAAATTGCAGTATAAGAGGCAGGATAATGCATTATCATGGATTCCTTATCCTCTTAGCCCTGGGGCTAGTGGATAAGAATCTTCTACAATGAATAATCTCTGATCCCAGGTAAAAAAATTCCTGACCCCTCATTGCAGATTCCTCAACTTTGATACCCCCTATTAGGGGGTATCAAAGTTAGAAATTTGTAATCATTTAAAAGGTATTTCACAACACAAAAAAAAAAAGAAAGCCACAAGCATGACATTAATTCTCAATAAATTAATTTGTTTTTGGGAGCACAATATGGCATGCATACCTTAAAAAATAATCATGGTTGATTTGGTGAGAAAAAGAGGTATTTTGAAATGGAAGATTTCTAACTTTGATACCCCCTAATAAGTGGATCTAAAAATCTATTTCCTAAAGTTTGGCTTCACCATGTAGTTCAAAGAGAGGGAGGGAGAACTGCTAGTAGTAGTTTACCCCCAAATTTCTCATGCTGACTTATTACTATATCACACTTCTTTATCTTTTTTATTTCAAACCCATACTGCCCCCCCTCCCCCTAACTCTACTCATTCCACTCCCTTACCTCACACCTACACACAACCTCATCAATTCATCATCAACTCTATAATGTATAAGATATTATTATGTTCAGATTCTCTGAGCTATCAAATTAAATAAAACATATTCAAACAAGACAATAAAGGAGATGTAAAGGAGAGGGAGGGTAAGAGGTAGGAAAGAGAAGGGTTTAATAAACATCACTCAACAGTTCCAACCAGAAATATAAAAAGGAACCATACATAATTCTGACTTGCTTTCTCTAATGTCAACTTTTTTTTTTTTTTTTTTTGCTCCATTCCAGGTAAATTTTGTTAGAAACAGTCACAGCCTTTCTTATAAAGTTCTTTTTCTCCTCCCCCAAAAAGAAAAAAAAAAAAAAAAGATAAAAAACTAACTTTCTTTGTTGACTTATCAAACCTGCTAATAATCAAATTTCTTTATTAGGCTACTGCAACAGAGAAATGCTATTTTTCAAAAAAAAAAAAAAAAAATTGAGCACTAAGGAAATATATAACATTACTGATCAACTTTACAGATTGATAAGTGAAATCAATAAAAATCCATAAAGTAGTAAAACAAGCCAACTCAATGCTCCACAACCCATGATTGTCAGTATGAATAGGGTTAAAAATAAACTGGAGACACATCTTGAACTCCAAAAGCTACACTACAAGTTGGACATTTTCGCTGTCTAGTCTCGATTCTAGCGTCCAAACATGCTCCACAAAACAGATGCATACATCGCGTAATAACATGAGATTTGAACCGTTGCTTGCACGAATTACATTTCAACATTTTCTAATTTGAGGGCAAATGGTTTATTATGAGTTATGTAAGCAAAGCACATGGATTTAATGACAGAATGACCAAAAAACCAAAAAACCAAAAAAAAACAACTTACAGTTAAATCTTCATTGAAACTTCTTAGTTCTTGAACTTCTGCTGTGTCGAGACTACCACCTTCATTTGCCAGTGAAGCTGCAAGTTTAGTCTGAGCTTTTGAAAGATCCTTCTCTAGTTTATCAACATTCTCTTCTACCTTTCTCCTCTGAAAACTTTCAGCCTCTAAAGAATTGGTCTTATCTTTTAGTAATTGGGCTAAATCTGCAACTTTTTTATCGCCTTGAATGCATCGTGCGTTCAATTCTTCAATCGCAATGCTAAGTTCTGATATTTTGGATTTGTAAGTTGAGACTTGTTTTTGATGGGCCGTAATTTCCTTTTCCGCAATGAGCTGCAAAAAATATAAAATAAATACAGAAACAATCATTAAAATTTAGCTTACATACACATACGAATAGTACATGTGATACAATTGGCCTAATTTAAAGTAGAAAACATCACACACAATCCGTGCAGCACCTGCTCTAACCTCATCTGTAAGTTTCGCAATAGTTGATGTTTGTTTTTCAACCATTTTCTCTAAAACAGCTGCTTGACTTTTGAGCGTTTCGTTGAGTCTCATGGCACTAAAATACCGATTGTCTGCCTTTGCTTTCTAAATCACAGAGCCATTCATTAATTTTAAGTATCACGAGATATATAGCTCTCTCATCATAAATCGTCTGATGAGGAGCTTTACTTACTTCATGAACAGCTTTCAAGATCTTTTCATCATGCTCTGCCAACTTGAAAACCTTATCCCGGTTTTGTTCGTCCAGAGTGGCCCAAGCAGTAGAAAGTCGATCCACTTCGGCGTATAACATTGTAGCAGCCTGGAAAGAATCATAGCTTCAATGTGAGATGATCAGACATTATTAGAGCTAAGAAATTAATTTTCTAACATGTTCTTGAGCGGTGAGTTGAGTTTGAAGGTCTGTTTCTCGTTGTAAAGATTCCGCGAGTGCTTTAGCCATGGCTTGCTTTGGATCATCGAGAGGGTGATCATCCTGACCGAGTAGGCTTTCAACTGGTCCCCATCGCCTTTGCATCTTTTCCAGTTCAACTTTGAGCTCAGCTTCAGACTGTATTAATCTAGCTAAATCAATAGATTCTGATTCGTTAGTAACCGTTTCAACACGTTCTCTATATGAAGCCAGAATTTGTTCAGTATCTCTACAAAAAAGAAAAAAAAAAAAAAAAAAGAAAGAAAAAAAAAGGTAAAGACCAAAAAATAAAAAATAAAAATGCAAAAGTGTGCTTTAGCCTGCTTGAATACATCGATATATATATAAGAAACTTTTACAAAACCAACTTTAATTTCTCCTGAAGATTCTTGGATAGTTCTAACTCATCATTAATAGCTAAATACTCCACCGATGACCTATCTCCAATATCCGCAGCCAATCTCATTTTTAATCTCCTTACTTCTGAAGATAGTGCATTGATTCGATCTTGTCGACTATTGGCCAAAGTACGGATTTGAGCTACTTGCTTCATTTTCTCAGCATCACGCGATTTCAACTCGTGAAGTTCAGCTCGAGCTTCTTCACGTGTCAAACGAATTCTGGTGATGTCAGAATCCTTAGCCGCTAACTTTTTCTCTAATTCCTCAAGTCGAACCGAGGTTTCGGCCTGCAGTCATGTGATTGAGATCAGAGACAATGTTGATCAAACGGTCTCCCACAATAGACGGTTGGACTGACCACAACAGTAGACCGAAACTCATCTTGTTGCTCGCGTAATTCATCTGCAGCTTTTTGAACCGTTTCTATTTGTTGTCGAAGCCTATCAAGTTCAGCCTTGGAATGAGCCAATTCGACCCTGACTTTCTTGAATGGAGCAGTTTCACTTATCAAGTCTTCTGGCAAATTAAGAAGCTTTACCAACAAAGAATATATCGTGGGGTGTGCGTGTGTATGATGATATGAAAATGTATAATAAAAAATGAGAGCCCGGGGAATGAAGATCATGAACAAAAAGCAAGGTGATGAGAGATGATATCAAAATATATTAGTCATCCTTATCTTCATGAGTATCAGAGTATCAGATGGATAGAAAAGGATGGAGAATACCTTCCACTGAAGTTGCTCTACTTCTTGTCCCCGACCAACATACTCTTCTTGCAACCTAACCAGTTCCCTTAGCCGACCTTCAGCCAACTCGCGAGCAAAATCATAATCTTCACGAGGGACTTGATCAGAACTAGAAGAACTTGGTTCTTCAAGAGCTAACTTTGAATGGCCGTTAGCCGCCCCATTTTTAGCTGATTTAACGGCCACTTCAGGTTTGGTTTCGAGACTAGTGGATTGAGATGGTTCATGAGAAGAAGAGCTGGACTGATGTTGCTCAGGGACAAGTGTTCTACCTTCCAGTTCGCGTACCGTCCGGCTTCTTTCGCGATCCAACTTTTTTTCAGCTCTCCGCAAGCCTTCTTCCATTGTATGAAGTTGGTCATGAAGTTGCTTCAACTTGCTCTCTGCCAAGCCTAAAGCAGCCCGACTGGTAGCGGTTTCAGCTGTTAGTTTTCGACATCTACATCGCACTTCCTCCAAGTCAGGTGAGGCAACGGAAGAATTAGAGGCAAGGGAGATGAGATGGACAATCAAGTCTTTTGAAGCTGTAGACCGATGGACGAGTGCTTTGTCAAGAGGAGAGGGGGACTCAAGAAGGGGCTCTAAGAAATCTTCAGACAAAAGATTGGAAGGCCCATGTCCTAAATCTTTGAATAATAATCTAACATCTTCAATTAGCTGAAAATGAATCAAAGCCCAAGAAAGCATAGATGGGTTAGAGATTGAGATTTGTCAAGGATAAAGATGATGGAAAAGTTGTGTAAAAGAAGAAGAATGGCACGGTCTCGGGAGAGGAAGAGATTGTTGAACTCAGACATAGACAAGTATCAAAGAGCGAGAGAGAAAGAGAGAAAGTTAGAAAGAGGACAAGTAAATGTAACGGACCTGATTCCAACAGACATCGACAGCAGCCAATTGAGCCTCGGCAAGAGTTTTCTGAGCTTCAGATTGATGAAGTTTGTGGTGAGCTCGTTCGAGATCTCGCTTGTATTCCTGCATTTGTCTCCATATCGCCTCTTTCCTAAAATTCTGAAGACAATGAAGGAGGAGGACGAAAAGAGATATTTAGAAGAAAAGGAATGAAAGAGGAAGGACAGATCGATAAAGGAGACGTACTTCGAGAGAATCGTTAAGATCGATGGTAGTGGAGTTGTTGGGAGGAGCAGAAGACGAAGAGGTGGAAGGTAGAGGGAGTTGTTGCTGTTGTTGTTGCTGTTGCTGTTGATTACTTGGAATGATGGATAAATGATCTTGATGAAAGTCGATATCGAAAGATTGAGAATGATGAGGATTGAGAAGATGATTGATGAGCATAGGTTTTTTAGCAGGCGAGCTGGGAGTAGGAAGATCGATGGATCTTTTTCGCTCGTGATGGACCATCGAAGGAAACCAGAACACTGACACTCCCGCACACAATCCCACATCCACTCACTCGCCACCACGGAAACCATCTCAACTAACGCTCACTATTTGCTATTTTCTAAAGACAGCAATGTCAACCAAACTTCTATTTCGGTTTGTGAAAATGTGGCAATACTCCCTTGCTCTACTTTTTGCATTTCATTGAACCAAGGAAACCCCATGAAACATGCTAATGTGCTCATCATTACCTGTTATACAGCACAAGGCCATTGGCTCATAACTTTGGTTTAGTAAATTATCATTTCATTATTTATTTCATTATAAAATGTATCATTGCATCTTGAATCTTTGCTAACTCTACTAAAATCCCTTTTGCTTTTTTATCATATATATCCATTGTTGATTCATTGAATTAACTTTTGTCTGATCTGAAAAGAGGGAGCCACAAAATGAGTGATGGGCTTAGATAGATCAAAATGGTAAGAAAGGTAAAAAAAAAAGAATATTACACACACACCTGGATGAAAAGGCAACATAATAAGTAAAGAGAAAGGTAGTTGGAAGAATAAATGGTTCATGTAAGCATGGTGATATAGTCAACATTGATACCCCCTATTATAAAGAAGCTACTACTCAAACACTTTTATTAGGGGGTGTCAGTTCTGGCAAATCTGCACTTAACTTAAGTGTGGATTTCAAACCAAATCAGCACTTAAATTTTGCAAAAAAGTTACTTATTTCAAAAATGGGTGTCAGTTCTGACCTCAAATCAGCACTCCTTTTTTGGTAATTGTTTTTTCAAAACCACATGTTGGCCACATCATCCCTATCACATGTGATACACTGACCTTCCTCACTACCTACCCATCAATTCTTGGCACACACCCCTTCCTGACATTTTCAACATTTTGACCAGGCATGTTTGCATTCTTTTTTACTTATTTCTTCTACCTCTTAATCCTTTTTCTTGTTATGTGCCAGTTTCATAATGCCTCCCAGACATTCCAAATCTCAAAAGATAACTCAAAAATCTGCTTTGTCACAAAAGTCTCCTCGTAAAGCAAGCCCTACACCTGAAAAACCAAAGTCAGGTTCAGGTCAGCTTAAAAAGGATGATTATCTCATCATAATCAACTTCCTTAAAATAAAATCAAATTTTGAAGCATGTTTAGGATGTGAAAAGTCCACTCGTATTGGACGTCCACCTTCTTCAAAGGTTAATGGCTACTTATTGATGGCCAATGAAGTAAGGAAGAAAACAAGGGGGAGAATCGATATCAATCCTAAACAAATGAGGGAGAGATTTAAGAGTTACCAATCAAAATATAAAAAGGCTCATCATGCTGCAAATGAAACTGGCTTTGGTATTGACAATGATGATTTGGAGATTGGAATTTCTACTGTTTCCAAAAAGCTCAATGTCATGTGTCCTTTCTATGAGGAAATGGATAATCTTTTTGGTTCCCAAGTTGATGTAAACCCTTGGTTTCTACATGATACTACTAAGCATATACCCTCTGGATCTCAACCATCAATTAATCCTCCTGAAATACCTGTACATCAACACAATCAATCCCCTCCACCTTCTAACCATAGTTCAGCTGAAGATGATCCCGACTATCAAGCAGAACAATTATATCACAGCAGATCTGAATCCTCAGAGGCCCAAAATTTAAATGTATGTTTACTTTTTGTTTTTTCTTCAATTCTTCTCTGAATTTCTCTTTCTTTCTAGTGTCCTCCTACTCAAACTCAATCTCCGTTAAATAATCTTGATTCTGGAAATGTGAATCCCACTTTAGAAGCTGCTTTAGATGAACTTCCTGAAGTCTCTTGCTCAAGCTCCAAACTAAAGCGTCAAGCCTCAACTTCAATGAACTTGAACCATCTATTAAAATGTGGTAATACTTCAACAAGCTTATTTGGTTCCCTTGAGGATTATTTTGAAAAAAAAAGATATAAGTAAAATTTGTTTACTATATATCTTAATCATTAACTCATTTATTTATTTATTTCAATTTAATTTTCTCAGAAAAATTAACTATTGCAAAAAATGCCCTTGACTTTGAGAAGATGAAGTTTGATCATATGCTAAGGAAAGATCAGCAAGCCTTAGATTTGGAAGAAAAAAAATTTGAGACAGAGCAGATGGAAAGAGTAAATGACCATCAATTACAAAGAGAAGACCTTCAATTTCAAGGAGAAATGGCTATTTGTGAAATGGAAAAACAAGAGAGTTTTTAAAAAAAAGATTTCATTATGGAATGTGTAAAAAATGGCCAATCTTATGAGGACATTAAAAAATTACTTGACCTTTTTAATTGATAAATTGTTTTTCTAGTTAATTTAATTTTGTTTGATTTCTTTTTGGTAATATTTTCTTATATGCTGACTTATAAAAGGTCTTGAATAGAGTACATTATTTTTGAAATTTTTTTTGAAAATATCATACAATTTTTCTATCTTTACATTCAAGTCAATAAGTTTGCTTATACTTTTATTTTGACAAAAATTTGAAAATATAATAAAAATTTTCTATCTTTACTTTCAAGTCAATAAGTTTGCTCATCTAAATACTTCCAAGTCAATAAAATTCAATATCTCTTTTGAAAATTTGGCAATACCTCCCCTTGAATTTTATTGAAACAAGGGGTGGGTACCACCAAATTTTTCTAAGTCATCAATTTCACATGTCAGATTTAAAAAATTGGCAATACCCTCCCCTGCATTTTATTGAAGTAAAGAGTGAAAGTCATCAAAATTTAATATAATTACATAAATTAATTAATATATTAATAAGATATGTCAAATTTACTACTTTTAAAGTAATGACAATTCCTCATGCCAAAATGCAGATCAAGTATTGAAACTAGGTTTGGGACTTTCCACAGGTATAGGCTAGAGGAACCCCATGAAACAAATTAATGTTATCATGATTACCTTTTATACAACACATGGTCGTTGGCCCATTACTTTAATTTCAAAAATTGAAATATCATATTTATTTATTAAAAATTTATAAAAGAATATTAAATATTTGGTGACTCTACAAATCCCCATACTTTTTAGATCTACCAAAAGAATTTTTAAATTTATTACCTTTTTCATCTTTTTTTAACTTGTTTATTCGTTGGATTAACTTTTGGCTGATCTGGAAAGAGCAACCAAAATGCATGAAGTCTTGACAAGATTCCAAACCTGGAGGAGCCTTTGTGGTTTGGTGATTATCGTAAGAAGAATTCCAAACTGTTTCGATGATTCCATTTCCTAATCCAAAATCAATTATACATCTATGATCCGGGAAATATAATCCATGTCCTTTAATTTTAGCAGGTGATGGAATAGGTTGTCCAGTGATAGGATGAATATATGTGAAAATTCAGGTACACCTCTACAAATTTCATAAACATTTTGAATTGAATCAAAAATTCACATGTTTATGATGATCTTTGCTTTTAGATCAAGGTACACCTTTTCAATTTTTAAGAACAATGTGTTGAAAGGAAACAATATAGTGGTAAACCCACTCATGTGTACCCTGATCTTTGTGCTAAGATCAGGGTACACTTCTCAAAATCTCTGATACAATTTTAATCAAGGCCTAATACAATGGTGGACTCTTATGTTCAGCCAAAGATGAAGGTCCACCTCTTCAAATATCACTGAACACATGGTTGCAGGCAAAAATACCATGGTGTACCCTGATCTTTGGCCAAAGATCAGGGTACACGTCTTCAAATTTCAAGAAATATTTGAATAGGAGAAAAAACATATGTAAAAGGGTTTTTTTAACAATGTATATTGATGTATTGAGACTGAAGGAGAGGGGATGTATCCATTCCAAGGAGAGGGTAAAGGTGGGAAAAAGCCCAGGCCAAGGGGGGATAAAGAATAGGATAAATGAGAGAAAAGAGGGAGAGAGAGAGAGAGAGAAAAAAAAAGGTTAATTTTACCTATAAATTTAAAAAAAACCACTTACAAAAAAAACAAAAACAAAAACTCAAAAAACCAAAAAAAAAATTAGCAAAAAATTAAGTAAAAAAGATAAAATGACTTACCTGGAGAGATGAGTTGAGAAAAAAGAAATATAAGTGAAATTGTTTGAGTGATGTAGGAAGAGAGTAGAAAACGGATATGAGTGAAGAAAAAAAAGAGAGTGACTGAAAAAATATGCCTTTGCTGAAAATATGCAATTTCATGTTGAGTTGATGAAAGAAAACACAGATAGATAAAAAAAATAAGACTTTAACAGCAAATTCAAAAACCAAAAAAATATGCAAAAAAATTTACCATTCTCAGTGAATAACACATGCAAATTGATCATTTGAAGAGAATGAAAAATTAAAATTAAAATTGCGTTGAAAAATTTTGGAGTGTTATTGGAAGAATTTTCGCCCTTATACTAGTTGATTGAGAAATAAAAGTGTTGGATATAGTCGGAGGTGAATCAACTTTTTCATCTTCATACAGCTCTAACCATTGATCTTTGAGGTCAGCAAGTAGGTTATGAAGTATAGTGCAACACAGAATCCAGTTGATCACCACCTCCATTTCAGATTTATTTCTAAGAGTACTTCTTAATTCCCTTAAACTAGAAAAATGGCCTTTCAAGATTCTGATAGAATGTTCAATACGGACTCTTGACTTTTCCAAATGATTGTTGAACTTGGCATTTTGACTGTCTTCTCAAGCTGCTCCCCGAAAATCAGGAAGTACATACTTTCCATTCACATAAGCAGAATCTGCAAGAAGATACTGATCTTCATCAAAGAATTTTTCAGGTTCATTTGAAATTTGAATTCTTTGGAAGACATAGGAGTCATGACATGAGCCAGGATAGCCAGTGAAGAATGATATTAATTTTTTGTTTATGTCACATATAAGCTGAACGGAAATTGAATATCTGTAAAGAAGATATATTTGTTTGTGTTAGTTTCAAAGAGAATAATAGGAGTTAAAAATAATCTACTTCTTTTTATGGTCAAAGTAATTGTTTCCACCTTGAGCAGGTTTCTGGCTCAAAGGAATAGTAGTACCATCAACAAAACCAATACATCCTGGGAAGCCCTCTGCTTGCATAACCTGAGATGATTCAAGTTGCTATTCTTTTGTTGTCCAGGTGAGAAGTTGAGATTCCAAGGAGTTGATGGCAGTGATACATTGTTTGGTATAAGTTTTAACTTAACCATACCCTAAATAAAAGACATTTTCTAAACGTTTCAAAGTGGCTCCATTACCATTTGAACCCAAATGACATACACCACCAGAAATCTGGGGGTGAACTGCTAGCATTTCCCTCTATTTGAAACTATCAGGAATTTGTCAGGAAACTGTTGGGAAACCATCCTGAAACTGTGTCACGCGCCACGTTGTGGTAGCCTAAAGTTTAGTACGGCACCTAAATATGTAAATGGAGTTATCACGGCATGCAAGATTGGTGTTATTATTTTTTTATATAAAAGAGTTTTATTTAATTTATTTGAGTTTTAAATATGAAGAAATTGGTCACGAGCAAATGCCTACACAAAAACAATTTATGTTATGGAGAAAACTTATTTTTACGGTCTGAAAAATTTATAAGTATCAAGTTGAGTCACTCAAGAACCTTAAGAAATTTTCCCAGAATTTTTACTATTTTTCTTATATTTTTAAATGAATTTTAAAGTTTTATAGAAATATTTATGTTTTTAGAAATTACTTAACTTTGATGAATTTTCACGGGGTGATTAGAGCTGCGCAGACTACGAAAACTAGTTTGGAATGTAAAGGGGAAGTGGCTCTATCATGTGTAATTTTTCTAGATTTTTTATTATAGTTTTAAAGGTTCTAATTGAGTCCGCTTGGACTCCGTTTTGACTCCGTACGGACTCCGTACGGACTCCGTTCGGACTCCGCTTCGGCTCCTTACGGGCTCCGGATTGACTCTGGGAGAGCTCTGGAGGGGAAAACTTAGGCACGTGACTAGGAATACTTAAGCGCCTCTCAAACTCGAAATTGAGGGGGGGGGACACATCATACAGCTTAATCATTAACCACCACGGTCTCATTTTTTATTACTCAACAAATTAAATAAGTTATAATACCCTTATAACATTTATTATTTTTACATAACATTTTAGAAATACAATTCAACAATTTAAATCACACTTCATATAGGGTATCTTTAGAAAGGTCTTCATCACTGGGACTTGATTATTGCTGTCTCATAAAAATTCAAATTATTATAAAAACATAAAAGTCAATCTTTTCAGATCTTTCACTGGTACACCTTAATTGTTGTTATCAGTATTTCTTTATCAACAGCCACTTTATTTAAATCTCAATAAGCGTTAATTATTTTAGAGTTTCATTATTTTTATCAATCAGATTCAAGTAGATTGGTTAGCTTAGTGATTTAGAATTCCCATTTTGTTATTTTTATTGGAAGGACGGGGTTTTCAACTAAATCCACACATCTCCTCCGGATTCTGCTTACAGCAAGGCGACTGTAAGAGTTTACCTTACCATAGTTGGCGCCCAACGTGGGGTTCGATTTCTCTAGCTTTCTTTAAAAGACTTACTTGGATCAAGAACGTTATTAGCCTGCAAGAGGCTTATTCTCTGGAACTCTAATTAGATTTTTGTTATTGGCCTGCAAGAGGCTTGTTATTTTAACGGTTGTTAATGCTTTTCTTATGTTTTGGGATGTCTACTACTAGTGGAACTGCTGTGTTGGCTGCTGGTGTACCTGTTAGGGCATCAGTAAGGATTGTATCTTGGGTTGGACCCAAGTTTTCTGGAGATGATTTAGAAGGATTTTTACATAGGTATGAAACTGCAGCTGCGATTGATGGTGCTTTACCTTTGGATATGGTGAAGCAGATTAGGTTCTTTATTTTGGACAGAGAGGTGGAAAAGGAGGTTATTTCTATGGATGGTTATAAAGATCAAGATTGGAGAAAGCTCAAGATGGAAATGGAAAAAAGGTGGCCAAAAGTTTATTCATTGGAGGATCTAAAGGATATAGCTAGGAAATGGGAATCAAAAGGTGGTGTAACATCTCTGCATCAGTATCATCAGTTTATGGTTGAATTTCAGGTGGTTCTGGATTATTTGTTGGAGTATGAAATTTTATTTCATGATAATGCATCAAAGTATATTTTTTGGGATGCTATGGGGGAAAAGGTTAAGAAAGATGTTTTGATGGTGCTTATTAATGCGAATTTAATGAAGGATTGCCCAGATGGAGAAACTAGGATTCCTGGTATGGAGGTGCTAAAGAAGGTTATTTTGGAACATCTGGATACTCATAACTCTGTTGATTTGGGCTCTGGAGAAGACACTGAGGTCGCTCAAGAGATAGAAGAGGATGGTGTAAAAGAACTAGTTACTGAAGAAATTTCGGATTCAGCCATTCCTGAAGATTTTGTCCAGCCTGAAGATATTATTTTTGTTGACTCTTCTATTTGGAAAGAAGAGGTTTCTGAAGATGAAGATATTATTGTCACTGATGAAGAAAATTTGGATGTTGGGGATAATTTTGTTTTGGATAATTTGGAATTTGATTTAGAGGAATATTTACCTCAGGTTTTGTCTTCAAAAGCGGAGACTGTCTGCAATTCAGATGTGGATATGGTTTATGAATCTGGTATATGTATGGTGGATTTGTTTCAATCTCAGGAAGAGATTTTTATGGAGGATATGGTTTTCCCTGCACTAATAAAGAGTGTAGTGGCATTTGATAATAGAGTGCATAAATTGGATGCACTCATGTTTTGGAAAAGGGCTGTTTATTTTTCTGTCCTTTTATAGGACAAATTCTGGGAATTTTTTTTTGGGTTTTATGGAATCGGTGGATAAGCCCTTGGGGCAAAATTATGGATTATCTCCAGGGGATATCAAGAATTTAATTCCTCCGAAATGAGGATAAACTACCTAAACTCGGCTGAAATTTTTTTTTATCGTTATGTCTTCAATTTATTCAGGATTCAAATTATTATGGATGCCCTCATTTTTTGGGGTAGCAGGGGCTGATCGCTCTAATGTTGTAATCTCTCCTCATAATGAGATCCCGGATTGCAATAGGTCAGCTCACTTGAAGATAATTCAAGTGGATTCTCAATTATTTTCTGTTAATATTACTTTGGAGTGCAAATACGTTTTGGACTTTTCTATATGTTTATTGGATTTACCCGGTTTTTCTATTAAATTTAAAAACGGTGAAAAAGGCAAAATGGGCCAAATTAGGTTGGATAAAAATTGGAAGGGTATGTTTTATGGCCTCCAGCAAGAGGTTAAACTGCAAGTATCTCCTTCTATTACGGACCTCCAGCAAGAGGGTAAACTGTGAAAATCTCATCAAAACCAAATTAAAAATCTCAGTATAAGTAAATCACAAAAAAATAATTTATGTGAAAAGGTTATTCCGGGCCTCCAGCAAGAGGTTAAACTGCAATTATCTCCTTCTATTTTGGACCTCCAGCAAGAGGGTAAACTGCAAATATCACAACAAAATATGATTAAAAATCTCAGTATAAATAAAACACAAAAAAATAATTTTTGTGAAAATTCAATTCCGGTCCTCCAGCAAGAGGTTAAACTGCCAACTTTCTTTATGGGTGATTTACTGTTGGATAAGGGAAGCAAAGGTGTTGGAAAATCTGTTTATAAATTAGACGAGGGAAAGGAGAAAAGGGTTAAATTTAAAAATGAAATAAAATATTTTTCTAATTTTTCTTATTCCGATTCTGACGATGAAGAAGATTCATTTGATGAAAGTTTTAATGGCGATACAAAAGAAAATGTTTTACCTCAAGTTAATTTAGATGTGGACGCAGCCAAATATAAGAAGGTAGCAAATAAAGTTCGACCTATTAATGAACCGCTACCTGCTGAATTAAATCCACCTTTGAGAAGACCAAGGTTATCAAGAGATCCTTATGAAAGTCCCTTGGTAAAGAATCCGCCTGAATTTTCTGAGACGTCAAGAATCACTTTTGAGAGACTGGGTGTTGTTAATTTTGGACCTGATGGTTGGTTGTCTGGAGAAGAGAAGAAGTTGTTGTTGGATGTGATGGTCAAGCGAGAGAAGGCCATTGCTTTTGTAGAAGAGGAGAGGGGTGTGTTGAAGCATTCCTATGGGGAGCCTTACAAGATTCCTGTGGTATGTCATGAACCGTGGCAGCAGAAACCGATTCCTATTCCGGCTGCATTGAAAGAAGCTTATATCGAAGTTGTCAGAGAACGGATACGCACTGGACTGTATGAGCAATCAACATCAAGTTATTCTAGTCCGGTATTTTGTATCAAGAAACCGAATGGCAATCTTAGAGTTGTTAATGATCTTAGGGAATTAAATAGGGTTACAATAAAGGATGCTGGGATACCGCCTAGTGCTGAGGAGTTTGTTGAAGCGTTTGCAGGGAGAGTGTGTTATGGTTTGGGAGATATTATGGGTGGATATGATGAGAGAGAGTTACATCCGGACTCAAGGCCTCTCACTACATTCGATACACCACTTGGACGTTTACAGTTAACAAGATTACCTCAAGGAGCAACAAATTCGGTTGCAGTTTATCAAGCTCAGATGGCTTGGATCCTTCAAGATGAAATTCCACAATATGCTGGAATCTTTATAGATGATGGAGGAATTAAGGGACCAACAACCGACTATGATAACCAGGTGTTGGAAGAGAATCCCGGGATACGCAAATTCATTTGGGAGTTTGCAATTACTTTAGAAAGAATCTTGTTTCGAATTGAAGAGGCTGGTTTAACTATTTCAGGTTCAAAATTTTCATGTTGTGTGCCAGCCTTAGAAATATTAGGCCATGTGGTATGTAGAGAGGGTAGGATTATGTCCAAGAAGAAAGTTAACAAAATTCAGTCCTGGCCAAGACCCAAGAATACGACCGAAGTCAGAGGGTTTTTAGGCGTTTGTGTATATGTTAGAATGTTTATTAAGGACTTTTCTTCATTGGAAGCTCCATTGAGACGGTTAACGAGAAAGGATGCAGACTGGGAGTGGGATGAAGAGTGTGAGAAGGAGGTTGTAGGGAAGGATTTAGTCCTGCACAAGTTGGATTATGGAAAAAATGCTGGCAGAATTTATTTAGCAGTTGATTCAAGTCAGGTTGCAGCTGGGGCGGTTTTGTCTCAGATGGATAAAGCTGGTTACATCAGGCCAGTTAGGTATGAATCTGTAGTATTTACTGAGTTCGAATCAAGATATTCTCAACCAAAATTGGAATTATGTGGTGTGGCAAAAATACTGAAGAAACTTCAGCATATTTTGTGGGGGCAACATTTTGAGTTGCAAGTGGATGCGAAATCGTTAATCCAGATGATTAATTCCCCAAGTTTACCGAACGCACCCATGACGAGATGGGTAGCTTTTATTCAACATTTTTCGTTTGATTTAGTTCATAAGCCTGGCAAAACTTTTACTATGCCAGATGGTTTATCAAGGAGACCACCCACTGAAGAAGATTCAGACTCAGAAGAGTTTGATGAAGATATACCTATTATCAAAGCCAGCACTAAAGGAGCTGAAGACTTTCCATACCTCCCCCATGAGGTTAAACTGGCAGGACTATTGTGTTTAGATTATAATGATGATGACCTCCACCAAGAGGATAAACTGGAAAATAGTTTTTATGTTAAAAAAGGTGTGGAAAAAGGTGTAGATAAATTCGGCAGAGAGGAGGTAGAAGAAGATGTGGTGTATGTAGAGGAAGATGGATTGGTAGTGTGGGATAGTAGTAAGTTAAGGAATGGTGTATATGTTGGAGAATTAGATAATTTAAATAAAAGGGTGGATAAAGAGAAAGAGGTATTTTTGAATACGGTTTACGAAGGATCCAAAGGTTCAGAAGAAAAATGTCGACATAGCTCGATTAAAGATTTATTTAGGGGTCAACGATTATTGGCTCATTCATGTGCAGGTGATATTGGTGATAGAGAAGTCCCTATTGATGTTATATTAATTGATTTTCAAGATGAAGTCTGGGGTCAGACTGGTTTTTATTTTTTGTTAGTCAAATATTTGTTGACTTTAGAGAGGCCAGAAGAGTGTGAAGAGGATGAATGGGTGGCTATCAAGAGGAATTCATCTACGTTTTACCTATCTGGTCGACGTTTAATGAGGAGGAGGTATCCAAATCCTCAAGTAGTTATAACTCAACAGAAGGGGCAAGAATTAGTTTTGAAATCACTGCATGAAGATCTTGGGCATAGAGGCGTTGGAGAAACGTTTAGAAGAATTTCTGATCGATTTTGGTGGCCTGGCATGAAGATGGCTGTTAAACAGTGGGTTCAGTCATGCGAAGAATGTCAAAGACGAAGTTATTTAAGGCCAAAAGAACCTGGAAACGCAACCGGTGAATATACACTCTTTGGGAGAGTTAGTTTAGATGCCGTTCATATAAAAGAGGGACGGTATAAATATTTAATTGTGGCCAGAGATGATTTATCTGGTTGGGTAGAGGCAGCGCCTCTTATTAATTTAACTGCCAAAAATGTGGCAGAATTTTTTTTGAATAATTGGGTGTATCGATATGGAGTGATGAAGTTGGTAACGGTAGATGGAGGTCCTGAATTTGGGACAGAGTTTAAAGAGGCCGTATTGAAAGTTGGATCAAAGGTTAGGGTAGCAACCCCATATTATCCTGAAGCTGAAGGCATGGTTGAAAGAGGGCATCAAGTTATTAAGGATGCTTTAGTTAAAATGTGTGGGACAAGTGCCGAAAAGTGGAGGCACTATTTACCTTTAGTTTTATTTGCTGATCGAATCACTGCCAAAAGGACGACCGGATTTTCACCTTATGAACTTGTTTTTGGACAGAAAGCAGTTTTACCGGTTGATTTAGAAGCTGAATCATATCTTGGAGTTGACTGGGGCACGGTCAAAACTACTGAAGAATTATTGTGTGCAAGAATGATGCAGCTAGAAAAGAAAGAAGAATATTTAGAAAAGGCATATTCGCGGATGATGAAGATCCGAAATCAATCAGTTAGATATTGGGATGAGCGGTTGGCACATCGATTAAGGAAACCTTTGAACCCAGGAGATATGGTCCTGGTGTATAATAGGAGTTTGGAAAGTCAGTGGGGAAAGATGTTTGCAGATAGGTGGAATGGACCGTATAAAATCAAGGAGCAAGTTTCCGGCGGTTCATATGTGCTAGAAGAGTTGGATGGAGTAGTATTGAAGAAGAGGGTAGCAGCCAATCAAGTGAAACGGTTCTATCCTAGAGGCACCAGGAGTGCCGAAGTCTAACTCCGAAATGAGGATAAACTACAATTTTAATGACTTTTATTAAATTTATAACTCCGAAATGAGGATAAACTACAATTTTAATGACAATTATCAAATTTTATTATCCTCTGCAATGAGGATAAACTATGATATCTACGAAATTTTATGGATTCCTCTGCAATGAGGATAAACTATGATATCAATGAAACTTTATGGATAACTCCGAAATGAGGATAAACTACAATTTTAATGACTTTTATTAAATTTATAACTCCGAAATGAGGATAAACTACAATTTTAATGACAATTATCAAATTTTATTATCCTCTGCAATGAGGATAAACTATGATATCTACGAAATTTTATGGATTCCTCCGCAATGAGGATAAACTATGATGTTTATAAAAATCTTATCGACCTCCGCAACGAGGATAAACTATCTTCTTTTTTATAAAAAAATACTTTACTATCGTTACACTGCATGCATATGGTCGACGAAACTATGATGAAACTTAACGAAATTCAATAAGACCTTCTTTGAAATTTTCAAAAACTTAAAATTCTTTAAATATGGGTGAAGATAGTGTTGGAAATTTTTTTAAAAATTTATTGGAAGAAGTGTTCACAGGGGAACCTTCTTAATTTAATATTGGCAAGTGTGGGGGTAATTGATGGGCTGGCTGCTCTATACACAATTACCCCATAATGTTCGTTTCCAAAATTTTCCCTGTTTCTAGTTGAATCCTGGCTTTGTCTTTTAATTTTAGGAAGTCCACTAAGACTATAAACTGGAACAAATCAAGAGACACCGCTCTCAACGCCGGATTCAAGATTTTTTTTATTTTGTTTTTGATTTTTTTTATGTTAGATTGTGATTTCTTTTCTTTAACATATATTATGAATTATTGTAAAGGTGATGCTCACTGGTGGTCTCTAATCATTTTTATAAATTGGAGGGAGCCCACCCAGTGATCATCATTATAAAAATTATCTTCTAAAAACTTTCATTTTTTTCTTTTGTTTTCAATTTCTCAAAATTGTGTAACCACATCAAGTTGCACTTGGATGTGGGTATGATGTCGAGGGTACGGCTCACCAAATGGCTGGGGGGCATCTTTTAAAATTTTATTTTAAAATTTTATTTTAGTACTTTTTTTATCTTTCTTTTCACATTCATTTATCTTTCTTTAAAATTAAATTTTAAATTTTATTTCAAAACTATCTATTCTAAAATCTTTTATTTTAAATATAAAAATAAAAATAATAATAAAAATAAAAATAAAAATAAAATAAAAATAAAATAAATAATAATAAAAAAAAATAAAAATAAAAATAATAATTAATTAAATCAAAATTATTATTATATTTCTTAGTTTTGTTTTTCAGTCTTCATTCTTTTTAGCTTTATTCATTTAGTTTAGACAGGAAACAGGGTCTAGGAGAACTCAATACCAATGGGATTTTACTTCAAGATATCTGTTAGTCCTCCAAGACTTTAAACTGGCTACTGTTCATAACGTTCTTTAAGGTTTTTTATACCTATTTTGGAGCTGTTAGTCCTCCAAGACTTTAAACTGGCTACTCTTCAAGACGTTCTTTAAGGTTTTTTTTACACGTATTTTGGATCTGTTAGTCCTCCAAGACTTTAAACTGGCTAATTTTCAAAACTATCATTAAAATTTTTTTTTGGATTTGTTAGGTCCACCAAGACCTTAAACTGGACTATTATCATGTGTTGGGTCCACCATGACCTTAAACTGGATTTCTTATCGATTAAATGTTTGGTCCACCATGACTTTAAACTGGTAGTTCATTCATTGTTTAGTCCACTATGACTTTAAACTGGAAAATTAATATCTGCAGGATAATTCAACATTCATTGGACCAATATGGCCTTATACTGGATTACTTGTCGATCAAATGTTTGGTCCACTATGACATTAAACTGGATTATCAAATTTATTCAATCTTTGGTCAAGCCTAGGCCTTACTTAGGAATATATCAAGATATTTATGCACTTAAACGATCTTTGGTCCACCAAGACTATAAACTGGAATGTCAATCTTGTTTGGATAACTCAATTCAATCTTTTAATTTATCACTGTCCACTAAGACTCTAAACTGGTTATTCAATTATTTCTGGAATTGGGTGCTGATAAGCTTTAGGAGGTTAAAATTTTAGGTGGTGATGATGCTAAGGAAAGCATAATGGGTAATTAGGTGAAATTTGTGGCGCTTTAACATGGTCTAAAGTTAAAATTATTATTGGAAGCCTGGCAAAAGTATTTTATGGGTTTGCTGTATGGCAAAGTTTGAAAATTGTGATGAAGGAATCAGAAGTTAGGATGGTAGTTGGATTTTAGGGAATGATTTTTTTTTAGTGCCTCAGTGTTAAGCCATTTTTGGTGTGAAGCTTGGAGGACCTTATGGCGAGATTGGAATCATAGAATTCGGCTCAGTGGGGGGCCCTATGAGGTTGAAATCAGGAGTATTCGGCTCATAGGAAGATCCACTCTCTCAATGCTGTGACAAGAAGGAAGACTGGTATATGGGAGTTTGAAGGGATTCAAACCTTGCTCTCAGTAGTGGAATCATCACAAGATTTATATTATTTTATGTTATATCAAGCCAGAGAAGAAGAAAGAACATTTTTTATTATAAAGATTTAAAAGAAGACCAGCTAAAACAAATTTATCAAATTATTTTATTAGAAAAGATAATTCTTTTGGAATTGCTCAACCACTTATGCAAAGTTATAAGAATGGGGACATTCTCGATTGGAGGGAGGATGTGGTAGCCTAAAGTTTAGTACGGCACCTAAATATGTAAATGGAGTTATCACGGCATGCAAGATTGGTGTTATTATTTTTTTATATAAAAGAGTTTTATTTAATTTATTTGAGTTTTAAATATGAAGAAATTGGTCACGAGCAAATGCCTACACAAAAACAATTTATGTTATGGAGAAAACTTATTTTTACCGTCTGAAAAATTTATAAGTATCAAGTCGAGTCACTCAAGAACCTTGGGAAATTTTCCCAGAATTTTTACTATTTTTCTTATATTTTTAAATGAATTTTAAAGTTTTATAGAAATATTTATGTTTTTAGAAATTACTTAACTTTGATGAATTTTCACGGGGTGATTAGAGCTGCGCAGACTACGAAAATTAGTTTGGAATGTAGAGGGGAAGTGGCTCTATCATGTGTAGTTTTTCTAGATTTTTTATTATAGTTTTAAAGGTTCTAATTGAGTCCACTTGGACTCCGTTTGGACTCCGTTTCGACTCCGTACGGACTCCGCTTCGACTCTGTACGGACTCCGTTCGGACTCCGCTTTGGCTCCTTACGGGCTCCGGATTGACTCTGGGAGAGCTCTGGAGGGGAAAACTTAGGCACGTGACTAGGAATACTTAAGCGCCTCTCAAACTCGAAATTGAGGGGGGGGGACACATCATACAGCTTAATCATTAACCACCACGGTCTCATTTTTTATTACTCAACAAATTAAATAAGTTATAATACCCTTATAACATTTATTATTTTTACATAACATTTTAGAAATACAATTCAACAATTTAAATCACACTTCATATAGGGTATCTTTAGAAAGGTCTTCATCACTGGGACTTGATTATTGCTGTCTCATAAAAATTCAAATTATTATAAAAACATAAAAGTCAATCTTTTCAGATCTTTCACTGGTACACCTTAATTGTTGTTATCAGTATTTCTTTATCAACAGCCACTTTATTTAAATCTCAATAAGCATTAATTATTTTAGAGTTTCATTATTTTTATCAATCAGATTCAAGTAGATTGGTTAGCTTAGTGATTTAGAATTCCCATTTTGTTATTTTTATTGGAAGGACGGGGTTTTCAACTAAATCCACACATCTCCTCCGGATTCTGCTTACAGCAAGGCGACTGTAAGAGTTTACCTTACCATAACGTGACACTCGAGGCAAAAGTAGCTCATTAAATCAATACTAAAGGGTTCAAATCCATACTCGAAGCGCAGAAAGCAACTCACCATAGCAACTGCGACTTTCCTTTGTGTACTCGCTATTCAATCGCGCTAGCCTAAAACTCTAAATCTAAATTAGTCAATCTCTCAATAGTGTGTCTTAGTCTTTTTCCCAATAAGCGATGCACAGCGCAATAGTTAACATAATAGTACATTAAAAGGTTCCTGAAATGTTTGTGGGTTATTAAGGGGTAGTGAGCATGGACGGAATGGTTAGTGAAGGATTAAGGGGTTAACGGATGTTGGTGAGGAGGGTCCAGGTGTAACGGATATATTTTAAATGGTTTGTGGTGTTCCGAATGGTGGATGAGTATGAGGTCAATGCGAGGAGGAGTAAAGGATATAAAAGGGGCTGGGTTTTTGGTTTGACATTCTTTAGAATTAAATTATAAAACGTATTTATAGTTAATAGTGATAAAACTCTAAGTGAAAATCATTATTATTGTATCTTTCTTTATTTTCTCAATAATCATATCTAAATGCTAAATCTTGATTGTTGAATTTCCAATCCTTCATGAGATCTTAAGAATTTTAATATTACCGTTCAATTATATTAGAATCCTTCTCGAACATAACTCAAAGCAGTAGCTCTTCCTTCAAGTCATCTTTGAATCACTTCCTCGAACTATCCCTCTGTGCTTCAAAGAAGTATCTGAACCTTTTATCTCACTTGCAGGAACATCCTCGACCTTGTGCGTAGTTTGTCCGGTGACGAACTGTCAGAAATATGTTTTTAAATCTGATGAAAAAACATTGAAAAAATAAACTGTCACAGATTGAATCCAGAACAATCCCTCCTTGAGTAGAGCTTAGGAACCACATTGACCATCAGTTAATCTCAGGTTTGGCAAAAGGTTGAACAAAATCACTTAGCATACCTTAATATTCATATATTAAGCTTGAATATATGTTGCGTGTATGATATAGATGCATATGCATTTGAATTTGCATGGTGGATACTTATTGCATGTTAAAAATTGATGTGAAATGCCTATCTAAAGTGTATGCATAATGAGTATGAAGAATAAATATGCATAAAAAATATGCATAAAAATATGCATAAAAAATATGCATAGTGATTATGCATAAAAAATATGCATATTGGATATGCATAGTGATTATGCATAAAAAATATGCATATTGAATATGCATTAAAAATATGCATTTTGAATATGCAAAAAAAAGGTGCATATATGTATATGAATAAAATATATTAATATGCATATAAATCTGTATAATGAATATGCATATGCATATCCATAAATATGCATAATGATTGAAAAATGCAAAAAAATGATGCTTAACGAGTATATTTTATGCATAAATAAAAATATGCAATATGAATTCATATTGCATACAGATAACACTGGCAAACCAACTTGACCAAAACTCATACTAAATTTTCATTCTGGACTAAAGGTGTGAGGGAAGGAAGAAAAACAGTCTGACATTAGAAAAATGCTACATGCACTCATTTTGTAGCAGAGCAAATGAGAAGTGCTGAATTATGGTTGGTGCCCATAATTTAGTATGATATCATAATTTTATTTAATTGTTTTCAATATTGAAAAGACTTTAGGTCGGTTGGTATGGATCTAGCTGTGCCAAGGTCTAATCTAATTATTTTAACAATTTCTTAATAATTAATGGGTTTTGATACAAAAACAGGTTGTATTTTTTGTGGTATATTGGATATGATAAGGTCTTTTTTAAAAAAAACTTATATTGTTCAAAAATATTCCTGAATCAGATGTGGGATAATCACTACAAAAAATTGTAGTACTGTGGGCAATAAAATATATGCACAAGCAGTAAAGAAAGGACTGAGTGAACCCTTTTTGTGCAGTGGGAATCATTAGAGTGGAATTGTGGATGAAAAATATAATTCATTAATACCATTTTATTTAATCAAAAAATTTATAATATTAAAAAGAACTATTGATTAATTGGTATTTGACCTTTGTGCCTCACTCATATTTATCATTTGATTGATTTTTTGTCACCATTATGTTATTAATATTATAAGTATAGCAAAAACTTGTGGGCCCAACGCATACTGGGTGATGTTACACCTTTTATAATATTATTAAATAAAGGTAAAAAAATATGAAAATGATTTGTTTTACAAAAAATAAATTGATATCCAAAAGCAATATGAGGGATAAAAAGGTAAAATTAAAGGGATCAAATATGAAATAAAAAATTAAAGTAAAATTCCTGCCATCAAGAGCAAGTAGACATGATGGGGTGAATGACCACCAGTGGCACTAAACTTGGACTATAATTCATTTTTTGTAAAAATAAAAAAAATCCACTTGAGCTTTACCAAAACTTCAGGATGAAAATTTTGCCATATCAAACAACTTCTAGTGCAATTATTGAAGAAAAATTCATTTTAATTGCAATAGAGAGAATTGATCACATCAGACTGCATGTGACAAAAAGTGTCTAGCACAAGTTCGGCCGAACTTGTGCTGGACACTTTTATGATGGAGAGTAGCTAGGGTAGAATTTTTCTTCAGTTCATCTGGTATTTCTTAAAAACATGTCCACTTGTATTTGATCTTTGTGCCTCACTCATATGTATCATTCGATTGATTTTTTATCACCATTATGTTATTAATATTATAAGTATAGCAACAACTTGTGTGCCTAATGCATACCAGGTGATGTTACACCTTTTATATTATTATTAAATAAAGGTAAAAAAATATGAAAATGATTTGTTTTACGAAAAATAAATTGATATACAAAAGCAATATGAAGCATAAAAAGGTAAAATTAAAGGAAGCAAATATGAAATAAAAAATTAAAATAAAATTACTGCCATCAAGAGCAAGTAGACATGTTGGGGTGAACGCTCACCAGTGGCACTAAACTTGGACTATGATTGCTTTTTTGAAAAATAAAAAAGTGCCAATCTGAGGTTTAAAAAAACTTCAGCAGAACCATTTAGCCATATCAAACAACTTCTAGTGCAATGATTGAGAGAGAATCGATCACACCAGACTGCATGTGATCAAAAGTGTCCAGCACAAGTTCGGCCGAACTTGTGCTGGACACATTTATGACGGAGAGTAGCTAGGGTAGAATTTTTCTTCAGTTAATCTGGTATTTCTTATAAACATGTCCATTGGTACTTGATCTTTGTGACTCACTCATATATATCATTTGATTAATTTATTGTCACCATTATATTATTAATATTATAAGTATAGAAAAAACTCATGTGCCAAATGCATACCAGGTGATGTTACACCTTTTATAATATTATGAAATAAAAGTTAAAAATATGGAAATGATTAGCTTTACAATAATTTAAATAGATATTAAAAAAAAGAGAAATAAAAAAGTAAAATTAATCTCAAAGAGATTAATTATGAAAAACAAAATACTAGTAAAATTCTTGCTCTCAAGAGCCAGTAGAAGTGTTGAAACAAATGGGAGCGATCAGGGCTAAATTTTAATAAGTGAGCTTTTTTTATAAAGATAAAAAATTATACACCTGAGGTTGGGAAGAACAACAGGTTGATGATTCAGCCAAACAAATCTACTTGTAGTGAAGTTTAATAAAAAATTTTTTTTTGTTGCCATAGAGAGAATTGATCCCATCTGACTGCACGTGACCAAAAGTGTCCAGCACAAGTTTGGCCAAACTTGTGCTGGACACTTTTATGATGGAGAGTAGCTTGGGTGGAAATTTTCTTCAGTTCCTTCATCTTATATTTCTCATAAACATGTCTACTGGTATTTGATCAGTCTGTATCTTTCATATTTATCATCCGATTAATATTTTATCACCATTATATTATTAATGTTATTAGTATAGCAAAAACTTGTGTGCCAAATGCATACCATGTGAAGTTGTACCTTCAATAATTTTTTAAAATAGACATAAATAAATATGGAAAGTATTAGTTTTACAAAAATTAAATAGAAATTTAAAAGTAAAAAGATGAATAAAAGAGTAAAATAAAAGTCAAAGAGTTCAAATATGAAAAAAATACTAGTAAAATTCCTGCTATCAAGAGCCAGTAGAGGTGTTAAAGCAAATGGGAGCCATCAGGGCTTAATTGTAATAAGTGAACTTTTCTTTAAAGATAAAAAATTATACACCTGATATTGGGCAGAACAACAGGTGGATGATTCAGCTAAACCAAACTGCTTCTAGTGAAATTTGATAAAAAAAATTTTTTGTTGCCATACAGAGAATTGATCCCATCTGACTGAACATGACCAAAAGTGTCCAGCACAAGTTCAGCTGAATTTGTGCTGGACACTTCTATGATGGAGAGTGGCTGGGTTAGAATTTTTCTTCAGTTCATCTGGTATTTCTTACAAACATGTCTACTGGTATTTTATCTTTGGGCCTCAATCATACATATTGTTTGATTAATTTTTTGTCTTAATTATATTATTAATTATATAAGTATAGCAAAAAATTGTGTGCCAAATGCATACTGAGTGATGTTACACCTTTTATAATATTATTAAATAAATGTATAAAAATATTAAAATAATTTATTTTCAAAATTATTAATTGATATCCAAAAGCAATATGAGGAATAAAAAATTAAGTTAAAGGGATCAAATATGAAAAAAGAAATCCAAGTATTATTCCTAATATCAAAGGCCAGTAGAGAAATTGAAGCAAATGAGAGCCATCAGGGATAAATTGTACTAAATTGACTATTTTTTAAAGATAAAAAATTGTGTACCTGTGGTTTGGATGAACTCTAGGTGGATAATTCAGCTATATTAAACTACATCTAGTGAATTTTCTTATCAAATAATTTTTTTCATTGCCATAGAGAGAATTGATCCCATCTGACTGCACCTGACCAAAAGTGTCCAGCACAAGTTCGGCCAAACTTGTGCTGGACACTTTTATGATGGAGAGTAAATAAGGTGCAGGTCTTCTTCAGTACAACTGTTATTTTTTTAAAATATGTCAACTGGTATTTGATCTTTCTGTGTTATTAATATTTTATTATCTGATTAATTTTTTGTCATTAGAATATTATTAATTCTATTAGTATAGAAAAAACTTGTGCGCCAATGCATGCCATGTTATATTACACCTTTAATAATATTATTAAAAAATGTTAAAAAAATATGAAAATGATTTTTATTCCAAAATTTTAAATTAATATCCAAATGTAACATGAGTGATAAAAAAGTAAATTAAAAGAGATCAAATATGAAAAAGAAAAATTCAAGGAAAATTACTGCCTTCAAGAGCCAGTAGAGTTGTTGAAACAAATGGGTGCCATCAGGGCTAAATTTGATAAAATTTAATTTTTTTTAAAGATAAAAAATTTTTCACCTGAGGTTTGGAAAAACTCAAGGTGGATAATTCAGCCATACCAAACTACTTCTAATGTAATTATTTAGCATTTTTTTTAATTTAATTTCCACAGAGAGAATTGATCCCATCTGACTGCACCTGAACAAAAGTGTCCAGCACAAGTTTGGCTGAACTTGTGCTGGACACTTTTATGATGGAGAGTAGCTATGGTGGAAGTGTTTCTCAGTACATCAGTTTTTTGTTTTTCACATTTCTATTGGTTTTTTAACTTTTTTTATCATTCAAATTTATCTTATAATTAATTTTTTGTCACCATATATATTGTCAAGGTATGCTTTTGGTCTAGAAGATTTGGTATGAAGTTTCTATGAGGATTTTAAGGATTTTAAATAAACTCTCAAAAATTTGGTACATATTTCATGATCTAAGTGATTTGTTACTCAAATATAAGAGGTAGGGTTTAAATATTGTTATAAGTTATTGATTAGAATTACGCTCTTGCAACTACTAATGATATCAGATATAAAAATAAGTATTGTGTTGTAAATAGTAATAATAAAGTAAGTTGGTAAAGGAATGAATAAAAAACAACCAAAAGAGAGGCCTTATATAGGCAAAGGAGGGACAAAGCACGGCAATCAAATTCTGAAAACAGTAGTATGAGAGAGAGAAAAAAAGAATATTCCAGAAGGAGTATTTTCAAATAATAAAGTTGTTCTAAAAAGAAGGCATCAAAAAGATGTATTTACAGAGTATGTCAGAAATACATCAATTTATTTAATATTTACTGTAGAAGTCAATTCTAAATAAGAAATTTGAGTTTTTGTATATATTTAATATTATTTGAATATTAAAATCTTATTTTAATTTAAAGTTTTTTTTTTAATATAAATCTTTATTTCTTCCAACCTGTCAAATGAGCACGGTGTTAGAGAAAAAATATAAGGGACAATTTTATATTTAATTTTAATTATTCATATAATTTTATCATTCTGTAATTAGTTAATTTATTATAAGTAATTTTAATGTAACTAATTTATAATTAAATAATTAAAATGATAAGGTGCGGCTTTATCCAGTAAATAATTAATTATTTCACTGGGTAAGTCTAGTAGCCTGGCTGACATATATTATTAATGTTTATAGTATAGCAAAATCCTGCATTCCAAATGCAAAATTGGTGATGTTACACCTTTAATAATATTATTATATAAAGTTAAAAAAATATGAATATGTTTAGTTTTTAAAAAAATAAATTGATATTTAAAATTAAAAAGAGTAATAGAAAAGTAAAATGAAAATAAATGGGATCAAATATGAAATAAAAAATACAATTAAAATTTTACTATCAAGAGCCAGAAGTGGTGTTGGGACAGTTGGGGACTGCTAGGTCAAGACTTGGTCTAAACTTACTTTTATGTATAGCTAACAAATTTTGAGCTGAGTTTTGGACAGACTTCCAGGGGACAATTTTACAATATTCAACCTTCTCTACTTCAATAATTGAGTGAAATATCATTTTCATTGCCATAGAGAGAATTTATCTCATATGACTTCATGCAACCAAATTGTCCTCACAAGTTTGGCCAAACTTGTGCTGGACACTTTTATAATTGAGAGTAGGCATACAGAAAATCATCATAAACTCAAAAGGGATTTCTTATAAACATTTCCACTGGTATTTGATCTTTCTGTGTCATTTAAATTTACCATTTGATTAATTTTTTGTCATCATTATATTTTTAACGTTATTACTATAGTAATAAATTTTGTGAAAAATGCATACCAGGTGGTGTTCCACCTTTAATCATATATTATTAAATAAAGGTATAAGAGTATGAAAATTATTTATTTTAAAAATTAAAAATTGATATCCAAAGCAATATGAGCAATAAAAAAGTAAAATAAAAGGAATAAAATTAGAAAAAAAATCTAAGGAAAATTCCCACTATCAATAACAAGTAGAGGTGTTAGATCAAATGTGCACCACCAGGGCTAAACTTGGACTATATTTTCTTTTTTTTAAACCAAAGAAAGTGTCCTGATGAGTTTTGAAAAATCATCAGGAGGACATTTTGGCAATATCAAACTACTTATTGCGCAATGATTGAGCAAAATGTCATTTTCATTTCCATAGAGTAAATTTATCCCATCTGACTGCATGCAACCAAAAGTGTCCAGCGCAAGTTCGGCCGAACTTATGCTGGACACGTTTATGATGGTGAGTATCTAGGGTGCAGGTCTTCTTCAGTTCATCAGGTATTCCTTATAAACAAATCCACTTGTATATGATCTTTCTGTGTCATTCATATTTATCATTTGATTCATTGTTTTTCACCATTATACTATTAATGTTATTAGTATTGAAAAAAATTATAAGCCAAACTCATACTGGGAGATGCTACATCTTTAATAATCTTATTAAATAAAAGTAAAAAAAATATGAAAAGTATTAGTTTTACAATAAATAAATTGATATTTGAAAGCAAAAAGAGGAATAAAAAAGTAAAATAAAAGTGATTAAATATGAAATTAAACATTCAAAAAAAATTTCTGCCATCAAAGAAAATTTGAGTTTTCAGACCAAAATTGCACCACCGGTTCTAGATTTGGAATATATTTTCATTTTTTTTAAATTAATAAAAGTGTCCACCTGAGGTTTTCAAAAAAACCAGGAGGATAGTATAGCAGTATAAAACTACTTCTTGTGCAATGATTGAGCAAAAATTCATTTTAACTTCCATTGAGTAAATTTATCCCATCTGACTGCATGCAACCAAAAGTGTCCAGCACAAGCTCAGCTGAACTTGTGCTGGACACTTTTATGATGGAGAGTAGCTAGGGTGCAAGTCTTCTTCAGTTAATCTTATATTCATTTTAAAAATGTCTGTGGGTATTTGATCTTTCTGTGTCATCCATATTTATTATTTGATTATTTTTTAGTCACCATTATATTATTAATGTTTTTAGTATAGAAAAAACATGTGTACTGAATGTACACTGTGTGGTTTTACAAATTTAATAATATTATATAATAAATGTAAAAAAATGTGAAAGTTATCAGTTTTACCAAAATAAAATTGATATTTAAAAGCTAAAGGATAAATAAAAGGGTAAAATTAAAATTAAAGAGATCAAACATGAAATAAAGATATTAAGTATAATTTCTGCTATCATAGGCCAGTAGAGGCTTCAGAAAAAATGGGCACCATCATAGATTAACATGGATCAAATTTACTTTTTACCAAAGTAAAAAATTGTCTAACTTAGGTTTGGACAAACTTCTGGGGGACAATTTTTCCATATTAAACTACTTTCAGTGCAATGATGGAGTGATCATTCAGTCTCATTTCAATAAAAAGAATTGATTGCATCTGACGGCATGCAACCAAAAGTGTCCAGCACAAGTTTGGCCAAACTTGTGCTGGAAACTTTTATCATGGAGAGTAGCCAGGGTGCAAGTCATTTTAAATTGTCAGCCAGGCTATTCCAGGAGTCCAGTAAATGATATGTAACTTATAAGACCTGAAAGAGGGGGTAAGAATTGTATTTAATGTATATAAATTAATATTTTATTGCATAATAAAATTATATAAGTATTTTATTACATACAAGTGTTATATTAATTTTATTGGTTATATAAATTTTTTATATACATTTAAATTTAACATAATATAATATATTCTACAAATAATGGCTCATTTTATATGTATTTAATAATTATAAATTTATATTTAATTAATTAAAAACATATATTATAATTATAAGTGTAAAATTTACTTATAATATAATTAAATTAATTAATTATATTTATATATTAAATATCATTTCTTATAATATTAAACAATAAATAATGACGCTTCTTTTGACCTATAATTGTGTCAGGAAAAACTAATTAATACTGAATTGAAATAAATTACATATTTGTTGCGTCAGAATATTTTTTGTTTCACTTAAAAATCCTTAAATCAGACTGTACCATCTGTTTTGAATGATTTTTCTCATAGTTCCTATGTTCCAGGCTTGTTTAGTTATTCACTATTTTTACTTACTGATTTGGGAATTAATGGCGGGAAAATTGGATTCTTAATTGGGGTTTTTAATTATTTGTTTCATATTTTTCTCTACATTGTTATGTTTCACTTACTCTTTGATATACTTGTTTTATTCTATTATAATTATTGTATTTACAAATATAGTGGCGCTTCAGAGGACCCATTGCCTATAAAAGGGCCTTGGATAATCCCCTGTAGCCTGATCACTTATTACACACTCAACAATTTAAAGATAAATTTATTACGCTTATTATTATTTTTATTAGTATTAAATTCTAATTAAAAATTCTAAATAACAATCAAAGGTTGCCTTAAGTCTGATAGTAATTATATTGTTTGCCGCGCAGAAACTCTTACTTAAATAATATTAATATTAATAAAACCAATTTGTTGTCACCTCTCAAATCACTCGTCGTTGCTTTCTCTCAAATAAATCAAATAATCTCAATTGTTTTTATTTCTTTTATATCTAAACTACTATCTCCTTCTTGTCCTCCTCTCTTTTCTTCCCTCTTATCTTATCTCTTCTAGACGACTGACCGACAACTGAGGGCCTTTCCAAACAACAACGACGATCGAGCCTGGCGACAAACGACAAACACACGGACCACCTAGCAAAAACAAAACTTTTGCCGCGACCGTGTTTCGAACTTGGGTTCGACTTCTTAGGTTTATATTATATTAATTCATATATTATTTTGAAGTGATTTTTTGATCACTATAGTAAGTTCACCTTTGCACCTCTCACTCATATTACTATATTTTTACTGCAATAACAGTGATTGTGGCTTAATTGCTGATTCACTGAGTGTAAGTGTTCAATTATTAAAATTTTTTTTTCCTAGTTGACCATTATAGAGTGTTAAATCCTCTTAGTCCTAGAAGAATTGACATTTTTATTAATACAAATTGAATTATTAAATTAATTTTTATTATTATTATTAATTATTGTTAATTTTGGGTGACTTAAAAGTACTTTGTTCTTAGTCCCAAATATATTGCCATATTTAATATTGGTAATTAATTGGTTGAATTAACTTGATTGTTTATTCCCAATTTAACCTTGCAATCCATTTTTTAATTAATTTTTTATAATTATTACTTTATATTAAAAAAAATTTTTTTTATAATTTAATTAATAAAAAATTTTTTTTATTTGGAGCAATTATTAACTAAACTTTTATTATTTTTTTTTAAAAAAAAGTTAATCTTCCCACTATTATGTCCAACAATTTGGCTGAAAAAATGGATAACATGCAAGTGGATGAAATTGAAATTGACTATGATGCTGATACTGTGAGTTCTTCTAAAGTTGGACATAAAAAATCTTATGCTAACACAAAAAATTCACATAATTCAGGATGTTGAAATGACAGGAAATGTAAACAAACCAAACCCCCTTCCCCCAGCACAACAGAAGGAAGTAAAGCCTCTAGTACCTCAAGAAGTCTTCCAAAAGGATTCAAAATAAAAAAGCTTCCTCTGCCACAACAAATCAGCAACCTGTCCAGTCATATAAAAGAGTTGAAGACAGAAAATATGACGTACAAAGCAAAAGTAGACACCTTTTGGGATCAGTTTCAAGAACTCAGGAACCAGATTCAGGCTCAGGCCCCTCCTCAGTTGCCTCCCAATCAGCCTCAGTTTCAGGCTCAACCTTCACAGCCACCCAGCTCAACCATCCAAAATCCAAATACTATGGAAGTAGAGCAATGGAAATGGGATAATCTAATGAGTCACTACCAACAGAATGTGCAACACCCTCCTCATCATCAGCCTGGCCCATCCAGAACACCCAATTTCTATCCACCTCCTCATCCCTACCAACAAGGCAGGAGAAAGAAGGCCCAAGCACAATCCCAAACCCAGTCTCAGGGAAAGTTTCCTCCTCTGCCATGGTAAGTAATTTGGTTGATAGTCACTTGGGTATGCTTTCTAATAAATCTTCTTCTGCAGGTAATATTATTGAACATGGTGAAAGAACAGTTAAACCTGTTAAAAGACAGCTTCCTGTAACTAGTAGCCCTATTGATGTAATTAGCAAATTGTCATTTGATGAACCTTTACATTTAACTTCTACTTCTTTAATTAATCCTTCTCTTGCAATTAAAAATGATTCTGTTCCCCCTGAAATCTATACCTTAATTGAAAAAACTTCTGAGGAAATATTGAAAGATACCCTTGATTTTAATGTTGCAAAAGACAAACATGTGAGAGATGTGTTAATCCATGAAAATGATAGATTAAATAATTTACACTTGCAATGTAAAGTGAGTTCTTCTGTACAAGATACAGCTTATTTAAAAATCAAAGAAACCTTGAATATTGTTCTTAGTCAACAAAAACAAATAAGAAGTGACGATAGAGCTATCTCAGATAGAAATATCAGTCTACATAAGACCTTGAGTGAATTGAAACCCCTTATTGAAGAAAATTATTCATTCAAAAATGAAATAAAATCTCTTCAAAATGAGTTTAAAAAGCTAAAAAATGATTTCCATGCACTAAGTACCAAACACTCAGTTTCTGAGGACAGAAATGTTCTATCTCTTGCAAAAGTAAATGACCAGATGTCTGAAATTCCAAGAATAAGAAACTATGTGTCTGATCTGCAGGAAAAGTTCTCAACCTTTACCATCAATAATGAATTAAATGAGATTGCTGTCAATAAGCTGCATAAAAATAAAGGGAAAAAACCTGAGCAAAGTTCATCCTTTCTTCCTCATATTTAAACCATTAAACAAACTGACAATGAGTCTGTAAAATCATTTGCTACTAGCAAAAAATCTTGTGATGGTCATGCACCAGCTGTTTCTGTAAATAATGAAATTTCTGAACACCTGGCTAAACTTCAGGAACTATTAATGATGAATAATTCAAACCAAAAAGTGGACCATCCCAGTAGTCAGAAAAATTGGCCTAAGTTAGACCAATATCCTACCTTTGATGGTGATTCTTCCTCTGATTGGCAACACTTTATCCAAAGAATTGATAATTTAAAGATATCTTATAAACTGCCTGATGAGGAAATTTTTTCTAAGCTAATTTCTTTATTTTCCAATGTAGCCTTGATGTGGTATGAATCTGTTCTTTTAGATAACAATCATTATACATGCAATGATTGGAAATCCTTGATTGAGAATCAGTTTGGTGGTTCAGAATTCAGGTTAGCTCAACAGAGACTGTATGAGAATACTAGATATGTATCCTCCTCTGTTGAAAAGCCCATTGTTTTTCTGATGAAAATAACTAAAATCCTTAGAGCAATTGATCCAAAGATGGATTATGATATTTGGAGAGATAAAATCTTGTATAAATTACCAAATTCTCTTAGGGATTTGATTGTGGCTAGAACTGAACATGTAAGGGAAAATTCTTCTTTCATTAATATCTGTAATGAGGTACTGCTCAACCATAGATATGAACCAAAGAATTACCTTGGTAAATCTTATAATGGTCAGAATAAACCTTCTACAAAGCTCCCAGAAAAATCTGGTAAGCCCTCTGCCCCAGTTGCACCTAAAAAATATGCAACAAATACTTGTTATAAGTGTAACAAAACGTGGCAGAAGGGTCATGTTTGTGACAAGAAAATTCATCTTGTTGAACAAAATGAAGACACTGATGAAGTTGAACTTGATGTCAATAATTCTTCTAGTGACTGTGAAAGTAATATCTCCTATGACAATGAATCTGTTAAAGATGTTTTAATGTTGGAACATGATGTCCATTATTTATATTATATATCTGAAGATTGTGTATTGGATTTATCTTCAGTAGAAAATGCTGAGATAATTAAAGATATTACTAACAATTCTATTCCTATATCCCCTTTGAAGGCACCTGTTATCATTAATGGTAAAAATGTTGATGTAGTTCTTGATTCTGGTGCTGGAGGAAGTGTAGTGTATGAAAAAGCTTTGGCTTCAGTGGATAAGGAATATTTGAGTAAATTATTACCTATAACTTCTGAAAAATGGAGAGGGTATGGTTCTACCTTATTTCCTATTGGCAAATACAAAACCTCTGTATTCTTCAAATATAATGGTGGTTTTATCAGAGCTGTTTGTGAGTTTGTTGTCATGAAAAATGATAATTTAAGCAATTGGTTTATTATGGGAAATGATATTTTAACCATGTTTGGTGTGAAACTGGACCCAGCAAATAATTGCTTTACCTTAGGAATTAATGGGAAAAGGAAATTCAAAATTTCCTCTCCTAGAACTTCTGGGCATTTGTTGAAATCTTGTAACTCACTGATCCAGTGTAAAGGGAGAACAACAACTGAAATGGATGATTTATTACATGAAATAAATACTGCTTCTTTTGGTGATCAGTTGACTAGTGAAGAAAAAGATTCTATTGTTGCCTCTATTACCTCTTTCCCTATGGCTTTTGCTCATGGTTCTCATGTCTTGGGAATTGTTCAGGAAGAGATGAAAATTACCTTATCCTGTAACTTGAGTGATATTCCTCCTAGTCTTAAGAAAAAACCATATCCTGCTTCTCCAACAAAAAGAAAGGATATTGAAGATAATATTGAAACATTATTGAAAATGAATATCATTGAGAAAGTGGATGTCACCCCCAAATATTGTGTAATCTCCCAAGTCTTGATTTCTTATGAAAAAGATAAAGCTAGATTATGTGGAGATTACAGAACTTTAAACACTTATACTGTTGATGATATTTATCCTTTACCCAGAATTAATTCAATACATGCTACCTTGCAAGGTGCAAAATTTATTAGTTGTCTGGATGGTAATAAAGGTTATCATCAAGTTCCAGTTGAGAAAAATTCTCAAAAAATTTTGCTTATTGCTACTCATATGGGAATATATAAGTATGTTAGGATGCCATTTGGCCCTAAAAATGCTCCTTCAGTTTTCCAGAAAGTCATGGATAACACTTTCCATCAAGAAATTATTGAGGTTGGCTCATGGTTTATATTGATGATATTATTGTTTTTTCTAAAACTTTTGATGAACATATGATTCACTTGAATAGAGTTTTCTAAAAAATGGATGAAATCAATATGACCTTATCTTTAAAAAAGTGTAACTTTGGTTTTCAATCTTTGAAAGTCCTTGGCCATGTTGTGTCAGGCTTACAAATTTGTGTAGACCATAATAAAGTTGCTGCCATTCAAAATGTGAAAGCACCAATTTCTGTAAGATAAATACAAAGTTTTTTGGGTATGTGTGGCTATTATAGACAATATATTAAAAATTATCAGGTCATAGCCTTGCCTCTTACAAAACTGACCAGAAAAGATGTTGCTTTTCTCTGGAATAATGACTGTCAAAAAGCTTTTGATACATTAAAAAGTTGCTTAATGACAGCCCCTATATTGGCTCTTCCAGATTTTAACGAGCCATTTGTCCTTTATACAGATGCTAGCTTTATTGGTCTGGGTGCTGCCCTTCACCAAAAGCAAATTATTAATGATAAATCCTCTGAGGTTGTAATTTGTTATATTTCAAGAACCTTTAGAAATAGTGAATTGAAATATGGTGCCACTCAATTGGAGTGCTTAGCATTTGTTTGGGCTCTTGAGAAACTTCATTACTATTTGGATGACCAAAAATTTGAGTTGGTAACTGACTGTAGTGCTGTGAAGTCCCTCTTAAACCTAAAGACACCTAACAGACATATGTTCAGGTGGTAACTTGCTGTCCAAGAATACAGAGGACGGATGACAATTATCCATAGAGCTGGAAATGTTCACTCCAATGTTGATATGCTCTCCAGATTTCCTCTGCCAAATAATGACTCAAATCCAGCTTATGTACCTGAAGATGATACTGTTCATATCCATGGTATATTTATAGTTGATATGGAAGAGGAGTTATTACAATTAATACTGGATTCATATGATAAAGATTCTGATTTAAATAAATTGGTTACTATCTTAAATGATCCTAAGAATGCTTCAATTCAAGCATTAATAAAAACTCTTCCTGCAAAGTACCAACATGCTTTGAAAAAAGGAAAGTTCTCTATTAAAGATGGTTATATATATTATAGAAGGAAGCTTTCCAATGTAATTGTAATTCCTCCTTCAATGAAAGAAACTATCCTCAAACTTTGTCATGATGACATATTAGCTGGTCATTTTGATCTTGAAAAAACATTGATTAGAATCAAAAACACTGCATGGTGGGCTAATATGTCTGAAGACACAAAATTATATGTTGAATCTTGTGATTCCTGCCAAAAATCTAAAAGGTTAACAGGTAAGAGAGCAGGGTTATTACAACATATTGAAGCACCTAGTGCTCCCTGGCAAATCATTAATATGGATTTTGTCACTGGTCTTCCTGTTGCAGGTAAAGACAGCTTTAACTCTTGCTGGGTAATAGTGGATAGATTCACAAAAATGTGCAAATTTATTCCAACCCACAAAGATGTATCCACCAAAGAATTAGCTTTCTTATGGTGGTCTTACATGTTTAATATTATTGGTTTTCCAAAAGCCATTATCTCTGATAGGGATCCAAAATTCACTTCTGATTTTTGGACCTCTTTGATGGATATTTGTGGCTGTGAGTTAAAATTGTCTACAGCTCACCATCCTCAGACTGATGGTCTAGCTGAAAGAATGATTCAAACTCTGGAAGATATGATTAGAAGGTATTGTGCCTTTGGTTTAGAATATAGAGACAATGACAGATTTACTCATGATTGGGTCACTCTTTTGCCTGGTCTTGAATTTGCATATAATGGCACTGTTCATTCTGTCACTGAGAAAAAGCCTTTTGAGCTTTGGTTAGGTTATGTCCCAAACACTCCTGCTCAGATTCTCAATAATAAATTACCTAAGTTGGAACTACACCTTGGTGTAAAATCTTTTATGCAAATGCAACAGCTATGCAGAAAACATGCTCAGAGTTGTATTGATAAAGCATTTGAATATGAAAAGAAAAGATGGGATAAATCCCATAAAGAATACACATTTAACAAGGGTGATGAAGTGTTGATCTCTACTGTCCATTTCAATTTACAAGGTAACCACAAATTAAAAGATCCTTTTGTAGGACCATTTGTTGTTAAAAGAATGGTTGGTGATAATGCAGTAGAAGTTGTATTGTATTCTCCATATGATAGGAAACATTCTGTCTTTCCCATTTCTTTGCTTAAGCCTTATACTTCCAACAGTGACTTATTTCCAAAAAGAAGAGGAAGACCTAAGAAGAACCTTCAGGAAGTCACAGAAACAGCAGAAATTGATAAAATTCTCAATGATAGAATTATCACTTTGGAAAGAGGTACTGAATATTTATTGAGATATAAGAACAAATCATCTGAACATGATGCATGGATACCTGGCAAGGAGATTTCAAATCTGCCTACTCTGTTGAAAAAGTACAAAAAGAAAAAATCTTAGCATTTTTTTTATTGTTTTTTTTAGAGTGAGGGAGTGTCAGCCAGGCTATTCCAGGAGTCCAGTAAATGATATGTAACTTATAAGACCTGAAAGAGGGGGTAAGAATTGTATTTAATGTATATAAATTAATATTTTATTGCATAATAAAATTATATAAGTATTTTATTACATACAAGTGTTATATTAATTTTATTGGTTATATAAATTTTTTATATACATTTAAATTTAACATAATATAATATATTCTACAAATAATGGCGCATTTTTTATGTATTTAATAATTATAAATTAATATTTAATTAATTAAAAACATATATTATAATTATAAGTGTAAAATTTACTTATAATATAATTAAATTAATTAATTATATCTATATATTAAATATCATTTCTTATAATATTAAACAATAAATAATGACGCTTCTTTTGACCTATAATTGTGTCAGGAAAAACTAATTAATACTGAATTGAAATAAATTACATATTTGTTGCGTCAGAATATTTTTTGTTTCACTTAAAAATCCTTAAATCAGACTGTACCATCTGTTTTGAATGATTTTTCTCATAGTTCCTATGTTCCAGGCTTGTTTAGTTATTCACTATTTTTACTTACTGATTTGGGAATTAATGGCGGGAAAATTGGATTCTTAATTGGGGTTTTTAATTATTTGTTTCATATTTTTCTCTACATTGTTATGTTTCACTTACTCTTTGATATACTTGTTTTATTCTATTATAATTATTGTATTTACAAATATAGTGGCGCTTCAGAGGACCCATTGCCTATAAAAGGGCCTTGGATAATCCCCTGTAGCCTGATCACTTATTACACACTCAACAATTTAAAGATAAATTTATTACGCTTATTATTATTTTTATTAGTATTAAATTCTAATTAAAAATTCTAAATAACAATTTAAAGGTTGCCTTAAGTCTGATAGTAATTATATTGTTTGCCTCGCAGAAACTCTTACTTAAATAATATTAATATTAATAAAACCAATTTGTTGTCACCTCTCAAATCACTCGTCGTTGCTTTCTCTCAAATAAATCAAATAATCTCAATTGTTTTTATTTCTTTTATTTCTAAACTACTATCTCCTTCTTGTCCTCTTCTCTTTTCTTCCCTCTTATCTTATCTCTTCTAGACGACTGACCGACATAAATCATCTGGAATTTCTTATAAACATGTTTACTGTTATTAAATCTTTGTGCCTCACTCATATTTATCAATTGATTAATTTTTTTTCACCATTATATTATTGATATTATCAGTATAGCAAAAACTTGTGTGCCAAATGAAAACTGGGTGATGTTACACCTTTTATAATATTATTAAATAAAGGTAGAAAAATATGAAAATGATTTATTTTACTAAAAAAAACTTTTATCCAAAAGCAATATGAGAGGAATAAAGTAAAATAAAAGAAATCAAAGATGAAAATTAAAATCCAAGTTAAATTCCTGCCATAAACAGAAAAAAGGGATGTTGTCAGCCTAAATATCCTTAGGACTGAGTATTTCTTATGCTTAAAATAAGATAACCTTAATTAGATTAAGCTTATATCTTAAAAATAAGGTTAAAATAATAATATATATTATTTTATTATATATATATATAATTATTATTCTATTATATAATTTATAATAGTTTAAATAGCTTATCCATGGCCTAATAATACTTATTAAGGTGTTAATGGAGTCATAATATACTTATCTTAAGTGATATGAAGTAATTATTGACATACATAAGCTTATATGTATACATAAATCTCATATTCAGAGAAATATGCAGTATATTATGTATATTTAGGTATATAAGTGGGTTTTAGCCCCTTAATAGCCTATAACCTTTGTTTTTCTGCTTATTTTAGGTCATATGGACGAAATCAGTGGATTCACAACGCCTACAGAAGCATAGACACCTATATCAGGCGCATACACCCAGTTTGGACAACTAAAATTACTTCCTTGGATGGTTATTCACGGATTTATGGGTTGGAAAGATGTTTTTGGGTTAACGTGGATGCTTGGGGATGTTATTGGGGGCTTGGACATCTTATTTGTTTCCTTTATATGCTTTTAGTTTCATTAAATCTCTTTTTGATCATTTATTTTACCTGTTTCTTTATGGTATCCGCTTTTATCTGGGATTTCTATTTATGGTATGACTCTGTGTTATTATTAATAGTGATGGAGGGTCCTTACTGGAGGTCTGGGTGTTGAAACTGCTTGAAGTGGACGCCATGGGGAGGTGATGGGCCCTCACAGTGCTGTAATTGCCGGGGATAGCAGTGACATCATCTGGATTGAAGGTCTGTGCACTCCAGTGGATTTGGGTATAAGTAAGGAGGGATTTTGACGGTTTATTATCATCATTCAATTACTACACTTCAAACAAACATTACACTACAATTATTAACATTCAGAAATATATTATAAAGCCCTTATAAATTGATATTATCTTTATAAAAGCTATAACTATATTTTATTCTTCTATTTTCCACCACTAGCACGCATTTAAATCCAAGTATTGTGAGTTTAATTTGAGTATAACTATTCTATTAGTCTTCCCCTGAGGTTTAATCACTAAATCATTTATTAATAAGTAGTAGGACCATAAAATAACACTATTATATCATACTTATATACTAGACTGTACTGACAATTGGGGGTCTTTCCTTATATTTTACTTATTATTTAGTATAAGCCTTGGGACGTGATTTTTACCTTAGTGCAACTCAAAATTAACCAAATATTTGGGTCTGCTGCATATTAGTGGGTCATCATAACTCATTGATTGCGGAAAAGAACCCTTATAATAATTGTACTAATTTTTTATCATAAAAATTAGATATTTACAGTAGTAACTGTACCCAATATAAACCCAATTTCACTTGGTATTTGGACACCAATATAACACCCAATAAAATTGGTATTTGGCTAAAGCTTGGTAAGCTAATTATTCACCCTTATAGAGGTCTAGTTAAACTTATTATTATATTTTTAACAGATTTTTTCGAATTTTTCTTAAATTTTATTTAAATAAATAAAGATATAAATTCAGGGTAAGCTCCATTGCTTTTTTATTAGTAATATAATTGCTAATATAAAAAAATTTATTAATTATTAGTGTGTAGTGTAAAGAAGCTATGAGAGGACTTCATTGAAACAGAAACCAGGAAAACATATTGCTATCTTTTATTATTTTTAATTATGAGTCTTTTCACAGTAGTATATAATAAAATACTTGAGAATATAGATGGTTCAATATGTTTGTTAAATAAATCCATTGGACTGAAAATATTTATATTGCATAATCAGAAATAATAAAAATATAAAAGAAATCAGGTAATATGGTTTAAATTAAAAAATGAAATTTTCAAATTCTTGGTTAAAAGGAGTTATTGATAAAAAGAACCACTGATCTTATTTTATATTTTTTCAAAAAAAAAGAATAAAATCATTAGAGAGGTTAAAAGTGATTCTTTTTAAATAAAAAGTATAAACTTCAGTCTTTTCAATGATCAAGTGAGATTCAAAATGAAAATTAAATTGTGTTTCATGAAAAAAATTCTGTGAATGGATCAGATTCTTAATCTGCACTTCTCATTATTTCTATAAATTATTCATTAAACTTTCACTATTATTCCACAATTGACTCATGCATTATTGGTTAAGAGCTCAAGATGAGCTCAAAGTAAAGTTCAGCCTCATCTGACTTCCTCAGCTCACCCTTACAAGGGAAAAAAGCGCCAAAAATCAGGACTGGCAACCATCCCTTGGTAAGTAACTTACCCTCTCAGATTAGACATAATACTGATAATTACAATATAGGTAATTCTATTGATGTTAAATCTGTACAAAAAATAGAGGAGGATTTAAGAAATTTAGGTTTTAGAGTAGATACACCTGACTTGTCTTTTGTCCATAATAACAGTACTATATACAATGATAATACAGTTAATCCTCAGTTGCAACCACCTACTAGTGAGATTAGAAGTTCACAGGAGAGTGAGAGAATTGAAAAGGAGGACATGGAATATTTTAACAATAATCCAACTGTCCATAGAATTGTTTCAGCATTGTGGAATAGAATGACTGATTGTGAGGAACAGACAGTTAAACTCACTAGTGATACAATTTCATCCTTAACATTGAACATTTCTCAATTAGCAACACGAAATAAAGAATTAGAGAAAGAACATTTGTCTCTAACTCTTAAATATGATTCATTGAGTAATAAATATAATGACCTTTCAAAAAAATTTTGTGAGTTAGAAAAATTATATGAAACACACTTATTAAAAACTGAATCAAGAACAAAGTTATCTTTTGCCCAGACAAATCAAAGTGTCTCTGAGTTGCCACAAAGATTAACTAAAGTTGAGATTGAAACTGCCAATCTACTAATGAACCAGGATAATCATAAGTATAATCAATATAATAATAATCCATTCATTGGCAAAAGTGAATCTCATTTCTTCCCTGTACCACCACAATTAAAACCATCTGGTGGTAGTGTCAAATCTGAAAATGTAAGTCACAAATCCGTGCAGGAAGAAATACAAGACCATTTATCAAAAGTGAATGAGTTGTTGAATTTACCTAAGATTAGTGAGATAAAATCCAATCAGAAGAACTGGCCTAAGATAGATCAGTACCCAACTTATGATGGGGAAGCCAGCTCTGATTGGCAACATTTTATTCAAAGAATTGACAACTTGAAATTCTCATATAAGTTACCAGATGAAGAGATAACATCAAAATTAATTTCTTTATTTAAGGATGTTGCTTTATTATGGTTTGAAGCTGTCTTAAGTGAGGGTAGAGACTACTCTTGGGCTGAATGGAAACAACTTATTGAAAAACAATTTGGAGGTTCTAAATTCAGGCTTACTCAGCAGAGACTTTAAGAGAAGACTAGGTATAATCCGTTGAATGGTGACAAACCTATGGTATTTTTAATGAATTTAAACAAAATATTAAAAGCCATTGAGCCTCATATGGATTTTAACTTATGGAAAGATAAGATAATATACAAATTACCTATATCTGTCAGAGACATTGTTGTAGCTAGAACATTAAATGTTACTGAATATTCTGACTTTATTAATATTTGCAATGAAATATTATTAAACCATAAGTATGAATCAAGGTATTCCACTTATAAGCAAAATGTTGAACCTGTAAAAACTCAGAATTCAAAAACACTTCAGGAGAAGCAGAAAAAACCTACTGCACCTGTAGTACCTAAAAAGTATGAAACAAATACTTGTTATAAGTGTAACAAACCTTGGGTTAAAGGTCACAAATGTGAGGAAAACATAAATATTGTTGAAAATCAACATGAATCTGAAAATGAAGTAGAAAAGAGTAATGATTCAAGTGATTATGACAGCAATATCTCATATAGTGATGAAAATGAAGTCTGTATGTTGGAAGATGATTTGTCCATCTTTTACAATCCAATATTAAATATAGACTCAAATGAATCTTTAATGAATTTTGAGGATGTTAAAATCATTAAGGATATATAAGAAGATACTGTGCTTTTGGTCTTAATTTTAAAGACAATGACAAATTCACGCATGATTGGGTAACCCTTATCCCAGGTTTAGAATTTGCATATAATAGTACAGTACATTCTGTCACTGGCAAAAAGCCATTTGAGTTATGGTTGGGTTATGTACCTAATACCCCTGCTAAAACTCTTAATAAGTTACCTAGATTGGATATTCATCCAGGTACTAAATCTTTTCTTCAGATGCAAGAATTATGCAGAAAACATGCTCAAGAATGTATAAATAAGGCTTTTGAGTATGAAAAGAAAAGATGGGATAAAGCCCATAAAGAACAAATGTTCAAAGAGGGTGATGAAGTCCTTATTTCAATGCTACATTTCAATTTAAATGGTAATGTTAAATTGAAGGATCCATTCATTGGACCATTTGTAGTTAAAAAGATGGTTGGTAATAATGCTGTTGAGGTTATTCTATATGCACCTTATGATAGAAAACATCCAGTATTTCCTATTTCTCTTATAAAACCATACCATTCTAATGATACTGCTCTCTTTCCAAGAAGATCAGGAAGGCATAAACAGCAACCTGAAGAAATAGTGGAAAAAGCAGAAATTGAAAAGATACTTAAAAAGAGACACCTTACTAAACAAAAGGGAGTTGAGTATCTATTAAGATTTAAAAATAAATCAAGTGAATATGACCAGTGGATTCCAGAAAATGAAATCTCTGATCTTAAAAATCTCTTGAAAAAATTTAAATCTAAATAATACTGTTCATTCAGTATATGTATTATAAAAATTATTTTTTTATTTTATTATTTCATTCCTTAAGATTAATTAAAATGTCTTAACATTTTTTTTATTGTTTTTTTTGGGGTGAGGGAGTGTCAGCCTAAATATCCTTAGGACTGAGTATTTCTTATGCTTAAAATAAGATAACCTTAATTAGATTAAGCTTATATCTTAAAAATAAGGTTAAAATAATAATATATATTATTTTATTATATATATATATAATTATTATTCTATTATATAATTTATAATAGTTTAAATAGCTTATCCATGGCCTAATAATACTTATTAAGGTGTTAATGGAGTCATAATATACTTATCTTAAGTGATATGAAGTAATTATTGACATACATAAGCTTATATGTATACATAAATCTCATATTCAGAGAAATATGCAGTATATTATGTATATTTAGGTATATAAGTGGGTTTTAGCCCCTTAATAGCCTATAACCTTTGTTTTTCTGCTTATTTTAGGTCATATGGACGAAATCAGTGGATTCACAACGCCTACAGAAGCATAGACACCTATATCAGGCGCATACACCCAGTTTGGACAACTAAAATTACTTCCTTGGATGGTTATTCACGGATTTATGGGTTGGAAAGATGTTTTTGGGTTAACGTGGATGCTTGGGGATGTTATTGGGGGCTTGGACATCTTATTTGTTTCCTTTATATGCTTTTAGTTTCATTAAATCTCTTTTTGATCATTTATTTTACCTGTTTCTTTATGGTATCCGCTTTTATCTGGGATTTCTATTTATGGTATGACTCTGTGTTATTATTAATAGTGATGGAGGGTCCTTACTGGAGGTCTGGGTGTTGAAACTGCTTGAAGTGGACGCCATGGGGAGGTGATGGGCCCTCACAGTGCTGTAATTGCCGGGGATAGCAGTGACATCATCTGGATTGAAGGTCTGTGCACTCCAGTGGATTTGGGTATAAGTAAGGAGGGATTTTGACGGTTTATTATCATCATTCAATTACTACACTTCAAACAAACATTACACTACAATTATTAACATTCAGAAATATATTATAAAGCCCTTATAAATTGATATTATCTTTATAAAAGCTATAACTATATTTTATTCTTCTATTTTCCACCACTAGCACGCATTTAAATCCAAGTATTGTGAGTTTAATTTGAGTATAACTATTCTATTAGTCTTCCCCTGAGGTTTAATCACTAAATCATTTATTAATAAGTAGTAGGACCATAAAATAACACTATTATATCATACTTATATACTAGACTGTACTGACAGATGTTGAATCAAATTAGCACAATCAGGGCTAAACTTACACTAAATTTTCTTTTTTGTAAAAATAAAAAAAAATCTACTTGAGCTTTACCAAAACTTCAGCATGAAAATTTTGCCATATCAAACTACTTCTAGTGTAGTTTTTTATCAAAAATTTATCTTCAATTCCATAGAGAGAATTGCTCCCATCTGACTGCACCTGACCATAAGTGTCCAGCACAAGCTCCGCCGAACTTGTACTGGACACTTTTATGATAGAGAGTAGCTAGGGTAGAATTTTTCTTCAGTTCATCTAGTATTTCTTACAAACATGTCTACTGGTATTTTATCTTTGTTACTCACTCATAATTATCATTTGATTAATTTTTGGTTGCCATTATATTATTAATTTTATAAGTATAGAAAAAAACTCATGTGCCAAATGCATACCAGGTGATGTTATGCCATTTATATTATTATTAAATAAATGTATAAAAATATGAAAATAGTTTATTTTAAAAATTATTAATTGATATCCAAAAGCAATATTAGGAATAAAAAATTAAGTTAAAGGGATCAAATATGAAAAAAGAAATCCAAGTAATATTCCTACTATCAAAGGCCAGTAGAGGTGTTGAAGCAAATGAGAGCCATCAGGGATAAATTGTACTAAATTGACTTTTTTTTAAAGATAAAAAATTGTGCACCTGTGGTTTGGATGAACTCTAGGTAGAAAATTTGGCTATGTAAAACTACTTCTAGTGAAGTTTTTTATCAAATAATTTTTTTCATTTCCATGGCGAGAATTGATCTCATATGACTGCACCTGACCGAAAGTGTCTAGCACAAGTTCGGCCAAACTTGTGCTAGACACTTTTTTGATGGTGAGTATCTAGGGTGCAGCTCTTCTTCAGTGCAACTGGTATTTTTTTAAAACATATCCACTGGTATTTGATCTTTCTGTTTTATTAATATTTTATCATTTGATCAATTTTTTGTCACCAGTATATTATTATTTTTATTAGTATAGCAAAAAAACATGTGCCAAATTCTTACAGGGTGATGTTAAACCTTTAATAATTTTATTAAATACAGGTAAAAAATTATGAAAATGATTTGTTTTACATAAAATTAATTGATATCTAAAAGAAAAAAAGGGATAAAAAGAAATAGGTTGAATAAAAGGGATTTTATATGAAATTAAAAATTCAAGCTAAATGCCTACTTTCAAGGCTCAGAAGAGGTGTTGGATAAAATGGGCATCATCAGGAATAAAATTGTACTTAATTTGATTTTTTGAAAAACTAAATGAAGTTTTCAACTGATTTTTTTCCAATATTTATTTGGACACTTTGTCTATATCAAATTACTTCTAGTACCATGATTGAACAAATTAAATCCTCATTTCCATATGCAGAATTGATCCCATATGGCTGGACCAGGCCAACGGTGTCAACCACAAGTTTGAGAATTCTTCTGGTGGACAATTTTATGATGGACAGTAGTAGGGTGCAAGTCTTCTTTATTTAATCTAGTATTCCTCATAAACATTTCCAACTTATTTTCGGCCAAAAATCAGGTGGAAAGTTTTTCCATATCAAATTACTTCTAATGCCATGATTGACTAAAAATTGATTCTCATTGCCATATAGAGAGTTGATCCCATATGACTGGATCTGGAAAAAGTGTCACCACAATTTTTGATAAACTTAAGTTTGAAAATTTTATGATGGAAAGTAATTTCAAGTCTTCTTCATTTCATCAAGTAATCCTCATAAAAATTTCCACCTGTATTTTGGCCAAACTTCAGGTGGACACTTTGGCCATATTAAATTAATTCTAGTTCCATGTTGATAAAAAACTGATACTTATTGCCATATATAGATATTAAACCCATCAGACTGTGCCTTTCCAAAAGTGTCTACCTGAATTATGGCTAAACCTCAGTTGGACACTTTTATGATGCAGAGTAGCTAGGGCAAAAGTATTCTTCAGTTAATTTGGTATTCATAATAAATTTATCCTCCTGAAGTTTAGCCTAACTTCAGGTGGATGATTTTGGAAAGCACCAGTTAGTCACTATCCATCAAAAAAGTGTTCACCAAAATTTTGGCTAAACTTGTGGTGGACCCCTTTGATCAGCCACATTCAGATGAGATCAACTCTTTAGATGGAAATGAAGATGATGTTTTGGTCAATCATGGAAATAGAAGTAGTTTGATGTGGCCGAATTACCCCCCTGAAGGTCAGACAAACCTCACAAGGGAACTTTTTAGCAGGGAGTAACTGAGAAAAATCCATTTATCAGAAGGAAAATCTTTTATTGGATAGATGCCAAGGTTTCATACTTGTGTATTATGGTCAGTATTAATTTTGAAAGTGCCTGTCCAAGCAATTTCATTGCCCATCATGACACATTTTGTTTTAAATGTTTCAAACTGCGTGATTCAGTATTAAGGTTTCACATAGTATAATTAATTTCTATTAAGTGTCCTCCTATGATGCCTAAATTTATAATTTAATATCTTACATAATAATTTTTTTTTATATAAATTCATCAATATTTTATTTTATTATCAAATTTAATAGAGGAAGTATCCTGAATTATTATATATGAATAAGCTAAGGTTAGATCAATTTGTGCTCAATTTGTGCTCAAAAGAGGACCAAAATCAAGTTCTGGAGGATCAACTTGTGCATAATTTGGAATCGGTTGATATTCTGTCTATAATCAATCTGAGAATAAATGTAAATCTAACTCTAAATTACTTATGTTTATAAAGTATTCATAAACCTGGCATAATAAAGGGAAACTCTAAATTTCAAGAGAGGGGATTGCTAGCAATTCACCCCTAGATTTCCCGTGGTGATAGTGTGATGGCCAATTGAATTGAAGGATGTCGTTTTTCTTTTTGAGAGTTATTGTGAAATATGGGATGATCCTGAATAAGCTCAAGTAATTTAAGGAAACATTCCTGAGAAGTCCTGAAAAGCTGTCTAAAACTGGGTGTAGATAGGTTAAGAAGTGTTTGGATGGTGTACTTGGGGGTATGAAGTACTTGAGGCTTTCTGGGAAGAAGGTAACGTTTCGTGGCCATTTTTGATAAAAAGACAAAATCTTCTTCTAGATCAGAATCAGAATCGGAATCAGAGTCCAAGAGCAGTTCAAGAGCCATGAAAGTCATTGCTTTATGTAATTTATTAGATTTGAAAGTGAGGAAGGCATAACTCTTATATGATATGATATGAAGATGTAAATGATGTACGATGTTTTGAGTTATGAAGTGTTATGCTGCGGAGTGCTGCGTATGAATGGGATGATGCTGACAAATCAGTGAAATGGGACTTGATGGTTAAATCAGCACTTTTGGTTGAGAGAGTGCGAATTTGAGTGAAATAAGTGACTTTTTTCACTTTTGAAATCCACCAGTATTGGGGCTAGTGTGATTTTGGAAATCCGCACTTAGATAAGTGCGGATTTGCCAGAACTGACACCCCCTATTGAGAGAAAAACATGAAACAACTACTTAAACCCATGAGTAAGAGACTAATTTTCCCACCATAGTTTCCCAAACCATTTAATTAAAATAATTAGTAACTAAATAAGTCTGAAACATAATAAAAGCGACTAAAAGAATCCAAAAAAGGTATTACAATGTTTTGTTAAGGGCTTTAATTGAAACACATAGAATATTTTGATGCATCAATTTTGGTAATTAATTTAATTCAATTTTCAAGGAAAATTAATCATTTGTTTTAACTACTTTAGTAAATTAATAATTAATCTAGTTGAAAAAAGTAATTAATTTGATCATATTTTTAATTTAAAGTGAGGATTTTTATATTATTATGTTATATAAGTAATTTAATTTATTTAATAATTTCCTGACACAAGTAAGGGTCAAAAAAGCGCCCAATATTATTTTTTAATAAGATATGCAAGGCCTTATTTAATATATAAATTTAATTTATTTATTAAATTACATTATAAGTTAATTTTACACTTATAATAATAATATATGTTTATAATTAATTAATTAATTAATTATATTTATTGAATACATTAAAATGCACCATAATTTATAGAATATAAAATATATCATGCTTAATTTAAATGTATAAATAAATTATATAACAATAAAATTAATATAACCCTTATTTTATTTATATTTAATAAGATACTTATATAATTTTATTATGCAATAAAATATTAATTTTTATACATAAAATGCATATTTTTATGCCCTCTTTTGGTTCCAGTAAATTAACATAACATTTACTGGGCTCCTGGTTTAGCCTGGATGATAAGGATTAAAAGAAATAAAAGAAAAAAATTGCAAAAAATCAGTGGAGGTGGGGTGATTGTGAGGTGGTTGAGGTAGATGTGAGTTTTGCGGGAGGTGATTGAGTAAACATACACCCTTTTTCAAAATTTGAGTACCAATGATAAATAAAATAATTTGTTGACTGTTAATTGAATAGCCTTCATAAAAAATTTTTTCATTACCAGTTTAGAAGTCTGGGTGGACAGTGATAAATTAAAATGAGTGCATAGAGTTGCATAGAATATTCCAGTTTAAGGTCATGGGGGACCCATCTTGTAAATCTCTTTTAAGTTGTCCAAATAACAATTGAATTTCCAGTTTAATGTCATGGAGGTCAAAAATTGGGTGATTTTCCAGTTTAGGGTCATAGTGGACCAAACTTTTGATTGATACAAACTCCAACTTCTATCCTAAACGTTTCTTTAAAAATATCCATAAAATATTGAACTTCCTTGAAAAATAGCCAGTTTACAGTCTTGGAGGACTAAAAGCATATCTTGAAATAAAATCATAAACAGCCAGTTTAAAGTCTTAGAGGACTAAAGATCCAATGAGGAACAAAATTCTTTAAATAAATTCATAAAAACTTAAAGAAAGTCTTGAAAATTAGCCAGTTTAAATTCTTGGAGGACTAACAGATCCAATGAGGAACCAAATTGTTGAAATAAAATTGTAAAAACTTAAAGAAAGTCTTGAAAATTAGCCAGTTTAAAGTCTTTGAGGACTAACAGATACCAAAATTTGAATAAAACCTGAAAGAAAGTCTTGAAAGTTAGCCAGTTTAAAGTCTGGGAGGACTAACAGATCCAATGAGGAACCAAATTCTTGAAATAAATTGTAAAAACTTAAAGAAAGTCTTGAAAATTAGCCAGTTTAAAGTCTTGGAGGACTAACAGATCCAATGAGGAACCAAATTCTTGAAATAAAATTGTAAAAACTTAAAGAAAGTCTTGAAAATTAGCTGGTTTGAAGTCGTGGAGGACTAAACATTTTGAAGTAGGATCCATTTTTTCTCAAGCTCCTCTTGACCCTTTTTCCTATATAAAATATACTATTAAAGTAATAAACCAAAGAAAATTGAAAAATAATTGTATATTTATATATTTATTTTATTTTTGTTTTATTTATTTATTTATTTTTTATTTTTTATTTTTTTTTAAATTATGAAAATAATAAAAGTTTATAAAAGATTGTTATGAAATAAAATTTTTTAAATTTAATTTAAAAAAAATGATAAACGAATTTTAAATAAAAAATTTATGAAATGTAAAATAAAATTTAAAAGATGCCCCCTGGCCATTTGATGAGCCGTACGCTCGACATCATACCCACATCCAAGTGCAAATTGATGTGGTTACACAATTTTCAGAAATTGAAAATATGAAATTAATAAATGAAAGTTTAGGAATATAAAATTTTATGATAATGATCACTGGGTCGGCTCCCTCCAATTTGTAAAAATGATTAGAGACCACCAGTGAGCATCACCCTTAAAAATATTTTATAGTATTATAAAAATTAAAATGAAAGAAAAACATATTTCATTATATAAAAATCTAAAATAAAAGAAATAACAAAAATAAAAATAAAAAAGAATCTTGAATCTGGCAGTGGGAGCATTTTCTCTTAGTACATTCCATTTTCTAGTCTTAGCCAACTTCCTATAGATCAAAAACAAAGCCAGGATTCAACTAAAAACAGGGAAAATTTGGTAACAAACATTGTGGTGAAATTGTGTATAGAGCAGCCAGCCCATCAATTACCCCCAAACTTGTCAATATTTAATTCAGAAGGTTCCCCTGTTAAAACTTCTACCAATAAAAATTTATCAATCCAACATATATCTTCCCCATAATTTTTGTTGCTTTTAAGAGTTTTAAGAATTTTCAAACATATTTCTTCTTAAATGTTGTAAATTTTGTTAATGGTTTTGTCTCCCATACCATAGTAAAACAACAGTAATATTTTTAATAAGAAAGTAGTTTATCCTCATTCTGGATTTAAACTTTGACAAAATTTTATTTAATCGATTATGTTTTATATCCTTTTTTTGGAGTCAAACTTCAGCACTCTGGGTACCTCTAGGATAGTACTGCTTGACCTGATTGGATGCCACCCTCTTCTTCAAAGCTACTCCATCCAACTCTTCTATCACATATGAACCGCCACATACTTGTTCCTTGACTTTATAAGGTCCATTCCACCTATCTGCAAACATCTTCCCCTACTAGCATTCCAAACTCCTATTATACACCAAAACCATATCTCCAGTCTTCAAAGGCTTCCTGAGCCTATGTGCTAATCTTTCACCCCAATACATTACTGACTGATTACTGATTTTAATCATTCTAGAATATGCCTTTTTTAAGAATTCTTCTTTCTTCTCCAGCTGCATCATTCTTGCACATAACAATTCTTCAGTAGTGTTAACAGTATCCCAATCTGCTCCAAGATATGATTCAGCCACTAAATCAACTGGTAAAACTGCTTTTTGTCCAAAAACTAGTTCATAGGGTGAATATCCAGTTGTCCTTTTGGCAGTGATTCTGTCAGCAAATAATACTAAGGGTAAATAGTGCCTCCATTTTTCAGCACTTGTTCCACACATTATAACTAATGCATCCTTTATAACTTGATGCCCTCTTTCAACCATTCATTCAGCTTCAGGATAATAAGGGGTTGCTCCCCTAACCTTCAATCCAACCTTTGATATAGCTTCTCTAAACTCTGTCCCAAACTCAGGACCTCCATCTACTTTTACCAATTTCATAACTCTATATTGATACACCCAATTTTTCAAAATAAATTCTGCCACATTTTTGGCAGTAAATTTAATAAGAGGCGCTGCCTCTACCCAACCAGAAAAATCATCTCTGGCTACAATTAAATATTTATACCGTCCCTCCTTAATATGAACGGCATCCAAGCTAACCCTTCCAAAGAGAGTATTTTTGCTGGTAGCATGTCCAGGTTATTTTGGCCTTAAATAACTTCTTCTTTGACATTCTTTGCATGAATGAACCCACTTTTTAACAGCCATCTTCATACCTGGCCACCAAAATTGATCAGAAATTCTTCTGAACGTTTCTCCAATGCCTCTATGCCCAAGATCTTCTTGCAGTGACTTTAAAACTAATTTTTTCCCTTTCTTTTGAGTTAAAACTACTTGAGGATTTGGATACCTCCTTTTCATTAATCTTCAACCAGACAAGTAAAACGTAGATGAATTCCTTTTTATATCCCCCCATTCATTGTCTTCACAATTTTCTGGCCTTTCCAAAGTCAATAAATATTTGACCAACAACAAATAAAAACCAGTCTGACCCCAGATCTCATCTTTAAAATCCAATAAAATAACATCCAAGGTCACTTCCCTATCACCTATATCACCCGCACTTGCATGAGCCATCAGCTTCTTTGATTGAGTTTGATTGATAAACGAATAAAATTTTTCATCTTTAAATTTTGAAACTTCAAATCTCTTTTGAACCAAATTTTTATCAACCTCTTTACCACCCTTTTTAGTATCTCCTTCTTCATCATCATCATCCAAACTCTGCTTTACCAAATTTTCTAAACTTCCAACATATACACCATTAAACAATCTATTACCATCCCATACTACCACATCATTCTCGTCCACATATACACTTTCATCTTCTTCTACCTCTTTTTTACCAAATTTATTCACACCAATTTCATCAATTTTATTAACATAAAAATAATTTTCCAGTTTATCCTCTTGGTGGAGGTCATCATCACAATCATCTAAACACAATATTCCTTCCAGTTTAACCTCATGGGGGAGTTATGGAAAGTCTTAAGCTCCTTTAGTGCTGGCTTTAATCATAGGTATTTCTTCATTGAACTCTTCTGAGTCTGAATCATCTTCAGTAGGTGGTCTTCTTGACAAACCATCTGGCATAGTAAAAGTTTTTCCAGGCTTATGAACTAAGTCAAAAGAAAAATTTTGAATGAATGCTACCCATCTAGTCATAGGTGCATTTGTTAAACTTGGGGAATTAATCATATGAATTAAAGATTTTGCATCCACTTGCAATTCAAAGTGTTTTCCCCACAAAACATTTTGAAGTTTCTTTAAAAAATTTTCCACTCCACACAGTTCAAATTTAGGCTGAGAGTATCTTGATTCGACTTTGGTGAATACCACAGATTCATACCTAACTGGACTAATGTAACCAGCTTTATCCATCTGAGACAAAACTTCCCCAGCAGCAACCTGACTTGAGTCAACTGCTAAATAAATCCTACCAGCATCTTTTCCATAATCTAACTTGTGCAGGACAATATCTTTTCCCACAACCTTCTTCAATCTCTCAAACGCCCTTTCACACTCTTCATCCCACTCCCAGTCTGCATCCTTTCTCGTCAACCTTCTCAATGGAGCTGCCAATGAAGAGAAGTCCTTGATAAACATTTGAACATAAACACATATGCCTTAAAAACCCCTAACTTTGGTGGTATTCTTGGGTCTTAGCAAAGACTGAATTTTATTCATTTTCTTCTTGGAAATAATCCTGCCCTCTCTACATACCACATGACCTAAAATTTCTAAAGCTGGCACACAACATGAAAATTCTGAACCCAAAATAGTTATACCAGCTTCTTCAATTCTAAACAGGATACTCTCTAAAGTGATTGCATACTCCTAGAGTAATTTTTGTATCCCTGGGTTCTTCTCCAGAACTTCATTATCGTAATCTGTTGAAGGTCCTTCAATTCCTCCATTGTCAATAAAGATTCCAGAATATTGAGGAATTTCATCTTGAAGAATCTAAGCCATCTGAGCTTGATAAAGGGCAACTGAATTTACTGCTCCTTGAGGTAATCTTATCAATTGTAATTGTCCTAGCGGTGTATCAAAAGTAGTGAGAGGCCTAGAGTCTGGATGCAACTCTCTCTCATCATATCCCCCCATAATATCTCCTAAACCATAACACACTCTCCCAGAAAACGCTTCCACAAACTCCTCAGCACTAGGTGGTATACCTGCATCCTTTATTGTAGCCCTATTTAATTCCCTGAGATCATGAACTTCTCTAAGTTTTCCATTTGGTTTCTTGATACAAAATACCGGACTAGAATAACTTGATGATGATTTCTCATAAAGTCCAGTGCAAATCTGTTCTCTGAAAACTTTGATATAAGCTTCTTTTAATGCAGCCGGAATTGAGATTGGTTTTTTCTGCCACGGTTCATGACATACTAAAGGAATCTTTTAAGGCTCCCCATAGGAATGCTTCAACACACCCATCTCCTCTTCTACAAAATCAATGGCCTTCTCTCGCTTGACCATCACATCCAACAACAACTTCTTCTCTTCTCCAGACAACCAACCATCAGGTACAAAGTTAACAACACCTAATCTATCAAAAGTGATTCTTGACGTTTCAGAAAATTCAGGTGGGTTCTTCACCAAGGGACATTCATAAGGATCTCTTGATAGCCTTGGTCTTTTCAAAGGTGGATTTAATTCAGCTGGTAGCGTCTCATTAATTGGTCGTATTTTATTTGCTACCTTTTTATATTTTTCTGCTTCCACATCTACATAAACTTGAGGTAAAATATTTATTTTTGTATCACCATTAAAAATTTTATTGATAGATTTTTCTTCATTGTCAGAATCAGAATCAATATAAGTAGAAAAATATTTTATTTCATTTTAAAATTTAACCCTTTTCTCTTTTCCCTCATCTAGTTTATCAACAATTTTTCCAACACCTTTAATTCCCTTATCCATCAGGAAATCACCAGTAAAAAAAGTGGCAGTTTATCCTCTTGCTATAGGACCAGAATCAAATTATCACAAAAAAATTTTTTTTGTGTTTTATTTATACTAAGATTTTTTATAGAATTTTGATGAAATAATTGCAGTTTACTCTCTTGCTGGAGGTCCGGAATCAAATTATCACAAAAATTATTTTTTTGTGTTTTATTTATACTAAGATTTTTTTATAGAAATTTGATGAAATAATTGCAGTTTACCCTCTTGCTCGAGGTCTGAAAATAAACCATTCCAATTTTTATTCAACATAATATTTCCCATCTTCCCTCTTGATCCACTCTTGAACAGGATCAAAAAACTTGACAGAGAAGTGAGACAAATCAAAAATTTGAAGACATAATAACAATTTAAAGTATTATTAACAGAAAATAATTGACTATCCACTTGAGTTATCTCCAAGTGAGCTGACCTATTGCAATCTGGGATCTCATCCTGGGGAGAGTTTGCAACATTAGAATGATCAGCCCCTGCTACCCCAAAAAATGAGGGTTTCCAAAATTCCCCTCTAGACATATTTCACCAGAAGCCATCTGTTTAATATTCCGCTTCTTGGTGCATACACAACATTGACACATAGTGGTCACCCCAGGCCTAGTTTCCCAACCTTCATCTCCTGGAGGTTCCAACTGCATATGTAGCCTCCTCATATCCTCTCCAGTAATCTTCAAACTAATACCCAATTCGGGCTTCAAAATCCATCAAAAAAAGGACCACCAAGAACAGTTTGAACTGCCCCTCTGGCCACATAAAAGTGAACCTTACCAATAGATCCACCAATACCTAATTTGACATGCTCAGCCGTACCCATCAGCTCTGTTGCATGCCCTCCAATACCTCTGAGGTTTCCCCCAGTACCAGTTTTAATTGGCAAGCCTATATTCATTGCTTGCTCTAAAGAAATCAAATTAATTTGAGAACCTGAATTGACCAAGGCCTTTACCTCTCTACCATTGAGAGTAACCATCAAATATCCTAAAGGTGCAGAAAAATGAGTTTCCACCTCCTCACCAAACTTCTCATAATTTTCACATATATATTCCACTTCTCCTGTTGAAACTCTTCTCCTTGTCAGATGCTTCTTCTGATTTTCTGCAAGGGCTGGACTAATTGTAAATAATTTGCCTAAGGATAAAGGAATTTGAAGTTGATTCAATCTTCCCAAAACTGTTTCCATTGCATTCTCTTGTCCAGAAACAATGGGCCTCTCATATTGAGCCCTAGATTTTGTTTCCTTGGCCCTGGGCACCTCTTGGGGACCCACATTGTCATCTTCACCCCCCATAATAACATCTTCACTACTAATAACCCTAGCTCCATCACCAGCTACTTTCACTAATGCAGATCCATCACTGGTCCTTCTTACCCCTTCCATAGGAGTAGGACCACTAAAATTTGGTCTGGGGAGAGATGCCAAAGGTGCATCCTCCTCAGAATCCAAATCTTTGTCCACAGGCACAGGATTACTATTTAAATTCAACTTTCCAAATCTAGGAGGCCCCATATCAGCCATCCCTTTCTGCATATTATAAATTTTGTTCTTAGAGTAAGGTTTCTTTCAAACTTTTTAATTTCTGCCTTGCCCGGTATGGTAAGGTAAACTCTTACAGTCGCCTTGCTGTAAGCAGAATCCGGAGGAGATATGTGGATTTAGCTGAAAACCCCGTCCTTCCAATAAAAATAACAAAATGGGAATTCTAAATCACTAAGCTAACCAGTCTACTTGGATCTGATTGATAAAAATAATGAAACTCTAAAATATTTAACGCTTATTGAGATTTAAGTAAAAGTGGCTGTTGAGAAAGAAATACTGATAACAACAATTAAGGTGTACCAGTGAAAGATCTGAAAAGATTGACTTTTATGTTTTTATAATAATTTGAATTTTTATGAGACAGCAATAATCAAGTCCCAGTGATGAAGAACTTTCTAAAGATACCCTGTATGAAGTGTGATTTAAATTTATGAGTAGTATTTCTAGAATGTTATATATAAAATATAAAGTTATAAGGGTATTACAATTTATTTAATTTGTTGAGTAATAAAAAATGAGACTGTGGTGGTTAAAGATTAAGCTGTATGTTTTTGATGATTGTAAGATGATACCCAATTTTGAGTCTGAGAGGCTCTTAAGTATTCCTAGTCACGTGCTTAAGTTTCCCCTCCAGAGCTCACCCAGAGTCAATCCGGAGCCTCCGGACTCGATTAGAACCTTTAAAACTATAATAAAAAAGTCTAGAAAAATTACACATGATAGAGCCACTTCCCCTTTACATTCCCAACTAATTTTCGTAGCCTGCGCAGCTTTAATCACCCCGTGAAAATTTATCAAAGTTAAGTATTTTTCTAATAATGTAAATATTTCTATAAAACTTTAAAATTCATTTAAAAATATAAGAAAAATAGTAAAAATTCTGGGAAAATTTCCCAAGGTTCTTGAGTGACTCAACTTGATACTTATAAATTTTTCCAACCATAAAAATAAGTCTTCACCGTAAAATATATTGTTTTTGCGTAGGCATTCTCTTTTGACCAATTTCTTCATATTTAAAACTCAAATAAATTAAATAAAACCCTTTTATAAAAAATAATAGCTCCAATCTTGCACACCATAATAACTCCATTTACGTATTTAGGTGCCATACTAAACTTTAGGCTACCACACCGGTTTAGCCCTTATTTGGCTCTGAATGCTACTCTTAGCTTTAGTAGAAGCTTCTCTTCTAGCAGCATCAACATGGTATTCACCCGCCAAACAATTTTCCTCTGCCCTAACTACAGAGGATAACTCCAAACCAACAAATGAAGTTGAGAATGTGGCCTTATTGACCTCTTTACCTTTTACTTTATCTACCTTTTCCACATCTTTACCATCATCAACTTTACCACCTTTAACCTTTTCTTCATCATCACCAGGTAACTCTTCAAACCTGGTCCTTTTCCCAAATACATATTCCTCCTAACCAAATCCAAGGGAGCTTGACCTTCACTGGGCTTGATGAAAGATCCATCAGGAAATTTATAAACCTTTCCATCAAATTTTACTCTACCAGCATCCAAGTCCCTATCCAAAAAATAACATTGTCCAGCCTTGTGTCCCCTCCTATTACAATAAGAGCACACCCTGGACTTGTCATATCCACCTCTAAAACCATTCCCACTATCACCATTGCCATTCCTACCACCATTACCATTGCCATTAAATCCATAATTCCTCCTCTCATAACCTCTAGATTGGTAAGAAGAAGAAGTTTAAGTTGAAGCCACAGGTGCTCAATTGGCTTTTTGAGTCTCTTGAACAAATATCTTTAATTTTTTAGTTAAATTGGCCAAGTGATTGACCATCTTGTTTTCTACATTTCCCTCAACTTTAGAAACAGGCTGTCCCATCTGAGCCTTCTTGGCTTCTTGAGCTTGAATCATGATATCACTATTTTCAGCCAATACTTCACTAACCTTGTTAAAATATTGAGTGCAAGATTCTTGATATTTGTCCAGTGCCATGAGTTTTAAGTAGCCTTGAATATTCTCCTTGATGATCTCCAAAGCCGTCAGTTTCTGTTCACCATTAGGCAGATCCTTCATCAAATTTTTCCTAGACAGTTCTTTTAACTCATCCATCCTAATATCCCTACTAAAAGAAGACCAGAATAGATCCTTGGCCTGATTTTCATGCCCCAATTCCTCCACCAAAATCAGATATTCCACCACTTCATCAAACTGTCCACATAACTTTTTGAAGTCCACCATATTAGAAACACCACCTTTAGCTTTCTAATCACTGAAAATCTTATTGAGATCCACCATAGTATACCTGGCACCCCATCTATCAACCATCTCTTTTGAAAACCTTATCCAATCAAACCTTTTATAATCCTCCATAGCAATGACCTCCTTTTCCACCTCTCTGTCAACAATAAAAAACCTGATCTGCTTTACCGTATCCAGGTTAGTAGCTCCATCCACCAGAGCAGCAGCCTCATATCTGCTCAAAAACAATTTAACTTCTTTCCCATTAAACTTGGGCCCATCCCTAGAAACAATCCTAACTGATGGTTTCATAGGAATAGACACACCAGATCCAGCAGCAGAAGACATCCTAATAGATTAGATTAAGGATAAAGTGTTCCAATAAGTAAGCCTCTTGCAGGCTAAGATAAATAAATTGATAAGAGTTTCAGAAAACAAGCCTCTTGCAGGCTAAAAGTCCAATTATCAAGTAAGTTCTTTTAAAAGCTAGAGAAATTGGTACCCCATATTGGGCGCCAAATATGTAGGTAGACTCTTACAGTTGCCTTTCTGTAAGCAGAATCCGAAGGAGTTGGATAATCATGGAAAACCCTGTCCCTGTAAATAAATTTGTGAGTTTTTTAGATCAATAAGCTTAAAAGTCTACTTGATAAAAATAAAGAATGAAACCCTGTCTTATTAAAGCTTGTTAGGATGATTGAGCGGTTCTTCTGTGCAAAACAACTGAAATGCAACAATAAAGTTACACCAGAAACAATATTTTAAAAGAATAAAGTTTTAATGTTTTTAGATTTAAATAATTTTTGAGAAAAGATAATACAAATGAGTCCCTGGAGTTGAGAACTTTCTAATGATACCCTATATGTTAATGTTTAATAGTTTTTGAGTAAAATATTTAAAGTGTTATGTAAAATTGTTATTTTATAAGGGTATTATAAATAATTAATTATTTTGTTGAAAAAAGAAAAATATGAATAATGGTTGTTATATTTCTCCACTTTTTTTATTCTTTTTTGAATAATTTTGAGTCTACAGCCTTATATGCATAATAATCAGTCATGTGCCCTTTTTCCCTCTGAAGCGTGGCCAGAGCTCATCTGGAGCTCGTCCGGAGCTTGTACAGAGCTTGTCTGGACCTCTGGACTCAATTTAAAATCTTAAATCTAAAATAAAAAATCTAGAAAAATTACAAATGATAGAGCTACTTCTCCTTAAAATTCCTAAATTTTTTTTGTAGTCTTCGCAGCTCTATTCACCCTATAAATATTCACCAAAGTTAAGTAAATTTTGAAAAATGTAAATAATTTAATAAATCTTTAAAAATCAATTGAAAATATAAGTAAAACAGTAAAAATTCAGAGAAAATTCCTAATGGCTCTTGAGCTTCTTGACTTTCATTAAGTTGAATTTTGTGGCCGTAAAACATCATATGACCTGTGAAATTGATAAATCTGACCAAACATTCATTTCTTGACTTTTCAACTTCATTTTTCGTTTAATAATAAAATATTTTAAATTAATCCGGCTTCTCTGATCACCGTCCTATTCCCAATAAATATTATAAATAGACTTTTAAAGCGGTACTAAGATTTGGAATGCCACAATGTCTTTGTACTTGACCTCAGCCTGACAAGAACTGTGTTCTTTGTGGTGTAGGCGGCTGGAAAGAGTATATGGGTTGTAATGGTCAGGAACCAGATTAGAGGGTAATTTTTGGGAAGAAGTGGAAGAAGTGGGGATGGAGTGTTGGAAGGTGTGTTTAATTATTCTAGACATCTTCCAGTGGTCATCAAGGAGCTTTTTCCTCAGATTCTTTTCAAATTCATTCAATGGACCATGAAGAGAAAAGGACTTAAGCATGTTTGAACACATCATGCTTAGGTGTTTTTTCATGTCAGTGTAATCCAGTGTTAATGTTGGACGGTCATCTAGAAGAAGGGAAATAAGAGGGAAAGATGAAGAGGAGGAAAAGAAGAATATAAAGAAAAGGGTTTACAGAGGGTAAAAGGATTGAGTTATTTAAAAAAGAGGCAATGACTGTTTCTTGAGATTGACACAACAGTGAGGGTTTATTTAATTATTATTTATTTATTTTAATAAGTATTTATCTTCAATGCACTGAAAACAATTACTATTATTAATAGAATTACTGCAACATTAGATTATTTTTTTACTTCTCAAATTAGATTCATAATGCTAATAAAAATAAAATAAACGTATTGTATTTAAAAATGTATTTAAGTTGAGTGTGTAATAAGTGATGGGGCTACAGGGGGTTACCCAAGGCCTTTATATAAGCAAGGGGCCCTCTGAAGTGCCATAATAAAGTATATACAAAAAATAATAAAAACATAATAACTAATAACTAATGTTGAGTAAATGTAAGGGGAAATATGACACAATTAACTAAGACACATTAGTTAGAGCCCAGATATCTACCAATTTAAACCCAAAAAGTTACCATAAAATTAGTGAGTAATTAAATAAGTTTGAGACACATAAAAATAATTAATTTAATTTAAAACATGTCTTATAATCTTTTAAGTAATAACCAATTTAAATGAAACATGAAAAATAAACTTATTTTAACACTCAAAAATTTTGTAATTATTTAATTTAGAATAAAACATGAGTAATTAATTATTTTAATTACTTTTATTAGAGTAATAATTATTTTAAGTTAAAACAAATACTTATTATAACAAAATTACTAAATTTTAGAATAAAACATTAATAATTTATTTAATAAAGTGTTTTAACTTGTTTAATACTTTGATGACACAATTAGGAATCAAAAAAGCGCCCAATATTATTTTTTAATAAAATATGTAAGGTTTTATTTAATATATAAATTTGATTAATTAATTTAATTACATTATAAGTTAATTTTATACTTATAATTATGATATATGTTTATAATTAATTAATTATTAATTTATATTTATTAAATAAATAAAAAGCGCCATAATTCATAGAATATAACATTTATTATGCTTAATTTGATTGTATATATAATTTATATAATAATAAAATTATTATAATACTTATTTTACTTATATTTAATAAAACACTTATATAATTTCATTATGCAATATAATATTAATTTATATACATAATAAGCATATTTTTACACCCTCTTTTGGTTCCAGTAAATTGACATAACATTTACTGGGCTCCTGGTATAGCCTGGCTGACAGTTAAGGTAGTTTCTAGAGGTTGTCCAATCTCAATTGTAGTTTCAGGAGGTGGAGTTCCAACTAAACAGAAGAATTGGATTGGTAATTGTTTTCTGTTAAAGAAATTGGATTTATCAATTTGGTACTTACAGATTGGGAGCTCATCAAATTTGTAAGCAACCGGAATTCGGGCTGTTGAAGAGTTCTGAATGCAGGTTGTAGGAGGATCAACTAGATGGAGGTATGAATTCTCATTATAATCATTTAAATGTTGTTGAGAAGATTGCCTTAAAGGAGGAAGTTCCTGTGGCCTGGTTGGAGCGGCAGGGCTGCTTTTGTTGTTGTTGATATTGTTGCTTGGCCCAGTTGGGTTGGACACTTGTGGTGGAGTGTCAGGGCTGTTGTAGGATGTACCATGAGAAGGTGACCTGGAAGCTGATTGAGATCTTCTGGATGAAGATCTGGAAGAAATGGAAATTTCAGAGGATTAATTGGCTGGCAGAGGAGAGATGTAGTTAACTCTTCTTTATTGAGAGGGGAATTTTTGTTTGAGAGTAGTGTTGGGTGCTCTGGTGTTGTCTTGAGGTCCTCTGGCAGGTCTTCTAGAAATTTAGGAATTTTTGTCAATTTTTGAAGAAAAAGTTGTTGTAAGCATTTCTATGGGAGCACTAGGAGGTTTTTCCTGGAATTGGTGTTGTTTACTGGTAGATTTTGGCTGTTTTCTAGCTGAATTTGGAGATTTGAGCCTGATTTCCGCTTCCTAAAAAGGAAGGAGAGCCATGTGGACGCTGTCTAGAAGCCTGGGAGCTGATTTCGAAGCTGCTTTAGCTGAATTCATGGAGATAAATGCTGTTTCTTGACATGATAAAGCAAGTATTTTGAAGAGAGTTCTGGGGACAGAGCGGTGTGATCTTCTGGATGGAGCTGAAGATAGAGAAGAGGAAGCATGACCTAGTTCTGTGGATCTGGTAGGAGATCTAGAGATGTATTTGTGTGAAGGTGAAGGTGGTGGTATAGGATAATTTGGGTCTCTGTCACACTTTTTCTTTTTGGAGTTGCAAGAATCACAGGCCCTGTTGTAAAGTTTGGCTTCAGGAGTTGGAAGACTGAAGGTGAAAGGTCTGCACATGTGGATAAACTGTTTACAAGCATAGTCCTTGGGAGCAGTGAAACAAGGAAGGTCTGATGGGTCAAAATCTGGGGATCTGGCCATTATCTTTGATGGTACAACAATAAAGAGAAAAGATATAAAAGAAAATTTTTTATCAGTGATGAGTAGATGATAAAGAGAAAGTGGAATTTCAGTATGGCCGTTGTGGAGAATTGGGCATGGAATTGGCTCTGTCCTTTTAATGCAAAGTGTGGGAAGTCCATAAAGAATTTTAACTTAACACTGTTGGCATTCCATCAAGACTTTAAACTGAAGAATGGTTTAGTCCCCCAAGACTATAAACTGAGGATGGTTTGATGGTTGAGTCCTTCAGGACTATAAACTGATAATGTGATTTTGGTGTAATTCTGGCAGAGGGCATCCAAAGGGGGAGTCTCTGAATTTGTTTAAGGCCAGTGTGGGGGTAACTGATGAGCTGGCTTCTCTGTAGAACAGTTACCCCAGAATTTTAGTTTATTTTCTTTAGTCTTTAATGGTTTTATCTCTGGTTCTGTCTTTATGATTTAGGTTTTGAGTCCCCCAAGACTTTAAAATGAGGGCTGTTAGTCCCCCAAGACTTAAAACTGAGGATGAGTCCCCCAAGACTTTAAACTGAGGATTTTATTTATTTATTTATTTTATTTCTAAGCAAGTATTTCAGGCAAGAATCAATTACAGAACAGAATCAAGAGATGAAACAAAGTGTTCAGCATTAGTCTTGAACTGGTGGATGAGGTGTCTTCTTTTCTCAATCTCATGTGGATCTTTGGCAGGAGTGGATTGGAAATAGTTTAGAATGAGATGTTTTTGTTGAGAAGATTGTGTTTAGAATTTGTCCTTGATGGTGGGCAATTGGTTTGATGTTGATGTTTCAATGGTTCCCACATTGTCATCATCACTGTCTGGATGGGAATGAACTGGAAATTCATCAGCTTAAATTTCAGTATGGAGAAGCATTGGTTTTACCATCAGAAGGACCAGGTATGGTAGAGCTAGTGGTTTTAGTTATGTTGGCACTTTTTTTGGAAGGATGTAACTTATTGATTAATCTGGGTATCAAGATGGAAGGCCTAGATCTTTTGGTTTTGCTGGAATATGGACCAGGTTGAGGGGGAGGTGAATCTGTTGCAGAAGATAATCAACAAGGTCTGGAGCAAGATTTATTTCTGGAATATCAGGAATCACAAGAAGCTCTGTATGGATGAATTAGTGGTGATATGGTGCAGATCAGGTTATGGTTAATACATTATTGACAGGGACCCATTTCAGAGATGGATTTTGAAGAAAGTGTGAACATGGTGGTTTTGGTGAAGGACGATGTGGAATTTCTCAATTAGAGGGAGGATGTGGTCTTCAAACATTGGAAGAGGCCTTTTTTTGTCTGTTTGGAGCTGTTTCAGTATGTCTTGGTTGACATTGGTTAAATAATTGGATGATTTTCTGGTTTTATTCAGTGAATATTGAGACTATGGGTATGTGGGTACTACCATTGGATAGCCCTAGTTTTTCTGTATATTTTATGTCCTGATGACATTTTTTATTCTAAGTTTTGAGGGGTCATTTTCTCATTTTTCATTTCTAAAAGATAGCTGTTTAATTTTGTTTTTCATGTTTTACGGGATAACCTTAAGTCTTAGGGTTAATTTCTTAGTACCATTAAGTAGAGCTAATTTAGCTCTACATTTTATGTCTTAATGTTTTCATAGCTTAATTATGTGTTTTAAGGGTTTTAGTAGTCGTGGTGGATTTTTCTAAGTTTTTTGGGCATTGTTGGAGGTTTTTGGTGGTTTTCTGGCTTCAGGGAGGTCTGGCCACTTCTAGGCGGGTAGCCCGCCTCGGTTATAGAAGGCTGGGAAGCGCTTCTAGAGGGTTTTTATTTAATTTGGCTGCCAAAAGTGCCAAATTTGTTGCTGTGCATGGATATTTTAGAGGGTGGTCTGTGTGTACATACTAAATAAGACAGTTTGGGGTAATTTTAATTATCATACAATCATCTGGAGGTGATATAATTGTTTCTCAATCAGTTTTTACTGTTTTTTGGTACCAATTTCCTGTGTTTGTTGCAAGGTGATTTCTTCATTTAACTCAACTTTGGCAACTGGTTTCTCTGGTGTAGCTTTGAAACCTGCATCAAGTATTATTGCTGTTTTCTGTGAAACAAGTGCACAGTGTTTTGTTTTTCTGGTGCGGATCTTTCTGCATTTCTGGTTTCTGATTTTTTTGTTCTCAGTGGTTGGATATTGGCTACTTTCTTGACTTGTTAAGCTGTCAAGAAGTGTGTTGAAAGGGGTATAGTAACAGTCTCTAATTTGCTGTAGCAAATAAATCTCACCTGGTATTTCTCAAAGGGACAGGGGTTTTCTCTCCAGTTCTACTCCAACTCCCTTGGTCAAGGCCTAAAGCTAGTACTATAGGATTTTCTACAACGGACTGAAAAAAAAAATTATAAAACAAAAAAATAAAAATAAATAAATAAATATATTAAAAAAAATCAACAATAAAAAATAATCAGTAAAATAATTGAAAAGAAAAAAAAATTTGGTAAAAAAAAAATTGCAAATAAATCAGTAAAGAATCTTGAAAAAAAAATTCAAAATAAAAACCTGAATTATGGTTGAAATCCTACATAATATCCTTGAAAAAATATTTTTAAAAAAAAACCAACAAAGAAAAAATTGTTAAAAAAATTTCAAAAAAATAAAAATAAAAATAAATCAAATAAATGAAATCACTTACCTGCTATTGGAAATACCACTTGATTTCCTTCAATCCAGTTTATTAAAATAAAATTTATAATAAAATTGAATTCAGTAAATTTCAGAATAATTAATTATTTTCAAAAACAAACACAAATAAAAAAAATCATTTACCTGATTTACTTTGGAAACAAGGGGAAATTTCCGGAAACTAAGAGAAAGAAAAAAAAATTCTGTAAAAAAAAATTCAAAAGCAGAGATAAGTATTTTTTTTCTTGCTTCAATATGCCCCCCAAAAGTCCCCTCCTTTACTCCTTAAATCCCCCCTTTAACCGTTCCTTGTCTGCCTCAAAACCCCCTTTAACCCCTCCTTTCCCACCTCAAACCCCTCTTTACCCCCTCAATCCCCCCTTTAAACCCCCTTTAACCCCTTCTTACCTACCTCAAACTCCCCTCTTTACTCCCTCAATCCCCCCTTTAACCCCTCCTTACCCGCCTCAACCCCCCCCTTTTAGTCCCCCTTTAACCTCCCGTTACCCTCCCTTTACCCCCCTTTAACACCTCCTTGCCTGCCTCAAACCCCCTATTCACCCCCCTTTACCCCCTCTTTGACCCCCTCAAGCCCCCACTTTACCCCCTCAAACCCGCCTTAACCCCCCTTCAAACCTCCCCTCAAAACCCCCCTCAAAACCCCCCTCAAAACCCCCCTCAAAACCCCCCTCAAAACCCCCCTCAAAACCCCCCTCAAAACCCCCCTCAAAACCCTGCACAAACCCCCTACATCTATCTTATTGAATTGGTAATGATTCAATAAGTTAGTGAACAATGGCTAACAATTGTTCACTAACATATTTAATCGTTAATGTTTCTATAAGTTAGTGAACAATGGCTAACAATTGTTCACTAACATATTGATTTGTTAGAAATTTGATAAGTTAATGAAAAATTTTCAGTAATTGTTAATTAACTTATCAGATTACTAATGAATCAATAAGTTCGTGAACAATCAAGAATAATTGTTCATTAACTTATCAAATCAATAGCAATTTGATAAGTAGGTACTGGGGGGTGTGTGGAGTGGTTTTAGGGGGTAAAGGGGGGGTTGAGGTGGGAAAGGAGGGATTTAAAGGGGGGTAAAGGGGGGGAGTTGAGGTGGCCAAGAAGGGGAGAAAGGGGGTATGGATGCAGACAAGGAGGGGGGAAAGGGGGATGATAGAGGGGGTAAAGGGGGAGGACTTGAGGTGGTCAAGAAAGGGAGAAATAAGGGTATTGAGGTAGACAAGGAGGGGGGAAAGGGGGACAATGGAGGGTGAAAAAAAAATAAAAAAAAGATAAAAAAGATAAAACAAAAAAATAAAATTAGTCTAACCTTGAAAACCAAAAAAAGCACTTACAGGACAAAAAAAAGAAAAAAAAAGGACAAAAAAAAGAGAAAAAATATATATAATTAGCTAGTAAAAAAATAAAAAATAAGAAAAAAAATAACTTACCTGGAGAGATGAGATGGGAAAATAGAAGAATTGAAATTATTTGAGGGATTTTTGAGGAGAGGAGGAAATGGATATGAGGGATGAATGAAAAAATGAAACAGTGAAACAGAGAAAAATTATGCAATTGCAGAAAATATGTGATTTCATGTTGAGCTGATGAAATGAAACAAATGAGACATCCAAAAAAGAGAATTGACAGCAAATTCAAAATTGTAGTTATGCAAAAAAATAACCAACACAAGTGAATAAAACATGGAACATGAAAATAACACAAGTGAAAAAAACAAGGAAGTTGAAAATTGGGAGAGTACAAAAAGAAAATTTAAAAGGGTGGTGAAGAGAAATGTTGGAGAGTAATAAGCATAATGACAGAGTGTATGCCAGTTGAATGAATGTTTTGTGATTCAAGGGAGGGGAGAGCCAGAGCTGGTTCAGGATCCTCTTCATAAAGATCATTCCACTCATCCTTTAAATCAGCTAGGATATTGTGGAGTATAATGCAAGTCATTATTCAATGATTTGCAGTTTTGATTTCCTTTTTTTTTTTTTGAAATTGGATTCTGAGTTCCCGGAGACTAGAAAAATCTTCCCTTTAAAATCCCAATAGCATGTTCAATTTGTACTCTTGATTGGGCAAGGTGATAATTAAAGGTGGTTTTGGGGTCATTTTCTATATTTGCACCACAGAAAGCAGGTATAATATACTTTCCACTTGCATATGCTTAGTCTGAAAGGAGGTACTGAGATTCAACAAATTATAAGTCAGGACTTTGAGAAATCCTCATTCTTTGAAAGACAGAAGAGTCATGACATTAGCTGGAGCAGTCACTATGAAAAGCAATAAGTTTTTTATTGACATTGCATACAAGTTGAACAGCAATAGAGTATCTAGAAAGAAGATAAAACGTCAGTGTATGAAAGATTTGAAATTGGAGAACATTTTAAAAAAACTTTTTTTTGTTATCAAAATAATGGTTGCCATCATAAGCAGGCTTTTGACTTAAAGGTAAAGTTGTACCATCAACAAATCCTACACATCCAATGAAACCTTCAGCTTGCATTACTTGAGAGGATTCAAGTTGCTGTTGTGGAGTTGGCCAAGCAAGTGTTTGAGACTTGAGGGAAATGATGGCAATCATACAGAACTTGGTGTGTAATATCACCATCCCATATCCTGTGGTAAAGAGATTTTCTAAACGTCTTACAGCAGCACCATTTCCATTTGAGCCAAAGCGACATAGTGCAGCAGCAAGTTGAATAGCAGGATCACACTGTTTATTTTGAGAATTGTTATGAAATATAGGATGTTTGGAGATGAGTTGATAAAGTTTGAGGAAAGAAATGGGAGAAGTTCAAAATAGTTGAGGAATGTTGAGAATGGAGCAGAGATCATATCTGGGATCATGATGAAGATTTGGCCCCCTTGGGTTTATGTAACACTTTTTGGAAAGAAAAGACATATAGGCTAAAGCATCTTTCAAATCAGAGTCTGTTGTATAGTAAAGAACTAAAAGTAAAGCAATAGCATTTCTATTTGAGTGAAGTAGCTGCCCAGTAGAGAGGTGTTTCATAGTTGTCAGTGGAAGGCTTATGTGATGAGGGTAGGGTGACTTCACTGTCAAATGTGCAGTTGGGGTGTGTAGATAGAAAAATACTTTAAGTGTTCACCACCAAAATTTAGTAGCATAGAGTGAGGAAAGACTTAAGGATGGCATCTGCAATTATAAGTCATGTGACTTTCTTAAAAATCTATCATGGATGTGATGAGTTTGGGATCATGAATTAGGAATGGAAATTGGGGTATAAGAGGCAGGATAATGCATTATTGTGGATTCCTTATCCACTAGCCCCAGGGCTAGTGGAAAAGAATCTTCCACAATTAATAATGTCTGATCCCAGGAAAAAAAATTCCTGATCCCTAATTGCAGATTGGTCAACTTTGATACCCCCTATTATGTTTATAGAACAAAGATTAATTTGCTAAAGAAACAATTACAATTGTGGGTGTCCTTTTAAACTAACAATTATTAGAATATCTACAGAATCTATTGTTACATAATAGGGGGTATCAATGTTCAGGGATCTACAATTAGGGATCAGGAATTTTTTTTCCCAGGATCAGACATTATTAATTGCAGAAGATTCTTATCCATTAGCCCCGGGGCTAGTGGATAAGGAATCCACAATAATGCATTATCCTGCCTCTTATACCCCAATTTCCATTCCTAATTCCTGATCCCAAACTCATCACATCCATGAGGCATATCCAGAGAGTAGTCCAAGATGTGGTTATGGCAGAAAGTTGTGCAACATGTGGCTATGCAGAAAGTTGTCCAAGATGTGGTTATGAAAAATTGAGTAGAAAAATGTTGGATAAGAGGTGAACATTGACACGTAAAGTGTCTAATAACCCAATTATTAGCGAAAATAAGTGCGGAAGATAATTGGGGTATAAGGATTTTTATCCGCAATTAATTTAATTGCGGATCCCTGAACATTTATACCCCCTTATCTGGCTAACAAACACCATATCTAAGGATTCGGTAATCTTTCTATAAAGTCTGGTGTTACCAACTCAATCAAACGAATGACATATCTAAGGCATGGGGATTTTTATTAATTGAAAGGTAGACTGTAAAGATGTTACATGAATTGGGCAATTCCTCCGCAGTTTGCACGTGGTGTCAGTTATAGTATTTTTCGTGGGTTTATCATACAGTCCGCAGTTGTTTCGTGATAGTATTCTCCCTACCAGTTCTCAGCATGCAATTCTTTCGCACTTAAAGCCATTTTAGTGTTCTCATCACCCTTGGATCATTACTCCAACACCAGATATAAGTCAAACATTGGAATTTTATTTTTAATCAGATGTATACACAACTTCAGCAAAAGTTCTTTTTATTTATTAAGGTGGTGTGAGACAAGCTCTCATATTCATTGAGGGAAACAAAACAGACACCAATTTTTTTTAATTGTCGAGCTGGGCACTTTTTATTAGGTTTTAATGAAGATGGGTTTTATTTGTCTCCAACTATGGATTGTCTATATTTTGCAAAAAATTCTTGATCAACACTTCCAAAAATTTAACGCTTCAAATGTCCAGAATTAGGCCTCCTTCAAATAAATTAACAGTGGAAATTATGAAACTATAAGACTAAGTGAATGAAAAGCGTTTATTAGTCCCCGGTCGCATCCATGAGAACGCAATCAACGAAGATTTTAACATATAAGACATGCTCAATTTAACAATACCAACATACTACCAAATACTGATCAGCACTAGGAGTTACTTAATCTTGAAAATTATTAAGCTAGACTTAAAAATTAAGTAAAAAAGCAATCGAGTCAACAATTTTTTTCCAAACAAAATCAGAGAGCAACGCTCAAAAAGGTCTTTTAAAGTTTAGATAAGTTAAAAACTTACCAGATCTACCCTAGAATGCCGACGTCTATACCAAGATGTATTTTTGCCGGTGCCAGAAGATCAATTTGAACACCTAATTCAATGTATATCTCTTGAACTATTAAAATAAGCAATGCTTGACATTGGGTGTCGGAATGGCCTATTAATGCAGTGACGTCAACGCTGAGAGCGACCACAAGATCAAGAACAGCTTGGATGTGGGTGCTGATATCAGCTCCAATGTTAATTATGCCTAAATTCACATGTAAGTTGATAACAGCATGGATATCTACACCAAGGGTGGCGGCGAGCTTAGCAGCTAGTATGGTACTTATTTCGTAGGCCTTTTCATCACTAATGTAGTACTTTGCGCACACTTTCTTCGAGCTCTTAGTGCAGACAGACTCGAAATTATCGGATTGCTGAGTGTTACTATAGCCATCATTCGACTTCCCAGGGCTTCGAGGAGACAGATTTGACGCAGGAGCAAAAGAGCTACAGCACCAATATTAAAATGAAAATAACATTCAAATTTAAAAGATTAAACTCACCCAGAAATTTCCTTATTTTGTGGCATAGATGAAACGCTGAGTAAATGAGCTAATTAAAAATAGATAGGCTTTAGACCAGAAATTTAACCAGAAAAAACCAAAGAGGCACTTGCCGATCATAACAACAACGGAAAGTAAGTGGAAATGCATTTCTAATAAAAAAAGAGTAGGATTTTAAGTTTTGTAAAGGATTGGAATAGAAAGATATTAATAAGATGAGAGGGAGGGGGTCGAAGGAAGTGGTGATGGGCAGTTGGCGATGATATGCGGGCAATTTATATTTTTCATTTAGCTCTGGAGGGAAACCGCCATCAAAGATAATGTTGAATGACTTGACATCTCGTCAACTATACAATCAACCACACGCATTCTATGCAGTCATCTTCTTTGATAGCGTGGGGAGCCACAATGTAGAGACATTAAAATTTTCTTGGCTAGCTGTTCGCCTCATGATTAATAAATTCTGCAACTCATTGTGCATTTGCTTGCATACTTTGACCATGCTTTTGCTCCTGGTTAGTCACAAGTAGCCTATATCAACTTATCAACTTTAAGGTTTTCACATCCGAGCGGAGGTGGCTTTGGTAATTCGGAACCAATCCTTACTCTTGGGTTTCCCTGTGTTTGAAGACCAGATTCATTTCTGGTAGAGAATGGATTACAAAGAGAAATAAGTCAGACGAAACTCCCAGGGCATCATTGATCGATTGGATTTACTAGCACGCTTATCAAATTTACTTTTAAAAGAAAAAGAAATATTTTTCTAGGTTATAACTTTTAGAACAAGTAGGAAGATATTAGAAATTTAAGATGGGAATGACCAAAAGTATAAAACTTTGGGAATGGGCAGACTACGACTATGAGAACTTTGAGCGAGAATTTTAAATAGGGCTATAGCTAATTGTAGCATTGTATCAGCACTCAGGACTCCGAAACACTACCAACACCGTTCGTTACAGCTATTTGCAAAAACCTTGCTCTTTTTTGGTCCCTGGACTCCCGCCAAAAGCGACTTATACTCATGTTTTTGGTGGGGGATGGAAGGCAAAAACCCAGCAAGTTTTTTTCAAGTAGCTGTACACCACAAGGAGTAACAAATGCTTAATAGTTGTGTAACGATTGCATAATAAATACATAATAATCTTTATTTGCCCTAGCAATCAACAATAATTGTTATGTACTTGCTACCCAACCGTTATGCAATAGTTACGCCGTGTGGCGTAGCAAATAGATTTGGTAGTGAAAAGAGCTACATATGTCTTACAGCATCTAAACCAATCAAATATGTGGCTGATAATTTCTGAATATATTGGGGGCAAAAGAAGCCCTCTAAAACACAGCCTGGGACGTGTAATATTTTTAGTCAATTGAGTTCTCACATGTTTTTATTCTTATTATATATATGTACTTGGTCCCTGTTTACTTTTCTCTCTTTGTGTTTTCCGTTTCTTTTTCTAGCTTTAGCTGACAGCCACTTGAGAAAACCTTGTGGGGTATTGAGATTTTTTTTGCTTTCCAACCCATCTACAATGCTAGTTACGCTAGCCGACCTGGTGCACCTAGCCTCTCGAATAGTCCTAAACTTCATTCCTCAAAGTTTACTTATCTACACTCACATTCTGTGAGGAGTAATAGTAGTAGTAGTAGTAGTAGTAGTAGTAGAAGAAGATGAAGAAGAAAACGAAGAAAAAGAAAAAGAAAAAGAAAAAGAAGAAGAAAAAGAAGAAGAAAAAGAAGAAGAAAAAGAAGAAAAAGAAGAAAAAGAAGAAAAAGAAGAAAAAGAAGAAAAAGAAGAAAAAGAAGAAAAAGAAGAAAAAGAAGAAAAAGAAGAAAAAGAAGAAAAAGAAGAAAAAGAAGAAAAAGAAGAAAAAGAAGAAAAAGAAGAAAAAGAAGAAAAAGAAGAAAAAGAAGAAAAAGAAGAAAAAGAAGAAAAAGAAGAAAAAGAAGAAAAAGAAGAAAAAGAAGAAAAAGAAGAAAAAGAAGAAAAAGAAGAAAAAGAAGAAGAAGAAGAAGAAGAAGAAGAAGAAGAAGAAGAAGAAGAAGAAGAAGAAGAAGAAGAAGAAGAAGAAGAAGAAGAAGAAGAAGAAGAAGAAGAAGAAGAAGAAGAAGAAGAAGAAGAAGAAGACGAAGACGAAGAAGAAGAAGAAGAAGACGAAGAAGAAGACGAAGACGAAGAAGAAGAAAAAGAAGAAGAATGTTTTTCCCAAAAGGCACAAACTTTTATCAAGTGGCTGTACCAGATCACGTATAAAATTTTTTAAAGCCTCCATCACACACACTGTTACCCATTTCTGTTACAGCCAGATCTGAAAACATTGGGAGAAAAATATTTTTTTTGAGAAATTTTATGACAGCTCAAAATTGTGCCAACACCCCAGCTTGGTAGATTTATATTGATTTGCGGCACTAGATAGCATTTCCACCGGTTTCTATTGGCGGGCACACGAGTGAGTGGTAGTCTTAGGTAGCCTGGATGGAGACAAACCAGTTTTAGGAATTACACCACCTTTAACCCAACTTGACAAGCTTAATGAACTACTTACTTCTTTTTAAACAAATTTATTACAATTTCACCCAACTAAGGGGCATGAAGGATGAGGCATTTATTATTTATTTATTTCTTACAATTTCATCCAGCTGGGGGCATGAAGGAGGAAAACTAGCTAGGGTATATACACGTTGGTGTTAGGGAAACAAAATAGGGAAACTGGGGCAATAAAAAAATGCTACTACTTGTGACTATTGTGAGAGGGGAACATTATTAGGGAATATACCAGTGTAGAGGATTAGGCATATAGTAACATACAAACTAGGTTAGGAGATCATATAGAATAGATAACACCACAGAAAAAATGGGGGGGTATTGCTAGCAATACCCCTTGCTTGAACTCCGTTGAGCCACAAATCTATGCCTGAATTATGCACACATCATCACCATGTAGGAAATTTTTTGGCCTTACATTTAGTCAGAGATTTGTCACAAATTGAGCTCAAGATGAACCTACATTGATCACCATTTGATCTTGCAAAATCGTAATTTGATCATGAGTTGAACTCCCTTTGATCTCACTTTGATCTAACATAAGCTTTTGCATATCCAATATGTCAACTATTCACTTTCAAAAAGATTCGTAATGAATTTCACATGGAATATTAGAACTGAAACCAGTAATTTTGAGTAAATGGCTCATCAAAATGATTAATCTACAATAAAATACCATCAAAATTCAATCTTATTACTGAAAACTTTTGGTAAAATGACTAATAGATATTTAAATTGGAAAATAATATTCCATTTCTCAATTTCAAATTCATAATAGGGGGTGTCAGTTCTGGCAAATCCGCACTTACAAATCCACACTTAAATAAGTGCGGATTTCCAAAACACACTAGCCCCAATACTGGTGGATTTCAAAATGAAATAAGTCACTTATTTCACTCAAATCCGCACTTTCTAAACCAAAAGTGCTGATTTCACCATCAAGTCCCATTTCACTGATTTGTCAGCATCATCCCATTCATACGCAGCACTCCGCAGCATAACACTTCATAACTCAAAACATCGTACATCATTTACATCTTCATATCATATCATATAAGAGTTATGCCTTCCTCACTTTCAAATTGTGATAAATTACATAAAGCAATGACTTTCATGGCTCTTGAACTGCTCTTGGACTCTGATTCTGATTCTGATTCTGATCTAGAAGAAGATTTCATCGTTTTATCAAAAATGGCCAGGAAACGTTACCTTCTTCCCAGAAAGCCTCAAGTACTTCATACCCCCAAGTAAACCATCCAAACACTTCTTAACCTATCTACACCCAGTTTTAGACAGCTGTTCAGGACTACTCAGGAATGTTTCCTTAAATTGCTTGAGCTTATTCAGGATCATCCCATATTTCATAATAATTCTCAAAAAGAACAACGACATCCTTCAATTCAATTGGCCATCACACTATGTCGTTTGGGTTCAAATGGTAATGGAGCCGCTTTGAAACATTTAGAAAATGTCTTTGATTTAGGGTATGGTTCAGTTAACACTTATACCAAACGATGTATCACTGCCATCAACTCCTTGAAATCTCAACTTCTCACCTGGCCAACAAAAGAAGAGCGACTTGAATCATCTCAGGTCATGCAAGCAGAGGGCTTCCCAGGATGTATTGATTTTGTTGATGGTACTACTATTCCTTTGAGCCAGAAACCTGCTCAAGGTGGAAACAATTACTTTGACCGTAAAAAGAGGTAGATTATTTTTAACTCCTTTCATTCTCTTTGAAAATAACACAAACAAATATATCTTCTTTATAGATATGCAATTAATGTTCAGCTTATATGTGACGTAAACAAAAAATTTATATCATTCTTTGCTGGCTATCCTGGCTCATGTCATGACTCCTACGTCTTCCAAAGAATGCAAATTTCAAATGAACCTGAAAAATTCTTTGATGAAGATCAGTATCTTCTTTGCAGATTCTGCTTATGTGAATGGAAAGTATGTACTTCCTGCTTTTTGGGGAGCAGCTTCAGAAGACAGTCAAAATGCCAAATTCAACAATCATTTGGCAAAGTCAAGAGTCCGCATTGAACATTCTATTGGAATCTTGAAAGGCCGTTTTTCTAGTTTAAGGGAATTAAGAAGTCCTCTTAGAAATAAATCTGAAATGGAGGCGGTGATCAAATGGATTTTGTGTTGCACTATACTTCATAACCTACTTGCTGACCTCAAAGATCAATGGTTAGAGCTGTATGAAGATGAACAAGTTGACTCACCTCCGACTATATCCAACACTTTTATTTCTCAATCAACTAGTATAAGGGCGAAAATTCTTCCAATAACACTCCAACATTTTTCAACGCAATTTTAATTTTTTTTTTTCATTCTCTTCAAATGATCAATTTGCATGTGTTATTCACTGAGAATGGTAATTTTTTTTGCATATTTTTTTGGTTTTTGAATTTTCTGTTAAAGTCTTATTTTTTTATCTCTCTGTGTTTTCTTTCATCAACTCAACATGAAATCACATATTTTCAGCAAACGCATATTTTTTCAGTCACTTTCTTTTTTTTCTTCACTCTTATCCGTTTTCTCCTCTCTTCCTACATCACTCAATCAATTTCACTTATATTTCTTTTTTCTCAACTCATCTCTCCAGGTAAGTCATTTTATCTTTTTTACTTAATTTTTTGCTAATTTTTTTTTTTTTTGGTTTTTTGGTTTTTTTTTTTCGTAAGTGGTTGTTTTTAAATTTATAGGTAAAATTAACCTTTTCTCTCTCTCTCTCTCTCTCTCCCTCTTTTCTCTCTTTATCCCCCCTTGGCCTGGGCTTTTTCCCACCTTTACCCTCTCCTTGGAATGGATACATCCCCCTTTTCCCCCCTTTGGCTGCCTTATTCCCACCTTCTTGGCTCATTTTAACCTCCCTTTTCTCCCTCTTTGGTCTCATATCTCCCTTTCTCCCCCTTGTTGGTCTCCTCATTTCCTCCCCTCATTCCACTCCACCCCCCACAAAATCCCCCCTCCAACCCCCCTTCAATCCGTTCCTAACCCCCCCTCCTATCCCAACTCCTATCCCCCTCAAAGCCCCCCGATCCCCCCCTCAAAACCCTCCTACCCCCCCTCAAACGTCCCTAAACAATTCGGTAATGAATCGTTAAGTAACTTTGAGAGGGGAGGGTAGGGGGGTTTTGAGGGGAGGATTGGGTCGGTTTTGAGGGGGATTTTGAGGGGGGTTTGGAGGAGGGGAAAAGAGGTGGATTGAAGGGGGTGTTGGGGGGGGGGTTGCGGGGGGTTTCAAAGGGGATTTGCAGGGGGGTTTGGAGGGGGATTTTGAGGGGGGATTTGGGGGATTTGGAGGGGGGTGGAGGGGGGGTTGTACAAGGGTTTTGGGGAGGTGGGAGAGGGGTTTGGAGCGGGGAATTTAGGGGAATGGGGAAGTGATAAAAAAAATTTCACAGTTTTTTGATTTTTTTTTTTGTTTTTTTTTTTGTTTTTTTTTTTAATTTTAGAGAAAAATATTCATCAAGTTCAAGTGAAATAAAAAAAATTCTTATTAGTCTTTTGAGGATTTTTATTTTTTTAATTTAAATTAAGTGAGTTTTTTTTTAATGTATAATTTTGGGTGTTTGAAAAGTAACAAATTTTTAAGTAGAAAAATACATGTCTTTAACTTCAGATTCACCACTTACCTCACTCTCATCTTCTTTAACTTCATTATCATCTTCAAATTCAACTTCTTTTCAATCATCATCTAAAACATTATCAAAAAAAGAACAGTATCAAAATAAACGAAATTATAAAATAAAAATTCACTTGGATCAATTATTTGGCCATATTTCAAAAATCAAGTAATATAAAACTAAAGTTGAAAAAAAAAATATCCAAAAACGTTATCTGAAAATATACATTATTTAACTGAAACTGGAGGTGTTGAAGTTAAAGCTGTTATTAATAATAATTTCAAACCTCAATTTATTTATGAAAACCATTCTTTTAATGGTTTAAAAGATGAATCATTTAATCAACTCTGCGATCTCATCATAACACTCTATCAAATGGCTTTGGTTCGCTTATCTTTAAGGAATAAGAATTATTTGGGTGGAATCATGATTGGAATTGGATGGAGACCAGGATTTGATAAAGGTTTTTCTCTTGGTATGTTTAAAAATTTTTCTGGATTTTTTAATATCATTTTACTGAATTTAATTCAAATAGGCATATATTCTTTACTCAGATCTTTATCTAAATCTGAATTAGATAATGATTTTCAAAAATGGAATACTTTACCTTCATTTAATTCATTTCTTGCTCTTCGACTTAAAAAACTCTTCAATAAAGCTTTTGAAAAAAATCATGAAGTTGCTACAAGACTTGGAATACCAAATTGGTGCAACTCTGAATGGGAAGATATTAGCAGTGATTATCTAATGTTTTCAAATGTTATAATCACTCATTCTGGATTTCATTATTGAAATCACACCGACTCAAATGATGCCAATTACCTCACTTATGGAATTTTCACATATATTAATCCTATCACTGGACAACCTATTACGTCACCTGCTAAAATTAAAGGACATGGATTATATTTCCCGGATCATAGATGTATAATTGATTTTGGATTAGGAAATGGAATCATCAAAACAGTTTTGAATTCTTCTTACGATAATCACCAAACCACACAGGCTCATCCAGGTTTGGAATCTTGTCAAGACTTCACGCATTTTGGTTGCTCTTTCTAGATCAGTCAAAAGTTAATCCAACGAATAAACAAGTTAAAAAAAGAAGAAAATGGTAATAAATTTAAAAATTCTTTAGGTATATCTAAAAAGTATGGGGATTCGTAGAGTCACCAAATATTTAATATTCTTCCATAAATTTATAATAAATAAATATGATATTTCAATTTATGAAATTAAAGTAATGGGCCCACGACCTTGTGTTGTATAAATGGTAATCATGATAACATTAATTTGTTTCATGGGGTTCCTCTAGCCTATACCTGTGGAAAGTCCCAAACCTAGTTTCTAGACTTGATCTGCATTTTGGCATGAGGAATTGTCATTACTTTAAAAGTAGTAAATTTGACATATCTTATTTATATATTAATTAATTTATGTAATTATATTAAATTTTGATGACTTTCATCCTTTACTTCAATAAAATGCAGGGGAGGGTATTGCCAATTTTTAAATCTGACATGTGAAATTGATGACTTAGAAAAATTTGGTGGTACCCACCCCTTGTTTCAATAAAATGCAGGGGAGGGTATTGCCATATTTTCAAAAGAGATATTGAATTTTATTGACTTAGAAGTATTTAGATAAGCAAACTTATTGACATGAAAGTAAAGATAGAAAATTTTTATTATATTTTCAAATTTTTGTCAAAATAAAAGTATAAGCAAACTTATTGACTTGAATGTAAAGATAGAAAAAATGTATGATATTTTCAAAAATTTGTCAAAAATAACGTACTATATTCAAGACCTTTTATAAGTCAGCATATAAGAAAATATTACCAAAAAGAAATCAAACAAAATTAAATTAACTAGAAAAACAATTTATCAATTAAAAAGGTCAAGTAATTTTTTAATGTCCTCATAAGATTGGCCATTTTTTACACATTCCATATTGAAATCTTTTTTTTAAAACTCTCTTGTTTTTCCAATTCACAAGTAGCCATTTCTCTTTGAAATTGACGGTCATTTACTCTTTCCATCTGCTCTGCCACAAATTTTTTTTCTTCCAAATCTAAGACTTGCTGATCTTTCCTTAGCATATGATCAAACTTCATCTTCTCAAAGTCAAGGGCATTATTCGCAATAGTTGATTTTGCTGAGAAAATTAAATTGAAATAAATAAATAAATGAGTTAATGATTATGATATATAGTAAACAAAAATTACTTATATCTTTTTTTTCAAAATAATCCTCAAGGGAGCCAAATGAGCTTGTTGAAGTATTACCACATTTTAATAGATGGTTCAAGTTCATTGAAGTTGAGGCTAGACGCTTTGGTTTAAAGTTTGAACAAGAGGTTTCAGGAAGTTCATCTAAAGCAGCTTCTAAAGCGGGATTCACATTTCCAGAATCGAGATTATTTAATGGAGATTGAGTTTGAGTAGGAGGAGACTAGAAAGAAAGAGAAATTCAGAGAAGAATTGAAGAAAAAACAAAAAGTAAACATACATTTAAATTTTGGGCCTCTGAGGATTCAGATCTGCTGCAATATAATTGTTCTGCTTGATAGTCGGGATCATCTTCAGCTGAACTATGGTTAGAAGGTGGAGGGGATTGATCCTGTTGATGTACAGGTATTTCAGGAGGATTAATTGATGTTTGAGAACCAGAGGGTATATTCTTAGTAGTATCGTGTAGAAACCAAGGGTTTACGTCGACTCGGGAGCCAAAAAGATTATCTATTTCCTCATAGAAAGGACACATGACATTGAGCTTTTTGGATACAGTAGTAATTCCAATCTCCAAATTATCATCATCAATACCAAATCCAGTTTCATTTGCAGCATGATGAGCCTTTTTATATTTTGATTGGTAACTCTTAAATCTCTCCTTCATTTGTTTAGGATTGATATCGATTCTCCCCCTTGTTTTCTTCCTTACTTCATTGGCCATCAATAAGTAGCCATTAACCTTTGAAGAAGGTGGACGTCCAATACGAGTGGACTTTTCACATCCTAAACATGCTTCAAAATTTGATTTTATTTTAAGGAAGTTGATTATGATGAGATAATCATCCTTTTTAAGCTGACCTGAACCTGACTTTGATTTTTCAGGTGTAGGGCTTGCTTTACGAGGAGACTTTTGTGACAAAGCAGATTTTTGAGTTATCTTTTGAGATTTGGAATGTCTGGGAGGCATTATGAAACTGGCACATAACAAGAAAAAAGATTAAGAGGTAGAAGAAATAAGTAAAAAAGAATGTAAAAATGCCTGGTAAAAATATTGAAAATGTCAGGAAGGGGTGTGTGCCGAGGATTGATGGGTAGGTAGCGAGGAAGGTCAGTGTGTCACATGTGACAGGGATGGGGTAAAAAAGGAAGGGATATTTTGTGGCCAAAATGTGGTTGTGAAAAAAAAACGGGAAAAAAGTGCTGATTTGAGGTCATAACTGACACCCTTTTTTGAAATAAGTGAATTTTTTGCACAATTTAAGTGCTGATTTGGTTTGAAATCTGCACTTAAGTTAAGTGTGGATTTGCCAGAACTGAAACCCCCTAATATAAATCCTCATTTCAAATTGTGAATTTTGTAGATTCCTTGCCTTCCTATATTATGAGTAATATTTGAGGTATTCTACACCTTTGTAAATATGGTGTTGTGCTGCTAGAAATTATCTCTGTTTTAATTCAACTTTATTGAAGCTTGATTCTAGAATGATACATATTTTATAACTATTTTGAGAAAAAAGTCACTAGTAATGAATTTAGCCTTTTATCTGTCCTTTATTAAACCTCACTTAATCCTAATTAAATCCAAATTGTCCCACAAAAACCTTATTCGGGATATTTTTTAGCCCAGGATGATTCAAGATTGGAGCAAAATATTATTTTAAATATCCAATATGCCGATTGATTAAATTTCTTCAAGCTTACTTTAAATTTACATTAACATTAACTTTCATAGGAAATATTAAACACAAATCTTGAAAATATAGTATTTAAAATCATAATAAATATAATATAATATGCTTACAACAAAATTTTTTTTCTGGATTAATTGAAAAAAAAAATTGTTCATTTGTGAAAATAGAGAAAATACTATCCATCCTGAACTTAGAATTCAATTTTAAAAATTTAATGCCCCCTCACTTTCAAGTTTATCATGTATTTCAAAAATTATATTTTTAATAATTTTGTGAATAGTACACCTGAGATATAAACTTGGGGATATCAAAAACTAAAACATCAGCAAATTGAAATGTTTTTTATTGTTATGAATGGAAATAATGATTGAAAAACACCATTAGAGCAAGTTTGATTTTGAATAATAGGAATTTTTTCTCATGTAAATTTCAATAAAAATAATTTTTATTCTTAAATAAGTTGCAGTGGATACATTTGAGCTCAAAAAGAATTAAAATTGACAAAATAAGACTTCTATAATTCATATTCAAAAATGAAATCACCCTTCATTATCTACCTGTAAACTATTTTAAATTAAATAATTTCAAAGTCAGTATATACTGATGATATTTTTTCTTCTAAAACATTTATTATATAGATTAATAGTCATAAACAGTTGACATAGATTTTAACTTTATATAAGCAATCTTTAATGCACAAAATGATAAAACTGTCTTTTATGTAAAAAGTGATGAAAGAAAAAAATATTATTAAATTTTTGATGCACTATCAATAAAATTGAAGATAGAGCATATCAAAAGTTTAAAATTAATTTCAACTTTTTTAATAATCATCATTTTATTTTATTTTACTTGAGTAGAAAACAGATTTTAAATCTCAATATAATTTTAAATCCCATTAGTTTGTAGATTTCAACATTTGAAACTATTAAATAAATATTTATGAAATTTTTTTACAATATTTGCCCTCTTAAAATCTCATAAATCTAACTTCAAATCTTCTAACCTTCACAAGTAACCACAATGCATTCTGAAAATAATCTATATTTAAATAATTAAAGGTAAATAAAATTATTTTTTTTTATTCTTTATTTCAATTTTTGATAAATAATATATATATATATATATATATATATATATATATATATAATTGCTTAAAAAGTCTAAGAGGGAACTTAATAGTGGTTTTGGCATTAGATATATAGATTCAACTTTCAAAAATTTGTTTGGAATAAATTAAAAAGACAAAAAGGATATATTTTGATGAAAGAATACTGATTTAGGTTCTCTTAAAATTTTATTAACCATTTTTATGGAATATCAATCCATGGTTATCATTCTTTATGATATTATCATAGAATTTTTTCCTTTTTTAATATGATGATTTTCTATTGTGTGGTATGTAGGTTAAGATAAGTTTAAAATATTTATTGAAGATATATATACCAGAAACAGTATAATCTGTAGATTTATAACTATAACTTACTTTTCTGATGCTTTACATCATTGATAAGTAGCTCATGCATTACACAAGTAAATAATTATAGTCTCTGGAAATAATTCCTTGTGAATTTCAAATTTTTTGTTATTCTTAAAATCATTACTCAAATAAACTAAAAATTTCTTCAAATATTGATTGAAAGAAGGAGTTTCAAAATCTTATTTTGTAGTTGTAAAAGTTTGACTTATTTTTCATATTATCAAGTATAATGAACATTTGTAAATTTTAACTTGAAAACTAGTGATCATAGCAAAGTAATACTGGAAGAATCAGATAAAAAGGGTGGAATAAAGTCATAGCACAACAGGAAATGATACAAAATTGTTGATTTTTGGCTCACAAAATTCAACATATTTTTGACATATTTTGCCACCTTTAGATAATGTTTAGTGGATTTTAAAATTTTTATAACAAGCAAACTTAACAATGTTTTTGATTTTTTTAACAAAAATAAATATTGTTAGATCATTTTTTTTAAAAATATGACTTATTTTTATGCTTTATCTACAATATTTAGTAGTTTTGTTTGCAGAAATTACTTGTTTTGATATTCTATTTTTGAATTGTTTATGAGAGTTCATTGCATTAAAGTTTTGTATTAATTTTTCATTAAAGCATCATATTTTAAATCTAGAGATTTGGTTTTGAAATAATATATATTTTCATGTTAATTGACTCATTATTTTTTGATTGATAAATTATGTTAAAATTGGGATTACTTATTTCTAGTGAGTGTACATCATAGTTGGTTTTCAAATCAAAGATTAATAAATGGTGAAATTTTGTAAAATTCTAAATATCTTTTAAACCTTTTTGATTTAAATAATGTTTAATGTTATGTAATCATTCTATAAGTAGAACACAGTTAAAATCTGATAATGGTACATTGCTTTCAATTTCTAATACTAAAATTATATTCTACTTGAAACAATGTAAACTAAAGCTTGGTATCTTATAAGAAACTCACAATTTTCAAAAATCATATTTCCAACTTTTTAAACATGATACACATTAAAAAATATTTTTAGCATAATTCCCTAATTAGTTTCAAATGCTAGAAAATAATGACCTCAATTTATTTTAATACTTAAACCACTCTGATGAGTGAATTTCACAATCCTCTAAGTAACATATGGTTAAAATTTATACACATATGCATGATTTCTCCTTTTTTTAATTTTAGCTGAATATAAAAAGGAAAATCACATGTTGAATATCATCTATAGATAAACTTCTTATATTAGAAGCTAATATTTCATATGAGAAATTTGTTATTGAGTTTGGGAAAGATTAATAAGTGTTGGGAATTATAATTGAGCCATTTATTCAAGTAAATAAAAAAGGATGACCTTCTAAATATTTAATATATATATATATATATAAAATTAATTATATAGTAGCATTTAACCATGGTTTTATACTAATGTCATATAAAAAAAGGGATTGAGCTAAAAATTTCAGTAAAGAAAATAAAAATAAAATAAGTTAATATTCTTGTATATATTTTCATATTTTTGAAATGGCTTATTTAAGGGAGAAAATTATTTGGTTTTAGAGTACAAGAATTTCTAGATAAAAATCTTCACAATATAGTTTGACCCTCACAAAAAGAAAATTCTAAAAATTTTACTATCACATTTTATATATTTATTAAGTAATAGAAAATGGAGTTGTGTCTTTGACAATGAAGCTTTAGAAAATGAAATAAATGATTTAACTTTATAATATAATTTTTGAAACAATAAATCATGTATTCAAAAAAAATTATATATCTTACAATCAAGATAACAGTATTAATTAAGCAACTCTAACAACTTTGGAAAGAAAACAAGGAAAAAATATTTAGTAAAATGAATAAGTTATTTTTAGAATTTAAGGAAAATTAATAGCTCTACCTGTAAACTAGCCTTAAAGCAGGTTTAGATTTAACATGTGGAAATTCATACATAGTACCCTTCCATCATTAGAGCAGAATAAAATTTATGTAGTTTTATTTTATTAATTTATAATAGTATTTTTATTTTTGGCTTTTTCATTAGTATAACTATATATTTTTTAATTTTTTTGTTTTTCATAACATAAGTTCAAAGCTTCCCATCACTACTTCAAGATGAAACTCCATATAATGTAATAAATGAATGATATATTATAATGAATTTTACTAGAGACTTTTCAAAAATGGTGATTAAGAATACTTATTATAATTTTTAAAAATTTTTATTATTATTCTATCTCTTGAAAGGAGATGGCCATATCTCAATTTAAATAGTTTTTCCTCAGAAAAATTTATTCTTTATCTAAATAAAATAGCATCACTATTAACTAGATGTTATTATACAATTTTACCAATTTCTTTATCTGAAAATAGTTGAAACTATGTATAAGTTAAAGTGTTTCCACATAGTCTTACTATTATCCCACCATTATTTTCACATTTAGATTTAATTATAACTATAAAATAAGTTTTTCAATAATTTTAATAATACCTTAATATTTAATAATTTAGTTACATAGTAGATTTTTTATCCTTTTTTTTATATGAGGCTTATTATATAAACACCACTTTTAGATTTTTTTTCATTTTGAAGTCTGATAATTTAAATTTTCATTAAACTACCCAAATTATATCAAAAAAAATTCAAAAGTATATTTTTTAATGTACTCTTTTTGATTAACTTATCATTTCTTATAGGTTGTTCTTCAACTATTTATTGTAATTAATTACCCACTCATTTATGGTCTGTTATTGTTGTTAATTACATACAGACAAAATAAAGATACTCTCATATTATATTTCAGTTTTAAATTAAAAAGTAAATACTAGTGGTTGTTATTAAATATGAAGTTGTTATAACTAAGTTAAACAATAATTAATTATTAAATGGCATTGTATATTACAAATTTTATTGAATGTATATAAAAATAACACTCAAGAAATATATATAAGATATACATATAACCATTGTAAATCAAAAATGAAGTACTTATCAACATGGTCTATTTTAATGATTTTAAAGTTTACTTAAAAAGACATTAATATTACCAATTCAAATTTTATATCAAATATAACAATATTATTATTTCAATTTTAATTATTTTATAAAAAATTTGAGTTACAAAGTAATTAAATTCAGTATTTAATGAATGTTTTTGAAAAATATTTACAAAAATAGAAATAACCCCTCACAAAAAAAAATATAATTTTTTTTACTTACAATTTGCATCATATTTCTACCCTTAAAATATTGGTATTCTTCTAACCAAAATATTTTTTAAATAAATTTAAATTTTTTTTATTATTCAATTAAAAAATGTCAAATTTATAATTTTTTTTACCTTACTAAAAAATTTAGTTGAAAATTTAATTTTGTATTTCCAAAAAATCAACTTAAAAGTCAAAAATTAAAAAAATAAAATTATAAATATAATTATGAGAAAGGGGTAAATTAAATTTATAATATTCATATAAAAAAATTTCATATATTTCATGGTGTTTAAATTTTAAATTTAATGTATTAAAAAATAATTATTAAATAACCAAGCCAAATGAAATCGGCTTGGGTTTTTGGTACCACTAGCACTTATTTTTTTTCTTATACTCACATTTTAATTTTAATTTTTTTTTCTAGCTTTCTCATTTTTTTATTATGATTTTTAATGTTTTTAAGGCTGAAGTTGCTTTCAAACAACTTCAGTCTAACTTGTCTCTCACTTTCCTACCAGTTTGCACCTGGTAGGGAAAGTCACTTCCATTTTAGAGACCAAAGTCCCTTGCATGGACTTTGGTTTCTATGTGTGCATTGCACAGCCAGAAAAAAACTGGCTGTGCAATGCACTGCATGCAACAAGCATTTCTGCTGCATGCAGCGTGCATTGCATGTGCTGCCCATATCTCATGCAGCTGACTTGATATCAGCTGCATGAGATATGGAAGCGATTGTGCATCGCGTGTTGCACACAGCTTTGGCCACCTCCCAGCCTAGTAAATTGGCTGGGAGGGTGGCAAATGTTACAGCAAGCAATCAAATTTACTTTTAGCAACTTTGATTGCCTGAAAGAGACACTTCCAGCCAGGTTTCCCCTGACTGGAACTACTAAATTGCAATGTAAGGGACCCAAGCCAATTTAAAAGGCTTGGGTCATAAATTAAGCTTTCCAAAAAGCAGCCAGTATAAATCTGGCTGCAATAAAAAGTAAATTATCTTATTAAAATATATAAATAAATAAATATTTGTTCAAAAAGATATACAACGCTCTGCAGCTGGTTATAAACGGCCTTCCATTGATACACATAGAAACTAAATCAAATGTTGCTTTCAGAAACATTGGCCATGTTTTGATATTTTAAGCCAAGTAAGATCAGGAAAAAGGCCAAGGCATAAAAATTGCACAATTAAAAATCTACCAATTTAATATGGTGGGGAGGTTCATATTTTAGAAATAGGTGGTGCACATTATAGTTCCATTTAAAAAATTTGAAAATGAATTAATTTTGACGCAATGTAAATTTAAATGTGATGAGTGTATGTTTTTTTAGCTACGTGAAACATGGTAGCTAGAATTATGTGGCATCAATTTTTTTTAGATGTGAAATTCAGCTTTCCACAAACGTTCATCTGTACAACATGCAGCCAAGTAAATTCTAGCTGGAATTAGTATATGCATAGGAAAAAATGATCATGCTGTTTACAGTGCCTTGGCAACATTATTCTTGGAATTTAGATGAAGTTTATCATATGACTTGGAGAGCTGCATTTATTTGAAAATGAGATCAGTGAAAATTCATGACATCTACATCTGTTTGCCACCCAATTTGTTTTTCCTTTCTCTTTCTCGCTTAACTTTTTCAAAAATTATCAATCATATTTTTGATTTATCATTTTGAGTTATTGGTACTATTTTCTTAACCTTATCTGATTACCGGTAAGCAAATTTTTCTTTCTATTGCATTTCATATCATTTTGGTTTGTTACTCTTTTTTACACTTTTGACAAGTTAATCTAATGATTCTAATTCTGAATTTTTTTATGGTATCTTTTACTGTACCCTTTTGATTCATTATAAAAAATTTTTTTTCAGTTAACTTAAAGTTTTTTTATTTGTTTGTCAATTTACTTTTCTTTATTCCTTATCAAAAATGTTCAATTTATTTATCTAACTATTTATTTTTTAAAACAGTAATTATAGAATTAACTTTATAATTAATTTTGATCAATCAGCTACAAATGGAAGAAGATTTTATAGACATGTAAGTTCATGTTTTGTTTATCATTTTTCTATATTTCTTTAATACTTTCTCAAAAATTATATTGTTAATATGAAAAGTAAAACATCATCTCGTACTTGCTGAAAGCATACAGGATAATGTTTTGCTTTTCATAATAATAATTAGATTGTTAGTAATTTAACATTAATTTATTGATTTTTAAGTTGTTTCAAAGTCTCGTACTTGCTGAAAGCATACAGGACAATGCTACAATTTAAAAATTAATAATTTATTGAAGTATAACTTTCTAAGTCAATATATTGGTCAGAGCAAGATTTTTCATTTTATATATGTGGATATGATAATTCTGTAAATTTTTTAATATTACTAGTGTATTGGAGTTATACTTTCATTATATTATTAATATTAAGTGTAGAGCCGAATCTCGTACTTGCTGAATGCATACAGGATAAAGCTATACTCTTTATATGTATAATTTAATAAAGTATAACTTTGAAACACTTTCTTAATATTTGAAATAAAGAAAAAGTATATAAATTTACTAATATGTAGATATGCTAACTTTTGTATTTCTAATATTGAAGATATGATAAAGTTAAAGTAATCATTGACTGATAAATGAAATTCTGTTACTATTTTCTAATTTTTGATTTTTTTCTATTTTAAATCAAAATTGAATTCTCTTAGGATTGAACAATCAATGAGTAACAATTTGAAAAAAAAAATGGCAAGGGAAGAACTCTAACAATAGGTGGGCGAAAGACATTGCTACTAGAATGAAACTTGTAAGTGCTCTTGGAATGGATACAAATGGGAAGAAGCCACATTTCTACGCACAATCTTATGCAAATAATATGACAGATTGCAATAATTATTACAATTTTTTTCCTGGTTGTAGTATTTATAAACCAAAAGGTGTCTTAACACCTAATGTTCTTGTGCAGACTTTTGAAATTCATGAGCTCAAAGAACTAGATATGTTAGAAGCTACGGTGCAATGCATTAAGGATCTTTCTTGCTGCGAACATGAAATTACAAATAATGGTTATCATCAAAGAGCTGGTGGTTTTGGAAAAAATTTTGGTGGTGGCTTTATTTTAGATATGAAGAAATCTTTATATATTCGTAAGTATCACTTTTTTAATTTTAATACTGAATTTTTGAATGCTTTTACTTGCAGATGAATACACTGATAATATTGTACGCACGGATGACTATAAAAAACAAATGAAGAGGATTGCAATGTACTTTGAATATTTTTTTTTAAAAAATATCATATGTAAAGTACAACAAGGCAACTAATCTTTGTGCAAAACTTGATATTCCTAGATTTTCAAAAGTTTATAGTGAAGAAGAGGGTGTACCGTTTGCTAGCAATTAAACTTGGACATCTGGAGCAAATGGTAATGGGTTCTCCAATGAGGTTCATTGTGATAAGGATGCAAGTGAGTATACTTTTGGAATATCTTTTCCTAAAGATACAGAAAACAATACCATTCATATGAAGTACAATAAGACCCAACCACAACAAACAGGTGGAGAACTTATGTTTCCCGAAATTCGAAGTAAAATCAACTTTGAAGCAACTAATGGAATAACAGTGACATTATGGCCTGCCAATAAACTGAGGCATTTTACCTCAAGATGTCACAAAATTCATGGCTTCACAAGGATAGGTTCTTCTATTCAAATCAGCACTAGAATTTTTCATGCTATAGAAAAGCTTAATGTTTTTGATATTGATATTTCAGAGTACTTGAAAATGAAAGAAGAAAAAGATAGGTATAAATAATTGATTAGTGCTTTGAGAAATTTTTTGAAAAGAGATGACTTAATAGAGGAAGAAATAAAATCAGCAAAGTATTATTTATCTAATGTTAAGACAAATCTAAAAAATTTTGATAATTAAATATTAAAAATTTATATCATATTTACACATCTTAATGTGAAATTAAACATGATAAATACTAGGAGTAGCTGTAACATTTTCAGTTGTGATGATTAAAGTACTATCTATTTTTTTATTTGTGAAATAGAATAATTTTTTTTTCATAATATTATAAGAAAATTTGATTTACTTTTGAGGAAATATATAAGTTGTGAAATCTTTAAATTTCATTTTTATTAAATTGGTAGCAAAGGTTCTAAAATACAAAAACTATAATTAAGAATTTGAAATATATTAGCCAAAAAATGTGCTTTTAATGCTACCAAATTGACTGTATAGTATTTTAGGTCAAACAAGCTTATTAATAAAAAAGTTAATAATAAAGAGTTGATGAAAGAATTTTGAATCAAAAAAAGATTAAATTGTATTTTTTTAAGAATACACACATTTAATTATTTAAGTTGTTCTACTTCTGATTAAAAATGTTACAATCAATTAAACAATTTGTAATAATTAATAGATTATTTAATATTAAAGGTAAAGTAACAAAACTAGAGCAGTTATCATATTTTTATATAAACAATAAAATATTCAAGAATTTAATACAAGTAGATTTTAAAATCTTTGTTATTGCTGGACTTACAATAATTTTTTTTAATAATTAATTTAGAAAATCATGTCAAAGGTTTCTTAATAAATTTCAAAAATGGTCACATGTTTGATGTATTTGAAGGAAAATAATTTGAATTATACAAGATAAATCATATACACAGAACTTTATCTATTTAAATGTTGGAATATTAATTTATTGAAAGGCTATGTTTAGCAAAAAAAGGTGATACTGGCTGAATGGAGCTCCAGTGATTAAGAAAATCTGCAGAAATAGCCCTAGCAATTCCTGGAGGACTTGGGGTATCAAATTTTAAAGGAAATAGATCACACTTGCCTATAAAATGTTTTATTAACGTTAAAGTATAGTTATTTAAATTTTTCCAAATTATTTCTTCCATCAAATGATTTTTTTTTCATGTAAATTAAGAAACTTAATTTCTGATATTAACTCCAAGCAATCAGCTACTGAAGCCAATCTATGATCTTGAGAGCTCAGAAACAAACCACGGACACCATTGATTACATAGAATGTGAAAGATTGATATCGGTGGTGGGAGTATTCAGAATTTATTTTGTTTAGTGCAGCCTTTTGTTTCTGTCTCATTATAGTCAGTTCAGTATTTTTGTTTTTCTCACTTGATTGTTGAGCTTTGCTAGTCTTGCCACTTGATATTGTTGCAGCACAATATTTTGATTTAAGAATGATAATTGACATAATTATATCAATGATAATATTTCTTATTTGAAGAAGAGTTGACATTGATATATCACGGGTTTGAAGTGCAGTGGGACCAACTTCTAAGCCATCAGGAATTGGACTCTTCAGATTTGAAAGGTGAGCTAGAAGCTGAAGACCACATTCAATTGGACAATCTGAGTTAATGTTTTGATGTGATGGAAGCTGGCTGAATTCATGTGCGGTCAGATAAAGTGAAGATGATATAAGAGATACCTATGAAGAACAGCAGTGGTCACTTGGGATCATTAATCTCATGAGCATTCGGATAAGATTGGATTCAGGGTGATCCATTTTCTTTTTTGAGGAAAGAATTTCAGTATTTAAACCATCAGGATCACATAAATCTTCCATTTTTTTGAAATCAATATTATCAAGTACCCATAGCTGTGAGCTATCAATCTCTAAAAAAATATTTGCTACAAAAGGAAAAAAAATAAGTAAAAGAACAAAGTCAAGACTAAAAATTATTGTAACTTAAATAACTCAGTAAGTTTTGAAAGCCAATCTTCTCCACAAGATTTTTCCCAATGAAAAGTAAACATTGGAATATTTAACATGGGTTCTTGGGAAGAAGTAGAAGAGCGTAATTTGAGGAGAGTAACAATTTCCAACCACGACCTGAGGACCTTTTCCATGCTGATTCTACCTTTATAAAAATTATGAATTTTACAGAATTCCTCCTGAAAATCAGAGTCTTTTAGAAATGAGGGTGAATAAGTTAGAGGTTTTTTTGATATCTTGATTGGAGTTGATTTCATTGGTAGAGAAGCTCTCAAAGTGGTCAAAGTAGGTAATTTAGGAGGTGATGGGTATTGCTTCTTAGAAATGAAGGAATTCGGTGATGAGCGGTTTGAATCATCATCTTTATCAAACATATTGTCATGTCTTGAAGAAGATTTTAAAGTTTGCTTGTTTTGATGAGCAAGCATAGCTTCATATTCTGACAGTTCATCATTGCTATTTTCATTGCACTTTTCATCATCTTCATCAGGGAGAGGGTGTTTATGGATGGAACAATCTACAGTAGGTGAGTTTTGGGTACAAAATATCAAAAGAAAAATAAAAAGTAGAATATGTAAGCAATAAAAGAGTTATATGATAGAATTTTAAAGATAAAAGAATAACAATAAAAAATGAAACAAGAATATACTCATTATCAAAGCCTTTGCTTTTTTTTTGAGATTTATTATTTGATACATCCAAAAAATCATTAGCAGAAGCTGGTTTAATACTTCAAACAAAAGAGGAGCCTTGGGATAATTTCTTTTTCTTGGAGCAGATAACAGGTGTTTCAAGATTTTCTTTAGAAGTTGAAGCATGAGTTAAAGCTGATGGTTCATCTGTCTCATCATCATCCCTAATGACAATGATTTCATCAGGAGGAATCATACCCTCCTCGTAAGTTACAAATATATATGAAGAAAAAAATATTAATAATCTTATCTACTTATTAAAAAGGAGACAAAAAAAGTGAAGAACATACATTTTTCAAGGCTTTTCACATATTGGAGTAAGTCATTACAAGGGTTAGATAAATATGAAGGAGAAGGATTATTGTTAAGGATCTTGACAAGCTCTTCTGTTTTATCTCTAGCCAATTCAAGTAAATTGCGATACTGAACTCTCGTTATTTCCTGCCTCTCATTGGTAAGTACAGGAGGGTTAGGTGCCATGCCATGTGGCAGACATGATGCAAGCTCAAAAGCTTCAAAGCGAGTATCAATCAGAGAGTGGGATGAAACACATTTGGGTGCTGGAAAATCAAATTTTTGAAAAAAAAAGATATAGAACATAAGTGAAATATATAAATTAAGAGAGAGGAACATGATATACATACAAAGTGGAGGTGTAGGATTTTGTATACTAGACATATTGATTAATGAATATTAAAAAAAAGTATTTGATATCAAAAAATTATGATGTAATATGATGAATAATTATAATAACCTCTATTCTAGAAAACTGAAGTTGATAATTCAATAGGATAAAAAATTGAATAAGATTAAAATTAAAGTGAGGATGAAATAAACAGAAAACATAAAGAGGGGGATTTTATATTATTTGAGCTTTTTTCAACATGTGTTATTCATAGTGGGGTAAACTGAGTAACATGCTAAATCAAAATCTGTTTATATAGAAGCAAAATTTGATGTAGCTAACAGAAAATACTAGGAATTCTTTGGGGACTTTTAGTGTGAAAAACAAATAATAAAAAATGTATATCCCATATGCAAATTTCCAGGGGTAAATACAAAATTTTTTAAACTAGAATTAACTCCTAAACAATGGAGATACACTTAATTAGTATATTATATGAAAAAAAAGGATAATGCTTTATAAATATTTGTTAAATTTACTTTCAGATGACAATGCGAGATTCACAAATATACTGATATGCCTCATCAAACAAGAAATGAATTATAAATATAAAATTGGTAACATTAGAATTTAAGATAAGAATTTGTTTTTTAAGTGACAGGAGGATTGTCAGGCTAGGGTGTGGGCACCATGACAAAACCATTGATAAACTTGAATACAACTAAGGGAAAAAAAATTGAATAGTTTTATTTTACAATATATCTTAGTCTGCACAAGATATTGCATTGTTGTCCCTAACTATACCAATATTGTTACTTTTCAAAAGTTATAGGACTACTAAGTTGATAAAATATTATTATGAATCACCCAATGAAATACCTTAAGAAACATTCAAAAATTATTATTAAAATATTAATATTCAATTTGAGATTTGGATTAGCTAATTTTTCACAACATACCACAGTTTTGATTAATATAATAAAACTTGAAAAAAATTGTTGAGATAACCTAGAAATGGGTGCAAGAAAATGATGAAAAATATGACTTGAACTTAACTCATACACTATTGATAAACTTCATGGATCCTGATTAATTTCTATCAAAATTAATTTTGAGACTGGCATATTGAATTTTAGCTATGACCAAGTACTGTAAGTGCCATGGTTTGTATTCAATATATTGGTGTTGAAATTAATTTTGATAGGAATTAACAAGTATCATATGGCACCATGCATGAAACCCTGACAGAAACCACCAAATTTATGAGGCAATGAACCTCATAATTTTGATCAAAATTAATGTAGACCCCTTCATATTGAATACAAGCCATTTCACATGGACTACACAGAAATAGATAAAATTCAACATTCATGGCTTAAAATTAATTTTGATCAAAATTAACCAAGGCATTAAATCATCAATTTTTATATGGTGTACTTGATCAAACCAGTTAATCTAACTGCTTAGCATACCTATACTTATTTGAATTTTATGCATAGTCCATGTCCATATTAATTTTGATCTAAATTAATGTTGACTAGTACATAATGAATACATGCTATGCCACTTACACTTGCCAGGCATAGCTACCATTAAATATGCCAGTATCAAAAATTAATTTTGATCAAAATTAATGAGCATGATAATCATGAATTTCTGGAGTCAACTGCTTATTTTTATGCATGGTGCCTTGCCAACATTAATTTCAATTGAAATTACTTTTGATACTGGCATATTGCATGTAGCTATGCCTGGAAAGTGTAAGTGGCATAGTGTGTATTCATTATGTATTGCTCAACATTAATTTGGATAAAATTTAATATTGACATTTGAATATTGAACACAAGCCAGCAAACAACCCAAAATATTCTTCATAAAACTGCCCATTAATTTTGATTGAAATTAAGGCTGACCATATACATATTGAATGGTAGTTATATCTGGTCTGAGTAAGCAGAGATTACTTATATTCAATATGTATTGGTCAACATTAATTTTGATCAAAATTAATGAGCATTTTGATCAAAATTAATGAGCATTTTGATCATGAACTTTTTTAGTCAGTGAGTTGTTTCAATGCATAATGGCATGCCAACATTAATTTTGATCAAAATTAATGTTGAAATGATATAATGCTTTTTTGCATGACATGTAAAGGACAGCAAGTATTTTTAAGTATTGAAATTTACTATACATGTTGAGGGTAAATATAAAATTTACATATCCATATTAATTTCTATAAAAATTAATGTTGACCAATACATAATAAATAGTAAATATGCCTGTTTAGTGTAAGTGGCATAGCTTTTTTTCAATCTGCACTTGGCAACATTAGTTTCGATCGAAATTAAGGTTTATGATTATCATCAATTTATGCAGTCAGTTACTTACTGTTATGCATGGTAACATGTCAACATTAATTATAATAAAAATTGAATTTGACATGCCACCAAGCTTTTTTCTGTAAGATGAAAAGTAGGGCCCTCTATTCTTAAGCAAACACATTACAATGCATATTGAGCATGTATATATCATTTACACATTAATATTAATTTCAATCAAAATTAATGTTGACCAATACACATTGAACACAAGCTTTACAACTTACGCACACCAGATATAACTACCATTCAATATGTATATGGTCAACCCTAATTTTGATTGAAATTAATGAGCAGTTTTATGAAGAATTTTTTGGGTTGTTTGCTGTTTTGGGTTCAATATGCAAATGTCAATATTAAATTCTATTGAAATTAATGTTGACCAATACTTAATGAATACACACTATGCCACTTACACTTTCCAGGAATAGACACCATGCAATATGCCAGTATCAAATTAAATTTCGATCGAAATTAATGTTGGAAGGGAACCATGCATTAAAATATGCAGTTGACTCCTGTAATTCATGATTAACATGCTCATTGATTTTGATCAAAAATAATTTTGATACTGGGATATTTAATGGTAGCTATTCCTGGCAAGTGTAAGTGGCATAGCGTGTATTCACTATGTATTGGTCAACATTAAATACAATTGAAATTAATATGGATATATAAATGTGACATAAAGAGGTATGGACCATCAATTTGTTGAAAATACATTTTTATATCTCATATTATTTGTTTTTCTTAAAAAAAATGTTACTCTCTCTCAATATCACCTTATAACATTTACCAAGCTGCTTTGAAAAAAAAACAGAATAGATAAAATTCAATATAAGATAGCTATATTACACAGAAGATCACCGTTATACCTAAGTTATGATGATGTTGATGCTCTATTAATTGATTCCCGAATCTTTACCATATCAATATCAGCTCCAACCCCAAGTGACTCACGTTCATTCACAGATAATCCTTGCAAAAATGTTGCTGAATAGCAATTCTTGGGGAGGTATTTTGGAACATTGAATACACCATTTTGTGCAACTGTCCTTTCTGATGACTGTGAATATGTTTTTAATGCTGATTTTCTTTGAGCTGGTGTATGGGCTAAGTCCTTTGTCATCTTATCGATTTTTTTAAAAAAATCATTGAGTTCAGGATTTCTCCATTCAGGAATAGCTTGGATAGGTGCAGTTGGGGCTGGTGCTGGGCCTTCCTCAATATCAGAGATGTACCTAGTATCATGAAAATGCACAACAAAACCTGGCACATCACTGCAGAGATCTCTTGCTAACTTGTAGCGTGAACTAGAAATCTGAATTCCAACTAAATCAGCTTCATAATAACAAAAAGCAAAGTAAAATAAAAAACTTACCTTTGTCCGATAACGTTTTACTTGTGCCCTTGCCCTCTTTTCGATCTTTTCTCTTGCTACCCTTTCCATTTCTTGCCCAAATAACCTTATCATCTCCTTCCCCTTATTAACTACCCATTTCTCAATAACACATTGAGTGAACTTAAGCTTTGACTGATTGATTGTATTCAAGGTGGTGAGCCACCTGGTACAGTGGTCACATACTATGCTTCTCATGACTTGATTCCAAGTTGATTCCGAAAAATCACGGCAAGTCCAATCAAAGGCAAATTTCTAAAAACCTTTTTCTTGAAATTCACGCTCTAATTTTCTTTTGACAGAAAGTGGGATCGGTGCTTCTCCTTTTAGTCCTCAAGGCTCAGGTGCTGGAAAAAATTTGGGTAGTCAAATTTTGGATTGCAAGAAGGCTATAGAATTGGTTATCAGAAATTGTTGATCAGCTGCAGAATTGGCACGGTTAGAAGATTGGACTTGCGTTAGGACAGTTTGAATGGTTTTCAGTTTGAATTGGTTCCAAGCTTTCCAATTTTCAATCTCCAAATGTGTTGGGCTCGCAGGATATTTTTTTATTTGTGTTGGTCCCCCAAGACAATACTTCAAAAAGTGGTAAATATTTCTATTTAGACTGTCCAAGCTTCTGGGAACATGATTCCTTCTAACTAAGCCTCTTACAGCCCTTAACCCCCATTCTCGTTCATGAGACTCTGCTGAATTGAGTCTGTGGAAATAACTGATACCCATAATGATTGAGGGATTCACTAACAATTCAAATAAGTTAATTAAATTGGTTATTTTTCAATAAATGAATACACCACAAATTTGACTTACCAGCTCCACTTGTGCTTGCTCCTTAGTTAGGCTGAGCAGATGATGATTGGTCTCCGAAAAATTCCCTCAATACTTCACTAGCCCAATCTCTTCCTAGCTGATCAGCTTGCTGATCAGCACTTTCAGGAGCAGAAGGATGATTGGGATTAAAATTTCTCAGTTCTTAATGAGACTCTTGGCCTGGATTGGGATTAGGCGGTACAGATTGAGATGCATCTGGAGGTGGATCAGCAGCAGGTGGTGGAGGAGTATTTCCAGTATTAGTATTTTGAGGTAGAAAACAATCAGAATCAGTTGGGTCAACAAACATCCCTTCAAAATTATTATCCATAAAGTACTTTAATAAAATAAAATAAAATAAAATAAAAATAATCAGTTGTTAAAATTTATACCTATCAAAGCTAAAGTAAAAAAAGATACTATGTATATAGTCTTGTTAACGTGTATGTTCTCTTGTCAAAAAATAAAGTGAATAATATATAGCTATCAGCTAAAGTTGGAAGGTCAAACTATTTATAGTAGATGAATGAGCAAGAGGATTATTCATTAAGTAAAAATTTTATGATATTTCTCATTATCATGATTTTCTTTCTTTCATTCTTACATTTAAGATAAAAATGACTCATTGAAAGCATGGGTTCTCTCACAATAAAAGCAACCAAAGTAATTGTTCACTGATTTATGATAAGGTAAGTTGGATGCATTGCATTTTTAATCGAGCATTGAATTATTTCTTTCACCATTTACAAACATCACCAATCCTACAAATTTCCCCAATCCCAAATTAACACAAAGATGTTAGTCAACAGAAAATAAATTTGATTAATTTTTTTACTCACTACTTTCTGCAGTCCAATGGCAGTGACAACCTTGTCTTTGATTCCAAACATTCCTTTTTTGTGCTTGACAGTAGCTGCATGTCCAATTATTGCATCTTTCTTAATCACAATTTGAGTTGCTTTGGCTACTCTTACTAACCGACAATGCACTTGTGGGAAAGGCTCATAGGGATCCTTTGATGTTTCTTCTGGACGGAGCTCTTTGAAAGGACTTACTATTAAATATATTTGATCATTCTCTTCCTTTGACCTGAAAAGATCATCAATTTGCCCAAGCTGGCTATCTTTTCCATAGTAGAATTCAATTGTTGAATTAGCAATGTATCGATGGTAACCAGTAAACCTCTTTCCATGTATCAATATGCTTGCTACATTTTCAACTACCCGATCCCCACTTTTCTCTGATGGTGTCAAAGCCCGTCTTGAAGTTTCTTTTCCCATTTGTGCCCTTACCCATTTAGTAAATAATGCCATACTTAGATGGATCCATTTGTTTTGTTTATCGAGATCAATATGTATTTTTTTAGTCTCACATTGATCATTATCTTCAGCTTCACCAAGATCTAATACCCTAGACTTCCGATACCAATGTTTGAGCATTGTTAGCGGTATCTCTCCTGTGGTAAATATTAATAAATTAGCACAGCTGAGTTTTTAAATCATTGCTTACAAACATTACATATGTGGATGGTGATTGTTTGGAATTTCAGATAATATATGATTCACCCGCTCTCCAGACCAAGTAGCTGTACCTGATGGTGGACCAAGAGGCTTTATCATTTCAGGATAATGTTGAGTGATATGCAGATTTGGCTTTGCATTAATATTCTTCCAACCCTCTTCCAGGCACTCACGATACTCTAACAGAAATTGATCTATATCTTTAAGCTCATTAGTCTGTATATTTTTTAATTTCAAGAAATTGGTGATCAAGCATAATGTTACAAGTGACTTGAGAAGATAATATTCTCTTGGTTTTTCAGCTGAGGAAGCTCAAGATTCAGATTCTTTAAATTTTTCAAACCAAAGGGGTATAAGTGACAAAGGGAAGTAGAGAGTATACAGCATGTGCCATTCTGCTGCCTTGAGGGATCCTGCCTTTTTAGATCTTACTGATTTTGGAACTCGTGTTAGACAGGAAGGTCTTCTTACTTGATCAATCATCTTCCATACAACGTTTAGCTCTGCTGCCATGATTTGTGGATTACTTCTACCTTCATTTTATTTCTCCTTACCTTTCCTTTTATTTTCTTCATCTCTAGCTGTCTCATTTGATGAGTGAGATCCTTCACTCTGTGATATGCTAATGCTCCTTTGCCTTAAGTTATACAATGAATTCCTACTGTCACTGCTGTGAGACTGTATTGAGGCCAAATCGCTATATGGAGGAATAAATTTGGAGCTGTATGACCTACTCTGGCTTCTTGATTGATTTGTTCCCAATACTTCATTATGTAGTCCATGATGACTTGATGACTGTCTTGAACTTGTAAGTCTTTGCCGCTTGTGCTGTCTCGTGTGTCCTGTATCATCATCATCATTATTTGTGGTGCTTAAGCTACTTCTACGTTTTTTCGAATGTTTGTGCAGTGAAGTATCAGAAAAAAAATTGTCATCTTCTTCTCTTACATGCCAATTATTATCCTTTTCCAGCTTTCTTTCTAGATCTTTTGCTGCATTTTGGATTTGAAAATAGCTTAGACTGTGATCTTTTAGGTTGCCAAGCATATGTGAATGCATAACATCAATTGAGAAATATTCAGTTGGACCCCAATATTCAAGGTTATTCAGCTCACTCCATCGTACCCCATGATTCTGAACAATTGATACACGCTCCCAATGTGACTTAGAATTTTTCTACTTTGTTGCCCAGCACATATGATCCTCATGATTCCGTAATGAAAAATTTCCCACATTCTTTTCACTAATTTCATCTTTAAAGATATTACAAAAAGAGCAGAAAATTTTTGCAGAGTGACTCAAAAATCCAGCCAATTTTTGTATTTCAGGAATGTCACCTATCAAAGAGAACAATGCAACTCTTAATTTCCGGCCTTGTGGATAAAGATGCATCTTTTCAATCAATATACCATCCCATAGAGTTTGTAGATCATTAACCAGTGGTTTTAGAAGTTGATTAAGCTGTTCAATTGTGGGTTCTGTTGGTCCAGGTATAATAGCATACAAAAAAGATTTTCCATTTTGTATCTATCTTCTTGAGGTAGGTTCATACACACCATCATAATATTTCCTACAGACTTCTGATGACCTCCAATCCTATTGCCTCCAGGCCTAAACCAGTCGACATATAAAGTAAACATTAAGTTTCCTGAAGTTATTGTATATTCATCATCATTGCTATCCAGAGCTGGAGTGGTAATGGGAAAGTTTTTCTGAATTGAACCATCGCAAACATCCTTCATCAAATCACACTCTACATGTTCTGCCACAGGGGTTTTCTTCTCAATCAGAAGCTCAAATTTGAACAGTTTGATCTTTTCCTTAAGCCAGTCGATAATGGAATGGTGATGAAATGTTTTAAGAGATAAGTATTTTACATATTCTTGATGTTCCTCCATCAAATACAGCCTTTCATCACATTTAACTGCAATTTGTCCTGCTCCAAACATTTTTAAATAGTGCTTTGATGATGAAAGAAACGGTTGATTGCAACATAGTATAGATGGTTGAGATTCAGAGTTATACTCATAAAGAGCAAAGCATTTAGGACAGCATGTTTTAGTGAAAAATGATTGATTGAGCTTTAATTGACTAAAAACTGTATCTATCGAGCGTGGGACCAGGCGGACAATGCTATCAGAATCCAGTATTCCACTATCACCTAGAAGTTTGAGCTTCTTAATTTCTTCATCCAAAAATTGAGTACAACCTTCTTTGCTCAAATGATGAATCAGAGAAAGCTTTTCTGCCTGCCACATAATTATTTGGCTATACCATTCCCTAAGATTTGAGTTTCTAGAGACTGTTGAAGATACTTCTGCCCCCAATAGCAACTGCCCTTATGTAATAAATCATTGAAACATCTTAAAGACTTTTATTCTCACATTGAACTATAGATATAAAGCTTACTGTTTCTGTGGAGCTGGAACTTCCAATGTTAAGTGGATTGCTGGAAGAAATAACCATCTGGGCCTTCCTATTTCCTTCCTCTTGATGTTTTGCGTAAGAATTAGAGCTTTTCAAAGCCATACCAACTTCAAAGGACCCAGAAGAAGTTTGATACTTTTTATTGACACATCCAAGATCATGACATTGACATACATGAAAAAATGGAGGCATTGTAATTGTGATAATTGTAGGAATAAGTTAGCTATTGGAAGTTACCGATTGAAGGTATTTCTTTTTTTGAAAGGCACTAGCTAATATAAGCTACATTTTTTATCAAAAGAATATCATGGAATATGTGTTGAAATTATTTAATTTTAAATGTTTAATTTTTAATCAGATAAATTATATATTAATTAAAAGTTATGCAGTCTACTTTATTTGTATTCTGTATACTCTCTGCATTTGTACAACAATGCATGCATGTTTATCAGAATATTTTCTATCATAGAAAAAATTATATTGTACGCACAAGCATCTTAATTATTTTTCTATCAAATGCCTTCTGAGTTTTATCTAACTACCCTATAATTATTTGATTTTGATAAAAATTCTTAGTTATGGACTACAAGAAAATTAATCCATATTTTCAACATAATTATTTAAAAAATTACCCCAAAAATCAAAGTTAAACCCAAAAATAAGGTTAAAATTTTGTAAAAAACAATCACAAACATATTTCTTTCACTTTGAAAATTGGTCTGTACTAGGTAGAATTTTCCATAAAGAAAAAATCAAAAATACTCAAATAATAGATGCTACAAAAGGTTAAGCCTTAAAGCATTACAAAAAAGCTGAAACCTTGTATAAATTTTCATACATAAATGTGATGAAGTGACAATCTAGTCTATTTATTCAGGTTGAACAAAAATTATTCAATGGAATATGTATTACTATCATATTGGACCAAAAATAATTTTTTGTTAATCAAAAAATGAACATAGCCTCACATTTATCAAATTATTTTTGTGGAAGAATTTTTTGAAAAGAAAAAAAGACCATTACTAAAATGAGTCTGCTTTTATCACATAATCATTCTCTTCATTTTATACCATTCCTTTTGAGTTCAAATTGCATATAAAAATATAATTTATGCATATTATAATGCCATAAAGTTGAAATATTTCTTATTCTTAATTTTTGTGATATTTCTCCTTAAATCAACTTTGATCATAAAGATTTGGAGCTCAACAAATTATTTCTCCTCTTTGTTTAATTTAATTGAACACTTTCTTAATATAATTCTTTATGAACCCTAGTAGCTCTTACTTTCCTCATGGAAACCTGCCCACAAACATATGAACACTTAATAGAATTTTAATGAGACTTTACCTCCATTCAATTCTCACTTTTGTAGATCTATACACAATTTTTGTCGTTCACTTTTGGATATGTCACCAGAATCAAATGGATGGAAACAAAACCCTACTGAAGAGCAATTAAGCAGATTTTCATCATTCGACATGAATTCTTGCAACATCGCCTTTGAACTACCTCATCCAGAATCAAATTTAGCGGTTTCGGAAAAGTTTCCACCAATTTTCCGTGAATCTTTTATTGACCACCTTCGCATGTGCGATTTCCCAGGGTCAACTTTTTCTTGGAACCTAGATTGGTTTGACGAATGGAACCAGGTCTTGGCAAATATTCTCATTAAACACTGGGACAATGCCTTAAAAACCAATAATTTGATTGCATATCCAATTGACTCAACTCAAATTAGCTTCTAAAATCAAATGGGAGTTCTTCACCGTTGGTTTTTAGGTAATGCTGATAAATTAAGACTTGGGAAGGATTCTCATAGCTCTCAAGAAATAATCAAAGTGAGAAAGCATAAATATAGAATAAAAAAAAAGTATGAAAATTCACTTTTTTCAACCGTTTTTATTTATGACCTTTATTTCAAATAACAAAGATTCTTAGAATTCAGTTAACCAAACTAAACTTCTTAAACAACTTCCACATGGTGAAATTTATCACAACCTTTTCACAAAAATCAAGTGTTGTTCAGACATGAAATTGTTAATGATGGATCGTTAAGAGGTATCTTAATGAAATGGAGGTCTGAAGATTTTTCTAAAGTTGCACAATATCTTGACCAACAACACTTTGATATTCAAGATACTTCAACCTACTCTGGAAGTGTGCTAAAGGACTTGGCCTTGTACAAAAGAATCAGTTTGGTTTCAACATTATCCCCTAACCTTAATCCTTCTCATGTCCCCCGGGGTTTGCCGAATAACTGTTATTCTCCCTTATATCTTGCATCTCTAAATCCTTAACAACTCAGACTTTTAAATCCTCAAAATCCCATAAATTTACCTGCTCTCCTTAAAATTCTTTCTTCCTCTAATGTGAGTGATTGACAAAATCCCTTAATAATAGGTTTCCACACTCATACTCCTCATTTCCACTGTTTGGGACACTTAGCCTTGAAAACAAAAACATAATTTTAATTATTACTATTATCATTAAAATTTATAGAAATGAAATTTGGCTTAGATTGTTAGCTCCATTCTTTTCCTTTGAATCTTATACATGCTGAATTCTATACTTCCTCGTACTAAATAATTCTAAAAATTTACTTCATTTTGCTGCCCCATTCTATACAGCCGATCAACAGCCTGCTGCTCAACTGCTGGATTCCAATTTGGCTCCTATTTAAACATTGAACATATAAAAAATTTAATATTTTTGTTCTTAATATGAAATAAAAGACATTGAGCTCACCATTATATATACATTTTGAGCACACCTGAGATCTATACCCACTCCTGAAGCCTGAATTGTTCCAACCAAAATTTGGCAATTTTTATTAAAATGGAATTCATGCATATTTTTGTCTTTCTTTGTCCTGCTGAGCTCACCCATAAGCTGGGTATACCTAATATTGTGGTCATCTAAAGCCATTTTTATTCTATTTTGAAATATTAGAAAATTGTTTTTAATAAGCCAACAAAATTTTGTAAAACAATTCATTATAGAATCACTTACATCTGCAAAAAGTCTGCAAAGTTGGAGAATATAACAGCTTTTGGAATATTTTTACCCCTTTCACCAGACAAAAAGTTTTTTAAGTGGCCTATAAGATGACAAATCTTTGCAGAATTCTGCCAGGTGAAATCAAAAGTTGGAGTTTCATCCAGATTTTTGTAGATTGGATGGTTGCAGAATTTTCTTAAAATAATCAGCTCTCTTAGAAACTCAGATGAGTCCCAAGGGATGTCAGTGCTTCTGGAGGGCCCATATTGCTCAGTGAATCCTTCTTGAAGCACATCAAGTTTAGACCTCCATGGATCTGCTAATTGAACCAATATCCCCCTTTGAATCTTTTTTGGAAGAGACAAAATTGCATCCTTTGTTCTACGTAGGCTTATCACTTTCATTAAGTGATTGATTGATTTAATAGAATTAGCCTTTCCTTTTTGAAAACCTGGAAAAAGGAAATTCTTCCATAACCTGTCTTCTTGCCACTTTTTGATTCTAAGAAAAAATATGAAACTTTGAAGGTCAGTGGGCCTGTCCTGAAGTGGAGTTCCAGTCAAGCATACTCGGTGTTGGGATTCCAAGTCAAATATTGTTTGAGCCCTCTGCGAGTAAGGATTTTTAATGTAACTAAAAGAATATTTATAAAAATTGATTAAAAAATTAAGTTTTAAGTTTTATATATAGAAATGGGCACTAACTGAGCTTCATCTAAAACAACTCTATACCAAAAGAACTTTTGAGTCACCGGTATCTTTTTTTGGTATTGATTTTTTGACATCATTAGGCTAGCTGTTTCATAGTTCGTTAAAGCAATAGAAGTGTCCTGTAGCTCATTGACATTAGTATTTTGACAATCCTTCCCATAAAGAACCTTGAAAAGAAGCGCATTATCTTCAAAGTGCATACTTATTTCATTGATCCAATTTGATAGTGTTGCCAGGGGGAATATAATCAGTGTGGCTGAACTCCGATTAATACCTTCTTGATTTTCCGATACCTGGAATTGTCTTGCTCCACTTTGGGTTGCACTTATAAGAGAAAGAGTTGAAAGCGTCTTTGCCAAACCCATATCATCAGCAAGTATTGACCTGTTTCCTTCAGGGGTTAATTGATTGTTAGGAAACTGATCTTTATAGTCATCGAATCCAGTTCTAAGCCAATGTTTGTCCTGGTGCCTCCACATGATATCCAACTTTTCCTTTAACATTCGTTCATTGTCAATCATAAAATTTATTGCTTGAATTTGATGTGTTTTGAGAACTGTTTTGATTCCTCGGACAAGTTGATCAGCTTTCCAATCTTGAGTACTCTGTGAAATTTGGAAAGAGCCTTCAAAAATTACATGCGGGATATTAAAAAAGATAGTGGAGTCTTAGTTCAGGATCGGACATAAATTGATTTGAGCAGAATAAAATTCTTCTTTAGCAAGAATGATTAGTGTACATGAAGAAAAGAGGCATCCCCAAAGTTGATACTGATTACCAAAAACTGGAACCAAGTTAGCATGAAAATAGAAAGGCTTCATAGGATTCAAGACACTTCTTTGGTTTAAATGGTGAGATCCAGACCCAATGTCACCCAATAGTGGTCCAATGTTCTGACTCTGCACTTGAGAAAGATTACCAACAAGGGTTGGTTTTCTTTCTTCAAATAGTCAAAAAATATGAACATTCAAATGGCCTCGCTGTAAAATCGTGGGGGTTGGTGAGTTTTGAAATCTTGAAATTACATTCATATAAATTTGATTGATTTTTATTGAGAACTGTCCAAAACATCTGAGACTTGACATATTAAGTAAGAATAGTATCTGAAGATAGTGGTTGTTAAAAGATGAATTGAAGCATAAAATGAATAATCATTTTTGGATAAAATGACAAAATAACTTTTTAGCATATGCTATGCTAAGCTTATAATTCTTTCACATGTATTATTATTATCTTTTAAAAAATATTGGAAGTAAATCAATTATAACTGAAATGAATAATATGGTTTAAAAATAAATCTTGAGCCTATAGAGTAAATTTTGGTTTGTGGAGGAACAAAAATTTTCTCAATAAAAATGTGCTTTATTGTTACATTATAATCACAAAATAGAATAATTTCACTCTTATTACACTTATTTATGTTTATGTCTAATAGTAAAATTCTTTAGATGTCAGTTCAAAATCCAAATTGAAACTACTACCTAGAACGATGTCTTGATACTAACATACTTTTTGTAAGTCTTTGGACAAACACTTATGATGATCTCAATAATATTAAAATTGATTTGAATTGTATGTTTTATCAAATATCTATGTAGTCTAGTGTAATAATTGAGATACTACAGTTTAACCTTCTGTTACCAACTTGGCAAGAAAATATATGTAGATATTCTTAGAATGAATATCAAATTTTGCTTTCCACAAGATGGGAAAGTGAATATTATGATATGTTAAGTGATATGTTTAAGCTTGGCTCAATATGTGCTCAGCTCAAAATCAAAGTAATCACCAAGCTCCAAGAAACCTGTGATTGAGTTTGGTTGAACCTAGGTCTAACTGATTACCAAATCTTTGTCCAATTAATTTAAATCTGGTTTCACAATGAACTCCCAACAGCCTTCCAACAGCTTTCCAACCACTTCCCAACATTTTTAAATGAGGGGTATTGCTAGCAATACCCCCCCAAATTTTCTGTGGTGTAACTGTGCAATAAAAGTGGAAACTACTAGGTGAAAGCTAGGAGGTGGAGGTCAGGTTATCAGGGAAGAACTAATTACTTTGAGCTTGCCTGTTTTGGATTTTGTGCACTAAATTTGATCAATAGGCAATATTTGCACATGGAAAAAGTATTTAAGATGATAACAGGGGGTATCAAAGTCAGAAATCTGTAATTATTTAAAAGGTATTTCACAACACAGAAAGTAAGCAACAAACTTGACATAAATTCACAGTAAAAAGGTGTTTTTTTTGTACAATATGCCATATATCAAAAAGTAATCATGGTTGATTTGGTGGAAAAAAGTGGTATTTTGAAATGGAAGATTTCTAACTTTGATACCCCCTAATATGATGTGTTTTTTGAAATGTTTTTCAAATATACATACTTTTCCCCTGCAGTATCTCTCTCTCTCTGGATTTGTCATAGTAGGGGGTATCAATGTTGACCAATCTTTAATTAAATTAATTGCGGATAAAAATCTTTATACCCCAATTATTTCCCAACATTATTTTTGCTAATAATTGGGTTATTGGACCTTTTACGTGTCAATTTTCACCTCTATCTGACATTTTTATCCTGAATTTTTCATAACAACATCTTGGACAACTTTCTGGATGTGCCAGCCTCCCTACCTTGCTACATGCACTCCCATCCTGTCTATTCATTCTATCTGTTTAAAACCCCTCCCCTCCCCATCTCATCAATTTATTTCTTCTCCTTTTCATCTTCTAATATCTCAACATGCCTTGTCATCATAGATCTTGTCAGCCAGGCTACTAGACTTACCCAGTAAAATAATTGATTATCTTACTGAGGTGAAGCCACGCCTTTTAGATCCTTATTAATAATTTTTTTTTAAATACTTATGTATTACTTACAATTAACTAGCTAAATACACTAAGTAATGTAGATAATTAATAAAAATAAGTACTTGTCCCATATATATTTTTACTCCCAAACACCGTGCTTAATAATACAGATGAGATGGGAATAAAAATTAGTATTAAAAAGATATATAAAATTATAAAAAGGAAAAAATACTTTTTCAAATTCCTTTAATTAAATTTTATTGATTCAATATTTCAAATCAAATGTTCTTACACTAAAATGTGATGGACCAAAGGGTTCAGAGTTTTATTTCAAATAAAATAAATACTTTTATTTAAACACTATTTAGTCTTACTCTTATTATTTCACATACTCTCTTTAATTAAGTTTTTCCTCACACTCTTGTATTAGGAGATGTAAATTCCATGTTATTTTCTCTCTCATATTGCCTATAAAAGGCCCTTCCTTTTTATCCTTTTCATTCATTCCTTACTTACCTTAAAAATTTTTTACAACACATTAGTTAAATAAATTTATTACTATTTTTTATAACCATTAGTATTTACATCACCGTAACACTAAAAGATATAAATTATAATAATATTAAAATTTACCTCTTATTAATTTGAGTAAAACAATCAAGTAGATTAAGAAAATACGTACCTTGCCTTTGAAAGTCCAATAATCCACTAAAAATCCTTGTATAAACCTCGAAGAAATCTTCTAGACCAAAAGACCCTTTTACAGATCTTCTCAAAGGCAGCCTTCCCCCAGTTGTTCTTCAAATCCCATTACTCCCTCTTTCCCCCGCTCAGCTGAGTAAACAAGGACTGTTCAACTAAAAAAAGATGATCATCTCATACTTATCAACTGACTAAAAATAAAAACTAATTATGAATTTTGTTTTGGTACTGAGAAGGCAAGTAAAGTAGGACAGCCCCCTGCATCAAAAGTCAATGGCTATCTTCTAATGGCCAATGGATTAAAAATTAGACAAAGGGAAATATTGATCTTTTTCTTAAACAGATTTCTGAAAGTTTCAAGAATTACCAAGTCAAATACAAGAAGGCAAAGACTCTTTCATTTTCTACTGGTTTTGGTATTACCAACATCAATATCAGTAAAGGCGTAAAATCCATAGATGATAAAATTGAATATCTATGTCCATACTTTAAAGAGATGGATGCTATTTTTGGAGAGAGAGCTGATTTTAATCCTTCCAACATGTTGGATGGTGAAGATGATATCTTCAAACATGATGTCAAAAGAAATCTTTTCCCATCCTCTTCCTCCACTCAAGCCTCCCCTGTTCTAAATTCAATGAATATAGATAGCTTTCTAATAGATCCTTATGGTGATATAAACCAACATGATCCCACTCCAGTAAGTTTTTATTCCTTGTCTAATTGTTTTATTTTTTATTTTTAAAAAGGCTAATGAACGAACACAGGATCCTCAAGTAAGTGAGTCTGAAGCTAGCATCAATGATGAAGTGGAAGATGTTACCTCCAAAAAAAAGCAAAGACCATCAACTACTTTGAATTTCAACACTCATAGAAAGTGAAACAGAGATAGTTTTTCTCAACCCCATTTTTCTTCCCTTTATGATTTTCTGGAGAAACATGAATGTGGTAAGTGATAGCATACCTCTTAATAATTAAGTGATCTTTTCTTTTTTTTGTTAATATTCTCTTTCACTCTAGGTAAAGTTGAAGTTGCAAGAGATACTCTCAAATTTCAAAATAAACAATATGAGCTCTCTTTACAAAGGGATGATAGGGCACCAGACTTGGAGGAGAAGAAATTTGAGCTTTCTTTACAAAAGGATGAGAGGGCACATGAATTTGAGGAGAAGAAATTCAAGATTTCTTTAAAGAGGGATGAGAGGGCACATAATTTGGAGGAGAAGAAATTCAAGATAAAGAAAGTGGAGAAGGCTCTTGAGTACAATTTACTATTGGATCAAATGAAACTCAAGTATCAAATTGAAGAAGGTTCAAAAAAGAAAGATTTCTTGAGAGATTGTGTTAAAGCTAATAAATCTACTGAGGAAATTTAATGCTTAATGAAAATGTTTGATAACTAGTTTTTTAAATCATTTAATAAGTTTTCTTGATAGAATGCATTAAACCTAACAATAAATCCTTGGCACACACTCCTCACTGACATTCGAAACATTTTTTGCATTATTTTAGATTATTTGTTTGTTTGGTTAAATTTATTTTGTTTTATTTCTTTTTGGCAATGATTTAATATGTGCTGAATTTTTGAAGGTCTTGATTCTAGATGAGTTTTTTTGCAAAAATTTGAAAAACTCATAAATTTTTTCTTCTTTGCATTCAAATCATTAAATTTTCTTTTCTAAATACAGCTAATTCAACAAAACTTTATATCTGTTTTAAAAATTTGGCAATACCCTCCCCTGCATTTTATTGAAGCAAGGGGTAGGTATCACCAAAATTTTTCAAAGTCATCAATTGCACATGTCAGATTTGAAACTTTGGCAATACCTTCCCCTGCATTTTATTGAAGTAAAGGGTGAAAATCACAAAAATTTAATATAATTACATAAATAAATATATAAACAACTAATATATATCAATATCTCTAGTTTTAATGTAATGAAAATTCCTCCCACCAAAATGTGGATGAAGTCTAGAAACTAAGTTTGGGACTTTCCACAGGTATAGGCAAGATGAACCCCATGAAACAATTTAAAGTTACCATGATTACCGTTTATAAAACACAAGGTTGTTGTCCCATTAATTTATTTTAGGAACTTGAAATATAAGAGTTATTTATAAAAAATATTTGATGAATCTAATAATCCCCATAATTTTTTTACCTACATAAAGTTTTTTTATATCTGTTAAACTTACCTTCTTTTTTTACCTTATTTATTTAATAGATTAAGTTTTGAATGATTTGAAAAGAACATCCAAAATGTGTGAACTCTTGACAAGATTTCAAGTCAGGTGGAGCTTTGGTCATTTAATGATGATCCTGAGAAGAGTTCCAAATTGTTTCAATCACACCTTTTCCCAAACAAAAATAAATAATGAACTGTTGGGCTGGAATATATAAGCTATGTACTTTGATTTTAGCTGGAGACGGTATTGGTTGGCCAGTTATTGGATTGATATATGAGAAAATTACTAAAGTAAGATAATTGGCAGAATTCCTATCAATATGATTCTTATTATGGAATCCTTATAACATTTGAAAATAAAAGATAGTTGTTTCTGATTTCCTCCCATTCAGAGTCACACAAATTTGGTATTAAAACTCTGGTAGCTAGTTGATTATTCTTTTCAAAAGCTTTATTGCAGAGTTTTTTGAGGCAAAAAGAAATAAAAGTATTGAAAGAAGGTAATGTGTCCAACAAGCAAAAATGGTCATCTTTTTCAACTTTAGATAAATTTTTAAGTAAAGAATAAATGCCTGTGGAAATAAGATTAGTGACATGACTTTAAGAACTAAACATTTATTATCAGACACACCAAGAGAATAGCCTTTATTAAATCCTAGTCTCCAACCAAATCCAATCATAATACCACCCAACAAATTTGTATTCCTTATTGGTAAGTAAACCAAAGCCATTTGATATAGTGTTATTATGAGATTGGATAGTTAATTAAAGGTTTCATCTTTTGAACCATTATAAGAATTATTTTCAAAAATAAATTGAGGTTTAAAAGAATTACTGATAACTGCTTTACTTTCATCCTCTCCTGATTTGGTTAAATACATTAAATCTTCAGGTAACTTTTTTGGATAAGAATTTTTTTGATCCACTATAGTTTATATTACTTGATATTTGATATATGGCCAAATAAGCAATTCAAATGAATTTTCTTTTTTAATTTTCTTTTATTCTGCTGACTTTGATCATCTATATTTTTTTTTAATATTTTGGATGACAATTGAAATGAAGTTGAATTTGAAAATGATGATAAAGATGATAAAGAGAATGATGATAGAAAAGAAAGAGGTGATTCTGAGGAAAGAGACATTTGTTTCTCTAAAAAAAATAATTTTTGTCAAATACCAAAAAAATAAAGTGGAAAAAAAAACACACAAAATTTAGTTTGTTTATTTAACCTTAAAGTATCTTCAGCTAAAAGGACAGTTGATCCAAATAAACCTAACCCTAATTCTGACTCTACTTTTCAAGTTTGCACAAAAAATTGAACAGTGATGATGAAAAGTCCAAAAAGAGGGAGATAAAAGCCTAGATAATAATCAGATAAGATTTTCAGAATCCTTATCCTCTAATTATGCAATATAAAAAAGTTAAATAAGATAAGTGAAATTTGGAAAAAAAGGCTCAACTTCAAAGGTCAAAATCTCAGAAACCACTGAGCCTAATTCAAACGTGTTTGTGGGAAAAGAGAGATAATATTTATTAAAATCTTCAGTTAAATGAAATGTGATTTAAATAAACCTTACCCTAATTTGTTACATAAAAAAATGAAATAAAAATTCAAATTGGGAAAAAAAAGGCTCAACTTTAACAGTCAATATCTCAGCAACCACTGAACCAAATTCAAATCTGTTTGTGGGAAATGAAAGGTAGCCTCCGGGAGGAGAAGTTTCAGTAAAAAGAGCATTAGATTCAAAACCTAACCCTAATTTTAAGTCTTATTTTCAAAATTTTACAAAAACTTGAAAAGTTGTAATGGAGATGAGTACAAAATGAGTTTAATAAGTTCACTTTTATCCAGATAAGAGTCATACATATATTTAAGTACAAAATTTTCATAAAAGGATTGAGATATAATAAAGGAATGAAAAAAAGGAGATGAAGCTTACCTTGATTGAAAATTAGGAAAAATAGAGTGAGAAAGATTGATGTTGGAATTGTGGGGAAATCATATATGGAGTAAGTGAAATGCATAAAGAATGTGCAATGTATGTGTTTTAATGACATGGAGCCAAAAAAAAGTGAAATAGGGGAAAGGGGGGATAATGACCATTACAAGGAGGGATGAAGAGTAGGGTGATGGAGCTAAAAAAGAAAGTTAAGAGGGAGAGAAAAAAAAGGTTAATTTTACCATTAAAATCAAAAATAACTACTTACAAAAAAAATTTAGATACAAAAAATAATAAAGGCAGAAAAAAAACAAAAAAATTATAATTAGTAATCAAAATATCAAAAAAAGAATAAAATGACTTACCTGGAGAGATCAGATGAGAAAATAAATGAAACAAAACTGTTTGAGGGATTTTGGAGGAGAAGAGGAAAAGGATATATGGGATGAATGAAAAAAGAAACAGTGAAAAATTATGCAATTTCAGAAAATATGTGATGTCATATTGAGCTGGTGAAAGAAAACCAATGAGCCATCCAAAAAGGAGATATTTACCATAAATTCCAAAAGAAAAAAGAATAAGCAAAAAAAAAAATACCAAGCCAAGTGAATAAAGTATACAAAGTGGAAATTTGGAGAGTATGAAAACAAAAAATTAAAAGGGTTTTGTGCCGAAATGGTGGTATGTGATTGGCATAATGACAGAGCTTACGCGGGTGAAGACAATCCTATAGTACTAGCTATAAGCCTTGAACATACTGAACTCTACTTGAACACCCACCTAAACCTGTTCTGCTGAGTGGTGTTCATCCCTGATTGTATGGTTCCTTTGTCAATAGCTCAATGTGTGTTCAATCTGTGGTGAGTTTGGGTTCAAGGTTGCGGACTCTCTAGCAAGTCCACCCCCCATATTGTGTGGTGACTAAAACCCTTAAAACACAAAATTAATCTATGACAACATTGTGACATAAAATATAGATCTAAATTAGCTCTACTTAATGGTACTAAGCACTTAAAACTAAGACCTAAGGTTAGCCCATAAAACACAAAAAACAAAATTAAACAGCTATCTTTTAAAATGAAAAATGAGCAAATGACCCCTTAAAACTTAGAATATGAAAAATGCCATATGTACATAAAATATATAGAAAAACTGATACTATTCAATGGTAGAATCTACATACCCATAGTCCCAATATTTGCTTAATAAAACCAGAAAAACACCCAATTATTCAACCAATGTCAATTAAGACATACCAAAACAGCGCCAAACAGACCAAAAAAGGCCTCTTCCAATTTGGGAAGACCACATCCTCCCTCCAATTGAGAATGTCTGAATTCTAATTCACCAAAACCACCTTGTTCACACTTTTTTCAAAATACATCTCAGTAATGGGTCTCTGTCAAAAATGTATTGGCCATAACCTCATCTGCACCATATCACCACCAATTTCTCCATACAGAATTGCTTGTGATGCCTGATATTCCAGAAAGAAATCTTGCTCCAGACCTGGTCCATTATCGTCTGAAACATATTTGTCTCCCCCTCAACCAGGTCCATATTCCAGCAAAACCAAAAGATCTAGGCCTTCCATCTTGATACCCAGATTAATCAACAAGTTACACCTTTCCAAAAAGAGTGCCAAAATTACTACAACCAATAGCTCTACCATACCTGATCCTTCTGATGGTAAACCAATGCTTCTCCATACTGAAATTTAAGCTGATGAATTTCCAGCTCATTCCCTTCCAGAAAGTGATGATGACAATGTGGGAACCATTGAAACACCACCACCCAACCAATTGCCCACCATCAAGGACAAATTCCAACAACACTCTTCTCAACTAAAAAATCTCATTCTAAACTACTTCCAATCCACCCCTGCCAAAGATCCACAAGACATTGAGAAAAGAAGACACCTCATCCACCAGTTCAAAACTAATGCTGCACACTTTGTTTCATTTCTTGATTCTCTACTGTAATTGATTCTTGCCTGAAATTCTTGACTTAGAATTAAAATAATAAAAAAAACTTCTCCGTTTAAAGTCTTGGTGGACTGACCTTCAGTTTTAAGTCTTGGGGGACTAACAGCCCTCATTTTATAGTCTTGGGGGACTCAAAAACTAAATCATAAAGACAGAACCAAAGATAAAACCATTAAATAACAAAGAAAATAAAATTTCATTCTGGGGTAACTCTTCTACAGAGAAGCCATCTCATCAGTTACCCCCACACCTGCCTTAACTAAATTCAAAGACTCCACCTTAGGATGCTCTCTTCCAGAATCACAGCAACATGAAATTATCAGTTTATAGTCCTGAAGGACTCAACCATCAAAAAATCTCAGATTATTGTCTTGGGGGACTATACCATTTTTCAGTTTAAAGTCTTGATGGACTGACCACAGTGTTCATCTTAAAGTCTTGATGGACTTTACACACTTTGCATAAAACAGACAGAGCCAATTCCATGCACAATAACCTGAAACTGCCCTACTGAACTTCAAATTTCTATTCATCATCCACACATCACTTATAAAAATTTTTCTTTTATCTCTTTTCACTTCATTGTTGTCCCATCACAGATAATGACCCAATCCCAAGATTTTTACCCATCAGACCTTCCTTGTTTCACTACTCCCAAGGAATATGCTTTCAAACAGTGTATCCACATGTGCAGACCTTGCACCTTCACTCTTTCAACTCCTGAAACCAAACTCTACAACAGGGCCTGTGACTCTTTCAGCTACAAAAAAAAAGTGTGACAGAGACCTCAACTATCCTATACCACCACCTTCACCTTCACACAAATACACCTCTAGATCTTCTACCAGATCCTCAGAACTAGGTATTGCTTTCTCTTCTCTATCTTCAGCTCCATCCAGAAAATCACACCACTACATACCCAGAACCATCTCCAAAAGACCTGCTCTATCATCTCAAGAAACAGCATTTATCTTAGAAATTCCGGCTAAATCAGCTTCAAAATAATCTGCCAGGGGGCCCACCAGCCTCACTAGGAAGCAGAAATCAGGCTCAAAACCTCCAAATTCAGCCAGAAAACAGCCAAAATCCACCAGTAAACAACAACAACACCATGCCACAATCTCCTAGTGCTCCCAGAGCAATGTACACAACAATTTCTTCATCAAAAAATGCCAAAAACTTTAAATCTTTTAAAAGACCTTCCAGAAGACCTCAAGAAGGCACCAGAGCACCCAACAATGCTCCCAAACAAAATACTCCCTCTCAAAAAAGAAGAGTTAATTAGACCTCTCCTCTGCCAGCCAATTACTCCTCTGAAAGTTAATTTCTTCCAGATCTTCATCAAGAAGATCCCAATCAGCTTCCAGGTCACCTTCTCCTGGTCCATCCTACAACCAACCTGCTACTCCACCACTAGGGTCAAGCCCAACTGTGCCAAGCAACAATATCAACAACAACAACACCAGCCCTGCTGCTCAAAACAGGCCACAGGAACATCCTTCTTCTATTCCATCTTCTCAACACCATTTAAAGAATGATCATGAGAATCCATATCTCCATCTGGTTGATCCTCCTACAACATACATTCAAAATTCTTCAACAGCCCAAATCCTGGCCACTTACAAATTTGATGAGCTCCCAATCTTTGAGTACCAGAATAATAAATCCAATTTCTTTAACAGAGAACAATTACTGATACAATTCTTCTGTTTAGTTGGAAACCTGCCTCTTGAAGCTACAATTGAGATTGGCCAACCTCTAGAGCCTACCTTAAAGCTAAATAAGGCCAACATGAAAAAACACCTAAGCATGATGTGTTCAAACATGCTTAAGGTATTTTCTCTTCGTGGTCCTTTGAATGAATCTAAAAAGAATCTGAGGAAAAAGCTCCTTGATGACCACTAGAAGATGTCTAGAATAATCAAGCACACCTTCCAACACTCTATCCCTGCTTCTTCCACTTTTTCCCAAAAATTAAAATCTAATCCAGTTCCTGACCATTACAACCCATATACTCGTTCTTCCTCTAATCCTAATAAAAAGCAAAAACACTACCATAATCTGGACCAACTTCAGGAGGCTTCTTCTTCCAGAAATTAAACAAAAAATAAGAAATTAATAATTCACTAAATATAGAGAACAATAATTATTAGCATATATATATATATAATTTGTTTATTTTTATTTTCATTGTTCTTTTTCTTTTATTTTTATTTATTTATTTATTTTTATTTCTATTTTTTACTTAAACTACTAACATACTAAAAAAAACTTGAAAATAATTAACAAATTTAACCAAAAAATATGAGAGCTGAGAAATTAAAATGAAATGAATAACAATAATAAGATGAGATAAATAATAATTACAAATGGTATCCCCCAGCCAATTGATGAGCTGATCTCCTGATACCTTACCCACATCCAACTGCACCTTGATGTGGATACACCTTTAAATAATTTTTGAATGAATTGAAATAAAAAATAAATTAAGCAAAATAATATCAATAAGGAAAATATGAAATAAATAGAAATCAATGAAAATAATAAAAAATGAGATAGAGGTAAAAAAGAAAATAGCATTACCTGGCCAATCAATGAGCCTTTCCCCACCAATGCTTGCCCACATCCAGGTGACCCTGATGTGGTGAAACCATAAAATATAATTTGTGAATTTCTCCGCTTTTATATCCTAATAACCCCCATAAAAAATTAAAAGAAAAAAAAAGAAAAAAAGAAAGTAATCTAAAACTACTATCTAACCCAACCATAGACACAAAAATTAAAGAAAGAAAAGAAAATGTCCGGCTCCATAGAAAATTCAGTCCAGGGAAATGATCACTGGGTTGGCTCCCTCCAATAAGCAAAAATTATGGGAGACCACAAGTGATCCACCAGCAATCCAAATAGACCCAGGAAGCCAGTCCCAACCCAGTAAGCCAGTAAAAAGTCATATTGGACTTGAAACCTGAATAACAAAAACCAGAAATAGGATTCAACTAGGAAAAACAAAATACTTGAAACAGACATTATGGGGTAACTATTCTACAGAGATGCCAGCTCATAAGTTGCAATCACACTTTCAAAATAAAATCTAGAAGACCCCCATGGGTACCTTCTAACAAAAACACAACATCCAACACAATAAACCGAAACCAATAATAATGAAAAGTCCAGCACTTGAAGACCAAAAGAGTTTCCAGTTTAAAGTCATAGAGGACTAAAAACAGTGAAGAAAATACAATACTAGGTTCAACAAAATTAAGAGAAGGGGTTGGAAACAGACAATCTGGGGTAATTGTTCTACAGAGCAGCCAGCCCATCAGTTACCCCCACAATTTCCAAGATTAAATCTAGATGCCCCACCCATGGGTACCTTCTAACAACAAAGGTTTCCAAAAAAAATGATGCATGGAATGACCAAAAATCCAAAATTATAGAATGTTCCATTGTTTATCCTCATTTCAGAGTCAATCTTCTTCACTTCTAGTGCCTCTTGGGTAAAATATCTTCATCTGATCAGCAGCCACTCACTTCTTTAAGACTGCACCATCTAACTCCTCCAACACATAAGAATCTTAAGACACCTGAGATCTGGCATTTTAAGGTCCATTCCATCTTTCAGCAAACATCTTTCCCCACTGACTCTCCAAATTTCTATTATACACCAAAACCAAACAACCAGGTATCAAGGGATTCCTGAGTCTATGAGCCAAATTATTATCCCAGTATCTGACTGATTTATTTCTTATCTTCATCATTCTAGAGTATGCCTTCTCTTGACATTCCTCTCTACATTACAACTGTTGCATCCTGGCACAGAGCAAATCTTCTGTTGAGCACACATCATCCTAATCAATTCCAAGAAAAGAGACAGCTTCCAAATCCACTGGTAGAACAGCTTTCTGCCCAAACATTAATTCATAAGGGGAATATCCAGTTTTCCTTTTTACCGTGACTCTATCAGCAAATAACACCATGGGAAAATAATGCCTCCACTTTTCAGCACTATCCCCACACATATTCACCTGAGCATTCTTGATAACTTTTTGGCCTCTTTCAACCATGCATTCAGCTTCAGGATAATAAGGTGTAGCCATGCTGACTTTAGAACCAATAGTTTCCACAACTTCTTTAAATTCAGCTCCAAACTCTTACCCACCATCAACAGTCACCAACTTCATCAACCCATACCTAAACACCCATTCCTTCTTCAAAAATTCTGCCACATTTTTGGCAGTAAAATTAACCAGAGGCACTGAATCAACCCAACCAGACAAATCATCCCTGGCAACAATCAAGTATTTATACTTGCCCTCTTTAATATGGACAGCATCCAGACTGGCTCTTCCAAAAACAGTTGATTATCCAGAAGCATGGCCAACCTCTTTAGGTTTCAAGTGACTTCTTCTTTGACATTCTTCACAAGATTGAACCCAACTGGTTAATCTGAGAACCTGAATCCACCAATGCCCTAGCCTCCCTGCCATTCAGAGTGACATTTACATAACACAGGGGTTCAGAAAAATGAGTTTCCAGCCCCTCACCAAATATTAAGCAGAATCACAAACTTATTCTACCTCCCCAGAAGAAACCCTTCTCCTGGTCAACAACTTTTTCTGCCTAAAAGTCAACCCAGGACTGATACCATACAGCTCCCCATAAGTAAGGGAAACCTGACCCTGATTCATCCTTTCCAGGACAGGTTCCATAACATTAACTTGGAAAGAAACCACCGGCCTTTCAAAGAGAGCTCTTTGCTTCACTACCTTAGTCCTAGAAGATTCTTGGGGACCAGAACCACCAACAGATTTATCATCAACAGGAATAAAACCAGATCCCTCACCAGAACCTCTAACTCAAGCAGGCTTTGGAAATGAAGCCAATGGGAAATCCTCATCAGAGTCATAATCAGCATCCATAGATATTGTCTCACAATTCATGTCCAATTCTCCAAAACTAGGTGGGCTCATATCTGCCATACCCTTCTGCATTTTATACAGCTTCTCTTTGCTGTATTTCTTCCTAGCTGCACTCAGCTTAGGATGAACCTTTGAACCCTTAGGCTTTGGTTGAGCCTGAGCACTGCTTTTATGTCTTCCCAACTTTCCTGCTTCCACATCATAAAAACCAGCCAAGCATTCCCCAATTGACTTTTCACCACAAGAATACAACTCCAAACCACCAAAGGAAGATGTAAATGAGAACCTATTAGCCTCCTATCCCTTAAACTTGCCATCATTTCCACCTTTACCAGAAGAAGAAGCCTCATTAGGCTACTCTTCAAATTTGGCCTCCTTGAGTTGAAATTATGTCTCCTTCTCACCAAGTCCACTGGATCCTGACCATCATTAGGCTTTATAAATAAACCATCTGTGAACTTGAACATATTCCCATAAAATTCCACCTTCCCTTCAGACACATCCCTATTCAGTGCCCAACAATCATTGGACTTGTGGCCCTTCCTGCTGCAATAAGAGCAGAACTAAGGATCACTCCCAAAAAACCTCCTATCAAAATCTCTAGGCTGAGAAGTAGCCTTATTTGCCTTCTGAGCCTCCTGAACAAAAGTATGTAGCTGTTTTTCCAGATCAGCCAACTTCTCCACCACAGGGTCAACCTCTTTAGGCTTCTCAGGAGACTTTTCCTTTTTCACACTTTCCTTCTTTCTAGATTCATCCACATCTTCAGCAAAAGCTTCACTGAAATTGTTAACATATTTAGTGCTAGCTTCCTGGCAAGAATCCACTGCCAAATGTTTCAGATGTCCCTCCTCAAACTCCTTCACCACAGAAAGAGCAGGCAACTTCTGATTCCCATTAGGAAGAGTCATCATTTTATTCTTCCTTTCCAACTCCTTCATCACATCAATCCTGAAATTCCTGGCCAGAGCAGACCTGAAAACATCCCTTTCAGAGTTAGTACTCTCCAACTCCTGCATATCCACCAAATAATCCTTTACTGGCTCAAACTGAGACAGAAACTTCCTATAAGTATGGAGGTTGTCCACACCTCCATAAGATTGCCATTCACTTGCAATCATATTGAGATTCACCATTGAATATCTGGATCCCCACCTGTCTGTCATTTTCAGACACAAATTTTTTCAATATTTCCTCCTATAACCCTCCAAAGTAGCAACCTCCTTCACCAGAGCCCTATCACCAATGTAGAGATGACTTGCTTTACCATGTACAAGTGAAAAGCCACATCCACCTTCCCAGAAGCCTCAAACAGATCAAGAAACTACTTCACATCCTCCCCCATAAACATAGGCCCCTTCTAGGACTTGATCCTGACAGAAGGCCTAACAGAAACAGGAAGATTACCATCCTCAGAAGTATCAACAGTGCCACTACCACAACTAGAGAAAGAGGGTCGAGAAGCCATGGTCCAATAGATTCAAGAAAACCAACTACCAACCACAGAAGAGAGTCCAAAAGTAACAGAAAATCAAAAAGGCTAACAAATCCTTCTCCAAGTTGGGTGCCAGAAATGTAGACAATCCTATAGTATTAGCTATAGGCCTTGACCAAGTGAGTTGGAGTAAAAATGGAGAGAAAAACCCCTGTCCCTTTGAGAAATACCAGGTGAGATTTATTTGCTACATAAAATAAGAGACTGTTACTATACCCCCTCCAACACAATTCATGATTGCTCAACAAGTCAAGAAAGTAGCCAATAGCAGACCACTGAGAACCAAAGAACCAGAAACCAGAAATGCACAAAGATCCACACCAGAAAAATACAAAACTTTTCACTTGTTCCACAGAAAAAAGCAATAATACTTGATGCAGGTTGCAAAGCTACAACAGAGAAACCAGTTACCAAAGTTGAGTTAAATGAAGAACTAACCTTGCAACAAACACAGCCAATTGTGGCCAAAAAAAAGTTGAAACTGAGTGTGAACAATGATATTACCTCCGGATGGTTGTATGATAATTAAACTTTCCCCAAACTGTCTTATTCAGTATCTACACACAGACCAGCATCTAAAAAATTTATGCACAGCAACAAATTTGGCGCTTTTGGCACCCAAATTGAATAAAAAATGTCAGTATAGTCTAGTATATAAGTATGATATAATAGTGTTTATTTATGGTCCTACTACTTATTGATAATTGATTTAGTGATTAAACCTCAGGGGAAGACTAATAAAATAGTTATACTCAAATAAAACTCACAATACTTGGATTTAAATGTGTGCTAGTGATGGAAAATAGATGAATAAAATATAGTTATAGCTTATGTAAAGATAATATCAATTTATAATGCATTTATAATACATTTCTGAATGCTAATGATTGTATTGTAGTGTTTGTTTGAATAGTAGTAATTGAATGATGATAAATAACCGTCAAACTCCCTCCTTACTTATACCCAAATCCACTGGAGTGCACAGACCTTTAATCCAGATGATGTCACTGCTATCCCCGGCAATTACAGAACTGTGAGGGACCATCACCTCCCCATGGCGTCCACTTCAAGCAGATTCAACACCCAGACCTCCAGTAAGGACCCTCCATCACTATTAATGATACCACAGATCTATACCATAAATAGAAAATCCAGATAAAAGCAGATACCATAAAGAAACAGGTAAAATAAATAATCAAAAGAGATTTAATTAAACCAAAAGCATATAAAGAAACAAATAAAATTTCAAAGCCCCCAATAACATCCCCAAGCATCCACATTAACCCAGAAATGTCCTTCAAACCCATAAATCCGTGAATAACCATCCAAGGAAGTAATTTAAGTTGTCCAAAATGGGTGTATGCACCTGATATAGGTGTCTATGCTTCTGTAGGCATTGTGAGTCCACTGATTTTGTCCATATGACCTAAAATAAGCAGAAAAACAAAGGTTATAGGTTATTAAGGGGCTAAAACCCACTTATATACCTAAATATACATAATATACTGCATATTTCACTGAATATGAGATTTTTGTATACATACACCACGGGAAATCTAGGGTTCAATTGCTAGCAATCCCCTCTCTTGAAATTTAGAGTGTCCCTTAAATATGCCAGGTTTATGAATACTTTATAAACATAAGTAAATTAGAGTTAGATTTACATTTATTCTCAGATTGATTATAGACAGAATTTCAACTGATTCCAAATTATGCACAAGTTGATCCTCCAGAACTTGATTTTGGTCCTCTGATGAGAAAAAATTGAGCACAAATTGATCTAACCTAAGCTTATGCATATATAATAATTCAGGATACTTGCTCTATTAAATTTGATAATAAAAAAAATATTGATGAATTTATATAAAAAAAATTATTATGTAAGATATTATATTATAAATTTAGGCATCATAGGAGGGCACGTAATAGAACTTAATTATACTATGTGACACCTTAATACTGTATCACGCAGTTTGAAACATTTAAAACAAAATGAGTCATGATGGGAAATAAAATTTCTTGGACAGACTCTTTCAAAATAAATACTGACCATAATACACAAGTATGAAACCTTGGCATCTATCCAATAAAAGATTTTCCTTCTGATAAATGGATTTTTATCAGTTACTACCTGCTAAAAAGTGTCCTTCTGAGGTTTTTCTGACTTTCAGGGGGGTAATTTGGCCACATCACACTACTTCTATTTCCATTATTGACCAAAACATCATCCTCATTCCCATCTAAAGAGTTGATCTCAGCTGACTGTGGCTGATCAAAGGGGTCCACCAAAAGTTTAGCCAAAATTTTGGTGAACACTTTTTTGATGGATAGTGACTAACTGGTGCTTTCCAAAATTGTCCACCTCAAGTTAGGATAAACTTCAGGAGGATAAATTTATTATGAATACCAAATTAACTGAAGAATACTTTTGCCCTAGATACTCTGCATCATAAAAGTGTCCAACTGAGGTTTAGCCATAATTCAGGTAGACACTTTTGGAAAGGCACAGTATGATAGGTTTAATATCTATATATGGCAATTAGTATCAGTTTTTTATCAACATGGAACTACAATTAATTTAATATGGCCAAAGTGTCCACCTGAAGTTTGGCCAAAATACAGGTGGAAATTTTTATGAGGATTACTTGATGAAATGAAGAAGACTTGCAATTACTTTCCATCATAAAATTTTCAAACATAAGTTTATCAAAAATTGTGGTGACACTTTTTCCAGATCCAGTCATAAGGGATCAACTCTCTATATGGCAATGAGAATCAATTTTTAGTCAATCATGGCATTAGAAGTAATTTTATATGGAAAAACTTTCCAGCTGATTTTTGGCCAAAAATAAGTTGGAAATATTTATGACGAATACTAGATTAACTAAAGAAGACTTGCACCCTACTACTGTCCATCATAAAAGTGTCCACCAGAAGAATTCTCAAACTTGTGGTTGACACCTTTGGCCTGGTCCAGCCATATGGGATCAATTCTGCATATGGAAATGAGGATTTAATTTGGTCAATCATGGTACTAGAAGTAATTTGATATAGATAAAGTGTCCAACTAAATATTGGAAAAAAATCAGTTGAAAACTTCATTTAGTTTTTCAAAAAATCAAATTAAGTAAAATTTTATTCTTGATGATGCCCATTTTATCCAACACCTCTTCAGAGCCTTGAAAGTAGGCATTTAGCTTGAATTTCGAATTTCATATAAAATCCCTATTATTCAACCTATTTCTTTTTATCCCTTTTTTTTCTTTTAGATATCAATTAATTTTATGTAAAACAAATCATTTTCATAATTTTTTACCTGTATTTAATAGAATTATCAAAGGTTTAACATCACCCTGTAAGAATTTGGCACATGTTTTTTTGCTATACTAATAAAAATAATAATATACTGGTAACAAAAAATTGATCAAATGATAAAATATTAATAAAACAGAAAGATCAAATACCAGTGGATATGTTTTAAAAAAGTACCAGTTGCACTGAAGAAGAGCTGCACCCTAGATACTCACCATCAAAAAAGTGTCCAGCACAAGTTCGGCCCAACTTGTGCTGGACACTTTTGGTCAGTTGCAGTCATATGAGATCAATTCTCGCTATGGCAATGAAAAATTTTTTTTGGATAAAAAACTTCACTAGAAGTAGTTTTACATAGCCAAATTTTCTACCTAGATTTCATCCAAACCACAGGTGCACAATTTTTTATCTTTGAAAAAAAGTTAATTTAGTACAATTTATCCCTGATGGCTCTCATTCGCTTCAACACCTCTACTGGCCTTTGATAGTAGGAATATTAATTGGACTTCTTTTTTCATATTTGATCCCTTTAACTTAATTTTTTATTCCTAATATTGCTTTTGGATATCAATTAATAGTTTTTAAAATAAACTATTTTCATATTTTTATACATTTATTTAAAAATATTATAAATGACATAACATCACCTGGTATGCATTTGGCACATGAGGTTTTTCTATACTTATAAAATTAATAATATAATGGCGACCAAAAATTAATCAAATGATATTAATGAGTGAGGAACAAATATAAAATACCAGTAGACATGTTTGTAAGAAATACTAGATCAACTGAAGAAAAATTCTACCCTAGCTACTCTACATTAAAAAAGTGTCCAGCACAAGTTGGGCCAAACTTGTGCTGGACACTTATGGTCAGGTGCAGTCAGATGGGAGCAATTATCTCTATGGAAATGAAGATAAATTTTTGATATAAAATTACACTAGAAGTAGTTTGATATGGCAAAATATTCAAGCTAAAGTTTTGGTAAAGCTCAAGTGGATTTTTTTTTTATTTTTACAAAAAAGAAAATTTAGCGCAAGTTTAGCCCTGATTGTTCTAATTTAATTCAACATCTCTTTTTTCTGTTTATGGCATGAATTTAACTTGGATTTTAATTTTCATCTTTGATTTCTTTTATTTTACTTTATTCCTCTCATATTGCTTTTGGATAGAAGTTTATTTTTTGTAAAATATATCATTTTCATATTTTTTTACCTTTATTTAATAATATTATAAAAGGTGTAACATCACCCAGTATTCATTTGGCAAACAATTTTTTACTATACTGATAATATTAATAATATAATGGTTAAAAAAAATTAATCAATTGATAAATATGAGTGAGGCACAAAGATTTAATAACAGTGGAAATGTTTATAAGAAATTTCAGATGATTAAAAATGACTTGCACCCTGGATACTCTTCATGATAAAAGTGTCCAGCACAAGTTTGGCCAAACTTGTGATGGACACTTTTGGTTGCATTCCGTCAGACGCAATCAATTCTTTTTATGGAAATGAGACTGAATTATCACTCCATAATTGCACTGAAAGTAGTTTTACATAGACAAATTGTCTCCTGGAAGTTTGTCCAAACGTAAGGTAGACAATTTTTTCCTTTGGTAAAAAGTAAATTTGATCCATGTTAATCTATGATGGTGCCTATTTTTTCTGAAGCCTCTACTGGCTCATGATAGCAGAAATTATACTTAATATCTTTATTTCATTTTTGATCTCTTTAATTTTAATCTTACCCTTTTATTTATCCTTTAGCTTTTAAATATCAATTTTATTTTGGTAAAACTGATAACTTTCACATTTTTTTATATTTATTATATTATATTATTAAAGTTGTAAAATCATCTAGTGTACATCCATTACACATTTTTTTGCTATACTAAAAACATTAATAATATAATGGTGACTAAAAAATAATCAAATAATAAATATGGATGACACAGAAAGATCAAATACCCATAGACATTTTTAAAATGAATATAAGATTAACTGAAGAAGACTTGCACCCTAGCTACTCTCCATCATAAAAGTGTCCAGCACAATTTCAGCTGAGCTTGTGCTGGACACTTTTGGTTGCATGCAGTCAGATGGGATAAATTTACTCAATGGAAGTTAAAATGAATTTTTGCTCAATCATTGCACAAGAAGTAGCTTTATACTGCTATACTATCCTCCTGATTTTTTGGAAAACATCAGGTGGACACTTTTATTAATTTAAAAAAAAAGAAAAAAAATTCCAAATCTAGAACTGGTGGTGCAAATTTGGTCTGAAAACTCAAATTATCTTTGATGGTATAAATTTTATTTGAATGTTTAATTTCATATTTAATCACTTTTATTTTACTTTTTTATTCCTGTTTTTGCTTCCAAATATCAATTTATTTATTGTAAAACTAATAATTTTCATATTTTTTTTACTTTTATTTAATAAGATTATGTAAGATGTAGCATCTCCCAGTATGCATTTGGCTTACAAATTTTTTCAATACTAATAACATTAATATTATAATGGTGAAAAACAATGAATCAAATGATAAATATGAATGACACAAAAAGATCATATACAAGTGGATTTGTTTATAAGGAATACCTGATGAACTGAAGAAGACCTGCACCCTAGATACTCACCATCATAAAAGTGTCCAGCATAAGTTCAGCCGAACTTGTGCTGGACACTTTTGGTTGCATGCAGTCAGATGGGATAAATTTACTCTATGGAAATGAAAATGACATTTTGCTCAATCATTGCACAATAAGTAGTTTGATATTGCCAAAATGTCCTCCTGATGATTTTTCAAACTCATCAGGACACTTTCTTTGATTTAACAAAAAAGAAAATATAGTGCATGTTTAGCCCTGGTGGTGCACATTTGATCAAACACCTCTACTTTTTATTGATAGTGGGAATTTTCCTTAGATTTTTTTTTCTTATTTTATCCCTTTTATTTTACTTTTTTATTGCTCATATTGCTTTGGATATCAATTTTTAATTTTTAAAATAAATAATTTTCATACTCTTATACCTTTATTTAATAATATATGATTAAAGGTGGAACACCACCTGGTATGCATTTTTCACACAAGTTATTACTATAGTAATAACGTTAACAATATAATGATGACAAAAAATTAATCAAATGGTAAATTTAAATGACACAGAAAGATCAAATTCCAGTGGAAATGTTTATAAGAAATCCCTTTTGAGTTTAAGAAGATTTGCTGTATGCCTACTCTCAATTATAAAAGTGTCCAGCACAAGTTCGGCCAAACTTGTGCTGGACACTTTTGGTTGCATGAAGTCATATGAGATAAATTCTCTCTATGGCAATAAAAAATGATATTTCACTCAATTATTGAAGTAAAGAATGTTTAATATTGTAAAATTGTCCCCTGGATGTCTGTCCAAACTTCAGTTCAAAATTTGTTAGCTATACATAAAAGTAAGTTTAGACCAAGTCTTGACCTAGGGGTCCCCAACTGTCCCAACACCACTTATGGCTCTTGATAGTAAAAATTTTACTTGTATTTTTTATTTAGTATTTGATCCCATTTATTTTCATTTTACTTTTCTATTACTCTTTTTAATTTTAAATATCAATTTAATTTTTTAAAAACTAAACATATTCATATTTTTTTAACTTTATATAATAATATTGTTAAAGTTGTAACATCACCAATTTTGCATTTGGCATGCAGGTTTTTTCTATACTAGAAACATTAATAATATATATGGTGACAAAAAATTAATTATAAGATAAATATGAATGATAAAAAAAAGTTAAAAACCCAATAGAAATGTGAAAAACAAATAACTGATGTACTGAGAAACACTTCCACCCTAGCTACTCTCCATCATAAAAGTGTCCAGCACAAGTTCGGCCGAACTTGTGCTGGACACTTTTGTTCAGGTGCAGTCAGATGGGATCAATTCTCTCTGTGGAAATTAAATTAAAAAAATGCTAAATAATTACATTAGAAGTAGTTTGGTATGGCTGAATTATCCACCTTGAGTTTTTCCAAACCTCAGGTGAAAAATTTTTTATCTTTAAAAAAAATTAAATTTTATCAAATTTAGCCCTGATGGCACCCATTTGTTTCACCACCTCTACTGGCTCTTGAAGGCAGGAATTTTTCTTGAATTTTTCTTTTTCATATTTGATCTCTTTTACTTTACTTTTTTATCACTCATGTTACATTTGGATATTAATTTATAATTTTGGAAAAGAAATCATTTTCATATTTTTTTAACATTTTTTAATAATATTATAAAAGGTGTAATATAACATGGCATGCATTTGGCGCACAAGTTTTTTCTGTACTAATAAAATTAATAAAATTCTAATGACAAAAAATTAATCAGATACTAAAATATGAATAACACAGAAAGATCAAATACCATTTGACATGTTTTAAAAAAATAACAGTTGCACTGAAGAAGACCTGCACCCTAGCTACTCTCCATCATAAAAGTGTCCAGCACAAGTTCGGCTGAACTTGTGCTGGACACATTTGGTCAGGTGCAGTCAGATGGGATCAATTCTCTCTATGGAAGTGAAGAAAATCATTTGATAAGAAACTTCACTAGATGTAGTTTGATATAGCTGAATTATCCACCTAGAGTTCATCCAAACTACAGGTACACAATTTTTTATCTTTAAAAAACAATCAATTAAGTACAATTTATCCCTGACGGCTCTCATTTGCTTCAACACCTCTACTGGATTTTGATATTAGCAATAATACTTGGATTTCTTTTTTCATATTTGATTGCTTTAAATTAATTTTTTATTCCTCATATTGCTCTTGGATATCAATTAATAAATTTTAAAATAAATTAATTTAATATTTTTATACATTTTTTTAATAATATTATAAAAGGTGTAACATCACTCAGTATGCATTTGGTTCATGATTTTTTGCTATACTTATATAATTATGAATATAATTAAGATAAAAAATTAATCAAACAATATGTATGAGTGAGGCACAAAGATAAAATAACAGTAGACATGTTTGTAAGAAATACCAGATGAACTGAAGAAAAATTTTACCCCAGCTGCTCTCCATCATAGAAGTGTCCAGCACAAGTGCGGCCGAACTTGTGCTGGACACTTTTGGTCATGTGCAGTCAGATGGGATCAATTCTCTGTATGGCAACAAAAAAAATTTTCCACCAAATTTCACTAGAAGTAGTTTGGCTTAGCTGAATCATCCACCTGCTGTTCTGCCCAATATCCGGTGTATAATTTTTTATCTTTAAAGAAAAGGTCACTTATTACAATTAAGCCCTGATGGCTCCCATTTGCTTTGACACCTCTACTGGCTCTTGATAGCAGGAATTTTACCAGTATTTTTTTCATATTTTTACTCTTTGACTTTTATTTTACTCTTTTATTCCTCTTTTTACTTTTAAATTTCAATTTAATTTTTTGTAAAACTATTCCTTTCCATATTTATTTACATCTATTTTAAAAAATTATTGAAGGTATAACTTCACATGGTATGCATTTGGCACACAAGTTTTTGCTATACTAATAACATTAATAATATAATGGTGATAAAATATTAATCAGTTGATAAATATGAAAAATACAGACTGATCAAATACCAGTAGACATGTTTATGAGAAATACAAGATGAACGAACTGAAGAAAATTTCCACCCAAGCTACTCTCCATCATAAAAGTGTCCAGCACAAGTTCGGCCGAACTTGTGCTGGACACTTTTAGTCGCGTGCAGTCAGATGGGATCAATTCTCTATATGGCAACAAAAAACATTTTTTTATTAAACTTCACTACAAGTAGTTTTGTTTAGCTGAATCATCCACCTGTTGTTCTTCCCAACCTCAGGTGTATAATTTTTTATCTTTAAAAAAAAGGTCACTTATTACAATTTAGCCCTGATGGCTCCCATTTTTTTCAACACTTCTACTGGCTCTTGAGAGCAAGAATTTTACTAGTATTTTGTTTTTCATAATTGATCTCTTTGAGATTAATTTTACCTTTTTATCCCTCATATAGCTTTTGTATATCAATTTATTTTTTGTAAAACAAATCATTTTCATATTTTTTTACCTTTATTTAATAATATTATAAAAGGTGTAACATCACCTGTTATGCATTTGGCACACGAGTTTTTGCTATACTTATAATATTAATAACATAATGGTGACAAAAATCAATCAAATGATAAATATGAGTGAGGCACAAAGGTCAAATACCAATTAATCAATAGTTCTTTTTAATATTATAAATTTTTTGATTAAATAAAATGGTAATAATGAATTATATTTATTATCCACAATTCCACTCTAATGATTCCCACTGCACAAAAAGGGTTCACTTGGTCCTTTCTTTACTGCTTGTGCATATATTTTATTGCCCACAGTACTACAATGTTTTGTAGTGATTATCCCACATCTGATTCAGGAATATTTTTAAACAATATATTTTTTTTTTTACAAAAGTCTTTATCATATCCAATGTCTCACAAAAAATACAACCTGTTTTTGTATTAAAGCCCGTTAATTATTAAGAAATTGTTAAAATAATTAGATTAGACCGTGGCACAGCTAGATCCATACCAACCGACCTAAAGTCTTTTCAATATTGAAAACAATTAAATAAAATTATGATATCATACTAAATTATGGGCACCAACCATAATTCAGCACTTCTCATTTGCTCTGCTACAAAATGAGTACATGTAGCATTTTTCTAACGTCTGACTGTTTTTCTTCCTTCCCTCACACCTTTAGTCCAGAATGAAAATTTAGTATGAGTTTTGGTCAAAATGGTTTGCCAGTGTTATCTGTATGCAATATGAATTCATATTGCATATATCTATTTATGCATAAAATATACTCGTTAAGCATCATTTTTTTGCATTTTCCAATCATTATGCATATTTATGCATATTCATATGCATATTCACTAGACAGATTTATATGCATATTAATATATTTTATTCATATACGTATGTGCACCTTTTTTTTGCATATTCAAAATGCATATTCAATATGCATATTTTTATGCATATTTTTATGCATATTTTTATGCATATTTTTATGCATATTTTGTATGCAAAATCACTATGCATATTTTTTATGCATATTTTTATGCATATTTTTTATGCATATTTATTCTTCATAGTCATTATGCATACACTTTGGATAGGCAATTCACATCAATTTTTAGCATGCAATAAGTATCCACCATGCAAATTCAAATGCATATGCATCTATATCATACACGCAACATATATTCAAGTTTAATATATGAATATTAAGGTATGCTAAGTGATGTTGTTCAACCTTTTGCCAAACCTGAGATTAACTGATGTTCAATGTGGTTCTTAAGCTCTGCTCAAGGAGGGATTGTTCTGGATTCAATCTGTGACAGTTTATTTTTTCAATGTTTTTTCATCAGATTTAAAAACATCTTTCTGACAGTTTCAGGATGGTTTCCCAACAGTTTCCTGACAAATTCCTAATAGTTTCAAAAAGAGGGAACTGCTAGCACTTCACCCCCAGATTTCCCGTGGTGATATAAGCTTATGTATGTCAATAATTACTTCATATCACTTAAGATAAGTATATTATGACTCCATTAACACCTTAATAAGTATTATTAGGCTATGGATAAGCTATTTAAACTACTATAAGTTGTATAATAGAATAATAATTATATATATATATATAATATAATAATATATATTATTATTTTAACCTTATTTTTAAGATATAACTTTAATTTACTTAAGGTTATCTTATTTTAAGCATAAGAAATAATCAGTCCTAGGGATATCTAGGCTGACAAAAAACCTCTAGAAGAGCTCCCCAGTCTTCTATAACTGAGGCAGGCAGACTGCCTAGAAGTGGCCAGACCTTCCTGAAGCCGGAAAACCACCAAAAAACCTCCAATAAAGCCCACAATACTTATAAAAATCTAAAACTGTTAAAACACACAATTAAGCTATGAAAAAATTGTGACATAAAATATAGAGCCAAATTAGCTTTACTTAATGGTACTATGCACTTTACCCTAAGAGCTAAGGTTAGCAAGTAAAACAAAAAAAACCAAATTAAACAGCTATCTTTTAGAATGAAAAATGAGAAAATGACCCCTTAAAACTTAGAATATGAAAGATGTCAAGCAAACATAAAATATAGAGAAACACCGGGGCTATTCAATGGTACTACCCACATACCCATAGTCCCAATATTCACTGAGTAAAACCAGAAAAACACCCAATTATCCAACCAATGTCAATTAAGACATACCAAAACAATGCCAAAAAAACCAAAAAAGGCCTCTTCCAATGTTGGAAGACCACACTGGTTGAATGAATGTTTTGTGATTCAAGGGACAGGAGATCCAGCTGTGGTTCAGGATCTTCTTCCTTGTAAAGATAATTCCACTCATTCTTTAAATCAGCTAGGATATTTTGTATTATAAGGCAAGTCATTATCCAATGATTTGCAGTTTTTATTTCCATTTTCTTTTGAAATCGGATTCTGAGTCTCTGGAGACTAGAAAATCTTCCATTTAAAATCCCAATAGCATGTTCAATCCATACTCTTGATTGGGCAAGGCAATAATTAAAGGTGGTTTTAGGGTCACTTTTAAGGTTGCACCATGGAAAGCAGGTAAAATTTATTTTTCAATTGCATACAGTGAGGCTGCAAGGAGGTACCAAGATTCATCAAAGTATGAATCATGACTTTGAGACATCCTCATTCTTTGGAAGACAGAAGAGTCATGAAATGAGCTGGGGCAGAAAATATGAAAAGCAATAAAATTTTTGTTGACATCACAGACAAGGTGAACAGCAATAGAGTATCTACAAAGAAGACAAAAAGTTAGTTTATGAAAGATGAGAAATTTGAGAACAATTTAAAGAAACCTTTTTTTTCAATCAAAATATTGTTTTCCATCATGAGCAGGCTTTTGACTCAAAGGTATAGTTGTACCATCAAAAAAACCTACAAATCCATTGAAACTTTCAGATTGCATTACTTGAGAGGATTCAAGTTTCTGTGGTGAAGTTGGCCAAACAAGTGTTTGAGTCTTGAGAGAAAGGATAGCAATCATGCAGCAATTGGTGTATAATATGAAGGTACCATATCCTATGGTAAAGAGATTATCTAAAGGTCTTACCACAGCACCATTTCAATTTTGAACCAAAGCCACATAGTGCAACAGCAAGTTGAAAGGAAGGATCACGCTGTTTATTATGGGAATTATTATGAAAGATAGGATGTTTGGAGATGAGTTGAGAAATTTTGAAAAAAGAATCAGGAGAAATTTGAAATAGTTGAGTGAAGTTTAGTTAAGGAATGTTGAGAATGGAATGGAGATCATATCTGGGATCATGATAAATATTTGACCCCTTTGAGATGATGTAACACTTTTTGTAAATATAAGACATATAAGCTAAAGTGTCTTCCAAACAAGAGTCAGAATCAGAGTCAGCGGCTAAAACTGAAGTGATAGAGCTCATAGCTGAGTGAAGTTACTCCCTAGTAGAGAGGTGCTTTATTATTGTCAGTAGAAGGTTTAGGTGATGAGTTGGAAGTAGGAAGTGTGAATTTGCCACCCAATGAAGTAGGTGGGATGTGTAGCTAGAAAAAAATGTTATGTTTTTTCCAACAAAATTAAGTACCATAGAGTCAAGAGACACATAAGGATGAGAAAAAAATGTTATGGTTTTGCCACCAAAACTTAGTATCATAGTATGAGGAAAGACTTAAGGATGGCATGAGCAATTATAAGTCATGTGATTTTCTTAAAAACCCATTATGGATGTAATGAGTTTGGGATCATGAATTAGGAACAGAAATTAAGGTACAAGAGGCAGGATAATTCATTATAATGAATTCCTTATCCACTAGCCCTGGGGATAGTGGATAAGAATCATCCACAATAAATAATTTCTGATCCAGGGAAAAAAAATTCTAGATCCCTAATTGCAGATCCCTGAACATTGATACCCCCAAATTTTTAGAATTGAGATTGAGGAAGCTAGGAACTTGATGTTGAGGTGAGGGGGGGGGGGAGAAGGAGGTACTTTGTGCAAGCTTAGAAATGAAAGAGAAAAAGTGGGCACAGTAATGGAAAGAGAGAAGCTTGGAAATCAAATGAGAGCATCTTTAGAGAAATGAGGTGTATTTTCTAAAAAAATATTAAATTTTCTCAAGTGAAGTATTTTTTGAATGGTAAGCATTGCCATGTATAACATTCATATTTGGTAAACTTAAAGTATATAGTTAAATCAAGTTTCCAAGTTGGGTAAAAGGTGGTATACTTCCTAAAACTGGATTCTCTCCATCCAGGTTACCTAGTTTTATTTTGGTTTTCACACACTTTCCTATTGGAGAATTTACAATTGTGGTTGAAATATAAAATTAGAAAATGTTGTCCAACATTAAAAAATTAGTCTGAATGGCCAATTTCTGCAATCATCTAAATATTAGGGGGTGTAAAAAATGTGGAAAATTGAATTTAAAAGAGCTTATGAAAGATACAACGATCTCCAATCAGTATTATACAAGGATAAGTGGTAACTCAGTGTGATTCAGCCAACCTAATAACCATTTTATGAGTATTAACTACACAAAAAGATAAGATAGCTAAAAATAATAATACCTGTCATATTGATGCAAGAGGTGTTTTAATTACAAACAATAAGTTTATAACCAGCAAGTATGAAAACGGATATGATCAAAATAAAGAAGAAAGTATTGAGATCAATGGATAAAAGGTATAACAGGTAAAATCACATCTACATATATGATCTTTTCCATCTATCTCTTATGGAATCTACTTGGTAAACATCTACTATTAGCACACAATACACATGATGTTGACAAGTCATGAATGGTTGAATGACCCAATAAGGTTATGTATTTTATGGAAACACAAGTATTGTTGAATACCATGGGAACTAGTGTTAACATTTGTCTTTGATGAATCAGGAAATTATTTAATTCTGAAAAAATACTGCAAGTCAGCCATTAGAAAACCTCATTTTTATAAATCAAAAAAAATGACTTATTAACCTTCAATTAGGGGTGTCAGTTCTGGAGAATCCCCACTTAACTTAAGAGCAGCTTTAAAAACAAACTGGTGTGGTCTTTGAACATTGGCAGGGGCCTTTGTTGTGTGATTTGGTGCGGTTTGTGCATGTCTTAATCGACATCTGTTAAAGAATTGGGTATTTTTCTGGTTTTATTCCGTGGATATTGGGTCTGCGGGTATGTGGGTACTATCATTGGATAGCCCTGGTTTTTCCCTATATTTTATGTCTTGTAGACATTTTTCATATTCTGAGTTTTAAGGGGTCATTTCCTCATTTTTCATTTATAAAAGATTGCTGTTTAATTTTGTTTTTTGTGTTTTACGGACTAACCTTAAGTCTTAGGGTTAAGTGCTTAGTACCATTAGATAGAGCTAATTTTTCTCTATATTTCATGTCTCAATGTTGTTAGAGTGAAATTCCGTGTTTTAAAGGTTTTAGTAGTTGTAGCTAATTTTTCCAAGTAGATTAGTGGTTTTTATTGGTTTTCTGGCTTCAGGCGGCCTGCCCGCCTCTGTTTTAGGAGGTTGGGGAGCGCTCCAGGAGGGTTTTTTATGCAATTTGGCGGGTACAAGCGCCAGATTGGTGGGTGCGCATGGGCTCTTAGTTAGTGGTCTGTGTGTAAATAGTTAATAAGACAGTTTGGGGCAACCTTAATCATCATACAACCATCCGGAGGTGATATCATTGTTCCTCACTCAGTTTTCACTGTTTTTTGGCCACAATTGGCTGTGTTTGTTGCAAGTAAGTTCTTTATTTAACTTAACTTTGGCAACTGTTTTCTCTGTTATAGTCTTGCAAGCTATAGCAAGTATTATTGCTGTCTCTGGTGTGGATTTGCAGCCTAAATCAAGTATCTTTGCTGTCTCTTGTGTGGACTTTGTTCTACATTTCAGTTCTTTGGTCTGGTAGTCTATCTGGGGACTACTTTCTTGGCTCATCAAGCAGTCAAGTGTGTTAAACAGGATCTTTAGCAAAACAGGAACCAACTTACTTTAGCAATTACATCTCACTCTATTTTTCTAAAGGGACAGGGGATTTTCTCTCTGGTTTTTCTCCAACTCCCTTGGTCAAGGCCTATAGCTAGTACTATAGGATTGTCTACACCGGCACTTAAATTTTGCAAAGATTTCAGTTATATCAAAAATGGGTGTCATTTATGACCTCAAATCAGCACTTTTTTACCAATTTTTTTTCACAACCATATGTTGGCCACATCATTTCTGCCTTGCCCACCCAATCCCTGTCACATGTGACACTCAGACCTCAATCCTCTCATCAATCCTTGGCACACACCCCTCACTGAGTTTTGAAACATTTTATTGTGAAATATTAACCAGGCAAGTTTTTTTCCTTCTTTTTTTATGTTTTAAACCTCCCCAAATCAAAAGTACACCTTGATCAAAGGTCAATTGCTTTTTGTTGATCACAAATGAAGTAAAAAAATAAACAAAAGGGAGAATGGACATCAATCCTAAGTAAATGAAGAAGATTTAAAAAAGTTATCAATCAAAATATAAAAAGGCTCATTTTGCTTCCACTTCCAGTGGCTTTGATATTGATGATTATGATTTGGAGAATTGAATTACTACTGTTTCCAAAAAGCTCAATGTCATATATCTTCTGTATGAGGAAATGGATATTCTTATTGGTTCCCAATTTAATAGTTACTTTTAATCTTATTAAAAATAGTTACATCATGAGATTCTGATAACACCATTTATCCTTACTGGACTCTAAAATATATCAATTTCTGAATTTCAACTGGTAAAATAATACTGACACCTGTGAAAAAAACCTCATCACCAACATAATTTTATCATCTCACCACCATTTCAAGTTTCTAAGTATAGCTAAGTCAAATTTTTTTCTAAGTCATCAATTTTCCATGTCAGATTTGAAAATTCAGAAACACCCTCCCCTGCATTTTATTGAAGTAAGGGGTGATAATCACCAAAATTTAGAATTATTCCATATGTTAATAAGTAAATAAATAAGATAAGTCAAATTTACTAGTTTAAAGTAATGACAATTCCTCAAGCCAAAATGTGGACCAAGTCTAGAAACTAAGTTTGGGACTTTTCACAGGTATAAGCAAGATGAACCCCATGAAACAATTTAATGCTATCATGATTAACTTTTATACAAAACAAGGTCATTGGATCATTACTTTAGTTTAGTAAATTGAAATATCAGATTTATTTATTAAAAATTTATGAAAGAATAAAAAATATTCAATGACTTTACAAATCCCTAAAAATTTTTTATCTACCTAAAAGTTTGTAAATTTATTAATTTTACCTTCTTTTTTTACCTTGTTGATTTGTTTAACTAATTTTTGACTGATCTTATAAGAGAAGCAAAAATGAGTGAGGGGTTAGACATATGAGAATGGTAAGAAAAAGAAAAAAACACACCTTGATGGGAGGGCAGAATAATAAGTAAAGAGAAAGGTAATATGAGGAATCCAGAAGGATAAATGCATTATTTAAATGTTATGTTATACATTATGAAATAAATAAACATAAAATTTGGAAAAAAGGCTCAACTTTAAAGGTCAATATCTCAGCAACCACAAAACTAAATTCTAATTGGTTTTCTGAAAATGAAAGATAGTCTTCAAAAGTACCTTCATCTAAAAGGACAGTAAATATGAATAAAAATAACCCTTTAACTGACTCTGATTTTCAAAATTGCACAGAAACTTGAAAAGTGATGATGAAAACTCCAATAAGTGGGAGATAAAAGCCTAGATCATCACACAAATCTGGAAGGATATATGCATGCTGTAAACATTATCATATGCATTATGAAATAAATGAAAGTGAAATTCTGAAGTAAATTCTCAACTTTAAATGTCAATATCTCAGCAACAAGTGAAAAAAATTTAAATCAGTTTGCTGGACATGAAAGATAGGTTTCAGATGTATCTTCATCTAAAAGGAAAGTTGATTCAAAAAATCCTTACCCTGATACGGACTCTGCTTTTCAAAATTGCACAAACACTTGAAAAGTGATGAAGAAAATTCCAAAAAGAGGGAGATAAAATCCTAGATAATCATCAGATAACAGTTCAAAAATCCTTATTCTCTAATTTTGCAATATAAAAAAGTGGAATAAAATAAGTGAAATACAGAAAAGAAGGCTCAACTTCAAAGGTCAAAATCTCAGCAACCACTGAACCTAATTCAAAACTGTTTCTTGGAAATGAAAGATACACCACACAATATGGGGGGCGGACTTGCTAGCAAGTCCGCAACCTTGGACCCAAACTCACCATAGATTGAACACACATTGAGCTATTGATAAAGGAACCATTCAATCAGGGATGAACACCACTCAGCAGAACAGTTTTAGGTGGGTGTTCAAGTAGAGTTCAGTATGGGTTCAGTATGAGTTCAGTCTGAGTTCCATCTGAGTTCCATCTGAGTTCAGGTTGAGGACTTGCTAGCAAGTCCACCCCCTATATTGCGTAGTGATAGCCTTTGGGAGAATCTTCAGTTAAAGGAAATGTGATTCAAAAAATCCTAACCCTAATATTAATATAAAAAATGTAAGAGAAAAAGTCAAATTGTGAAAAAAAAGGCTTAAATTTAAAGGTCAATATCTCAGAAACCGCTGAACCAAACTAAAATCTGATTGTGGGAAATAAAAGATAGACTTCAGGAGTATCTTCAGTTATAAGGAAATCATATTCAAATAATCCTAACCCCAATTCTAAGTTATATTTTCAAAATTTTACAAAAGCTGGAAGAGTGATAAAAACAACAACATGAAGAGTTATCTAAGTCCACTGTTATCCAGATCTGACTCCTATATTTATTTAAGTATGAGATTTTCATTAAAAGAATGAGATATTATATAGACATGAAAAAAAGAGATGAAAATTACCTTAATTGAAAAGGTATGAAAAATAGAGTGAGAAAGAGTGTAGTTGAAATTTGGGGGAAATTGAATACTGTGCAAGTAAAATGCTTAAAGAATGATTGATGTATGTGTTTCAATGACATGGAACCAAAAATAAGTGAAATAGGAGAAAGGGGGAATAATGACCAAGCCAAGGAGGGATGAAGATTAGATGATGGGGCTATAAAAAAGAAAGAAAAGAGGTAGAAAAAGAAAAAGGTTAATTTTACTTCTAAAATCAAAAAATAAAACACTTAATAAAAAAATTTAGATAAAAAAACAAAAAGAAAAAATTAATTAGAAAATATATAAGTAAAAATGAAAAAATGACTTACCTGGAGAGATGAGTTGAGAAAACAATTGACTTCAAATTATTTGAGGTTTGAAAGGGGAGAGAAGGAAATTGATATAAGTAATGAAAGAAAAAAAAGAATGACTGAAAAATTATGCAATTTCATTTTGAGATGATTAAGGAAAATAAAGAGACTTGAAAAAAAAGGCTATAACACACCACGCAATATGGGGGGCGGACTTGCTAGCAAGTCCGCAACCTTGGACCCAAACTCACCATAGATTGAACACACATTGAGCTATTGATAAAGGAGCCATACAATCAGGAATGAACACCACTCAGAAGAACAGTTTTAGGTGGGTGTTCAAGTAGAGTTCAGTATGGGTTCAGTATGAGTTCAGTCTGAGTTCCATCTGAGTTCCATCTGAGTTCAGGTTGAGGACTTTCTAGCAAGTCCACCCCCTATATTGCGTAGTGACAGAAAATTCAAAACCAAAGTCTCTATGCAAATAAGAATAACCATTACAGGGAATAATTCCTGAAAAGTCCTGAAAAACTTTCTAAAACTGGATGCATATTTGTTAAGAAGTCTTTTTGATGGTGTACTTGGGGTATGAAGTATTTGAGGCTTTCTTGGAATAAGGTAACATATCCTGGCCAATTTTGATAAAAAAAGAAAATATTCTTCAAGATCAGAATCAGAGTCCCTGAGGAGATAAAGAGCTATGAAAGTCATTGCTTTACGCAGCTTATCACAATTTGAGAGTAAGGAAGGAATGACTCTTATACAGTATAAAAATGTAAATGATGTACAATTTTTTGTGTTAAGTAATGTTATGCTGTGGAGTGCTGTGTATGAATGGGATGATGCTGAAAAATCAGTGAAAGGGGACATTGTGGTGAAATCAGCACTTTTGATTGAGAAAGTACAGATTTGAGTAAAATAAGTGACTTATTTGATTTTGAAATCCACCAGTGTTGGGGCTAGTGTGTTTCAGAGATCCACACTTAAATGAGTGCAGATTTGCTCAAATTTAAGTGCTGATTTGTAAGTGCGGATTTTCCAAAACTTACACCCCCTATTGTATAGATTATTAATTTTAAATATCATTTTTTTGAAAAACTAATATAGATTGGAATCCTATTTTTTTGACTAGAAATAAATTTAATGTGTTTCCACATTTGCCATGTTTTACACCCCCCATTATTATTAGGGGGTATAAGTTCTGGAAAATCACACTTACCTAAGTTCTAATTTCTAAAACACACTAGCCCCAACACTGGTGAATTTCAAAAGTGAATTAAGTCATTTATTTCACTCAATTCCACAATTTCTCAACTAAAAGTTCTAATTTCACCATAAAGTCCCATTTCAATCATTTTTCAGCATCATCCCATTCATGAACAGCACTCTGCAGAGTATCACTTTACAGCTTAAAGCATTGTACATAATTTAAATTTTTATACCATATACAAGCCTCCACACTCGCAGTTCAAATTAGCTTCAGTATTTATATTTTACTTAAAATAGCCACAAAATTCCACACTCATCTATTTTCAGTATTTTGGTAATGGATCAAATCTATACTTTTTTCAGTAAATTGTAAATATTTCCACAAATTATTGAAGCATTTGTTTAACTCATTTTCTGACATGCCATTTTTTAGGTAATTCATCACACTTGCTCAAACTTTCAAAACCTCTCTACCTCTGATTAATCAAAACTTCACTCTTACCAAAAACTACATTACATTTCATTCTCTTATTCAACAAAAATTTTCTCACTTATCATCATCACATCAAACCCAATATTATCATTTTATTATACTATAATACTTTCTAAACAATTTCTACATCTCAAAGCTCCAAACAAATTGAAAATTATTTTGCCCAAAGTAGTCTCTAATTAAGTATGCCTTACTAGTGTAAAAATGTCATTGTATCATATTTTTTGGTCTAGGTGTAGTTGAATTAGATGTTTGAATGTTGTCATAGGTAGTTGAAAATATGTAAGAAGCAGATCTTTTTCTTCCATGTCTAACAAATCATTAAGGAAATTCAATGGCATGGGAAATTCAACAGTTGGGTGAATAAAAATGAGTATGGTAGAAGAAAGTATAGAAGAGATAAGTTCAGTTGAAGGAGTGTTTTTATTGAATAAACCAAGAAAAATGATTGATAAATATTTTTTGAAACTCACAAAAAATAAATTTTTTGAAAAATGAGTGTGGAATAATATCATAAATTTGTGCAACTCAGAAGTAATATGCATGGAACAGGAGTTACACAACCAAGCAAGTGTGGGTGCTCTGAGAGTTTTTTCTTTTATTAACTCAACATGAAATCACATATTTTCTGAAATTGCATTATTTTTCAGTCATTCTTTTTTCATTCATCACTCATATCTGCTTCCTCTTCTCCTTTTGCATTACTCAAATAGTTTTAAGTTGATTGTTTTCTCAACTCATCTCTCTAGGTAAGTCATTTTTTTCCTTATTTCTTTTATTATTTCTAATTATGTATATATATATATATTGTATATAAATTTTTTAGTAAGTGTATATTTTTTATTTTAAAGGTAAAATTAACCTTTTTTCTTCTTTCACTCTTTTCTTTCTTTTATTATCTCCATCCTCTTTTTGTTTTTTCTATCTATTTGATTTTGTAAGTGGTTTTTTTTCTTGATTTTCAAGGTAAAATTAACCTTTTTTTTGGCTCCCTATTTTCTTTTTTATTTTATCTCCATAATCATACTCTTCATCCCTTATTGACATGGTAATTATCCTAGTAAGACCCATATCTGGATAACAGTAGACCTATTCAACTCCTCATGTTGTCATCTTAATTGTCACTTTTCAAGTTTTTGTGAAATTTTGAAAGTAAGAGTCAAAATTAGGGTTAGGTTTATTTAAATCTAATGTTATTTTGAAAGAAGATTATCCTGAAGCCTATCTTTTGTTTCACACAAATAAATTTGACTTTATTTCAGTGGTTGATGAGATATTTTTTTTTCTCAATTTCATTTTTTTATATGAAAAATTAGGTTTAGGTTTATTTACATCACATTTCCTTTTTACTGAAGATTCTATTAAAGCCTATCTTCTACATTCCACAAACATTTTTGAATTTGTTTAAGTTGTTGCTGAGATTATGACCTTTAAAGTTAAGCTTTTTTTATCCCAATTTCACTTTTATGTATCTCAAAATTTTATATTGCATATTTAGAGAATAAGGCCTCTGAAGCTCTTATCTAATGATTATAAAAGCTTTTAGATCTTTCTTGTTGGCATTTTTATCATTAATTATCAAGTTTTTATTCAGTTTATAAAATTATTGTATAAAATAAGGTTAGGTTAATTTGAATCTAATTTACTTTTTACAAAATATTTTTCTGAAGTGTATCTTTCACTTCCCACAGACAGGTTTGACTTGGCTCAGTGGTTTCTGAGATATTGACCTTTGAAGATGAGCCTTTTTTTCCCCATTTCACTTTTTTTTATTTAATAATGCATATAATAACACTTAAATGATGCATTAATACTTCAAGATAACTCCAACTACCTTTCTTTTTACTTATTATCATGCCCTTTCATCAAGGTGCATTTTTACTTTTTTTTACCAATTTCATATGTCTACCACTTCACTCATTTTAAATTCTCTTTTCAGATAAGTCAAAAATTAATTTAATAAATCAATGAGGTAAAAAAAGAGGGTAAAAGTAATCAATTAAAAAAACTTTTGGTGGATCAAAAAATTATGGGAATTTTTAGAGTCACTAAAATAAATGATTAATAAATAAATCTGATATTTCAATTTATTTAACTAAAGTAATGGGCCTATGAGCTTTGTTTTATATTACAGGTAACCATGAGAACATTAATTTTTTATGGGGCTCCTCTAGCCTATACCTGTTGATATTCCCGAATTTCTGTTTCTAGACTTGATCTAAAATTTTGACATGAGGAATTTTCATTACTTTAAAACTAGTAAATTTGACACACTGTATATATTTGTTAATTAATTCATGAAATTATATTAAATTTTGGCTATTTTCACCCCTTACTTCAACGAAATTCAGGGAAGGTTATTGCCAAATTTTTAAATCTGACATGCAAAATTTATGACTTGGAAAAATATTGGTGATACCCACCCCTTACCTGAATAAAATTCCGGGGAGGGTATTTCAAAATTTTAAAACAGATAAAGGTTTTGGATGATTCACAGGGGGAAAAATGGAGAACCAGACATCTGGTTCAGTTTTGTAACCCTATTCCATACAAAGTGCATTTCAAGCCAATAACATAGAATGAACCTGGTTAAGCCCAGTAAATGACCTTAATTGTGACTTTTTCAATGTTTTCTTTTTTTTTGTTTGTCTGTTGTTATCATCTCTCTGGCTTTCTACTTTTCAATCCCATGTATTTCTCCTCCTCCACCTCATTGTTTGTGAGAATTTTCCTGTTCTACTTTTTACTTGTTTTGTATGTATTCTATTTGGTACCCTCTTCTGGTAGTTTAATTTTCATTTTTTTCTTAGTAAATGTGGGTTTTTAGTTTTACTTTCACTTGCTACCTTCCACCTCCACACATCTCATTTTTGTAAGTAATGATACGTGCTTGCAAGCTTCTTCTCATTTCTCTCTTGCTCATTTTACTTGCCCCTCTAATGCCTTTTTCATCCTCCACTCCTTATTGCACATGCACCTCACTTCTTATATCTCTTTTCTCTCCTTCTCTTCCTCAGCACCTTTCTTGCCTCCTTTTCCCCATCTTCCTGTTTCACTCCCCTCCAAATCCTCTTGCTTCTATCCCCCTCCTCTCCTCCCAATCCTCTTGCTTCCATTCCATTCCCCTCGCAATCCTCTTGCTTCCATCCCATTTCCCTCGCAATCCTCTCGCTTCCATCCCCTCTCCTCCCCATACTATCTTTTCAGTCCCCCCCCTCCGCATCTTCTTTCTCCCTTCTCTCTCCTCCATAATCCTCTGTCTTCCCTCCTCCTCCTCCCTCCAAAATACTCTCACTATCATCACCCTCCCCTCTCAATCATTTTGCTTCCTTTCTCTGCCCATATTTCCCTATCCACATGCTTCACTTACCTTCCCTCCCTTCTACTTCCTATATCTTTTTCTTCCTATTTCTAAACTTATTTTTCAACTCACAGACCTAAAAAATAAAAAAAAGTAAGTAAGTAAGTGATAACCAAAAAATAAACTAATTTATTGAATTATAACTAAATAAAAAGGTTAAAACTACACAAGATTAATCTCAATAACTAATCAAAACACCTACACCTGAGCAACAAGAACCTAAGAATAACAAAATTGAACCAAAAATATATTAAATAATGTAATTGCAAAAAAAATGTAATATTAAATAATATAAAATAATGTTAAGAAAAGAATGTTTAAGACTATGAATAATTCAGAGATTACTTCTGCTATTAGCTAACTCATCTGTACAAAAATAAGATGGTCAGTTAACCTAGAACCAAATAAAAAAAATTAATTTCAATAAGATCAAAATGCTTAACTTATTGTCAAAAAAATATTGGAAAATCACAATCTTTGTAGTATTAATCACCTCCAGGTTCAAAAAATTAGTTATCCAGTTGCTATGTATACAGCAAAAATGTTATTAAAAACATATAGGTAAGTTAATCTAGGAAGTATCATGGTCCAAAAATAATAAAAGTTGAAAATAATTAACTTGATGTCTAAATTATCAACTAGTGAAATGAAATCAATATTTTGATTTTTCCTTGTATTTTATTTATTTGCTTCTCTTTTTTCATTTTCCTTTTTTTTTATTTTCATTTATTTATTTATTTTTGGAGTCAGAATTACCTTTCCTTATACTCTTTATTTTTATTTCTTATGTCTTATTTATGTGAAATATGAATCTTATTTGTAAATTAATTTACACAATCATCTCATAAAACAGTTTGAAGACAAATTAATTCAATTCTGATTTAGTTTACATGTTTCTGGAAGTGGTGTGGGGTGTTAACCTCTGACTTTTTTGGTGCATTTCTCCTATAAAAGTAAAAAATGAACTAGCCTAGGACCTAAAAATATCAAAATAAATAACAAAGGCACTCAAAATTATTCAAAATAAAATTACATAATTATTGGCTGTTTTGAAAAAAATTTAACTCAATGATTAGATAAAACATCTAATCATGTTAAAATTTAAAATAATGTAATACATTTTATTGTATTATGTTGGGGAAATTTAGCTCATCAAGAGTTCCTCATTGAATAAGCATAAATATCTGTATCATAAATAATTTGACATTAACTTTATTAAATAATTTTTTATTTGTTTTATTTATTTTCAAATGGTGCTCTATTGTGTTTAAAGAGACACTCCAGAATTCTAATCCATTTAAAACTAAAAAAATAATTATGAATAAGAATTATATATAAATAATATAATTAACTAATTCAAGGGAACCCTAAAGTTAAAAAAATGGGATGAAAAAGCTTGTTGACTGTTCAGCAATCCTGTACAGAAAATAGAATTTTAGTTTTTCATAGAGTTTCTTCTAATTTTCTCATATTATCTGTAACTCAAAAATGTTGAAATTTAAATCATCAAAATTAATGAGAGCTTAAATATTTACTCTAAATAATAATACATATAAAATGGATACATCAAGTTTAAAGAAGCTTGCATTTTCATTGAAGCATTTTAAAATTTATTACAACACTTATTAGAGTAAGTTCTATTTTTATATTTAAATTGAATTATTAAGCCTCTTGGGATCAAGTAAAAAATTTATAACTGGTTTTTAATCTTAAAAAGTTGAATGTGAGACATTCTCCACAAACTAAAATATTTTTGTGGAAATGGATTTCAATTAATTTATCTAGTGTAAAGTCACTTTTCTCCAAACATTGAATGAGCAACTCACAACCAGAAATACTAATTGGAATCTTCTAGCAGGTGCCTCCTCCTATTTGAGCTGCCATAATACAGTCAAGGATGAGAACCTGCTAGTAGGTGTCTGGAAGTCAAGGAGTGCTTAAGAGTTCGGGAAATAAACAGGTTATTAGAGAAATTTTTTTTATAATTTACTCACAACAGTAGCACAGACAAAAAAAGTATTTAGTTACAAATTAATGAATTTTTACAAATATTTAGAAGGTATAGTAACTATAAAAAAATCAAATGTGAATATTGATATAGAATATGGCCTAAGATTTAAAATAATAAATTAGATACTATATACAGAAATTTTAATCATTTAAAATTGAAAGATCCTATTCTGTATATAAGAATAAAGTGTGCAATAGATTTCTTATTATCAGGTACACTCTTCATGTCAATTTAAACTATAATCTTATTCCCAGTATAAAAATTAATTATTGAAATTAATTTTTTGTGATTCATTTGTTTCAATTGAGACAGAATATATTTGAGTGAAATGAACCATAACAAGGTATAGTAACATAAGTAAAATAAATCTTATGATTTATCTCCATTCAATAATATAGTAAGCTTAAAAAGGGTTTATATTTGGCTGAATAATTCAATTTAATTAATTTTTTTTAATTGAATATAATATCATCTAGCTACTGCATTGAGAATTTAAATTCATTTAGCTTTTTCTGTTCAAATTTCAAGAAAAAAAAAAAGAAATATACATATATTTCAGCAAATACATTGAATTATATAATTTAAAATGAAAAAATCAAATCAAATAGTGGAGATTTAAATAAAGAAAAAGCTAGGATAATGGAGAAATCTTAAAATGCATAAATTTTAAAAAAAATATTGATTTGTTGACCTACATAAATACTTGCTATTTATTCTCAAATTATAGCATAAATGAAAATAAAATAAAAGTGAGTATGACATGACCACAAATTAGGTGGGAGCTTTATACTGAGTCTAAAGTCATTTTGAACTAGTCTGATTGAGTTTCTGAAAAGTCCCCCTAATATTTTGTGGTGCATGTGGTATAATAATAATGAGAAAATTTAGTAATATTCTATTAAACAATACAATAAGCAATTACTAATAAATTACTGTGAATTTAATTAGAAGTGAATGAGAAAAACCTGGGAAATGACTGAAGGGTGAATTTAAATTGACTGGACAGTTATTTTGTTATATATAAGCATTGAAGAAAAAGTCACTGACTGATTACTGAGAAGGGACTGAGTGTTACTGAAAAGGGGCTGACTGATTACTGAGAAGTGAATAACTTGTTACTTAGAAGTGGCTGAAAGGTTACTGAGAAGTAACAAACTGATTATTAAGAGGTGACTGACTGTTTACTGTTAAGTGACTGACTGGCTACTGAGAAGTGACTGACTGGTTACTAAGAAGTGACTGACGGGGTACTGAAAGGTGATATATTGGTTACTAATAAGTGACTGAAAGTTGACTGAGAAGTAACAAATTTATTACTAAGAGGTGACTGATTGGTTACTGAGAGGTGACAGACTGGTTACTAAAAAGTGACTGAATGGCTACTGAGAATTGAATAAATAGTTACCAAGAAGTAAATGACTGGTTACTGGGAAGTACCTGACTATTTACCACTAAATAACTGGATTTATACTTAGAATTATTTAACTATTTACTAATAAGTTACTGACTGGTTACTGATTTTGGAAAGGGTGGTGTCTGAGAAGTGGCTGATTTTAAATAATAGAGAATAATATAGAAGCATGCACCTATAATTATTAATAAGTTTAGAAGAAGGGAAAATGATTCTTTTTAGAGGTAGTATATCAGAAGATTAAGCATATGGCGCTAAACAAATTTAGGTGAATTCCCAATACAAGAACTACCCTGATTTTTGAAGTGTATTCCATTTAAAAATGTGAAAACCACAGCAAACAGAACATGTTATTTTGAATACTCCCAAACTTGCAAACATCTTTTTCAGCTTGAATACCCTACCTCTCATTCAAATATCTCTTTATTTACTTTCTTAGTTTTATTTAACTTGAAAATGGATTATGGTCTCACTTACTTACACTTACAGCAGCTTTAAATAAATAATAGATGTCAGTGTGTCTTTGTTATTGTTAAAGTTAATATTTTTAAAACCAATTGTGATGAAAATAGATATAGAAAGTGACTTTATTCTTTTTTAAGACATGGTTAAATGAATGAATCAAAGTCAAATTTTTCAAAAAAGAACCCTGATGAGGAATCTAACTGTAGCTCTAAGGAATTGATGAAAATTTCAGTAGTTTATCACCCAATTACTTAACATATGAGAAGTGGTCATTAAAGAGTGATTATACACACCTTTATTAGTTTTTATCTCTTACAAGAATAAAGAAAAAAATTGATTTATTTTTCCTAATTTAATAAGATTAATTTAATTTTTCATGTCAAAAATTTACCAGATTAATTCAATCAGCTGAATGAAGTATAAATTTTTCTCTTAACAACCATATAAAATTCTTAAAGCCTTTAAGTCTTGGTCCAAAAACAATATTCTTCAAGTTGAATATCAAAAAGATCCTTAAAAAATACTTTAAAAAACTTGTAAAATGATTGAAATTTGAATTGGCAGAGTCATAATATCAATGGAACATAAATAAGTTGAAGTGGAATACAAAGATATCATTCATTAAGGTTTTTCAAATTAAATGGAACTCTAAATTGTGTTGTTTTTTTTTCTGGTGTTTTCAGTTCTAAATAGAACAAATTGCAAATATCAGGGTGAAATTTGCACTGGGAACACCACCTTAACTTTCATAGTGTAATTCACTGCATGGTAAAATTGTTAAATAAACTGATATATTGTAAATTTTGATTTTCACTAGAAGTATTTTGACAGTCAGTTTATCAGCCCCAGTCCTAGTCACATTTAGAACCCCAAAAGAATGTCCTCTACTCTTATCACCTGAGTGGTCACCAAACAGTGACTAATTTATGACTCAGGGTAAGCAAGATATTACTAAGAATTTTCTAAGCACTTATTGATGCTAAATAATCACATAAAAATAGTTTCCACCAAATAAGCTTCAAATTAGGTTTTTTTTTGAGACCAATTTCATTAACGTTCACCCTTCATCTTCATTTTCATTATCACTGACTCAACTTTTGTTCAATTTTTTGTGAGAAGGGTTCAATTTTGTGAAGTTTCTAGAAAGTGTTCTGAAAATATTGTGTAAAGTATCACTATGACACACTTCCTTTGCCATATGGAACATCAATAACACAAAAGCTGTATAATTATTGTACCATTGTTAAACCCCATAAAAAATTTTTTTTGGCAGTTTATCATACTCATCATATTCAATAGTGCAATATATTATACTTATTAAAACCCAGGCCTTGTTTAAAGAGTCTTTCCTTTCTCAAAATCTGACTAAAGAAAATTTTCTTGAAAAGTAAATTTAATGCATTCTTGCCTGATATAAATCTTGAAATAATATTTCTTGAAGATTATTTTTCTTCTCCCATCAAGAAATATAAGATTCAAACTTTTTATAATCCTTTCAATTACTTGGACTAATTAACATAATTTGGCTTTATATAAATTTAAACAAAAAATACATTTCTTTAGATAAAAGTTTAGATCAAAAAGGATAATTATATTAAGTATTTTTTATTCCACTACACTTTAATCAATTTTTGGCAATATTCACAATAATTAATGATTTCATTTGTTTATGATTTCTAATAAAAATTTTTTTTGTTAAAATTTAAAACAATTAATCATTATATATTTTTACTTAAAACAATATTAAATGTATTTGAATTTTATTTTGTGATTTTTTAGTGTAAGGCTAGTTTATTTTTTACTTTTCTATGAGAAAGGCACCCAAATATCTCAGTTAAAAGCCCATGCCACTCTATAAATATGTGATTAAGTTTAGCATCAAAGTAATTAGCCCTCTAGATTTTTATGAGATAGGGATTTCAATTGAATAATAAATTTTATAAATCTTTTAAAAATGATATAAGAAATCAAAAGAAAGAATTTAAGAAAAGAAATTTCTGATTCCAAAAACAAATGAATAAATGAAATTAAAAAGACATGGAAAATGAAAAAAAGAGAAGCAAAAAAATAAAATACAAGGAAAAATTAAAATATTGATTTCATTTCACTAGTTGATAATTTAGAAATCAAGTTGTTTATTTTCAATTTTTATTATTTTTGGACCATGATACTTCCTAGATTAGCTTACCTATTTGTTTTCTAATGAATTTTTTTCTGTATACATAGATACTGGATAATTAATTTTTTGAACTTGGAAGTGATTAACACTACTAAAATTGTGATTTTCCATTAATTTTTGACAATCAGTTAATCAGTTTGATCTTATTGAATTTAATTTTTTTTATTTGGATCTAGGTTAACTGACCATCTAATTGTTGTACTAATGAGTTAGCTAATAGAAGTAAAAAAGTTGGTAATTGAACTTAAAGTGGTGAGTGATTTGAGAAGATAATATTCTCTAGGTTTGTGTTCTGACGTCACTGATGTTTTGGCTTTATTTAATTGTTCTACTCAAAGGGGGATAAGTAAAAAAGGAAAGTAAAAAGTATAAAGTAAATTCAACTCTGCAGCTTTGAGGGAACCTGACTTTATAGATCCTACTTGTTTTGGCACTTGTGAAATCCAGGCGGGTTTTTTGTTTGCTCAATGACATTCCACACTGCCTCTAGCTCAGTGTCTGAAAATTGTTGATTTCCAGTTCTTTCACTTTCTTTCTCTTTGCCGTTCTTTTTATCTTCCTTATTTCTAATAGTCTCAAGGTATAAATTAGATCTTTTTCTTCAGATATTCTGATACTTGTTTGCCTGAAGTTATAGTTCAAATCTCCACTTCCAATTCCAGAAGGATGTTCTGATCCAAACACTAAGGGTTGAAAGTGAAGTTCAGAACTTGATGACTTTTTCCTGCTATTTGATCCTTATATTCAGATCCTGCAATATCCAGTCTAAGATATGTTCTTGATGGTCTTGTTGTACTTGAATATCATAGTCTTTTTTGCTGTCCCACTGGTTCAATATTTTCAGCATAAGTGCTGATTAATCTACTTCTACGTTTTTTATATTGCTTATATCCAGAAATATATCAGAATGTGAATTATCATTGTCTCTTCTTATATGCCAATATTTTTCCTTTGTCAGCTTTCTTTCTTGGTAAATTGTGGAATTTTTTATAAGATAAAAATTTATACCGTGATCTTTAATATTTCCAAGCATGTGTGAATGCATCAAGTCATTTGAGTAATATTCTATAGTATGCCAATATAAAAGGTTATTCAGCTAACTCCATCAAACCCAATGACTCCTAACAATAGATACCAGCTCCCAATGTGACCAACACTTTTTCCACTTCTCTGCCCAGTGCATATGATCCTCATGAGTACGCAAGAAAATTTTTTTTAACTTGATGCTCACCAATTTTGTCTTTTGAAATATGAAAGACAGAGAAGAACTTAGTGGCTGAGTGACTTGCAAAACCAGCAATCTTTTGTATTGCAGGAATGTCTCTTATAAAAGAGAATAATTCATCCTTTATTTTTTGGCCTCATGGATAGGGAGGTTTTTTTCAATAAATATACCATCTCATATAGTCTTTAGTTCATTGACAAGAGGCTTCAGATGATGATTTATTTTTTCACTTGTTGGCTCAGTTGGACCAGGAAAAATAGCATACAAAATTAAATTTTCGGTTTTGTATCAATCTTCTGGAGGTAAGTTCATACACAAAAACAAGATATTACCCACAGATTTCTGATGACCTCCAATACAATTGACACCCAGGCTAAACGAGTCAACATATATACTAAACATAAAATATCCTTGTGTTTTTGTGTATCCATCAACACTTCTATTTTGAGTCATAGAAATATCTGGAAAATTTTTCCATACAAAACCATCATATACATATTTCATCACATTCCTTTCCATGTTTCCTATAAAATGATTTTTTTTCTCAATCAGCATCTCAAATTAAATTAGTTTAAGCTTTCCTGAAAGCTAGTAAACCAAACTGTTGTTATGAAACTTTTTATGAGGATGGTAGATTGCTTCTTTATGTTTGTACCTAGCCAAATATAAACTTTCATCACAAATGACAGTCTCTTCTCTCTGTTCTAAATCTTTCAAATAGCGCTTTGATGATGAATAAAAAGGTTGAGTACAAGATAAGATTGATGCTTGGTTTTTTGGGTTATACTCATAAAGAGAAAAGTAGTAGCACAGCATGTTTTGATGACAAATAATAGATTGAGTCACAATTGATTAAAAAATGTCTCTATAGAAATAGAAATCAGGCTGATGATTCTACTAGTATCTAGTTTACCTGCGTCACTAAGAAGTTTGATTTTGTTGATTTCATCAGGCGAAAATTGAGCATGACCTTCTTTGCTTAAATGATGCATAAGAGAAAGTTTTTCTGCTTTCCAAATTATCTTTTGGCAATAAAGCTCTTCCAAATTCAATTTATTTGACTGTGATAGAGATCCAATTTTATCCAAAACAGGCTGCCCCTAAGTAATAAAAAATATAGATTAATTGAAACATAATTTCTATTTATTTACCAAATATTTATGTCTTACAAGATCTTGGATGTTGGATCCTAAGCTAGGTGAATTGCTGGATGTACCAACCATCTGTGCTTTGAAATTTCTTTCCTCTTCATGTTTGGAGTATGAATGAGATGTTTTGAAAGCTACACCACTTCACAGCTTCCCAACAATGTCTGATTCTTTCTTAATGACATCCAAGCTCTTCACATTTACAAACACAATAAATGGTGGCATTTTAAGACTTCTGTATATAAGAAATATGTTACTGGATGGTAGCCATTGAACAAACTATTTATTTATTATGAAGCCCTTACTAAAATAAACTAATTTTTTGTCTCAAGAAGTTTATCAAAAAGTTGGTTGCCATGGACTTATATGAATTTTTGTTTCATGCATATCAACCAAGCATTAAGTAGGTATCAATACTCTGCATCAGCAAAATGTTTCCTTCTCGCTACATTTTACAATGTTGCATGCATGTTGATCAAAAAGCTTATTTTTCACAAAGCATAATACTATAAAAGAATAAAAATTTATTGCATTTTTTAATATAGGAGAAACTATGATATAAATTGAATCAAAATAATACCATTCAATCTATAATAATAAAGTTATTTAAGTGTTACAATTTTTTTTCTGAAATCACCTGCATTAATAAAATTCTGCCAAGTAAAAGAAAGGTTTTCACTAAAAATAACTATAACATATAAATAATTTTATAACATTTATTTTTCACAATATAGAATTAAAGTCTGAGAAATAATTTTTTTTTCAACAAAATATATTATTTTAAAATTTTTGAATCTAAGAGGTCATCAAAGTAAAGCTTTCAAAATTTAAAAAAAGGGACTTTTTACATTAAGTAGCTTATTCCAAACTCTGTAAAATTGATATGATCTCTCAGTAATCTTGGTCAATAAAGTATACACCTACTAATAATGTGTTAATATAAATTTTTAAAATAAGTTTGTAAATAAAATCTTCAAGCTCAAATAGGGTCATTATTTTCATTAAAATATTATCAAAATAACTTGTAAATCAAAATGATTCTGCACCATATTTTTACCTGTTTATCATGCAATAATTTTTTATTACAGCTAAGTTATTTCCTTTTGAATTAATTATGAAGATACATAGATATATATATTTTATAGAGAAAGATATACATGAGAAAACTCATCTGTCTGTCCACTCAATTCTTCCTTATTAATTCTTTTCAAAATAAAAAATTTATTATAATAGTGTTTTTGCTGCCATATCCTTTCATAATTTTATATTTTTGTTTCTTTTGCTTTTCATAATGTATATGATGAGTTCTAGAGGTTCTTATTTTCCTCAGGGAAAATACCTACTAATACCTGTGTACTTAATAAAATATTCAATGAGATACTCCCTTGATTAACTTCTCATTTTTGCAGGTCTATTTAAAATCTCTGTTGTGTGCTTTTGAAAATTTCACCTCATTCTAATGCATGGAAGCTGAACCACACCAAAGAACAACTACATAGTGTTTTATTTTTCAATTTCATCTCTCTCAACATTGATATTACTTTTCCATATCTTGAAAAAAATTACCACGTTTCTGGAAAAATCCCTACTATATTCCAACATGCTTTTATCCACTTTCTTCATCAATGAAACTTTCCTGGAAATTTTTTTTCTTGGAATCGAAATTGGTTTCATTAGTGGAATCAAGTTTTTGAAAAAATTATCATTAATCACTGGGATAAAGCTTGGGAAACTAATTATTTGGTTTCTTATTAAATGGACTCTACTCATATTTTTTACCTAAATCAAATGGGTGTTCATCACCACTGATTTATAGGTGATTGTAGAAAAAAAATTGCAACTCTTAAATAACTTTATTATTATAAATTAAATGGTATTATATTGATTCAATTTGTATCATACACCACAGAAAAAATGGGGGGGTATTGCTAGCAATACCCCTTGCTTGAACTCCGTTGAGCCACAAATCTATGCTTGAATTATGCACACATCATCACCATGTAGGAAATTGTTTGGCCTTACATTTAGTCAGAGATTTGTCACAAATTGAGCTCAAGATGAACCTACATTGATCACCGTTTGATCTTGTAAAATCCTAATTTTATCATCAGTTGAACTCCCTTTGATCTCACTTTGATCTAACATAAGCTTTTGCATATCCAATATGTCAACTATTCACTTTCAAAAAGATTCGTAATGAATTTCACATGGAATATTAGAAACGAAACCAGTAATTTTGAGTAAATGTCTCATCAAAATGATTAATCTACAACAAAATACCATCAAAATTCAATTTGATTACTGAAAACTTTTGGTAAAATGACTAATAGATATTTAAATTGGAAAATAATATTCCATTTCTCAATTTCAAATTCAAAATATAAATCCTTGTTTGAAATGTGAATTTTGTAGATTCCTTGCCTTCCTATATTATGAGTAATATTTTAGGTATTTTACACCTTTGTAAATATGGTGTTATGCTGCTAGAAATTATCTCTGTTTCAATTCAACTTTATTGAAGCTTGATTCCAGAATGATACATATTTTATAACTATTTTGAGAAAAAAGTCACTAGTAATGAATTTAGCCTTTTATCTGTCCTTTATTAAACCTCACTTAATCCTACTTAAATCCAAATTGACCCACAAAAACCTTATTTGGGATATTTTTTAGCCCAGGATGATTCAAGATTGGAGCAAAATATTATTTTAAATATCCAATATGCCGATTGATTAAATTTCTTCAAGCTTACTTTAAATTTACATTAACATTAACTTTCACAGGAAATATTAAACACAAATCTTGAAAATATAGTATTTAAAATCATAATAAATATAATATAATATGCTTACAACAAAATTTTCTTTCTGGATTAATTGAAACAAAAAATTGTTCATTTGTGAAAATAGAAAAAATACTATCCATCCTGAATTTAGAATTCATTTTTAAAAATTTAATGCCCCCTCACTTTCAAGTTTATCATGTATTTCGAAAATTATATTTTTAATAATTTTGTGAATAGTACACCTGAGATATAAACTTGGGGATATCAAAAACTAAAACAACAGCAAATTGAAATGTTTTTTATTGTTATGAATGGAAATAATGATTGAAAAACACCATTAGAGCAAGTTTGATTTTGAATAATAGGCATACTTTCTCATGTAAATTTCAATAAAAATAATTTTTATTCTTACATAAGTTGCGGTGGATACATTTGAGCTCAAAAAGAATTAAAATTGACAAAATAAGACTTCTATAATTCATATTCAAAAATGAAATCACCCTTCATTATCTACCTGTAAACTATTTTAAATTGAATAATTTCAAAGTCAGTATATACTGATGTTATTTTTTCTTCTAAAAAATTTATTATATAGATTAATAGTCATAAACAGTTGACATAGATGTTAAATTTATATAAGCAATCTTTAATTCATAAAATGATAAAACTATCTTTTATGTAAAAAGTGATGAAGGAAAAAAATATTATTAAATTTTTGATGCACTATCAATAAAATTGAAGATAGAGCATATCAAAAGTTTAAACTTAATTTCAATTTTGATATCATCATTTTATTTTATTTTACTTGAGTAGAAAACAGATTTTAAATCTCAATATAATTTTAAATCCCATTAGTTTGTAGATTTCAACATTTGAAGCTATGAAATAAATATTTATGAAAGAATTTTACAATATTTGCCCTTCTAAAAACTCATAAATCCAACTTCAAATCTTCTAACCTTCACAAGTAACCACAATGCATTCTGAAAATACTCTATATTTAAATAATTAAAGGTAAATAAAATTATGTTTTTATTCTTTATTTCAATTTTTGATAAATAATATATATATATACATATATATATATATATAATTTCTTAAAAAGTCTAAGAGGGAACTTAATAGTGGTTTTGGCATTAGATATATAGATTCAACTTTCAAAAAATTTGTTTGGAATAAATTACAAAGACAAAAAGGATATATTTTGATGAAAGAATACTGATTTAGGTTCTCTTAAAATATTATTAACCATTTTTATGGAATATTAATCCATGGTTATCATTCTTTATGATATTATCATAGAATTTTTTCCTTTTTTAATATAATGATTTTCTATTGTGTGGTATGTAGGCTAAGATAAGTTTAAAAGATTTATTGAAGATATATATACCAGAAACAGTATAATCTGTAGATTTATAACTATAACTTACTTTTCTGATGTTTTACATCATTGATAAGTAGCTCATGCATTACACAAGTAAATAATTATAATCTCTGGAAATAATTCCTTGTGAATTTCAAATTTTTTGTTATTCTTAAAATCATTACTCAAATAGACTAAAAATTTCTTCAAATATTGATTGAAAGAAGGAGTTACAAAATCTTATTTTGTAGTTATAAAAGTTTGAGTTATTTTTCATATTATCAAGTATAATGAACATTTGTAAATTTTAACTTGAAAACTAGTGATCATAGCAAAGTAATACTGGAAGAATCAGATAAAAAGGGTGGAATAAAGTCATAGCACAACAGGAAATGATACAAAATTGTTGATTTTTATCTCATAAAATTCAACTTATTTTTAACATATTTTACCACCTTTAGATAATGTTTAGTGGATTTTAACATTATTATAACAAGCAAACTTAACAATGTTTTGATTTTTTTAACAAAAATAAATATTTTTAGATCATTTTTTTAAAAAATATGACTTATTTTTATGCTTTATCTACAATAGTTAGTAGTTTTTTTTTGCAGAAATTACTTGTTTTGATATTCTATTTTTGAATTTTTTAAGAGACTTCATTGCATTAAAGTTTTGTAATAATTTTTCATTAAAGCATCATATTTTAAATCTAGAGAATTGGTTTTGAAATAATATATATTTTCATGTTAATTGACTCATTATTTTTGGATTGATAAATTATGTTAAAATTGGGATTGCATATTTCTAGTGAGTGTACATCATAGTTTGTTTTCAAATCAAAGATTAATAAATGGTGAAATTTGGTAAAATTCTAAATATCTTTTAAACCTTTTTGATTTAAATAATGTTTAATGTTATGTAATCATTCTATAAGTAGAACACAGTTAAAATCTGATAATGGTACATTGCTTTCAATTTCTAATACTAAAATTCTATTCTACTTGAAACAATGTAAACTAAAGCTTGGTATCTCATAAGAAACTCACAATTTTCAAAAATCATATTTCCAACTTTTTAAACATGATACACATTAAAATATATTTTTAGAATAATTTCCTAATTAGTTTCAAATACTAGAAAATAATGACCTCAATTTATTTTAATACTTAAACCATTCTGATGAGTGAATTTCACAATCCTCTAAGTAACATATGGTTACCATTTATACACATATGCATGATTTCTCCTTTTGTTTAATTTTAGCTGAATCTAAAAAGTAAAATCACACGTTGAATATCATCTATAGATAAACTTCTTATATTAGAAGCTAATATTTCATATGAGAAATTTGTTATTGAGTTTGGGAAACATTAATAAGTGTTGGGTATTATAATTGAGCCATTTATTCAAGTAAATAAAAAAGGATGACCTTATAAATATTTCATATATATATATATATATATATATATATATATATATAATAAAAATTAATTATATAGTAGCATTTAACCATGTTTTTATACTAATGTCATATAAAAAAAGGGATTGAACTAAAACTTTCAGTAAAGAAAATCAAAATAAGATAAGTTAATATTCTTGTTTATATTCTCATATTTTTGAAATGGCTTACTTAAGGGAGAAAATAATTTGGTTTTAGAGTACAAGAATTTCTAGATAAAAATCTTCACAATATAGTTTGACCCTCTCAAAAAGAAAATTCCTCAAATTTTACTATCACATTTTATATATTTGTTAAGTAATAGAAAATGGAGTTGTGTCTTTGACAATGAAGCTTTAGAAAATGAAATAAATGATTTAAATTTATAATATAATTTTTGAAACAATAAATCATGTATTCAAAAAAATTTATATATCTTACAATCAAGATAACAGTATTAATTAAGCAACTCTAACAACTTTGGAAAGAAAACAAGAAAAAAATAATTAGTAAAATGCATAAGTTATTTTTAGAATTTAAGGAAACTTAATAGCTCTACCTGTAAACTAGCCTTAAAGCAGGTTTGGATTTAACATGTGGAAATTCATACATAGTACCCTTCCATCATTAGCGCAGAATAAAATTTATGTAGTTTTATTTTTTTAATTTGTAATAGTATTTTTATTTTTGGCTTTTTCATTAGTATAACTATATATTTTTTAACTTTTTTGTTTTTCATAACATAAGTTCAAAGGTGCACATCACTACTTCAAGATGAAACTCCATATAATGTAATCAATGAATGATATATTATAATGAATTTACTAGAGACTTTTCAAAAATGGTGATTAAGAATACTTATTATAATTTTTTAAATTTTTATTATTATTCTATCTCTTGAAAGGAGATGGCCATATCTCAATTTAATTAGTTTTTCCTCAGAAAAATTTATTCTTGATCTAAATAAAATTGCATCACTATTAACTAGATGTTATTATACAATTTTAACAATTTTTTTATCTGAACATAGTTGAAAGTATGTATAAATTAAAGTGTTTCCACATAGTCTTACTATTATCCCACCATTATTTTCACATTTAGATTTCATTATTACTGTAAAATAAGTTTTTCAATAATTTTAATAATACCTTAATATTTAATAATTTAGTTACATAGTAGATTTTTTATCCTTTTTTTATATGAGGCTTATTATATAAACACTACTTTTAGATTTTATCCATTTTGATGTCTGATAATTTAAATTTTCATTTAACTACCCAAATTATATCAAAAAAAATTCAAAAGTATATTTTTTTAATGTACTCTTTTTGATAAACTTATCATTTCTTATAGGTTATTCTTCAACTATTTATTGTAATTAATTACCCACTCATTTATGGTCTGTTATTGTTGTTCATTACATACAGACAAAATAAGGATACTCTCATATTATATTGGAGTTTTAAATTAAAAAGTAAATACTAGTGGCTGGTATTAAATATGAAGTTGTTATAACTAAGTTGAACATTAATTAATTATTAAATGGCATTTTATATTACAAATTTTATTGAATGTATATAAAAATAACACTCAAGAAATATATATAAGATATATATATAACCATTGTATATCAAAAATGAAGTACTTATCAACATGGTCTTTTTAAATGATTTTCAAATTTACTTAAAGAGACATTAATATTACCAATTCAAATTTTATATCAAATACAACAATATTATTATTTCATTTTTAATTATTTTACAAAAAATTTGAGTTTCAAAGTAATTTAATTCAGTATTTAATGAATGTTTTTGAAAAATATTTTTAAAAATAGAAATAACCCCTCACAAAAAAAAATATAATTTTTTTTACTTACAATTTGCACCATATTTCTACCCTTAAAATATTTGTATTCTTCTAACAAAAATATTTTTTAAATAAATTTAAAATTTTTTTCATTATTCAATTACAAAATGTCAAATTTATAATTTATTTTACCTTACTAAAAAATTTAGTTGAAAATTTAATTTTGTATTTCCAAAAAATAAACTTAAATGTCAAAAATTAAAAAAACAAAATTATAAATATAATTATGAGAAAGAGGTAGATTAAATTTATAATATTCATATAAAAAAATTCATATATTTTATGGTGTTTGAATTTTAAATTTAATGTATTAAAAAATAATTATTAAATAACCAAGCCAAATGAAATTGGCTCTGATTTTTAGTATCACTAGCACTTATTTTTTTTCTTATACTCACATTTTAATTTTTAATTTTTTTTTTTCTACATTTCTCATTTTTTTTTATGATTTTTAATGTTTTTAAGACCAAAGTTGCTTTCAAACAACTTTGGTCTAACGTTTCTCTCACTTTCCCACCAGATTGCACCTGGTAGGGAAAGTCGCTTCCATTTTAGAGACCAAAGTCCCTTGCAGGGACTTTGGTTTCTCTGTGTGCATTGCACAGCCAGAAAAAAACTGGCTGTGCAATGCACTGCATGCAGCACATGCAACACGCATCGCTGCTGCAAGTAATGCGCATTGCATGCAGCAGAAATGCAGGCTGCATGTGCTGCATGCAATGTGCGTTTCTGCTGCATGCAGCGCGCATTGCACATGCTGCGCATATCTCATGCAGCTGACTTGATATCAGCTGCATGAAATATGGTAGCGATTGTGCAACGCGCGTTACTTGCAGCTGCAACGCGCGTTGCACACTGCTTTGGCCACCTCCCAGCCTAGTAAATTAGCTGGGAGGGTGGCAAACATTACAGCAAGCAATCGAAGTTGCTTTTAGCGACTTCGATTGCTTGAAAGAGACACTTCCAGCCAGGGGAAACCTGGCTGGAAGTACTAAATTACAATGTAAGGGACCCAAGCCAATTTCAAAGGCTTGGGTCATAAATTAAGGTTTCTAAAAAGCAGCCAGTATAAATCTGGCTGCAATAAAAATTAAATTTTTTATATAAAATACATAAAAAAATAAAAATTTGTTCAAATAAAATATACAACACTCTTCAGCCAGTAAGAAACAGCCTTCCATTGTTACACATAGAAACAAAATCAAATGTTTCTTTCATCAACATTGGCCATGTTTCAATATTTTGAGCCAAGTAAGATCAGGAAAAAGGTCACGGCAAAAAAATTGCATAATTAAAAGTCTCCCAATTTAATATGGTGTGGAGGTTCATATTTTAGAAATAGGTGGTGCACATTATAGTTTCCTTTAAAAAAATTCAAAAATGAATTAATTTTGGCGCAATGTAAATTTAAATGTGATGAGTGTATGTTTTTTAGCTACGTGAAACATGGTAGCTAGAGTTATGTGGCGTCAATTTTTTTTAGATGTGAAATTCAGTGTTCCACAAATGTACATCTGTACAGCATTCAGCCAAGTAAATTCTAGCTGGAATTAGTATATGCATAGGAAAAAATGATCATGCTGTGTACAGTGCCTTGGAAACATCATTCTTGGAATTTAGATGAAGTTTATCATATGACTTGGAGAGCTGCATTTTTTTGAAAATGTGATCAGTGAAAATTCATGATATATACATCTGTTTGCCACCCAATTTATTTTTCCTTTCTCTTTCTCACTTACCTTTTTCAAAAATTATCAATCATATTTTTGCTTTATCATTTTGAATTATTGGTACTATTTTCTTGACCTTATCTGATTACCGGTAAGCAAATTTTTCTTGCTATTGCATTTCATATCATTTTGGTTTGTTACACTTTTTTACACTTTTGACAAGTTAATCTAATGATTCTAATTCTGAATTTATTTATATGGTATCTTTTACTGTACCCTTTCGATTCATTATAAAATAATTCTTTTTCAGTTAACTTAAAGTTTTTTTATTTTTTTGTCAATTTACTTTTCTTTATTCCTTATCAAAAATGTTCAATTTATTTATCTAACCATTTATTTTTTAAAACAGTGATTATAAAATAAACTTTATAATTAATTTTGATCAATCAGCTACAAATGGAAGAAGATTTTATAGACATGTAAGTTCATGTTTTGCTTATCATTTTTCTATATTTCTTTAATACTATCTCAACCATTATATTTTTAATATGAAAAGTAAAACATCATCTCGTACTTGCTGAAAGCATACAGGATAATGTTTTGCTTTTCATAATAATAATTAGATTGTTTGTACTTTACCTTTAATTTATTGATTTTTAAGTTGTTTCAAAGTCTCGTACTTGCTGAAAGCATACAGGACAATGCTACAATTTAAAAATTAATAATTTATTGAAGTATAACTTTCTAAGTCAATATATTGATCAGAGCAAGATTTTTCATTTTATATATGTGGATATCATAATTCTGTAAATTTTTTAATATTACTAGTGTATTGGAGTTATACTTTCATTATATTATTAATATTAAGTGTAGAGCCAAATCTTGTACTTGCTGAATGCATAAAGGATAAAGCTATACTCTTTATAGTAATAATTTAATAAAGTATACCTTTGAAACGCTTTCTTAATATTTGAAATAAAGAAAAAGTATATAAATTTACTAATATGTAGATATGCTAACTTTTGTATTTCTAATATTGAAGATATGATAAAGTTAAAGGTATCATCGACTGATAATTGAAATTATGTTACTATTTTCTAATTTTTGATTTTTTTCTATTTTAAATCAAAATTAAATTCTCTTAGGATTGAACCATCAATGAGTAACGATTTGAAAAAAAAAAAAACGGCCAGGGAAGAACTCTAACAATAGGTGGGCAAAAGACATTGCTACTGGAATGAAACTTGTAAACGCTCTTGGAATGGATACAAACGGGAAGAAGCCACATTTCTATGCACGATCTTATGAAAATAATATGACAGATTGCAATAATTATAACAATTTTTTTCCTGGATGTAGTATTTATAAACCAAAAGGTGTCTTAATACCTAATGTTCTTGTGCAGACTTTTGAAATTCATGAGCTCAAAGAACTAGATATGTTAGAAGCTACGGTGCAATGCATTAAGGATCTTTCTTACTGTGAACATGAAATTAAAAATAATGGTTATCATCAAAGAGCTGGTGGTTTTGGAAAAATGTTTGGTGGTGGCTTTATTTTAGATAGAAAGAAATCTTTACATATTTGTAAGTATCACTTTTTTTAATTTAAATACTGAATTTTTGAATGCTTTTCCTTGCAGATGAATACACTGATGATATTGTAAAAACAAATGAAGAGGATTGCAATGTACTTTGAATATTTTTTTAAAAAAATATCATATGTAAAGTACAATGAGGCAACTAATCTTTGCGCAAAACTTGGTATTCCTGGATTTTCAAAAGTTTCTAGTGAAGAAGAGGGTGTACCGTTTGCTAGTAATTTAACTTGGACATCTGGAGAGAATGGTAATGGGTTTTCTAATGAGGTTCATCTCGATAAGGATGCAAGTGAGTATACTTTAGGAATATTTTTTCCTAAAGATACAGAAAAAAACACCATTCATATGAAGTATGATAAGACCCAACCACAACAAATAGGTGGAGAACTTATGTTTCCCGAAATTCGAAGTAAAATCAACTTTGAAGCAACTAATGGAATAACAGTGACATTATGGCCTGCCAATCAACTAAGGCATTTTACCTCAAGATGTCATGAAATTCCTGGCTTCACTAGGATAGGTTCTTCTATTCAAATAAGCACTAGACTTTTTCATGCTATAGAAAAGCTTAATGTTTTTGATATTGATATTTCAGAATACTTAGAAATTAAAAAAGAAAAATTTAGGTTAGAATATTTGATTAGTGCTTTGAGAGTTTTTTTGAAAAGAGATGACTTAATAGAGGAAGAAATAGAATCAGCAGAGTATTATTTATCTAATGTTAAGACAAATCTAAAAAATCTAGATATATAAATATTAAAAATTTATATTATATATACACAACTTAATGCAAATTTAAACATGATAAATACTGGGAGTAGCTGTAACATTTTCAGTTTTGATAATTATAGTATTATCTATTTTTTTTATTTGTGAAATAAAATAATTTTTCTTCATAATATTATAAGAAAATTTGATTTACTTTTGAGGAAATATATAAGTTGTGAAATCTTTAAATGTCATTTTTATTAAATTGGTAGCAAAGGTTCTAAAATAAAAAAAACTATAATAAAGAATTTGAAATATATTAGCCATAAAAATGTGCTTTTAATGCTACCAAATTAACTGTATAGTATTTTAGGTCAAAGAGGCTTATTAATAAAAAAGTTAATAATAAAGAGTTGAAGAAAGAATTTTGAATCAATAATAGATTAAATTGTATTTTTTTAAGAATGTACTCATTTAATTATTTAAATTGTTCTACTTCTGATTAAAAATGTTACAATCAGCGAAAATATTTGTAATAATTAATAGATTATATAATATTAAAGGTAAAGTAACAAAACTAGAGCAGTTATCATATTTTTATATAAACAATAAAATATTTAAGAATTTAATACAAGTATTTGAAATCATATAAGTAGATTTTAAAATCTTTGTTATTGCTGGACTTACAATAATTTTTTTTAATAATTAATTTAGAAAATCATGTCAAAGGTTACTTAATAAATTTCAAATATGGTCACATTTTTGACGTATTTGAAGGAAAATAACTTGAATTATACAAGATATATCATATAGACAGAACTTTATCTATTTACATGTTGGAATATTAATTTATTGAAAGGCTATGTTTAGCAAAAAAAGGTGATACTGGCTGAATGGAGCTCCAGTGATTAAGAAAATCTGCAGAAATAGCCCTAGCGATTCCCGGAGGACTTGGGGTATCAAATTTTAAAGGAAATGGATCACACTTGCCTATAAAAGGTTTTATTAATGTTAAAATATAGTTATTTAAATTTTTCCAAATTATTTCTTCCATCAAATGATTTTTTTTTTCATTTAAATTAAGAAACTTAACTTCTGATATTACCTCCAAGCAATCAGCTGCTGAAGCCAATCTATGATCTTGAGAGCTCAGAAATAAACCACGGACACCATCAATTATATAGAATGTGAAAGATTGATATCGGTGGTGGGAGTATTCAGAATTTATTTTGTTTAGTGCAGCCTTTTGTTTCTCTCTCATTATAGTCAGTTCAGTATTTTTGTTTTTCTCACTTGATTGTTGAGCTTCACTAGTCTTGCCACTTGATATTGTTGCAGCACAATATTTTGATTTAAGAATGATAATTGACATAATTATATCAATGATAATATTGCTGATTTGAAGAAGAGTTGACATTGATATATCACGGGTTTGAAGTGCAGTGGGACCAACTTCTAAGCCATCAGAAATCGGACTCTTCAGATTTGAAAGGTGAGCTAGAAGCTTAAGACCACGTTCAATTGGACAATCTGAGTTAATGTTTTGATGTGATGGAAGCTGGCTGAATTCATGTGCGGTCAGATAAAGTGAAGATGATATAAGAGATACACATGAAGAACGGCAGTGGTCACTTGGGATCATTAATCTCATGAGCATTCGGATAAGATTGGATTCAGGGTGATCCGTTTTCTTTGTTGAGGAAAGAATTTCAGTATTTAAACCATCAGGATCACATAAATCTTCCATTTTTTTGAAATCAATATTATCGAGTACCCATAGCTGTGAGCTATCAATCTCTAAAAAAATATTTGCTACAAAAGGAAAAAAAAATAAGTAAAAGAACAAAAGTCAAGACTAAAAATTATGGTAACTTACATAACTCAGTAAGTTTTGAAAGCCAATCTTCTCCACAAGATTTTTCCCAATGAAAAGTAAACATTGGAATATTTGACATGGGTTCTTGGGAAGAAGTAGAAGAGCGTAATTTGAGGAGAGTAACAATTTCCAACCACGACCTGAGGACCTTTGCCATGCTGATTCTACCTTTATAAAAATTATGAATTTTACAGAATTCCTCCTGCAAATCAGATTTTTTTAGAACTGAGGGTGAATAAGTTAGAGGTTTTTTCGATATCTTGATTGGAGTTGATTTCATTGGTAGAGAAGCTTTCAAAGAGGTCAAAGTAGGTAATTTAGGAGGTGATGGGTATTGCTTCTTAGAAATGAAGGAATTCGGTGATGAGCTGTTTGAATCATCATCTTTATCAAACATATCAAAATGTCTTGAAGAAGATTTTAAACTTTGCTTTTTTTGATGAACAAGCATAGCTTCATATTCTGACAGTTGATCATCGCTATTTTCATTGCTCTTTTCATCATCTTCATCAGGGAGAGGGCGTTTATGGATGGAACAATCTACAGCAGGTGAGTTTCTGGTACAAAATATCAAAAGAAAGATAAAAAGTACAATATGTAAGCAATAAAAGAGATATATGATTGAATTTTAAAGATAAAAGAATAACAATAAAAAAAAGGAAACAAGAATATACTCATTATCAAAACCTTTGCTTTTTTTTTGAGATTTATTATTTGATACATCAGAAAATTCATTAGAAGAAGCCAGTTTAATACGTCGAACAAAAGAGGAGCCTTGGGATAATCTCTTTTTCTTGGAGCGAATAACAGGTGTTTCAAGATTTTCCTTAGAAGTTGAAGCATGAGTTGAAGCTGATGGTTCATCTGTCTCATCATCATCCCTAATGACAATGACTTCATCAGGAGGAATCATACCCTCCTCATAAGCTACAAATATATATGAAGAAAAAAAATATTAATAATCTTATCTACTAATTTAAAAGGAGACAAAAAAGGTGATGAACATACATTTTTCAAGGCTTTTCACATATTGGAGTAAGTCATTACAAGGGTTAGATAAATATGAAGGAGAAGGATTATTGTTAAGGATCTTGACAAGCTCTTCTGTTTTATCTCTAGCCAATTCAAGTAAATTGCGATACTGAACTCTTGTTATTTCCTGCCTCTCATTGCTAAGTACAGGAGGGTTAGGTGCCATTCCATGTGGCAGACATGGTGCAAGCTCAAAAGCTTCAAAGCAAGTATCAATCAGAGAGTGGGATGAAACACATTTGGGTGCTGGAAAATCAAATTTTTGAAAAAAAAAGATATAGAACATAAGTGAAATATATAAATTAAGAGAGAGGAACATGATATACATACAAAGTGGAGGTGTAGGATTTTGTATACTAGACATATTGATTAATGAATATTAAAAAAAAGTATTTGATATCAAAAAATTATGATGTAATATGATGAATAATTATAAGAAACTCTATTCTAGAAAATTGAAGTTGATAATTTAATAGGATAAAAAATTGAATAAGATTAAAATTAAAGTGAGGATGAAAGAAACAGAAAACATAAAGAGGGGGATTTTATATTATTTGAGCTTTTTTCAACATGTATTATTCATAGTGGGGTAAACTGAGTAACATGCTAAATCACAATCTGTTTATATTGAAGCGAAATTTGATGTAGCTAACAGAAAATACTAGTAATTCTTTGGGGACTTTTAGTGTGAAAAACAAATAATAACAAATTTATATCCCATATTCAAATTGCCACGGGTAAATACAAAATTTTTTAAATTAGAATTTACTCCTAAACAATGGAGATACACTTAATTAGTATATTATATGAAAAAAAAGGATAATCCTTTATGAATATTTGTTAAATTTACTTTCAGATGACAATGCGAGATTCACATATATACTGATATGCCTCATCAAACAAGAAATGAATTATAAATATAAAATTGGTAACATTAGAATTTAAGATAAGAATTTATTTTTTAAGTGACAGGAGGAGTGTCAGGCTAGGGTGTGGGCACCGTGACAAAACCATTGATAAACTTGAATACAACTAAGGGAAAAAAAATTGAATAGTTTTATTTTGCAATATATCTTAGTCTGCACAAGATATTGCATTGTTGTCCCTAACTATACCAATATTGTTACTTTTCAAAAGTTATAGGACTACTAAGTTGATAAAATATTATTATGAATCACCCAATGAAATACCTTAAGCAACATTCAAAATTATTAAAATATTAATATTCAATTTGAGATTTGGATTAGCTAATTTTTCACAACTTACCACAGTTTTGATTAATATAATAAAACTTGAAAAAAATTGTTGAGATAACCTAGAAATGGGTGCAAGAAAATGATGAAAAATATGACTTGAACTTAACTCATACACTATTGATAAACTTCATGGATCCTGATTAATTTCTATCAAAATTAATTTTGAGACTGGCATATTGAATTTTAGCTATGACCAAGTACTGTAAGTGCCATGGTTTGTATTCAATATATTGGTGTTGAAATTAATTTTGATAGGAATCAACAAGTATCATATGGAACCATGCATGAAACACTGACAGAAACCATCAAATTTATGAGGCAATGAACCTCATAATTTCGATTGAAATTAATATAGACCCCTGCATATTGAATACAAGCCATTTCACATGGACTACACAGACATAGATAAAATTCAACATGCATGGCTTAAAATTAATTTTGATCAAAATTAACCAAGGCATTAAAACATCAATTTTTATATGGTGTACTTGATCAAACCAGTTTATCTAACTGCTTAGCTTACCTATACTTATAGGAATTTTATGCATAGTCCATGTCCATATTAATTTCAATCGAAATTAATGTTGACTAATACATAATGAATACATGCTATGCAACTTACACTTGCCAGGCATAGCTACCATTAAATATGCCAGTGTCAAATATTAAGTTCGATCGAAATTAATGAGCATGATAATCATGAATTTCTGGAGTCAACTGCTTATTTTTATGCATGGTGCCTTGCCAACATTAATTTCAATCGAAATTACTTTTGATACTGGCATATTGCATGTATATATTCCTGGAAAGTGTAAGTGGCATAGTGTGTATTCATTATGTATTGGTCAACATTAATTTCGATCGAATTTAATGTTGACATTTGCATATTGAACCCAAGCCAGAAAACAACCCAGAAGATTCTTCATAAAACTTCCCATTAATTTCGATCGAAATTAAGGCTGACCATATACATATTGAATGGTAGTTATATCTGGTCTGAGTAAGCAGAGATTACTTATATTCAATATGTATTGGTCAACATTAATTTTGATCAAAATTAATGAGCATTTTGATCATGAACTTTTTCAGTCAGTTAGTTGTTTCAATGCATAATGGCATGCCAACATTAATTTTGATCAAAATTAATTTTGAAATGATATAATGCTTTTTTGCATGACATGTAAAGGACGGCAAGTATCTTTAAGTATTGAAATTTACTATACATGTTGAGGGTAAATATAAAATTTACATATCCATATTAATTTCTATAAAAATTAATGTTGACCAATACATAATAAATAGTAAATATGCCTGGCTAGTGTAAGTGGCATAGCTTTTTTTAAATCTGCACTTGGCAACATTAATTTCGATCGAAATTAAGGTTCATGATTATCATCAATTTATTCAGTCAGTTGCTTACTGTTATGCATGGTAACATGTCAACATTAATTTTAATAAAAATTGAATTGGACATGCCACCAAGCATTTTTATGTAAGATGAAAAGTAGGGCACTCTATTCTTAAGTAAACACATTACAATGCATATTGAGCATGTAAATATCATTTACACATTAATATTAATTTCAATCAAAATTAATGTTGACCAATAAACATTGAACACAAGTTTTACAACTTACACACACCAGATATAACTACCATTCAATATGTATATGGTGCTCACTTATTTCAATCGAAATTAATGAGCAGTTTTATGAAGAATTTTTTGGGTCGTTTGCTGGTTTGGGTTCAATATGAAAATGTCAATATTAAATTCTATTGAAATTAATGTTGACCAATATGTAATGAATACACACTATGCCACTTACACTTTCCAGGAATAGACACCATGCAATATGCCAGTATCAAAAGTAATTTCGATCGAAATTAATGTTGGCAAGGCACCATGCATAAAAATAAGCAGTTGACTCCAGAAATTCATGATTATCATGCTCATTAATTTCGATCAAAATTAATTTTTGATACTGGCATATTTAATGGTAGCAATGCCTGGCAAGTATAAGTGGCATAGCGTGTATTCACTATGCATTGGTCAACATTAAATTCGATTGAAATTAATATGGATACATAAATGTGACATAAAGAGGTATGGACCATCATTTTGTTGAAAATACATTTTTATATCTCATACATTATTTGTTTTTCTTAAATAAAATACTACTCTCTCTCAATATCACCTTATAAAATTTACCAAGCTGCTTTGAAAAAAAAAACAGAATAGATAAAATTCAATATAAGATAGCTATATTACACAGAAGATCACCGTTATACCTAAGTTATGATGATGTTGATGCTCTATTAATTGATTACTGAATCTTTACCATATCAATATCAGCTCCAACCCCAAGTGACTCACATTCATTCACAGATAATCCTTGCAAAAATGTTTCTGAATAGCAATTCTTGGGGAGGTATTTGGGAACATTGAATATACCATTTTGTGCAACTGTCCTTTCTGATGACCGTGAATATGTTTTTAATGCTGATTTTTTTTGAGCTGGTGTATGGGCTAAGTCCTTTGTCATCTTATCCATTTTTTTAAACAAATCATTGAGTTCAGGATTTCGCCATCCAGGAATAGCTCGGATAGGTGCAGTTGGGGCAGGTGCTGGGCCTTCCTCGATATCAGAGATGCACCTAGTATCATGAAAAAGCACAACAAAACCTGGCACATCACTGCAGAGATCTCTTGCTAACTTGTAGCATGCACTAGCAATCTGAATTCAAACTAAATCAGCTTCATAATAACAAAAAGCAAAGTAAAATAAAAAACTTACCTTGGTCCGATAACGTTTTACTTGTGCCCTTGCCCTCTTTTCAATCTTTTCTCTTGCTACCCTTTCCTCTTCTTGCCCAAACAACCTTATCATCTCCTTCCCCTTATTAACTACCCATTTCTCAATAACACATTGAGTGAACTGAAGCTTTGACTGATCGATTGTATTCAAGGTGGTGAGCCATCTGGTACAGTGGTCGCATACTATGCTTCCCATGACTTGATTCCAAGTTGATTCTGAAAAATCACGGCAAGTCCAATCAAACGCGAATTTCTGAAAACCTTTTTCTTGCAATTCACGCTCTAAGTTTCTTTTGACAGAAAGTGGGATCGGTGCTCCTCCTTTTAGTCCTCGAGGCTCAGGTGCTGGAAAAAATTCGGGTAGTCAAATTTTGGATCGCAAGAAGGCTATAGAATTGGTTATCAGAAATTGTTGATCAGCTGCAGAATTGGCACGGTTAGAAGATTGGACTTGGATTAGGACAGTTTGAATGGTTTTTAGTTTGAATTGGCTCCAATCTTTCCAATTTTCAATCTCCAAAGGTGTTGGGCTCGCAGGATATTTTGATATTTGTGTTGGTCCCCCAAGACAATACTTCAGAAAGTGGTAAATATTTCTATTTAGACTGTCCGAGCTCCTGGGAACATCATTCCTTCTAACTAAGCCTCTTACAGCCCTTAACCCCTGTTCTCGCTCATGAGACTCTGCTGAATTGAGTCTGTGGTAATCACTGATACCCATAATGATTGAGGGATTCACTAACAATTCAAATAAGTTAATTAAATTGGTTATTTTTCAATAAAAGAGTACACTACAAACTTGACTTACCTGCTCCACTTGTTCTTGCTCCTTGGTTAGGCTGAGCAGATGATGATTGGTCTCCAAAAAATTCCCTTAATACTTCACTAGCCCAATCTCTTCCTAGCTGATCAGCTTGCTGATTAGCACTTTCAGAAGCAGAAGGATGATTGGGATTAAAATTTCTCGGTTCTGAATGAGACTCTTGGCCTGGATTGGGATTAGGTTGTGGGTTAGGATTAGGTGGTACAGATTGAGATGCATCTGGAGGTGGATCAGCAGAGGGTGGTGGAGGAGTATTTCCAGTATTAGTATGTTGAGGCGGAAAACAATCAGAATCGGTTGGGTCAACAGACATCCCTTCAAAATTATCATCCATAATGAACTGTAATAAAATAAAATAAAATAAAATAAAAATAATCAGTTGTTAAAATTTATACCTATCAAAGCTAAAGTAAAAAAAGATACTATGTATATAGTCTTGTAAATGTGTATGTTCTCTTGTCGAAAAATAAAGTGAATAATATATAGCTATCAGCTAAAGTTGGAAGGTCAAACTATTTATAGTAGATGAATGAGCAAGAAGATCATTCATTATGTAAAAATTTTATCATATTTCTCATTATCATGATTTTATTTCTTTCATTCTTACATTTAAGATAAAAATGACTCATTGAAAGCATGGGTTCTCTTGCAATAAAAGCAACCAAAGTAATTTTTCACTGATTTATGATAAGGTAAGTTGGATGCATTGCATTTTTTAATTGAGCATTGAATTATTTCTTTCACCATTTACAAATATCACCAATCCTAAAAATTTCCCCAATCTCAAATTAACACAAAGATGTTAGTCAACAGAAAATAAATTTGATTAATTTTTTCACTCACTACTGTCTGCAGTCCAATGGCAGTGACAACCTTGTCTTTGATTCCAAACATTCCTTTTTTGTGCTCAACAGTAGCTGCATGTCCAATTATTGCATCTTTCTCAATCACAATTTGAGTTGCTTTGGCTACTCTTACTAACTGACAATGCACTTGTGGGAAAAGCTCATAGAGATCCTTTGATGTTTCTTCTGGACGGAGCTCTTTGAAAGGACTTACTATTAAATATATTTGATCAATCTCTTCCTTTGATCTGAAAAGATCATCAATTTGCCCAAACTGGCTATCTTTTCCATAGTAGAATTCAATTGTTGAATTAGCAATGTGTCAATGGTAACTAGTAAACCTCTTTCCATGTATCAATATGCTTGCTACATTTTCAACTACCCGATCCCCACTTTTCTCTGATGGTGTCAAAGCCCGTCTTGAAGTTTCTTTTCCCATTCGTGCCCTTACCCATTTAGTAAATAATTCCATACTTAGATGGATCCATTTGTTTTGTTTATCGAGATCAATATGGGTTTTTTTAGTCTCACATTGATCATTATCTTCAGCTTCACCAAGATCTAATACCCTAGACTTCCGATACCAATGTTTGAGCATTGTTAGCGGTATCTCTCCTGTGGTAAATATTAATAAATTAGCACAGCTGAGTTTTTAAATCATTGCTTACAAACATTACATACGTGGATGGTGATTGTTTTGAATTTCAGATAATATATGATTCACCCGCTCTCCAGACCAAGTATCTGTACCTGATGGTGGACCAAGACACTTTATCATTTCAGGATAATTTTGAGTGATATGCAGATTTGGCTTTGCATTAATATTCTTCCAACCCTCTTCAAGGCACTCACGATACTCTAACAGAAATTGATCTAGATCTTTAAGCTCATTAGTCTGTATATTTTTTAATGTCAAAAAATTGGTGATCAAGCATAATGTTACAAGTGACTTGAGAAGATAATATTCTCTTGGTTTATCAGCTGAGGAAGCTGAAAATTCAGATTCTTTAAATTTTTCAAACCAAAGGGGTATAAGTGACAAAGGGAAGTAGAGAGTATACAGCATGTGCCATTCTGCTGCCTTGAGGGATCCTGCCTTTTTAGATCCTATTGATTTTGGAACTCGTGTTAGCCAGGAAGGTCTTCTTACTTGATCAATCATCTTCCATACAACCTGTAGCTCTGCTGCTGTGATTTGTGGATTACTACTACCTTCATTTTCTTTCTCCTTACCTTTCCTTTTATTTTCTTCATCTCTAGCTGTCTCATTTGATGAGTGAGATCCTTCACTCTGTGATATGCTAATGCTTCTTTGCCTTAAGTTATACAATGAATTCCTACTGTCACTGCTGTGAGACTGTATTGAGGCCAAATCGCTATATGGAGGAATAAATTTGGAGCTGGATGACCTACTCTGGCTTCTTGATCAATTTGTTCCCAATCCTTCATTATCTAGTCCATAATGACTTGATGACTGTCTTGAACTCGTACGTCTTTGCTGCTTGTGCTGTCTCGTGTGTCCTGTATCATCATCATCATTATTCGTGGTGCTTAAGCTACTTCTACGTTTTTTTGAATGTTTGTGCAGTGAAGTATCAGAAAAGAAATCATCATCTTCTTCTCTTACATGCCAATTTTTATCCTTTTCCAGCTTTCTTTCTAGATCTTTTGCTGCATTTTGGATTTGAAAATAGCTTAGACTGTGATCTTTTATGTTGCCAAGCATATGTGAATTCATAACATCAATTGAGCAATATTCAGTTGGACGCCAATATTCAAGGTTATTCAGCTCACTCCATCGTACCCCATGATTTTTAACAATTGATACACGCTCCCAATGTGACTTAGAATTTTTCCACTTTTTTTCCCAGCACATATGATCCTCATGATTCCGTAATGAAAAATTTCCCACATTCTTTTCACTAATTTCATCTTTAGAGATATTACAGAAAGAGCAGAACATTTTTGCAGAGTGACTCAAAAAGCCAGCCAATTTTCGTATTGCAGGAATGTCACCTATCAAAGAGAACAATGCAACTCTTAATTTCCGGCCTCGTGGATAAAGATGTGTCTTTTCAATCAATATACCATCCCATAGAGTTTGTAGATCATTAACCAGTGGTTTTAGAAGGTTATTAAGCTGTTCACTTGTGGTTTCTGTTGGTCCGGGTATAATAGAATACAAAAAAAGATTTTCCATTTTGTATCTATCTTCTTGAGGTAGGTTCATACACACCATCATAATATTGCCTACAGACTTCTGATGACCTCCAATCCTACTGCCACCAGGCCTAAACCAGTCGACATATAAAGTAAACATTAAGTTGCCTGAAGTTATCGTATATTCATCATCATTGCTATCCAGAGCTGGAGTGTTTATGGGAAAGTTTTTCCAAATTGAACCATCACAAACATCCTTCATCAAATCACACTCTACACGTTCTGCCACAGGGGTTTTCTTCTCAATCAGAAGCTCAAATTTGAACAGTTTGATCTTTTCCTTAAGCCAGTCGATAAAAGAATGGTGATGAAATGTATTAATAGATAAGTATTTTACATGTTCTTGATGTTCCTCCATCAAATATAGCCTTTCATCACATTTAACTGCAATTTGTCCTGCTCCAAACATTTTTAAATAGCGCTTTGATGATGAAAGAAACGGTTGATTGCAACATAGTATAGATGGTTAAGATTCAGAGTTATACTCATAAAGAGCAAAGCATTTAGGACAGCATGTTTTAGTGAAAAATGATTGATTGAGCTTTAATCGACTAAAAACTGTATCTATCGAGTGTGGGACCAGGCGGACAATGCTATCAGAATCCAGTATTCCACTATCACCTAGAAGTTTGAGATTCTTAATTTCTTCATCCAAAAATTGAGTACAACCTTCTTTGCTCAAATGATGAATTAGAGAAAGCTTTGCTGCCTGCCACATAATTATTTGGCTATACCGTTCCCCAAGATTTGAGTTTCTAGAGACTGTTGAAGATACTTCTGCCCCCAATAGCAACTGCCCCTATGTAATAAATCATTGAAACATCATAAAGACTTTAATTCTAACATTGAACTATAGATATACAGCTTACTGTTTCTGTGGAGCGGGAACTTCCAATGTTAAGTGGAATGTTGGAAGAAATAACCATCTGGGCCTTCCTATTTCTTTCCTCTTGATGTTTTGCATAAGAATTAGAGCTTTTGAAAGCCATACCAACTTCAAAGGACCCAGAAGAAGTTTGATACTTTCTATTGACACATCCAAGATCTTGACATTGACATACATGAAAAAATGGAGGCATTGTAATTGTGATAATTGTAGGAATAAGTTGGCTATTCAAAGTTACCGATTGAAGGTATTCCTTTTTTTGAAAGGCACTAGCTAATATAAGCTACATTTTTTTATCAAAAGAATATGATGGAATATGTGTTGAAATTATTTAAGTTTAAATGTTTAATTTTTAATCGGATAAATTATATATTAATTTAAAGTTATGCAGTCTACTTTATTTGTATTCTGTATAATCTCTGCATTTGTACAACAATGCATGCATGTTTATCAGAATATTTTCTATCATAGAAAAAATTCTGTTGTACGCACAAGCATCTTAATTATTTTTCTATCAAATGCCTTCTGAGTTATATCTAACTACCCTATAACTATTTGATTTTGATAAAAATTCTTAGTTATGGACTATAAGAAAAGTAATCCATATTTTTAACATAATTTATAAAAAATTACCCCAAAAATCAAAGTTAAACCCAAAATTAAGTTTAATATTTTGTAAAAAACAATCACAAACATATTTCTTTCAATTTGAAAATTGGTCTGTACTAGGTAGAATTTTCTATAAAGAAAAAATCAAAAATACTCAAATAATAGATGCTACAAAAGTGTAAACCTTAAAGAATTACATAAAAGCTGAAACCTTGTATAACTTTTCATACATAAATGTGATGAAGTGACACTCTAGTCTATTTATTCAGGTTGAAAAAAATTACTCAATAGAATATGTATTACTATCATATTGGACCAAAAATAATTTTTTGGTAATCAAAAAATGAACATAGCCTCACATTTAACAAATTATTTTTGTGGAAGAATTTTTTGAAAAGAAAAAAAAATCGGTTTCTTAAATGAGTCTGCTTTTATCACATAATCATTCTCTTTATTTTATACCATTCCTTTTGAGTTCAAGTTGCATATAAAAATATAATTTATGCATATTATAATTCCATAAAGTCGAAATATTTCTTATTCTTAATTTTTGTGATATTTCTCCTTAAATCAACTTTGATCATAAAGTTTTGGAGCTCAACAATTTATCCTTCCTCTTTGTTTAATTTAATTGAACACTTTCTTAATCTAATTATTTATGAACCCTAGTAGCTCTTACTTTCCTCATGGAAACCTGCCCACAAACACAAGAACACTTAATAGAATTTTTAATGAGACTTTGCCTCCATTCAATTCTCACTTTTGTAGATCTATACACAATTTTTGTCATTCACTTTTGGATATGTCACCAGAATCAAATGGATGGAAACAAAACCCTACTGAAGAGCAATTAGACAGATTTTCATCATTCGACATGAATTCATGCAACATTGCCTTTGAACTACCTCATCCAGAATCAAATTCAGCGGTTTCGGAAAAGTTTCCACCAATTTTCTGTGAATCTTTTATTGAGCACCTTCGCATGTGTGGTTTCCCAGGATCAACTTTCGCTTGGAACCTAGATTGGTTTGACAAATGGAACCAGGTCTTGGCAAATATTCTCATTAAACACTGGGACAATGCCTTAAAAACCAATAATTTGATTGCATATCCAATTGACTCAACTCAAATTAGCTTCTCAAATCAAATAGGAGTTCTTCACCTTTGGTTATTAGGTCATGCTGATAGATTAAGACATGGGAAGGATTCTCATAGCTCTCAAGAAATAATCAAAGTGAGAAAGCATAAATATAGAATAAAAAAAAGTATGAAAATACCTTTTTCTTCAACCGTTTTTATTTATGACCTTTATTTCAAATAACAAAGATTCTTAGAATTCAGTTAACTGAACTAAACTTCTTAAACAACTTCCACATTGTGAAACTTATCACTACCTTTTCACAAACATCAAGTGTTGTTCAGACACCAAAATTGATAATGATGGATTGTTAAGACGTATCTTAATGCAATGGAGGTCTGAAGATTTTTCTAAAGTTGCACAATATCTTGACCAACAACACTTTCATATTCGAGATAATTCAACCTACTCTGGAAGTGTGCTAAAGGACTTGGCCTTGTACAAAAGAATCAGTTTGGTTTCAACATTATCCCCTAACATTAATCCTTCTCATGTCCCCTGGGGTTTGCCGAATGACTGTTATTCTCCCTTATATCTTGCATCTCTAAATCCTCAACAACTCAGACTTTTAAATCCTCAAAATCCCATAAATTTACCTTCTCTCCTTGAAATTCTTTCTTCCTCTAATGTGAGTGATTGATAAACTCCCTTAATAATAGGTTTGCACACTCATACTCCTCATTTCCACTGTTTGGGACACTTAGCCTTGAAAACAAAAACATAATTTTAATGATTACTATTATCATTAAAATTTATAGAAATGAATTTTGGCTTACATTGTTAGCTCCATTTTTTTCCTTTGAATCTTATACATGCTGAATTCTATACTTCCTTGTACAAAATAATTCAAAACATTTACTTCATTTTGCTGCCCCATTCTATACAGCCGATCAACAGCCTGTTGCTCAACTGCTGGATTCCAATTTGGCTCCTATTTCAACATTGAACATATAAAAAATTTAATATTTTTGTTCTTAATATGAAATAAAAGACATTGAGCTCACCATTATATATACATTTTGAGCACACCTGAGATCTATACCCACTCCTGCAGCCTGAATCGTTCCAACCAAAACTTGGCAATTTTTATTAAAATGGAATTCATGCATATTTTTGTCTCGCTTTGTCCTGCTGAGTTCACCCGTAAGCTGGGTATACCTAATATTGTGGTCATCTAAAGCCATTTTTATTCTATTTTGAAATATTAGAAAATTGTTTTTAATAAGCCAACACAATTTTGTAAAACAATTCATTATAGAATCACTTACATCTGCAAAAAGTCTGCAAAGTTGGAGAATATAACAGCTTTTGGAAAATTTATATCCCTTTCACCAGACAAAAAGTTTTTTAAGTGGCCTATAAGATGACAAATCTTTGCGGAATGCTGCCAGGTGAAATCAAAAGTTGGAGTTTCATCCAGATTTTTGTAGATTGGATGGTTGCAGAATTTTCTTAAAATCATTAGCTCTCTTAGAAACTCAGATGAGTCCCAAGGGAAGTCAGTGCTTCTGGAGGGCCCATATCGCTCAGCGAATCCTTCTTGAAGCACATCAAGTTTAGACCTCCATGGATCTGCTAATTGAACCGATATCCCCCTTTGAATCTTTTTTGGAAGAGACAAAATTGCATCCTTTGTTCTACGTAGGCTTATGACTTTCATTAAGTGATTGATTGATTTAATAGAATTAGCCTTTCCTTTTTGCAAACCTGGAAAAAGGAAATTCTTCCATAACCAGTCTTCTTGCCACTTTTTGATTCTAAGAAAAAATATGAGACTTTGAAGGTCAGTGGGCCTGTTCTGAAGTGGAGTTCCAGTCAAGCATAGTCGGTGTTGGGATTCCAAGTCAAATATTGTTTCAGCCCTCTGCGAGTAAGGATTTTTAATGTAACTAAAAGAATATTTATAAAAATTGATTATAAAAATTAAGTTTTAAGTTTTAGATATAGAAATGGGCACTAACTGAGCTTCATCTAAAACAACTCTATACCAAAAGAGCATTTGAGTCACCGGTATCTTTTTTTGGCTTTGATTTTTTGACATCTTTGGGCTAGCTATTTCATAGGTTGTTAAAACAATAGCAGTTTCCTGTAGCTCATTGACATTAGTATTTTGACAATCCTTCCCATAAAGAACCTTGAAAGGAAGCGCATTATCTTCAAAGTGCACACTTATTTCATTGATCCAATTCGATAGTGTTGCCAGGGGGCATATAATCAGTGTGGCTGAACTCTGATTAATACCTTCTTGATTTTCTGATACCTGGAATTTTCTTGCTTCACCTTGAGTTGCACTTATAAGAGAAAGAGTTGAAAGTGTCTTTCCCAAACCCATATCATCAGCAAGTATTGACCCGTTTCCTTCAGGCGTTAATTGATTTTTAGGAAGCTGATCTTTATAGTCATCGAATCCAGTTCTAAGCCAATGGTTGTCCTGGTGCCTCCACATGATATCCAACTTTTCCTTTAACATTCGTTCATTGTCAATCATAAAATTTATTGCTTGAAGTTGATGTGTTTTGAGAACTGTTTTGATTCCTCGGATAAGTTGATCAGCTTTCCAATCTTGAGTACTCTGAGATATTTGGAAAGAGCCTTCAAAAATTACATGCGGGATATTAAAGAAGATAGTGGAGTCTTAGTTCAGGATTGGACATAAATTGATTTGTGCAGAAGAAAATTCTTCTTTAGCAAGACTGATTAGTGTAATTGAAGAAAAGAGGCATCCCCAAAGTTGATACTGATTACCAAAAACTGGAACCAAGTAAGCATGAAAATAGAAAGGCTTCATAGGATTCAAGGCACTTCTTTGGTTTAAATGGTGAGATCCAGAGCCAATGTCACCCAATAGTGGTCCAATGTGCTGACTCCGCACTTGAGAAAGATTACAGACAAGGGTTGGTTTTCTTTCTTCAAATAGTCCAAAAATATGAACATTCAAATGGCCTCGCTGTAAAATCGTGGGGGTCGGTGAGTTTTGAAATCTTGAAATTACATTCATATAAATTTGATCGATTGTTATTGAGAACTGTCCAACACATCTGAGACTTGACATATTAAGTAAGAATAGTATCTGAAGATAGTGGTTGTTAAAAGATGAATTGAAGCAAAAAATGAAGAATCAGTTTTGAATAAAACAACAAAATAACTTTTTAGCATATGCTATGCTAAGCTCATAATTCTTTCACATGTATTATTATTATCTTTTTAATAAATATTGGAAGTAAATCAATGATAACTGAAATGAATAATATGGCTTAAAAATAAATCTTGAGCCTATAGAGTAAATTTTGGTTTGTGGAGGAAGAAAAATTTTCTCAATAAAAATGTGCTTTATTGTTACATTATAATCCCAAAATAGAATAATTTCACTCTTATTACACTTATTTATGTTTCTGTCTAATAGTAAAATGCTTTAGATGTCAGTTCAAAATCCAAATTGAAACTACTACCTAGAACGATGTCTTGATACTAACATACTTTTTGTAAGTCTTTGGACAGACACTTATGGTGATCTCAATAATATTAAAATTGATTTGAATTGTATGTTTTATCAAATATCTATGTAGTCTAGTGTAATAGTTGAGATACTACAGTTTAGCCTTCTGTTACCAACTTGGCAAGAAAATATATGTAGATATTCTTAGAACGAATATCAAATTTTGCTTTCCACAAGATGGGAAAGTGAATATTATGATATGTTAAGTGATATGTTCAAGCTTTGCTCAATCTGTGCTCAGCTCAAAATCAAAGTAATCACCAAGCTCCAAGAAACCTGTGATTGAGTTTGGTTGAACCTAGGTCTAACTGATTACCAAATCTTTGTCCAATTAATTTAAATCTGGTTTCACAATGAACTCCCAACAGCCTTCCAACAGCTTTCCAACCACTTCCCAACATTTTTAAATGAGGGGTATTGCTAGCAATACCCCCCCAAATTTTCTGTGGTGATAGTTTCTCCTATATTTAAAAATGCAATATATTTGTATTCTCTTATAGTATTATGCTTTGTAAAAAATAAGCTTTTTGATAAACATGCATGCAAAATTGTAAAATGTAGAGAGAAGGAAACATTTTGCTGATGCAGAGTATGGATACCTACTTAATGCTTGGTTGATATACATGAAACAAAAACTCAAATAAGTCCATGGCAACCAACTTGTTGATAAAATTCTTCAGAAAAAAATTAGCTTATTTTAGTAAGGGCTTCATAATAAATAAATAGTTTTTTCAATGGCTACCATCCAGTAACATATTTCTTATATACCGAAGTCTTAAAATACCACCATTTTTTTGTGTTTTTAAATGTGAAGAGCTTGGATGTCATTAAGAAAGAATCAGACCTTATTGGGAAGCTGTGAAGTGGTGTGGCTTTCAAAAAATCTCAGTCATACTCCAAACATGAAGAGGAAAGAAATTACAAAGCCCATATGGTTGGTACATCCAGCACTTCACCTAACTTAGGATCCAACATCCAAGATCTTGTAAGACATAAATATTTGGTAAATTAAGAGAAATTATGTTTCAAATATTCTCTATTTTTCTCTTTGCTAGTGGGAAGCCTTTTTCACATACTATTGGATTTCTACTGCAGTCAAACAAATTGAATTTGGAAGAGCTTTATGGCCAAAAGATAATTTGGAAAACAAAAAAAAAATTCATTTCTCCATCATTTAAGCAAAGGAGGTCTGCTCAATTTTTGTGTGAAAAAATCAAAAAACTCAAAATTCTTAGTAACTTAGGTAAAATAGATGATAGCAGAATCATCAGCCTGATTTCCCTTTCTATAGAGACAGTTATCAGTTGATTGCCACTCAATCCATTATTTGTCACCAAGACATGCTGTTCTAAGTGCTTTGCTCTTTATGAGTATATCCCAAAACACCAACCATCAATCTTATATTGTACTAAACCTTTTTATTCATCCTCACAGTGCTATTTGAAAAATTTAGGACAGAGAGAAGAGAATTTAAATTTTGATGAAATTTTATATCTGGCTGAGTACAAACAAGAAGAAGCAATCTACCATCCTTGTAAAAAATTTATTTAAAACATTTTGGTTGACTGGCTTTCAGGAAAGCTTCAACTAACCAAATTTGATATTCTGATTGAAAAAAAAAGATTTTATAGAAAACATGGAAAGAGATATAATGAAAGATGTATATGATGTTTTGGTATGGAAAAATTTTCCAGATATTTCTACAACTCAAAATAGAAGAGTTGATGGATATACAAAAACACATGTTAATTTAATCTTTAGTTTATATTTTGACTGGTTTAGGCCGGGTGGCAATATTAGGGGGTATCAAAGTTAGAATTTTGTAATTATTTAAAAGGCATTTCACAACACAAAAAGAAAGCCACATACTTGAAATTAATCCTCAGTAAAAAGGTGCTTTGGGGGCAAATATGGCATATTTTTTAAAAAAAACATGGTTTATTTGGTGAAAAAAAAAGGTATTTTGAAATGTAATATTTCTAACTTTGATACCCCCTATTATCTGGAGGTCATCAGAAATCTGTGGGTAATATCTTGTTGGTGTGTATGAGCTTGCCTACAGAAGATTAATACAAAACTGAAAATCTATTTTTGTATGCTATTATTCCCGGTCCAACTGAGCCAACAAGTGAACAAATAAATCATATTCTGAAGCCTCTTCTCAATGAACTAAAGACTCTATGAGATGGCATATTTATTGAAAAAACACCCCACTATATTCAAGGCCAAAAAATAAGGGCTACATTAATTTCTTTAATAGGAGACATTACTGCAATGCGAATGATTTCTGGTTTTGCAAGTCACTCAGACATTAATTTCTGCTCAGTCTGTCATACTTCAAAAGATTTAATTAGTGAGAATAAATTTGAAAATTTTTCCTTACATACTCATGAGGATCATATGCACTGTGAAGAGAAGTGAAAAAAGTGTTGGTTACATTTGGAGCAGGTATCTATTTTTAGTTAGTCATGGGTTTTGATGGAGAAAGCTGAATAAAATTGTATATTGGCATCCTATAAAATATTTCTCAATTGACTTGATGCATTCAAAAATGCTTGGAAATCTTAAAGATCACAGTCTAAATTTTTATCTAATACAAAATTCCACAATTGAGCAACAAAAAAAGTGGAAAAAGGAAAAAAATTAACATATAAGAAGAGACAATGATGATTAACATTCTGATATATATCTAAATAAGCAATAAAAAACATAAAATTAGCTTGATCAGCACTAATGCTTAAAATATTGAATCAGTGGGACAGCATAAAAGACTATGATATACAAGTACAACAAGACCATAAAAAACATATCTTAGAGTGGATAGTGAAGGAGCTGAATCAGAAGGATCAAATAGAAGGACAAAGTCATCAAGTTCTGAACTTCACTTTCAAACCTTAGAGTTTGGCTCAGAACATCCTTCTGGAAGTGGAAGTGGAGATTTGAACTTAAACTTTAGGTAAACGAGTATTAGCATATCTGAAAGTAAAATATCTAATAAATCCCTTGATGATATTGGAAATAAGAAAGAAAAAAGAAGGTGAAAGAACTGGAAATCCACAATTGTCAGCCACTAAGCTAGAGGCAATGTGGAATGTCATTGAGCAAACCGTAAAACCCTCCTAAATTTCATGAGTTTCAAAACAAGTAAGATCTAAAAAGTCAGGTTCCCTCAAATCTGCAAAGTTGCATGTAATTTATACTGTTTACTTTCCTTTTTCACTTATCCCCCTTTGAGTAGAAAAATTAAATCAAGCCCAGACATCAGTGATGTCAGACCACAAACCTAGAGAACATTATATTCTCAAGTCACTCACCACTTTAGGTGCAATTGCCAGCTTATTGACTTTAAAAAATTTATCCACTGATGAATTAGATGAATTAAAACAACTTCTATTGGAGTATTTTAGCTGCTTGGAAAAAGGTTGAAAAAATATCCATTTTAAGCCAAATCTTCATTTCACTCAAAATTTTCCAAAATGATTAAATGTTTTGGTCCACCTGTAGGTATGGATTTTTGGGCTGCTGAAAAATTTAATGCTATATAATTGGAAAATCCAAAAAATCATCATCCAGGTATTTAGTTTGGTAATTTGGTGCTTAAAAATGCAAATGAGTGAATTTATTTTTATTGAACATAGAATAAATACCACAGAACATGCTTGAGCGCTGGAATCAGAAGTCTAGGGTATTGGAACTAGGTGAAGCTAAAGATGATTCCCAGTATAGATCAAATATTGAAAAAATTGAGTAGGATACATAAAAAAGACATACACATGTAACTGAGGCATTATTTACAAAATGGGTAAGGGCATGCTTGGGAAAAGAGACATATAAACAGAATTTTTTACCATCAGAGAAGGAAGGAAACTGGGTAGTTGAAAATTTAGCAAGAATATTGGTACATGGAAAGCGTTATACAAATCATGAAAAGAATCCTTGGAATTCTACCATTGAATTCTACTTTGGAAAAGATAGTCAGTTTAGGCATATTTATCAGCTTCTTAGTTCAAAGAATGATAATGAAAAAGTATATCTAATTGTTAGTCCATTTAAAGAGCTTATACCAGAAGATACAAAAAAGGATTCCTATGAGGGGTTTTGACAAGTGCATTCCCTTTTAGTAAGAGTAGAAAAAGCAAAACAAATTGTGATTAATCAAGAGTCAATTATTGGACATGTGTCCTCTTAACAGCACCAAAGGGTAATGTTTGGGATAAAGTACATTGCCATCACTGCTGTTGGAGTTCAGATACTAGTAAGTTAAAAATTAAAAAACATGGACATTTTATTTTTCTTGATATATTTGAAATTATTTAGGATTGGTAATAATTTGGAAGATTTAGAGTGTTTGTAAAAGATTTTTGGAAAATATAGAGGTAAGATTAATGAATAAAACATTTTTAGATTTTGCCTAATTGTTTAAGCAAACAATAAAAAGGCATTCTTTATGGTTTAGAAACCCTGCTATTAATTAGTGACATTTAATTGTAAATGTAAGTCCAACTAAAAGGAATTCAATGTACTATAAAAAGTCTGCCTATACTTGAAAAATATTATAAATAGCTCAGAGCCAGGGTCGAAAAATTTAAGGACCATATTTTACAAGTCAATAAAACCAAGTTTTAAACTAATTTTTTCACTTGAATATTTTATTCATTAACTTCATAATTAAAATGTTTAACTAATTTCTCTTTAATATTATCTTTCCTATTTTCTGAAAGATAATAAATTTAGTTTTATTTTTTATAAAGCTCAGAATTTCTAATACCGGTGATGACATGAATGTAGATACTCCATTAGCAAGTAAATTTAGAGGGAAAAATAATTCTCCTCATCAAAAACTTAGAATGGGTGATTCAGGTCTTGATCCCCCGGAAAATTCTAGATAAAATCCAGGTAAACCCTAACCTCCTCCTCAGTCTTCATCAGATCTCAAAATTTGATCAAGTGATTGCTCTTATGATATCACAAATACAGATGGTAAATCTGCACCTTTTAATTTTCAGCAGAAAGCAGAAAGTGTAGGGAATGATCGGGCTATTATGTTCTTGAATCAGTTTCTTGTGAACAGTGGGGAACACACTTCTACTAACCCAGCAGCCAGTACCAGTGGACATGGTGAGTAAAAATTTTCAAAATGATTTTATGTTTTAAAATAGGCTTACCAAATTTTATTTTCAAAAATTTGCAGTTATTCCCTCACTTATAATTCAAGCTACTGATCAGTGCAGAATAATTGATACTGAGTCACTTCAAAATGACCAAAACTTGAAAATTTTTAGAAGCATAGTTACTTGGTGTGATGTACCAAGAAGCCCAGATTCTATTAACTGAAATATCACCGCGCAATACAGGGGGCGGACTTGTTAGCAAGTCCGCAACCTTGGACTCAAATTCACCACAGATTGAACACACATTGAGCTATTGACAAAGGAACCATACAATCAGGGATGAACGCCACTCAGCAGAACAGTTTTTGTGGGTCTTCAAGTAGAGCTCAGTAGGAGTTCAGTATGAGTTCAGTCTGAGTTCCATCTGAGTTCTGTCTGAGTTCAGGTTGGGGACTTGCTAGCAAGTCTACCCCCTTTATTGCGTAGTGTATCTAGCACTTTTTGAAGTTCTGTCTTGGTGGACCCATTAATGTATCTCAGTTTCCTATTGGCCCAACAAATAAAGAACTTACAGATTGGAAAAGTTTGCATGATTACAAACAATTGAAAATTGAAACAGCATAAAAACAGGTTCAAAACATACCACAGGAAACTTCAGCTTCTGATTGTCAATTTATTTTAACAAATACTGCCATATTCTTATGTTCCAAAGTTCATCTACCAACTTTAATTTCAACTCCTGAAACCAAAGAACTAAAGAGAGAAGCTGATGTACCAATCTCTCTAAAAATATTTTTGGAACAAGAGTTTCAAGAGAAAGGATATTGTCAAATTGCTTTTGATTAGAACTGTCAAAATATTTCCGAGTAACAATGGAATCAAGTAATTGGGAGTGTATTATCAAACCAATGTACTAAGTTTCTCTCAAAATTAAAAAATATTTATTCAGAAAATATCAGGTTTATAAAAATCATTGTTGAGAAATGGGTGGCCAAAAAGGGAAAGGAGATTCAAAAGGTGGTCAGTCAAAACAGTGAGGTGATTGATGCAAGTAGAAAGGAAAAGAGACCAAGAGCATAGATAACATGTTAACAAACAAAGGTATTTATTAAAAGCAGAATAACTAAAGAAAGTCTTTTACTAATTTGATTTTATTTTAGATTTCAAAAACTGCCACAACATGACAAGAAAAAAGTGCAATGATCAGCCAAGCCTGGTAGCACTTTTTCAAGATACAAGTCTCATGTCTAATTTAGAAGAATCCCAACCTCATCCATAGGGAAAAAGTCCTATACAATTAGTTTCTGGATGGATAAATCTAATGCTTGATGAAATTTTAGATAAAATGGACAATTTGACTAAAAAGATGTCCCATTCAAATGTTAAAATGGCTTCAATGAAGAAACTTTATAATTGAAGGAGTCACTTAATGTTTGAGAACATATAGATTTTTCCAAATTTAATGAAGAACTAGATCAAGCAGCAGCAAGTTTAATTTTTTACCCTACTTGTAACCATATATATAGAGTGATAGTATTTTTTTTAAAATAACATTATTATTATTTTTTTTAAAAAAATACAAATTGATGTATAAGATAAGATAGAGCAAAAGTATTTACAATTATGAAAATATTTAGAATAGAAAAATAGATATATATTTTTTTAAAACTTTAAGACATGATAGAAGTTTTGATTAAATAAATGTGAGATTTTTTTATGCACAATATATTAACTTTAAGTAAATTAAATTGAATCACTTCTCAGATACTTACTACAAGATAAAATTAAATCCTAAAACAATAATAGAATTAGACTCTAAATTTCAATTTAACATACCTTTTTTTAAATAATTATAATGGATTTTTTATTGGATAAATGTCACGAATGATTAGTATAAAGATTGATAAACATACTTCAGTAGAATTTAAGTATTGTGCTATGTGTCCAGTACAAGATCAGCCAAATCTTTTCTGGAAACTTTTACCAAAAATATTTGTGATGCCATAAATTAAATTCATTTTATAGCCTATTGATTTTTGGTTTTACTTGAAATTTTAAGTCACTGGTCTTGGAAAAAGTGTCCATCACAAGTTTGGCTGAACTTGTGCTGGAAAATTTTCAAATTTGTGCTGGTTGGATGGATATATATTTAAGTTTAATGAGGTGTTCCTTATTAAAGTGTCCAGAAAAAATTCTGCTGAATTTGTGCTGGGCACTTTTGTCAATGAAAGTAACTTATTTTTTCTAGAAAGTTAAAAAATAGGCTAGAACATGAAGATATTTGGTGTCACCAAATTGTTTTATAGTAAAAGTATCCACACAAGTCTAGCCAAACTTGTGCTGGACACTTTTATAGGAAACACCTAATTAATCTTAAATATATATCCACCCAACCAACTCCAAATTTGAAAATTTTCCAGCACAGGTTTGGCCAAACTTGTGCTGGACACTTTGGCCAAGACAAGTGACTAAAAATTTCAAGAAAAAAAATCATAAGGTTATAAAATAAAGTTAATTGATGTCATCAAAAACATTTTTTTAATAAATGTGTCCAGCACAAGTTTTGAAAAACTTGTGCTGGTAACTTTTTCAATATGAAGTAGGTAAGGTGCATGTTTATTTTAAACAAGTGAGGTGTTCCTCATAAAAGTTTCTAGAAGAAGTTTGGCCGAACTTGTTCTGGACACTTTTACCCCAAAAAACATTCTGATGGCATCAAATATCTACATGTTATAGCCTATTTTCATTTAATTTCCTTGAAGTAATATGTTAATGTCCATAACCAAAGTGTCTAGCACAAGTTTGGACATACTTGTGCTGAAAACTTTTATGAGGAACACCTCACCTCTCTTAAATAAAAATTCACCTTACCAACTTCATATTGAAAACATGTCCAGCACAAGTTAAACCAAAATTATGATAGACACTTTTTCCAAGACCAGTGACTAAAAACTGCAAGGAAGACCAAAAAAATGGCCCATATAATGAAGATAATTGATGGAATCAAATTGTTTTCTTTTAAAAGTGCCCAGAAAAAGTTTGGCCAAGCTCCTTCTGAAAAAATTTGCAATATAGATTTGGTAAGGTGCATTTTTATTTAAGAGAAGTGAGGTGTTCCTCATAAATGTCTCCAGCACAAGTTCAGCCCACTTGTGCTGGAAACTTTTACCAAAAAATAATTTGACTCAAACAATTATCTTTATTATATGGGCTATTTTTTTTGGTTTTCCTTGCAATTTTCAGTCACTGGTCTTGGCCAAACTGTCCATCACAAGTTTGGCCAAACTTGTGCTGGACACCTTTCCAATATGAAGTTGGTAAGGTGCATTTTTATTTATGAGAACTGAAGTGTTCCTTATAAAAGTGTAGAGCACAAGTTCAGCCAAACTTGTTCTGGAAAATTTTACCAAGAACAGTGACTAAAAATTGCAAGGAAAACCAAAAATCAATGGCTATAAAATGATTTTAACTGATGGCATCAAAAAAATTTTTAGTTAATGTGTCCAGCACAGATTTTGCTGAACTTTTGCTGGACACTTTTTCAATATGAAGTTGATAAGGTGCATGTTCATATATGAGAAGTAAGGTTTTCCTGATATAAGTGTCCAGAAAAAGTTGGGCCAAACTTTTTCTAAACACTTTGACAAAAAACAATTTAATTACATCAATTATCTTCATGCTGTTGCCTATTTTTATTAAATTTACATGAAGTAATAAGTTACTGTCCATGACCAAATTTTCCAGCAGAAGTTTCTCTGAACTTTTTCTGGACACTTTGACCAAGGAAAGTGACTAAAAATTGCAAGGAAAAGCAAAAAAAATAGCCCATATAATAAAGTTCATTAATGGTATCAAATAGTTTTTTGGTAAAAGTTTGTAGCACAAGTTTGGCCAAACTTGTTCTGGACACTTATATGAGGAACACCTCACTTCTCTTAAATAAACATGCACCTTACTAACTTCATATTGGAAAAGTTTCCAGCACAAGTTTGGCCAAAATTGTGTTATAAACTTTGGCCAAGACCAGTGAATAAACATTGCAAGGAAAACCAAAAATCAATAGGCTATAAAATGAAGTTAATTTATGGCATTGAATTGTTTTTTGGTAAATGTGTCCAGCACAAGTTTAGCTGAGCTGTCTATGGACACTTTTATGAGGAAACACTCACTTCTCTTAAATAAAAATTCTCCTTACCAACTTCATATTGGAAAAGTGTCCAGAACACATTCAACAAAACTTGTTCTGGAAAATTTTACCAAAAAAAAATTTGATGCCATCAATTATCTACACTATATGGTCCATTTTTTTGGTTTAACTTTTATTTTTTAGTCACTGGTCTTGGCCAAAGTGTCCATCAAAATTTTAGAAAAACTTGTGCTGGCTACATTTCAAATATAATGTTGGTAAGGTGGATTTTTATTTAAGAAAAATGAGGTGCTCCTCATAAAAGTGTGCAGCACAAGTTTGGCCAAAAAGGTGGTGGAAACTTTGGTCATGGACAGTAACTTTTCACTTTAAAGGAAATTAAATAACAATAGGCTATAACATGAAGATATTTGATGCTATCAAAATGTTTTTTGGGTAAGAGTGTCCAGCACAAGTTTTGCCAAACTTGTGCTGGACAGTTTAATAAGGAACACCTCACTTCTCTTAAATTAACATCCACCTTAGCAAATTCATATTGGAAAAGTATCCAGCTCAAGTTTGGCCAAACTTGTGATGGACAATTTTACCCAAAAATTTAGATGGTGTCAATTATCTTCGTTATGTGTGCTTTTTTTTTCTTTCCTTGAAATAATAAGAGAGTTTCCAGGTATAGAGTGTTTAGCAAAAGTTCTTCCAAACTTGTGCTAGACAATTTTATGACAAACACCTCATTTAACTTAAATATACATCCACCCTACCATCTTCAAATTATAAAAATGTCCAGCACAAGTTTGTTCAAACTAAGGCTGGACACTTTTACTCAAAAAAGATTGATGGAATTAATTTTCTACATATTCCTTACCATTGTATTTTGATAAAGAGGAAACATTTAGCTATTTGTAGGTAATTTCAAGTATATTATGAGTAGTTAATATTTTCATTTTGAGGTCAATGAGCAAAATGGTTTTTTGCAATTACTAGTAATTTATTTCCATCAATATTTATAAAAAATTGGTTATAATTTTTATAATACCTATTCCTAATATTCCTTTTTGATTTGATTATTTTTTTAGAGCTGATTTATAGTTTTTTACTATTTTTTCAACCAATTTTTATATCAATGTAAAAAATACCATGATTAATCCTGCTATATTTGTTTTGACTGTACCTGTTCAATAATAGCTCAAGTCAGAAACATATATCCATAATCTATTTTCTTTTTCAACTTAGTTATTTTAGTGGAATAAGTTCATCAATTACTTTTGAATGATGTTTAAAGTGTGGAACCTTGTAAAAATCTGTAAAATACTTTTAAATAATTGTGAGTTGGATACTTTGTTATTGGAATTTATAGGGCAAAAATTTTAATTAATTTTATACTTTATTCACATTTTAAGAATTTCAAGTGTTTATATTTCTGATTTATTATATAAATTTAACTTAAACTAAGTTTAGAATAGGTTTTTGCTGCAGGGTGTCAGTGCAGCCCAAAAAAGCTCCTATCATAGAATAAATTATTTTTTTTTGATAATTTTATATAATATTCTTTAGTGTTAACTTTTTTATACCCTTTTTTTAAATTATCTTTTTCAATTTATTTTGTCCCCCTTTTTTTATAAAACAAAAATATGTCAAAATTTCAAATAATAGATCCATTTTCATATTGCATGATATTGATATTTACAAATAAATTTAAATATTTAAATTACTTAAATTTAAATTCTCAACTATTTACCCTTTACTATTCTCAAATTACAAATTGTACATTTTCTTTGTTTGTCATAATTTAATGTCCCCAATTTATATGTCTAGTTAATTCCCTTTCATTATTAACCCCATTATTATTAGTAGACTATTTTCCAATATGCTTGCTAGCGTGATCCCATTTTAAAAGATCCCCTATTAAAACCTGCTTCTGGTAATATATAAACCCTCTTTTTTTGTACCACATTTCTCAATTTGTTTATTTCTTTCAATTTTACTACTGTTTTCTTTTGGTTATCACATTTATCTGTGTTATTACCACTTGAAAATCCCAATATTAATATACATTTTTTATCTCTTTATTAACTTGATATAATTTTTATATTCAAGTAATAAGTCTTTAAAATGCCTTGTGATAAACAGACACATCCTTTATTTAATATTTATTACTTTATCTCTTGTATCTTCTTAAACTAACTTTTCTTTTCCATTAATATATTTGATAAATTAGCACCAACCAGTTATTTGAAAAAATCACATCAGCATCCTTGATTTGAATCCTTCAAAATAAAGAAACAACCACCTCTAGGCATGTATCCAAACCCCCCTTCTCTTGAAAAAAAAGACCAAAATTACCTGATCTCAATATGGCAATATACTTGAATTCACCAAAGGCAAAACTGAAGAACTACTTTCAACTTTTATCCAGAAGCCTTTTCCATCTTATATTTCAAATTCCTATAAAAATGTGCTTGAATACATTTATGAAATAGAAAAATGTAAGCAATTATTTTATATTAACTTCTTTAAATTCAGAAGGATGAATTATTGATCCTTTTTCTTCAAAAATAATTCAGTTTCAGCTTATGAAAAAGGTATCATTGTTCCCAATGATGTAATTATCATCAAAGACAATGATGATAATGAAAGAGCTTACACTTAAGCCTTGCATCAACATTTTAAGAGGGAGATAAGACTATTCATTGATGTTCAAAAAGAATGAGACTTTCTAGGGGCTCTTGTTTTGACAGTGCTACTAAAACTCCTCCTGCCAAGGATTCCTCTTATGCAACATCACAAAAATCTAAACAAACTAGCCAAAACAAGTCAAAAAGGTATGTCATTTGTTTCATGAGTAATATAGAAAACCATTTTCTATTAGTATTTAAAGCTATCTCCAAAATGTTTAATTTTTTATTTATTGCTTCATATCTTTTCTTTGTCTTTTAATCCAGCTCTAATAACCACAATCACCCCAAAGCTTCAACTAATACTGAATCTTGCTCTAATGAAGAAGAAGTAGAAGACAATGACAATCATTAAATTTTGAAATATGAAGCTTCTCTAGCTCAAAACGATGATGAAGCTACTTCTGCTGATGAGGTTGAGAAAAACCCCAACGAAGAAATCAATCCACCTAGACAGGCACACAAAAATCCTTAAAATTTGAAGAAACAGCTTCTAGTTGCTGTATCTTCAAAATCTAGAAAAAAAATTCAAAAATCCTACAGTCTCTATCATCTTCAAAAAAAATTGCTAATCATTCCCTTCCTTAAACTCCAACAATGATCAACAACTCGAAATTACATAAGCAAATAACTGAAATTCATTGATTTTTTGAAGGTAGAATCAATGGTCAAATGGTACTTATGGCATGGCCAGAAATCAATCAGTTATTCAAAATCCTTTTTTCTGTTTCTCTCAATGAGCCACAGGGAATTTTGAAAAAATTGAATTTTCTATTGAAGAAATCTGCTCATGAAAAAATGCTTACAAAAATTAATGAATTATGTATGTGTTACTTACTTGAAGTTTGTTTATTCATTTTATGATAACCAATTGATTTGTTATTTTTTTAGCTTTTTATTTTCTCAATTTTGACAGTTTTCAGATCTGAGTGGTCAATAATTTGAGCTTTGAAAATTTTGAAAATTTTTGTAATTCTGAAGAACCAAACTCAAATAATCTTTCTCTGATTATGAAGACTGATCACCTTGAATCATTGATGATATGCATGATATCAAGACTTGTTAGCTAAAGTGCTCACCAAAATTCTTTATGGGAATCTCTCATTTCATCATCTATTTATCTTACTTCTATATAGTTTACCCTTCCTTCTGAAAAATCTGACTTCAATCCAGATTTTCCTATTGAACCTGCCCTATACATTCTATCCTGCCTTACACATCTGAAGAGAAAAGTTTATGATATTTTTGACAGCTCAACATCACCGTTAATTGCTGCAAATTTTTCAATGACTCCTCAGGGTTAATTTATAATCATAATAATTGATTTCATGTTTTCAATAATAATTTTCGAATCTAGCGAGGCTGCTTCAAATATATCTTACTGATATCAAGGTCAATGATACCAAAACCAGGGGATGATAAAAGAGTCTTAGCCTTCTTGTATTTTAATTGATAGTGCTTGAAGCATTCAGAAATCTGTTTAGGTAAAAGTTTAATACTTTCCTTTGTCTTATTGGGTAATTCATTTGCCATTAGAACATATGCATTTAATTTTGATTCAGGGGGACATCCTAGTTTAGTAGAATTCTTAGTAAAAAAGCAAGAGTAATAATGAGCTTTAGTTCTCAGCAACTTGATAAGTATAAGATAATCATCTTTTTTAGTTAAAAAATGTTTGATTTATATGCTGTGAGGGAAAAGAGGGAGTAATAGAATTTGAAGAACAACTGGAGAAAGGCTGCCTTTGAGAAAATCTATGAAAAAAAGGCATGTTAAGATATTTGAAGACAAAAAGTAGAAGAAACAAACAGATGGGATGGGGAGGGGTTCTAAGGAGATAGAATGAATAGAAAGGATGGGAGTTCACAGAAAGGAAGGTAGACTGGAATATCCAGAAATTTGTCCAAGATGTGGTTATGAAAAATTCAGGATAAATATTTCAGCTATAGGTAATCATTGAAAAATAAAAGTTCTAATAGCCCAACTGTTAGAAACAATAATTGTGGAAGATATTTGGGGTATGATGATTTTTATCCGCAATTGATTTAATTTCAGATCAGTCAACATTAATACCCCTTTTATAAAGATTTTACTACTCAAAAACTTTTATTGCATTACTTATACATTGATTTTTTTATTTAAGTAGCTTTTGTATTTTATTTTGGTGAGAACTTTCCTCTTTAAATTATTTAAAAGGTCTACACATATTATTGAAACTAATTAAACACTGAAAATTATTATTCTTTGTTTAATTTATTAAAAAAATGACTTAAAATAGGTTTTAAATAATAATCAGCAGTAGTTGAATTAAAATTCAAGCTACTGATGTTAAGTTCAGTTCATTTTCACCCTTTTTTAATGATATCTTCATCAATATTTAACTCTCATCTCACTTTTGCTGAATTAAGATTTAAGATTGTAGAATTTCTAGAAAGTCTGCTTCAAATATTGTGTGGTGAATTTTATAAGTTTTGATATGAAAAAAAGAAGTAAAAATTAGTTTGACAAATTCTCCATTTTGGATATTTTGTAAAGAATTTTTCACATGAAAATCTAATGGGATTTTTGATAAGAATATTAAAATAATGATAAATGGAGAAAAAAATGGAAAATTATGAAACTATTTCATGTAAAAGTAATTATGAGCCATGTTAAAGAAGTCAAAGTAACTAGTCATTAAACATTTTAATTAAGTTTTAAACTTAATTGATATATTTATTAGTTTTTAAATATTCTATAATGAAAACTTCTTTTTGGAAAAGTCTTCAAGTTGACATGTGAGTTTCATCTGATCCAAAAGGAAACTCTACTCAAGAGATTTATCCTATTTCTCTTATTTTTCAATACTTTGAGATAGCTTGAATTTCCTCCCCAAGAAGCCTTGTGATCTATCATCTCTCTTTAAAGATAGATTTTTTTATTTATTTTGAAATCTGAAAGTCTCTATTGAAACTTTGACTTTTCCTAGAGTGTTAAAAATATTAACTAAAAATAAAACAAAAAGAAGACTTAATTATTAACAGGCATCCTATAACTTACCGACATCATGTTCCTTTAAAAAGTTTTTTTATAGAATAAAAAGGGGTTTAAGAAGTATTAGCTCTTTTCTTTTATCTTTTACTGATGAAATTTAGAGTAGTTGAAGCCCTTTTCTTTTTGTTGTATGTATTTGGTATATATATATCATTATAGTTTTTTTTCTAGAATTATACTCAGTTAATTGTGGCTCCAAGTTTTGTTCTTAAGTGTTTTTAGAAATAAGAAAATTAAAGTAAATAGAAGATAAATAAATCATCTAGCACCACACAATATGGGGGGGCAGATTTGGTAGCAAGTCTGCAACCTTTAAACTAAATTCAAATCTAATTGAGCACACATTGAGGTAGTGATGAAACAATAAGTAATTAAGTGTGAAAATAAATTGAACATCTGATGAAGCTGGATTGATTATTTATTGAGGTACATGTGTACATTTTTTGAAACAATATTCGAAGCATTAAAAACACAATTTTGTAATGGTATGTTCAAATACTCCCTCCACACTGCTAAGACAGTCTGGAAAGTTACAAAATGTTTAAAATAATTTTACTCTTTTTTGCATATAAAACTAGACACACTCAAATTTAAATTGAAATAAAGGTTATCTTAAACGTTCAAATAACTTTAAATAATTGTTAATATATGGTTAAAGTATAAGGCACTATAATAAATCATTTAAGAAAAATATTTTAAGAATTAATATCTTCCAATTAATTTCCCCAGTAAGAATTTGAATAAAAAAATTGTTCTTTAATTATTCAAAATGATTTTTTTAATCATTATTAATATTTAAAATATCTGAAAAATGTAATCCAGTTATAAAAATGAAGGGAATAATACTTTGTTGATAAAGTTGAGCTCTAATATAAATACCTATTCTATTTTATATTTAATAAATAAAAAAGATATGCATGTAATAGTATTTTTTACAATACATTAACTCTTTATCTTCAAAGTATGAAAAAATAAAGAAATAAAATGAAACTTTATTAGAATATATATTATAAAAATAGTTTATTTCATTTCTATTTGTTTTTTGAGTTGATTCCATTCTTGGTTCCATTCTATATAGCATATTTCATATGATTTATCATTATTTTATTTTGTAGAACACTATTACTTACCTCTCCATCCCTTACTTATTTCTTAAACAAAAAATTATCTTCAATATTATTTCTTTTTTTAAAATTTCTTTTATTTTCTCTTAAAACAAATATTTTCATGATTTTAAACCTTTTCCTCTACTATAAAATTTACTCTTACCCTTTAAAAGCATTCCTACCCCTTTTCACTTCTTCCCAATCCTATCTATTACTTCCCCTGACCTTTATTCCTGTTATAGATCTTAGAAAACAAGAGTATTTTTCAGAGAAGGAAATGAAAAGGTATTTATAAGAGAATAAGTGTAGCAAAAGTAAAGAGTGATGAAAAAAATTGGAGATATGGGTTGAAAAAAAGGGGTAGAGAGGGAAGTAAAATGGATATTTAGAGGTTGTAAATATAATTAAGGATAGAAAAAGGGATCAGAATGGGTTTGGGTTATTTGAAGGTGTGGGGATTAATTTTAAGGGACAAGATTTAGGTTGAGATTTGTGGGATAGGGAGTGGAAGGAAAAGGAGAAGAGAAAAGTGATAGGTGATAGGTGAGTAGAAAACCACTTGTTGAGCACATATGATCACAGGTAACGGTGCTAGTAAGAGTTAGAAAATTAGAAAAAGTGGTTGAGAAAAATTGAAATAAGAGGGTGGATGCTATTATATTACCAAACATCAGAATTCACCTTCATCTAATATTTCTTACTACAGAAGCAGCTTTATTTCAATCATATGAATACTGAGTTATTGCCATAAATTCTTCAACCTGTTATACTAAAGTGTAGACCTCAATTTTAAATTTTACTGAAAAAAAATTCTAGTTCAAGGTTTTTTATAGATCTTTAGTAATTCAAGATAAACAAGTTTATACCACTTATATCTATAATAAAATTGAAAAAAACAAAAGTAATGAAATTTTGAAATTAATCAATAAATAGTAACACATTCCTCATTTTCAATAATTGCATTTTATGGGGATAATAATTTTACAAATATTTAAAGAATCATTCAATTTTTATTATCTATAAAATACTTTGAGAGGAAAAAACCTAAAATGAAACTAAAAAATCAAAATTATATTTAGTAACAATTAAAAGAAGGCATTTACATTAAATAGAATCTATAATTAAATATTATTCAACATATTTCAACATGACTTTTGGGATGAATTATTGAATATTAATCTTCTATAGTTTGCTGATTGTAAGCTACAGATGTTGTTCCTATTCTCCATAAAATTTCACTTGAAATTTCATAGAAAACCTTTTTACATGTTTTAAATTTAAGACTCCTTTTTTAATTTTTCTATAACTATCTAAAAAAAAAAATCAATTTATTTTCAATAAATTCAAATAAATTTTTTAAATATATTGTTTTAATTTTCATCCTTCTTTTTCCTAAGTAAACTTTTTCATTCAAAACCATTTAGTTAATAGAATCATACATTTATAAATTTCTTAATATCTTATCATAAGGTTTATTTCAGTCTTAATAGATCTATTATTGAACTCTTAATGCAACTCTTATCCTGAGTATTCTTCAAATTAACTTAAAGATTAAAAATATTTGATTACTTTGAATTTTTTAAAAAAGTTTTAACAATGAAGAAACTGGTATATGGTGTAAATTATAAGCTTTAAAATTAAGTAAATAGGTATCTGGGAATAAACAGACCTAATAAAATCAATTGTTTTCAGTTTTTTTAAATGAGAGCTATAAGAGACCTACTCATGAAGAATTATTTTTTTACCCCTATACACCACACAAATTTTGGAGGCAACTTGCTAGCAAGTCCTCAGCTTGAACTTAGATGGAACTCAGACTGGAATTACAATGAACTGATACTGAACCTTACTTTGAGCTCATATTGAGTTATTAACATGGAATGAATGGTACTGTGCTGAAATAATATTGATATTTTAATGAAAAATTAATAGAAACACAAAATTGGGGAGCTTAAGAATCTGATTAATCCACAGTATTTTTTGATAAAACACAATTTAATTCTAATTTTGAATCTCAATTAATCAGTAAAAAGACTTAAAATTACAGCACTTATTTCAAAATTATTACTTCTAAGCTTTCTTATGAGTGAATTCATTTTTTCAGAAAAATTTAAAATTGTATATGTGGCTCTTTTTTTTGAAAACTCCTTTTAACCCAGAATTTGAAGCTTATATTTTTAATTATAACTCCTATGACCTGTTTCTTTATTTCATGTATCTTTATATTTTTGTTCATTCAACATAATTATTTTAAATTCAGTTGAGTTATCCAAAAAAATATTGAAACATCAATTATTTCAGACTGAGTTCAGGTAAAATGAAATTAATAGCTTGATTGGTCATTTTTTAGAAGATTTTAATGGTCCTAAATGAATACTGTAGTAAAAATCCAATAATTTCTAAAATATAACTAAATATAAGGGTCTCAGTAATTTTAATCTCACTAATTATATATATGGGTTAAAATCTTATAGTTGGTAGTAAAATAGATTGAATAATTCAGATACTATTTAAAGACTTTATAAGAACTATTTATATGTAATTTAATTGTATTGGCTATATATTTTGATTGTAATGATAAAGAATGTAGAAAACAAGACCAAAATCCCCCTCCTTTTATTCCCAATAATTCTCCAATTAACCCCTTGATTTACCAGTCCTATCAATTGCTAATGACGCCTCATTCTAGCAAAAGAAACTGTCAAAGAACATCAAGAATTACCTATAACATATTTAGAATGATATCACCAGCCAAAATCCTGGAGTAATAGGGATAATCCATCAAAAATAAAGATTAAGAAAAAAGAGAGTATATGTGTGTATTATCTTAAAATAAAAGACTAAAAAAAGAAAGAATAGCATCTAATATTACACAAAATATAGGAGGATCAACAGTAGAAATTATGGGGCTAATTGTGGCAATATACTATGTGAAATTCCTATCCAAAAATAAACAATATTGACTGAGAAACCACTGAGAAAACCAAAAAAAGGCATGAGATGTGTGGTAACTACATTCAGTCCTTGTCAGGCACTTCAATGGGTAAATTCTTGACTAATTTAGATAAGTTTAAGCGTGGTAGTGAATTAAAGGTTCCAAGCTTCATGTTTTTAATGAAATTAGTGCATTTAATAAGGTGAATGCACCTATAATTAAATAAGGACACTAAATAAGTGACTGTTGCCTATTTTAGTGTGTTTCCCCACAATTGGCATATAATTTCGGGCAATTATAGTTTGAAAAATTTAAACTTGCTAAAAATGAAGCTATTCACACGGTAAAAATGCAGGCAGAATATGTCCTGTACACAGAAGCCATTTTTGGCATAAAAAACACCAAGTTTGAAAACTGTTATTTTAATGTATTTTAGTAGCCAAATCATTAGTCCAAATTGAGAAAATTTGATCTGTGAAAGTGAATTTTTAATATTATTTAATTTAAAGGTCATATAGTCAACTATTAAGTGATTTAAAGCATATTTCTTGTTTTTCATTTTCACATAAAACAATAAAAACAACAGCTTTAAGTCTACTTAAAAATTATGCAGCCTTATTTTTAAAGTTTTTAAGATTACCCTTGAATATTTTAATTTAATAATAGGGGGAATCAAAGTTAGAGATTTACAATCACTTAAAAGGTATTTTAGAGCACAAAAAGAAAGCCAAAAACCTGACATTAAATCTTAGTAAAATTTATTTTTGGGGGCACAAGATATAATGTGTTAAAAAAATCATGGTTGATTTGGTGGAAAAAATAGGTATTTTGAAATAGAAGATTTCTAACTTTGATACACCCTATTAAGAACATAAGACTTATAAAATGTGTGTATATGCGTGTATATAATGTTTTAAAATGGCATATATTGTATTTTACCAGAATTTTAACTTATTTATACAACTTGTGTACCTTTATTTATTACTCCCATGTATAGTGCATGTGTTTAAATTGATTTATAAATACTTTTTACTCAGTCTTGGGGATATCCATGCTAAAAAATCTCTTATAATTTTACTTCTAGAATACATTTAAAACAAATATAACTAAACCAGAAAATTATCAACATGTTCTCTCAATTTCTAACACAATTAAGTACTCTAATAAATTCCTTATACTAAACACTAATATTTAAGAAATTATTTGATTATATATCTATGAAAAATTATATCTCTCATAATAGTAGATTTTAATCCAGATTTTGAAAATTTCAAATGCAACTCAATGATTAAAATCAAAATGAACTTCATTTTTGATCTTTAATTTGTTCTTTTTATTCCTAAAACACCAAGTAGTTTTCTAATTAGAATTTATTTAACATAATAAATATATGAGATTTCAGAACATTTCATGATTTAGTACATTGAAATTCCACTAAAATGTTATCAGTTGGTGAGTGACCTCATGAGTTGAAATAATTAATTGCTACTCAATGAATTTTCCATATGAAAAACTGAAATTCAAACTAGAAGTAAAATTATAAAGATGAAAAACACAGAGAAAAGTTTAAAATTATCTAAAATTAATATTAATGCTTAAGTGTGCTTCCATGCTATATGGTGGCATAATTGCATTGTCCACCTGGGGATAAGAACCATAAATTTTCAAAAGTTTTCTCATGTCAAAAAATGTGGTTCAGGTCAAATTTCAGAGTACAATATTGTTTAAGAACTGAACTTAATAATTAGAAGTGGTAATTTTTCCTCATTATATTAGTTGCTCCTTGAGTAACTACCATATAATAATTATTTTGTAAAAAAGACACAATAGGTATTTTGAGCTATACTCATATAAAAAAGCTAGTTTTAAATTGATTATGTTTTAATTAAAATATATAATGATGCATATTTTGAATGAATAGACAGAATATTTCAATTCTATGTTTTTTATGAACAAATTAAGTAAAAAGTTTCAGGTTTCTTTTTTAGTCTTTGGAAAAAAGTTTTTGACAGGATTAATTCACAAATGAACATTTACACATACTTCTTATATAGAATATATGAGTTGAAAATTTAGCAATCATTTATTAGAAAAATGATATTCACACTGATAGGAAAAAATTCTATGATTCTCCTACTAAATTTCTAATTCTTTTCAGTAAAATCTCTTTGATATTATATGTAAACAGAATATTTTATAAATCTTCTTGTAACTGGCCTTAAAAATAGTAAATAATAGAATATTTAAAAAAATTAATTTGAATATAGAATATCTCAACTCATCAGTAAACATTTAAAACAGAAACTTAAGTTTAAACATTCAGTTTATACAACAATATATATTAATTTGAAATTTATTTATTTATTTTTTCAAAAAGATACCATTTTTATACTATGAGATTTCCTTTTGATTTACAAATGAAAATCATGAAAAATAATCTGAGGCTTTGAAGGATCTATATAGTTTGTACTTAAAATGAACAAATTGTTTTTTTTTTGAATTAGTATGAATCTAAAAAGAAGATCTGATAACTTTTTTATACTTTATAGTTCTATAAAAATTCTATTTAGTTATCTTCTTAATATTACATAAAGAAAAAAATAATTTCATAATATTAGAAAATCAACATCCAATTATTTTTAATAAAAAATTTCTCCAAAATGATTCATCATTTATTTTTATTTCCATAAAATCAAAGTATTTAATATTAATCATTTTGATATAAAAATATACTTATGTTTACATTTAAAAAGATTTGATAAAAATTTTATAAAATATTAAATTTTCTCACAGTTTAGCTTAACTTGAACCACAGTTGGAAACAGGATCTTATTGTGAGTTTGATCTAAGCTGCACCAAAATTATGACATATCATTTTTGGAAAATGTATATAGTCATTGAAATGAAAAAACTTTAGCAAAAAAAGGGACTCAAAATATTTTTTTTATTTAATAGATTATAGAAAAGATATTGTGGAAGCTGAAATAATTATATTATTAAATTTTTGGTTATTATGGTTAAATATTATTGCATTTACAGTAATTATAGAACATGAAATAAAGCAAAAAGTTTACTATATATATCAATGTGTCTGATGCTAAATATTTTTTTAAATTTTATAGTTGAGTTAAAAAATAAATAACATCTCAATAAAATTTTTTGAACTAAATTAAAAGCTCTATACATTAATCTAATAAAAGAAAAAAAAAGCATTAGGTCAAAATTTTAATATAGGATTATTTACCTTTCCCAACTTGTTTCAAAAATTCAACCATTTTATTGGTTTTCTATCTTATTTATATTCTTAATAAAAATTCTGTAAAAAACTTTGTAAAAAATTGAAATAGTATTTACTGGCTAGTATTTACATTCCATTAGATCTTCAGTCTAAATTTTTAGTGCTTATTACAAACATTGAACCATACAATAGCTTGTATGGATTGGGGGATAAAAATAGAAATAAACCACTTTTACTTTTTGTTTTTGATTGTGGAAAATGATTACTGAAATCAGAAAGGGTGAACTCTGTTCTTTGGAAAAATGATAGAGTCCACCTTCATTTTTGTTCCACCTCATTTCACATCCTTTTGAGCTCTATACATGCCTTACTCTGCCTTTGTATTCCTACTGACTTTGTTTCAATATTTCTTCTTTTGATAAATATCTCAAAGCAGTTACAGAAGTATCCAGCATTAATGAGTAAGGCTCCATACTCCTTACCCCTCTTCTCCCCTCTCTTTTTAATTTTTCTCCAACACCACTACTCTTGCTATCTTCCTCATCTATACTCACCCCTTTCTCACACCTACCTACCTCACCTCACCTCTTTCACCTCCCACCTCAACCTTTCCTTTCAACCCTATATCCCACCAAGCCCTTTTTAAGATATCCTAAACCTCTTGCTTCCAAATACAACCTTATTTCTCCCCATCCCAACTATATAAACTCAAAATCATCTTGATGCTTTTGCTTCCCACCCCACCTCTTTGGCCTTTCAATTCACCCCTTTTTTTCCATGTAGAGAAAAAGGGGTAAGAAGTAGATCACTTAAAGTTATTCATACTGATATAAGATATATAAGGGTGGATAGAGGATCAAAAGAAGGTGTATGTGTAACAAATAGATTTAGGTGAGGTGAGGTGGGAGGGAGAGGGGTGGATAAGGGGGATACAAGGGGTGGTGAAGGGACAGGGCTGGGGAAAGTAGCACTAAATTTAGTAGAGTGAGAGAATGTTTGAGGGGAAGCATATGGGAAGCAAATAAGAGGGGAGAGAAGTATGAGGAAGTATAAGTTTTAAAGAGAATAATTAATATATATATATATAATAAATTATAAAGAATTGAAAATGAAATGGCATGAAACAAAAAAACGTATAACTATTGTGAAAATTTTTTTAGCCATATAATTTTATTAATGTTAAAACTTGAAACTTTTTTTTTCTATAATGAAGGTAATGGTAATTTTTTTTTAAAAAAAATAGTATTAATTAAATATTTTTAAATCTAAAATTATTGTATTAATATTAAATTTTTGGATTGTTTAATTGACTAACTTATTTTTACCATCAATTTCAAGCTTTATTTAGCTACCACTAATAATTTAAATATTGAGAGATACATAAGAATATATACTCTTACAATGAGAACCAACATATACTTTAGGAAATTTTTACTAATAAAATTTTTATTAAAAGTATCATTTTAAAATAAAATTTTCTTAAATAACTTTTACAATATTGGGTGATTTCTTTAAAAATTAATTAGTGAAAATAATATAAATTCCTACAAAAGGGGTTTTAGTTCAATTTATACAAAAAGTTTTCTATTTTTAAAAAGAAAAAAAACATTATTTTTCACAATCTTATGAATGTGCCCACTTTTTTATGGTAGTTGTCAGCCACACTGCTAGACTTACCCAGTAAAATAATTAATTATTAACAGGGATGAAGCCATGCATTTTTATTTCTCATATATTATTAATAATTATAATGTATTTACTATAAATTTACTTGTAATAAATTAACTAGTTACAAAACAATAAAATTAGTAAATAATAAAAATTAATATTAAATGTCCCTTATATTTTTATTTCCTAACACTGTGCTCAATGACAGGTTAAGGGAGATAAATATTAATATTAAAAATGAAATTTAATATTGAAATAAAAATTAATATTAAAATAAATTTAAGTATATACAAGAAATTCAAATTGCTTATTTAAAAATGGCACTTACAGAAATTTTTAAATAAACAAATTCATTTCTGACATATACAGTAAATACACATTTTTAACACATTCTTTATAGAAAAACATTATTATTTGAAAATATCTTCTGGAATATGCTTTTTCTTCTTTTATACACCTGTATATAGGATTTTTACTCCGTACTTTGTCTCTCTTTTGTCTATACAAGGCCTCCCCTTTTCTGGTTGTTTGCATCATTGTATTACTTACTTATTTTATTTTATTAAACCACTTATTAAATCAAGCATTTATTAATATTATTTATTATATTAGTATTTACAACAACATATTTTTAAATTTTAAATTATAATAATAATTATAACATTTTTACCTCTTTTATTTGAGTAATTAAATTAAAAGATAAATTAATATGTACCTTGACCTTGAGATCTCCAAATCCATCTATCATTGCTGTTGGAATTCTGTTAAAAATCTTCTAGACCATCAGCACCCTTCAACACTTGAGGCCCTTTCTGAATTGTTGATGGCGCATTTATATCTTGAAGCTGGCAATTGAGGGACCATCAATGACGAGGTACAAGTAGGACAAGTAGACAACAAAAACAACAAATGTCATCAACCACTTGACTTATTTTTTTTTGCAACAAGATATCAAACCGCGCTTCAAAATTTAGGTTCATATATTTGAAATAGTAATATATATTTGTGGTAATTATATTTATTACTTTTTGTGGGTCATTTTGCACATTTCATTGTCCACGTATATCTTTTTATTCAGCACTCTGTAAGTGGCATTAACTTGCTCATTTTACAGGGGGAGGTGCCTGGTAAATAAAAAAAAAAAATTCCTAGTTGACCAAAATAGAACTATATTGTTCTTAGTCCTCGAAGTGATTTAAAAATTAGATTAATTTTATAAAAAAAGTTTTTAATTATTTCAGTTGACTTCTGTCCTGATAATTAAAGTTTTATATTATTTTTTAGTTGAAAAATTGTCCTGGAAGTAAATTAATAATATTTAAAATTAATTAAATTAATTACATTAAATGTTTTTTAATTATTTCAGTTGGCTTCTGGCCTGATAATAAAAATTTTATAATAATGTTTCACTTGACAAATTTTCATGGCAGTAAATTAATAATATTTAAAATTTAATTAAATTAATTATGCTAAATTTTTTTTAATTATTTCAGTTGACTTCTGTCCTGATAATTAAAATTTTATATTATTTTTTCAGTTGAAAAATTATCCTGGCAGTAAATTATTTATAGTAAAAATTAATTGAATTAATTAAATTGTTTAAGTTGACATTAAGTCCAGGTAATTTAATTCTTCAGTTGACTTCTAGTCCTGATAATTATCAAAATATTACTAATTATTATATTATTTTATTATTTCAGTTGATTTATTTTAAATCCTGGCTATAAAATAATTTTAATTAATAAAAATTGGGATTATTATTTCAGTTGATTTTTGTCCTGAAAAACATTATATTTTAATTATTCCAGTTAATAACAAAATCCTGATAATTACTTATATACTAATTTTTTTTATTTTTCTTTAAATAAAGTAAAAATAATTACTAATTTTTAATACTTCTTTCTCTCAGTTAAGGTTAATTACAACTATGAATGATCAAGATTCTTCTTCCAGATGTTATGAGGAACTAAATTTAATTGATTATGATGATGCCTCTTCTGTAAGCTCTCCTTTGACTACAAAACTGGCTCAACTTTATCAATTACTGGACCAATCTGGATGTAAAAATGCAGGAGATGGAGATATTAGTGGAGACAACTGCTCAAGATCAAAAGCCTTCTATCAAACCCCCAGAAGAGCTTCCCAAAGGCCTCAAAATAAAAAAGATTCCTTTGAATCAGCATGTCAAAATTCTCTCCGCTCACATCAAGGAGTTAAGGTCAGAAAACCTCAAGCTGAGGTCAAACAGACTCTCTAGAAGACAAGGTAAGAAAAAAAGTGTTCTTCCTTCAAGAGAAGAGGAAACCTCCTCCTCCCCCAAGAGCCCTTCCACAATTGGCCCTTCAGAAACAAGAAAAGGAGGAAGTCTCAAAGTGGAAGTGGCATTGGCTGAAAACTTAGTGGGATTATCTGTCCCAACAACAACCGCAACAAGTACCTCAGGCAGGTCCTTCAAGAACCAATCAGTTCAGCCCCACACCTCCTCACCCCTATCAAGGAGGAAGAAAGAGAAAAATCAATCACATTCAATTCTTTCTCAAACAATAGTAAGCCCCTCTATTGAATCTCAAGTACCATTTAAGGTTACTGATTCAGTTCCTTCAGGTAATTCTGGAAGAGGAGATGAGACTGTGAGATAAGTGGAGGCTGAGAGTAGTAGACAAATTGCTCAATATTCTAATGTATCTAATCCTTTGGTTTTGACTGCTACTTCAATAATAAATCTGGATATGGCTATTATTGATGAGAAACTTGATCCTGAGTTTTATGAGAATCTGGAAAGTTATTCTGTTTCCCTATTGAGAAATAATACAGATGTAGCTAACATTAATGATGAATATTTGAGGGATATTATTGCTAAAAAAAATCATATAATGAAAAGTATGCAATCGACTCAGAAATATAATAGTTTTTTATCTGAACGGGGTTATCAAGAATTGGGGAGTGAGTTACAGAGAGTTTCTGATGAATTTTTTTGATTAAAAAGTAACTCATGAAAAGAAAGTTGCTTTATGGTATAATATAAAGAATGATTTGTCTAAATTAAAATATACTGTGTCCATCTGTTTCCAGGAGCTATAAGGACATAAGATGAACTTAGAAAGATTGAGTAACCATTATTCATCTTACAAAATAAGAACCAGTCATCTTTTGCAACAATAAATGAGAGTTTATCTAGTATTCCTAGAGTGAAAACTAGGTTAAAAGCCATTGAAGAGAAATTAAATTCATTTTTACATAATGAAAAGTTTTCTGACACTTCCTTTAAAATACCAGTTGAGAAGGATACCCCAATTGTACCTGTTCCTAGTTCATTCAAAGTAAAATTAGTTCCAGAAATGCCTGTTTATACCACTGAGTTTCTATCAAAACCTGATGATGTCCTTGGATCATCCACATAATGATTAAACAATGAGATTACTGCCCTATTGTAGAAGTTACAGCTCCTTCTCATTCAGAAACAAGTTTTTAATAAGGAGAATACTTCAAATCATAAGAATTGGCCAAAAAATTATCAGTATCTAACATTTGATGGTGACTCTTCCTCTGATTGAAAGCAGATCATTTGCAGGATTGATAATTTAAAGAATTCTTATAAAATCCCAGATGAGGAAATTTTTTCAAAATTCATTTCTTTATTTACTAATGTAGCACTAATGTGGTATGAATCTTTTCTCTTGGATAAAAATGAATACTCATGGGAAGATTGGAAGAAATTAATCAGAGCACAGTTTGGTGGTTCCAAGTTTAGGATAGCTCAACAAAGGCAGTATGAAAAATTAGATATAGCTCTTCTATTGAAAAAACTATTGACTTCCTGATAAAACTTGTGAAAATCTTGAGGGCAATGGACCCAAATATAAAGTTTGAGTTATGGAAGGACAGGATCCTCTATAAACTGAATATGTCTCTGAGAGACTTAATAGTTGCTAGGACTGAGTTCTCAAGGGAGCCTTCTTCTTTCATTAATACTTGTAATGAGATCCTTCTAAACAACAGGTATGATTCTAGAAGACTCTTTCTAGAACTTTATTGGAGAAAACCTCCAATTACTAAAAAAAACCTCTGGAAAAGGTTGGTAAACCTTCTGCCCCTGTTGCACCCAAAAAGTATGCACCAAAAACTTGCTTCAAATGCAGCAAGCCTTGGAAGAAAGGCCATTTTTGTGACAAGAAAATAAATCTTGTTGAACAGACAGAGGAACATGCTGATGACACAATAGCTTTGGATGATACTTCAAGTGATTGTGCCAGCAATATTTCATATGATTCTCACCAAGAAATTTTAATGCTGGAAGAGGATATTCATTATTTAATAATATTGATATTGAAAATAATGATTTATCTACAGTAGAAGATTCTGAGATCATAAAAAACCTTGAGGACAGCTCAATTATTATATCCCCTCTCAAGGCACCAGTCTTTATCAATGTAAATAAAATTGAGGTTGTATTAGATTCTGGAGCTGGAGGAAGTGTAGTATCTGAGAAAGCACTCTCTTTGGTGGACCAAGATTTTAAATCAAAACGTATGCCTATCATTTCTGAGAATTGGAGAGGTTATGGATCTTCTTTTTCCCCCATTGGTAAATGCAAAGCCACAGTATTTTTAAATTTAACCATGGTTTTGTAAGAGCTATATGTGGTTTTGTTGTCATGAAGAATGATAACTTGAGCAGTTGGTTCATTGTGGGAAATTACATTATAACCAAATGTGGCATAATATTAGATCCTTTAAATCAATGCTACACAATGGGGATGAATGGAAAGAGAAAATTTAAAATTTCCTCCCCCATGAAATTATGAACACCAGGATTGAACACATTTCATTGTGTAGTTCAATATAAAGGAAGATCTACAAAAGAAATGCCTGACCTTGTGTCTGAAATTGACAATTTTTCTTTTGGAGATCAACTTTCTGGTGAGGATAAAGATTCCATCATTAAATTGATAAAATCTTTTCCTATGGCCTTTTCTCATGGGTCACATGAATTAGGATTGGTAAAAGAAGAAATGAATCTTTTATTATCTTGCCCATTGACAGAAATACCACCTAGTTTAAAGAAGAAGCCACATCCAGCTTCTCCCACAAAGAGAAAAGATATTGAATACAATATCTCTACCATTTTAAAAATGAATATTATTGAAAAGGTAGTTGAAACACCTAAACATTGTGTTATCTCACCTTTCCTAATTTCTTATGAGAAATAAAAAGCCAGGTTATGTGGTGATTATAGAGAATTCAATACTTATACTGCTGATGATATCTATCCTTTACCCAGAATCAGCTCTATACATGCTACACTACAAGGTGCTAAATATATCAGCTGTTTGGAGGGTAATAAGGGATATTATCAGGTACTTGTTGAAAATAATTCTCAGAATTTTCTAATAATTGCTACTCATATGGGTATATACAAGTATATAAGGATGCCATTTGGCCCTTAAAATTCTCCTTCAGTTTTTCAAAATGTTATGGATAATACATTCCATCAAGAAATAATTGAAGAATGGCTGATGGTTTATATTGATGATATCATAATATTCTGAAAAATGTTTGAGGACCATCTTAACCACCTGTGTGATGTGTTCCATAAGTTGGATGAGATAAATATGACACTTGCTTTGAAGAAATTTAAATTTGGTTTCCATTCCTTAAAAGTTCTTGGTCATGTTGTCTCAGGTTTACAGATATGTGTTGACCAAAACAAAATGGCAGCCATACAACAGGTGAAGGCTACTACAATGGTTAGAGAGCTCCAGAGTTTTTTGGCAATGTGTTGATACTATAGAGAGTATATTAAAAATTATCAAGTCATAGCATTACCCTTACCTGATTAACTAGGAAAGATGTTGCTTTTGTCTGGTATAGTGAAAGACAAAGAGCTTTTGACAATATGAAACATTGTTTAATGTCAGAACCAATTCTTGCTTTACCTGACTTTAATCAACCATTTTCTTTATATACTGATTCCAGTTTTATTGGTCTTAGTACTTCCCTCCATATAAAATAAGTGATAAATGATAAAGTATAAGAAGTAGTAATTTGTTATATTTCATGCACCTTGAGAAATAGTAAATTGAAATATGGTGTCACTCAACTGGAGTGTCTAGCAGTGGTGTGGGCTCTATAGAAGCTACATTACTACCTGAATAACCAGAAATTTGAGCTTGTCACTGACTGCAGTGCAGTTAAATCCCTATTAAACTTGAAAAAACATAAAAGACATATGTTCAGATGGTAGCTGGCTGTTCAAGAATACAGAGGGAGAATGACAATAATTAATAGGGCTGGTATTGTTCACTCAAATGTGGATATGTTATCAAGGTTACCTTTGCCAAATGATGACCCAAATTCTGAATATGATCCTGATGATGAAATTATATATATTCATGGGACATATGTGGTTGATATAGAGGAAGAGCTATTACAGCTTATTCTGGATTCATATGATAAGGACACTGACTTAAAAAGGTTATGCTCCATATTAAATGATCAAAATAATGCTTAAATACAAGAATTAATTAAAACCCTTCCACAAAAGTACCAGAAGGCTTTGGAAAAAGGTAAATTTTCAATTGATGAAGGATATCTAATATTAATGAAGAAAGTTGAGTAATGTTATTGTTATTCCTCCTTCTATGAAAGATATCATCTTGAAAATTTGTCATGATGAAATATTGGCTGGACATTTTGATCTTGAAAAAACAATTATCAGAATTAAAAACACTTCTTGGTGGGTTAATATGTCTGAAAACACCAAATTATATGTTTAATCCTGTGATTCTTCCCAAAAATCAAAAATATTGACTGGTAAAAGAGCTGGATTAATGAAACATATTGAACCTCCTTATGCACCATGGCAGATATTAAACATGGACTTCGTAACAGGATTAACCAATTCTGGGAAAGAAAGTTATAACTCTTGTTGGGTTATTGTGGACAGATTCACAAAAATGTGTAAAGTTACCCCTACCCACAAGGATGTTCCCACTAAAGAATTAGCTTTCTTGTGGTGGTCTCATATGTTTAATTTTGCTTGTTTTCCTAAGGCTATAGTCTCTGACAGGGACCCTAAATTTACTTCTGAATTTTGGATGTCTCTGTTGGATGTTTGTGGTTGTGATCTGAAGCTTTCTACTGCCCATCACCCCCACACTGATGGGTTAGCTGAAAGGATGTTTCAGACCTTGGATGACATGATAAGAAGGTATTGTGCCTTTGGCCTTGAGTAGAAAGACAATTACAGGTTTACTCATAATTGGGTTACCCTACTTCCTGCTTTGGAATTTTCTTATAATAGCAATGTTCATTCTGTTACTAAGAAAATGCCTTTTGAGCTCTGGCTTGGATATGTTCCAAATACTCCTGCCCAAATTCTCAATAATAAAATACCCAAATTTAATTTACATCCTGGTGTAAAATCTTTTCTTCAAATGCAACAACTTTGCAGAATTCATGCTCAAAAATGTATTGGAAAATCCTTTGAATATGATAAGAAGAGATGGGACATATCCCATAAAGAATACACTTTTAAAAAGGGTGATTTAGTATTGATTTCTACAGTCCACTTCAATTTACAAAGTAATAAAAAACTATATAACCAATTTGTAGGTCTATTTTTTGTCAGAAGAATGGTTGGTGATAATGCAGTTAAAGTTATCTTGTATTCTTCATATGACAGAAAATATCCTTTTTTTTCAATATCTCTTTTGAAACCTTACACATCCAATAGTGATTTTTTTCACAAAAGGAGGTGAAGACCAAAATAGACCCCTAATGAAATAACTGAGACAGAAGAAATTGATAAGATTCTAAATTACAGAATAGTAACTGCTGAAAAAGGTACTGAATAAGTATTGAGATTCAAGAATAAAAATCCAGAATATGATTCTTTGATACCTGGGAAAGAGATATCCAATCTTCCTACTCTAATAAAGAAATATAAAAAGAAAAAATAATAGCATTTTTAAATTTTTTTTTTAGAGTGAGGGAGTGTCAGCCAGGCTGCTAGACTTACCCAGTAAAATAATTAATTATTTACTGGGATGAAGCAATGCCTTTCTATTTCTCATATATTATTATTAATTATAATGTATTTACTATTAATTTACTTGTAATAAATTAAATTGTTACAAAACAGTAATGTTAGTAAATAATTAAAATTAATATTAAATGTCCCTTTTATTTTTATTTTCTAACACCTTGCTCAATGACAGGTTGAGAGAGATAAATATTAATATTAAAAATAAAAATTAATATTGAAATAAAAATTAATATTAAAATAAAATTAAGTATATACAAGAAATTCAAATTACTTATTTAAAAATTACACTTAAAGTAATTTTTAAATAAAACAATTTTTTTCTGACATATACAGTAAATACATATTTTTAACACATTCTTTATAGAAAAACCTTATTATTTGAAAATATCTTCTGGAATATTCTTTTTCTTCTTTTATACACCTGTATATAGGATTTTTATTCTGTGCTTTGTCTCTCTTTTGCCTATATAAGGCCTCCCCTTTTCTGGTTATTTGCATCATCAAATTACTTACTTATTTTATTTTATTAAACCAATTATTAAATCAAGCATTAATTATATTATCTATTATTTTAGTATTTACAACAGCAAATTTCTAAATTTTAAATTATAATAATAATTATAACATTTTTACCTCTTTTTTTGAGTAATTAAATTAAAAGATAATTTAATATGTACCTTGACCTTGAGATCTTCAAATCCATCTATCATTGCCATTGGATCACTTTTAAAAATCTTCTAGACCATCAGGACCCTTTGAAAGTAGTGGAGTTTACTTACTTCAATATTCCTACAAAATTTCAGTAAGTCAATCATCAGTATTTGTTTTGCTTATGATCAACTGTGCTTCAATAAATGTTTGAACTAATTTTAAGTTGTGTTCAAATCAAAATCAACATTTTCTCATGATTGTTTCAACACCACCTCAATGCGTGATCAATTAGATATGAATTTGGGTTCGAGGTTGTGGACTTTCTAGCAAGTCTGCCTCCCATATTACATGGTGATATAAATTTATAAACAGCTTACCAAACTTCAAAGTCTGTCCTTTGGTTATATCTTAATTCATTGTCATATCTATATTCTTTCAACTAAATTTAAAAAATCTAGCTCATTAAAAAATTTAATTTTTTTTGATAATGTTTGTTAATGAGGTATATACTTACTTTAATATATATGATTGCTTTTAGAAAAATGTTTACTTTACTTTATTTTATTATTTTTAATCTTTTTTTTTGTTTTACTCTATCATACTTACTATATACTACTGTATTATATTATATTATATTTCATTTCTTTTCACTTACAATTATTCTATTTAATATAATATAATTAATTTTTTTTGATTTATTTTAGAATTTTTTATTCCCTTTAATCTTAATTTAATTTTTATTATCTTGTTTAATTTCAAAAGGCTATATTAAATGTTAAAATAAAATTCTTTGAATTCTCAAAATGAGCTGAAGAACTCTGATATAAATCCATAGATTAGTGTTCAGAACTTTATCTCATGTATGTGGTACTCTGATCTACAACCAAATTTCAGAGCACCACATCCAATTTTGAGAATTTGAACTATGATCTACAGCTTTACATCAGAGTTCACTAACCATTTTTATGCATTTTTACCCCGATCTATGGTTGTACATCAGAGTACTCACCACAAAAAAACAGACAGCATCTGCTAGCAGGTGCCAACCCTTCAATCCATTTGTGATTCAAGCATAATTTATATTTGATACTTCCAAAGCTTCCATGCTCAGTGTTCAGTGCACAGTCTTCTCAGACTAATTACAGCTGAGCTAAAACTGAATCAAATCAAATATACGGATTGGCACCTGCTATCAGGTGCCCAAATTTTTTTCTGGTGACCAAATGCAATTTGATGCATGTGAACTCTGATCAATGGCTGTACATAAGAGCTTATCACCCATTATTATGCATGAAAAATCTGATCTACAGGTTTACATCAGAGTATCATATCTGATTTTTTGCTTGTGAACTCTGATCTAATGCCACACATCAGATTTCACCAGATAATTTAAACCAACTTAATACTTCTACATGGCTATAAATCATCATCCATCAAGTCTAATAAAATGAATTAAATGACATTAAAATTTATTAGTGGGTCTAAAAAGTTACCAAACACACCTAGCTTGTTTCATGTGAAAAACTCCACATAAACATGATGTGAAACATGGCTGATTTGGTACTTGGGGTCTCAAACATAGGGTCAAATATGTTCTACTTTTTTACAATTTTCTTAACCACAATTCAGCCCATAAGTACCCACATCTTCCTGATCAGCTATGCACCACCTTCCTTCTATCCTCATCCATATAATTTATGTCACAACTCTTCTCCCCCAGTTCATTTTCAAATAAAATTTTTCTCTTTCAAACCACAGTAAGTCTATTACATTTTATTCTGTTTTTTAGAAAATTTTACTGCTCAAGTCTTTATACTCACAACCTGTTATTTTTATGCAAGGCATTATAAATATTTAAAATCTTTGTCAGATTCTCCTTTTCTTAAACAAAATTTTCTTTTTTCACTAATTTCTTTGTTTAGTGTTAATTCATCATGCCCCAGCAAAATCTACTTCTCAAAAATTTACTCAATTGAAACTGTGTGACCTTCAGATTGAAATTAACTGGCTGAAAATTAAATCTAATTTTGATGCTTGTTTTAACTGTGTAAATTCCACTTAAGTTGGTCATCCACCTGCATCAAAATTGAGTGGCTTTAATCAAATGGCAGTGTAGTTAAAATTAAAAACTAAAGGTAAGATGCATTTTACAACATAGAAAATGAGGAAAAGATTCAAAAACTATCAAACAAAATACAAGAAAGAAAATATGGCTTCTTCTTCAACTGGGGTTTGAGTTACCAAAGATGATGGAAAACATGGAATCACATCTGTTTCTGAAAAACTCAACTCTATGTGTCCTCTTTATGATCAAATGGACAAAATCTTTGGTCAAAAGCCCAATGTCAACCCCTTGCACATGAATCAAGGCCCGAGACTCCCTGAGTCTCATAAAAATAGTCAAGATTTTCTTTACATCCTTCACTTGACTCTCCAGAGTTTGGAGTACCATCTTCATATTCTGAAAATCAGCTTAATGAGCCCATGGTAGTAAGACTTAGCTACTTTTCCTATTATTTTTTCTTTTGTAGTGCTTATTTATTTCTAGTGTATGAACCAGACCCAAGCCTCATCAAAGCTAGAAAATTTTAAGGAAGTGGCTGAGAATGAAAGATTAAATGATAAATAATCAACCCCTCCTAGCAAAAGACTCAAGCAAAGAGCTTCTTCTAGTTTTGGGACAACTCAATCAACGTCAAAGGCTTTTTTTTCTGCTTATGGGGAGATCATTAATAAATGTGGACAAGGTTATATTTTTTGCTTTTTTTTTTACAAAAGTATATTTCTTAACTTATTTCTCTTAATCTTAAAAGTTGAATTGTTTTAGAAAAAGAAAAAGTGCAAATTGAAATCATGAAATTGGATTCTAATGAAAAAACTGCAGAAAATCAACTACCTTTTGAGGAAAAGAAGTGGTTTCATTCACAATCAAAGGAAGAAATTTTTTTAGAAATTGAAAAAGATTTTTTACATTTGGAGAGGGAAAGGTTAGGATTCAAAGAGAGGAAGATGAAAAATTCAAAAATAATCAACTTCAATTGGAAAATTCCAAAATTCAATTACTAGCTGATGAATTAAAAATGAAGTAACTTGATTCTGAAAAATAAAGAAATCAAGCTTTTTTAATTGCCTTTGTTGATGAAAATAAGTCAAAAGCTGATATTAAAGAGTTTCTTTCTTTACTCAGTTAAAATTAAGTGAACATTAATAAATCTCTTTCTGAATTTCTTCTTTAATATCAACATGAAATTCTTCCAAGAATTCACATATCTCCTTCCTTAGATTTTTAAACTCTTCAAAATTATTTTGTCTAACTATACTACTTATATCTAATAATCTAGATCCAACTCTGTCAATCATAATATCTATTTTTTCATCAATTACATTTAGGAATTTTGCTCTTGTCAAGGACTTATCACCTTTTTAAATTTGTTCCAAAATACTATCATCATCCACAGATTCTTTTCTTTTTCTTTTTTATGCAATATACTACTTGAAGGATAACCCTTGTTAGAATAGTCTTCAATACTAGATGAAGTACTCATTTAAAATATTCTGGAGAAAAAAAAACTTCTTTGGTTGTTATAGAAATTTGATCTTAGTAGACCAAGAATATTTATGGAAGCAAAGTATGCAACTTTATTTTGGCAAAAATTTAACCTGAAGTTTACCATATTATGGTGTCCAGACCACCAAATAATTTATAAGTCAAAAAAATTTATATTAAATTTTTTTTTGAAAATACACTCCCCTTCTATTTTCCATAAAAGGGAGTGGGGGTGATCATTTTTTTTCTTATTCAGAAAAAAATTTATGACAAAAAAAAAGGCAATAACCTCCCCAGTGTTTTATTGAATTAGGGGAATAGATTTCCAAAATTTATGTTCATTGCATAAATTAACATGAAAACAAGTCTTATAAGATAATCAAAAAATTTAAATTAATGAGAATTCAAGTTAAAATGTGAGTGGAAATTGTCTGTGACCAAAGTCAATGATTTAAAACACAAATGTATACATGAACCTCATGAGAAAAACATATTTCCTCATGATTACCATTATACACACACAGCCAATGGCTCATTAATTTAGGTAAGTAGAGTATCATAAATGATTTATAAAGTGTTAATTTTTGAAATAAAAATAAAAGTTGACAACCTATACTACACCCCATACTTTTTTTTCTACCTAATGTTTTTTGTTTTACCTCAACTTTTTCTCTTACCTTATCAATACTATTAACCAGCTCCCTATTTATTAAAATGAACATCTGAAATGTGTAAAATACTCACCGTATTCTAAGCCATGTGGTGTTTTAGTCATCTGGTGATTGTGAAGATGCAAATACTAAATTGCTTTAATTTTCCCATTTACTGTTTCAAAGTCAATAATGCATCAATGGCCTGGAAAGTAAAGACCATGGCCTTTTGTAGATGAGGAGGGTGAGGGAATAGGAAGACCAGTTTTTAGATTAATGTATGAGTATATTTCAAATGTGAGCAGCTTCAGATTGTTTTCATCCATTTGATTTTGTTATAAAAACCACCAAATGTTACCATGAAATTAGAAGCAAAAATATCATCATCGACAAGTTTTAGCCATTATGCATCTGTCCAATTAGGGATTCTAAAACGTTTTGCCTATTCATGGTTAGATACAAAAGCTTATTGACATAGATTCTTTAATCAATGAGCTAAAAATGGTCTAATGTTGACAAGGAGTCCAATTTTTCAAATCTTATTTCATTTCTTGGGCAGTAAGATCTTGAAGTTAAGAATAAATACCTGTAGAAAGAATAATAAATTTTTTTATATTCATTCATCTTTAAATAAGCTTACCAAGTGAGAAACCTTTGTAATATCCTGGTCTCCAACAAATACCATACATGAAAACTCCAATAGTATTCTTTCTTGATAAAGGTTGGAAATCTAATGCCATTTTATATAAAGTCAATATAAGATCTGAAAAATTTTGAAACATTGTAGAAAATCCTATAGTACTAGCTATAGGCCTTGACCAAGGGAGTTGGAGAAAAACCAGAGAGAATCCCCTGTCCCTTTAGAAAAATAGAGTGAGATTTACTTGCTAAAGTAAGTTGGTTCCTGTTTGCTAAAGCCCCTTTTTCAACACACTTGACTGCTTGATGAGCCAAGAAAGTAGTCACCAGAAAGACTACCAGACCAAAGAACTGAAATATAGACCAATGTCCACACCAGAGAAAGCAAAGATACTTGATGTAGGATGCAAATCCACACCAGAGACAGCAATAATACTTGCTATAGCTTGCAAGACTATACCAGAGAACCAGTTTCCAAAGTTGAGTTAAATGAAGAACTAACCTTGCAACAAACACAGCCAATTGTGCCCCAAAACAGTGAAAACTGAGTGAGGAACAAGGATATCACCTCCGGATGGTTTTATGATAATTAAAGTTGCCCCAAACTGTCTTATTCAGTATGTACACACAGACCACTATCTAAGAGCCCATTCACACCAACAAATTTGGCACCTGTACCAGCCAAATTGAATAAAAAGCCTCCAGAAGTGCTCCCCAATCTTCTAAAACAGAGGCGGGCGGGCCACCCGACATCAGAGGTGCCGCCTGAAGCGGCCAGGCCTCCCTGAAGCCAGAAAACCATTAAAAACACCTAATCTACTTAAAAAAATTCACTACAACTACTAAAACCCTTAAAACACAAAATTACGCTATAACAACAGTGAGACATGAAATATAGAGCTAAATTAGCCCTATCTAATGGTACTAAGCACTTAACCCTAAGACTTAAGGTGAGCCTGTAAAACACAAAAAACAAAATTAAACAGCTATCTTTTGTAACTGAAAAATGAGGAAGTGACCCCTTAAAACTTAGAATATGAAAAATATTATCAAGACATGAAATATAGAGAGAAACTGGGGCTATCCAATCATAGAAAAACACACAATTCTTTAATGGATGCCAATTAAGACACGCACAAACAGCACCAAACATCACAATAAAGGCCCCTGCCAATGTTGGAAGACAACATCCTCCCTCCAATTAAGAATGTCTACATTCTTTCTTCATCAAACCACCATTTTCAACCTTCTTCCCAAATATGCCTCTGAAATGGGTCCTTGCAAATACTGCATTGACAATAATCTAATCTGCGGCATCACACCTCCTGTCCATCCATACAGAAAGTCCTGTGATGTCTGCCAATCAAGAAAGAAGACCTGCCACAGACCTGGTCCATTATCTTCTGCAACCGATTCACCTCCAACTCAACCTGGTCCATCTTCTACCAGCACCAAAAGATCTAGGCCATCCATCTTGATCCCCAGATTAATCAAAAAGCTACACCCTTCCCAGAAGAGTGGCAAAACCACTAAAATAACAAGTTCCACCATCCCTAGTCCATCTGATGGTAAAAACTTCTATTTATTCTTTCCACTTTATAAAACTGACAAACTCTCAGTTCCTTCATCTTCTGACAGTGATGATAACAATGTAGGATCCATTGAACCACCAGCACCAAACCACTTGCCCGCTGTGGTACATGCCTTGCAGGTAGCATAATTTTAGACCAATCAGCTCACGTAGTCCAGGAAGAACAAAGGAAGTTAGCACAGTAGGAAGTACTAAAATATAATATGTATTTGCATGTTTCAAAGAACAAAGGAAATGGAAGCGCAGATAAGGGTTAAGGGTCTGTGCGCTCGTATTTTGTAGCAAGATGTGCCGCACGATGGGGAATTGTGTGTTATTGATTTAGGACCGCAAAGTGCTAAACAATATGGATTTGGACTTTCCAATAATTATGTGTTATGCATAAAGAAAAGAGATATGACTTGAGGACGATTCAAGTGCATAGTATACTGTACCCCGGCTAGTCGGGTAACTTACTGAAACAGGTAATGAGGGAGGCTAACTAGTTAAGCGAATTGTCAAGACTATGAACCTAGCATTAAAGAAAGGAGAGTGAGAACTCGATCGCAAAACTACCCTAGAGTCAAGGAGGCCAAGATCAGCGTTAGAGTGAGTCAAAACTTAAAATAGCGCTGAAACAAAAAAACAAAGGTAGAGTCAAAAACGCATATGTAAAGTATGAGTGAAACATGTTAATACTAGCATTAGTAATCATAGGGTATGTTTTAGGTGCCGTAGTTATTACAAGCAGTGTACCTAGTTACTAATATATAAGCTATTGTTTTACTAATATGGCGCTAGAGCCAGCGCTGAAGATCCACTAGCAAACTGTGTCTTGAGTACTGGAAAAATATAAAAGGGAGGACTATCCGATAGTGATAGAGAGAATAGGGAGAAGAGATATATTTATATAAGTAAAATAGAATAGTGAATTAGAGATATTTTCTGAGTCTTTTATCATTCGTGCATCTGTGTGTGTATTTCATATAGCATAGTGAAAGAGCACAAGATAGAGAGAATATATATATTTAGTAGTATTGACTATTATTATAGTTATTTTATTGCTATAATAAGGCATATTCAAAGAGAGTTCTTCAAGAGGGAGTAGCTGTGGATATTAGCGCTTATTAAGAATAGAAATATCCAGATAGTAATACTTGTTTTCCTCATCTCTAAGACTCATCTCTCATCTTATAAACTTTCTAATCAAATATAAGTGTTACACATTATTGCACTGCCTTTAAAATAAGAGTGGCAGGCGCTTCTTTTTAGAAATTGAAGAGGAGAACCAACCAATCTTGCATTTTGTCTACTGTTTAGTACTTTAGAACAGTCTACACCAAATTAAGGCAAAGTTCCAACAACACACATCTCATCAGAACAACCTTCTGCTAAACTACTTCCAATCCACTCCTGCTAGAGATCCACAGGACATTGAGAAAAGAAGACACCTCATTCACCAGTACAAGGCTAATTCTGAACACTTCATTTCATCTCTTGATTCCCTCTGTAATTCCACTAGTACTTGAGCTTGATTCAGAAAAGAAAAATTGACCACACCCTCTATAGGATGTAACCACATACAACCTTCAGTTTTAAGTCTTGGGGGACCATCCTCATTTAATATTCTTGGGGGACTCAAAAGTCTTGGAGGACTCAAAAACCTAAATCATAAACCCAGAACCAGAGATCAACCACATTAAGACACAGAGAAACAACTAACATTCTGGGGCAATTGTGAATAGAGCTGCCAGCCCATCAATTACCCCCAAACTTGCCTTTGCTAAATTCGGAGGCTCCCCCTTTTGATACCCTCTTCCAATCTTTCAAACCCATTCCAACAACAAAAACCCATTCCTCAGTTTAAAGTCTTGGGAGACTACACCATCAAACAATCCTCAGTTAAAAGTCTTGGGGGACTAACACAGTGTTCAGTTTAAAGTCTTGATGGAATATTCTTGAAACTACTTGAAACCAGCCAGTTTAAAGTCTTGGAGGACTACCGGATCCACAGTAGTAGAAAATAAATTCTTGAAACAATAGATTTTTCAGTTTAGAGTCTTGATGGAATAAAAATCAAAAAATCCTAAGACAAATTCTTGAAAACCAGCCAGTTTAAGGTCTTGGAGGACTACAAGAAACCAGATTTCATTATAAAGTCTTGATGGACTGTTCTTGAAAAAAATCTTTAAGATATATCCCATAAATCCCCAAACCAAAAACCATTAAAGCCAAAAAATTTAACCTCCTTTAATAAATAAAAAAAAATAAAATGGTATCCCCCAGCTGATTTATTAGCTGATCCCCTGATAGCTTACCCACATCCAAGTGCACCCTGATGTGGTCACACCTAAAAAAAAAATTATATATATATATATATATATATATTTTGATTTTGACTCCTCTTCTACCAAAAACATTGTCAGAGCCCTATCTTGAGCCTTTGAACAAACATAGTCTCAATAAAAAAATAAAAAGAAAAAAAGAGAAAAAATAAAATAATCTTGAATCCACCACTTTCACAGCCAACACCCTAGAACCAAATAGCAAAGCCAGATCCATTTCTACAGAAAAGATCACTGGGTGGGCTCCCTCCAATAAGTAAAAATGATGGGAGACCACCAGTGATCCACCACCAATCCAAAATTTCCAAAAGACATCCAAGGCAATCCAGTTTAAAGTCATAGAGGACTAAAAACCTGAATCACAAAAAAAACAACACTAGAACTCAACTAGAAAAAAACCAAAGCTTGAAACAGACATTCTGGGGTAACTGTTCTACAGAGGAGCCAGCTCATTAGTTACTTTCACACTTGCCAAAATAAAATCTAGAAGCCCCCCCTGGATACCTTCTAACAAAAACATAAAATCCAACAAAATTAAACAAAACCAATAAGCATGAGGGGTCCAGCACTTGAAGACCAAAAGAATTTCTAGTTTAAAGTCATGGTGGACTAAAAACCTGTTAAAGAAAAAAACCAATACTAGAATTCAACAAAATTAAGAGAAGGGGTCGGAAACTGACAATCTGGGGTAACTGTTGTTAGAGACGCCAGCCCATTAGTTACCCCCACGCTTGCCAAAATAAAATCTAGAAGATTACCCCTGGGTACCTTCTAACAAAAAAAAGATCTTCCAACACAAATCTTCTCCCATAAAAAACCAAAACCATTAAAAACCCATTAAAATTCTTGAAAGCCAAAAAAATCTAATTTAGAAATAAAATTCTGCAGTTTAACCTCATGATGGAGGTTAGATTAAAACAATGATCTACATTTTTATCTTCAATTTATTTTAAATAAAATACCCATATTCACTGGAATTTTTCTTTTCCTTCATCTTCATTATACTAAGATTTTTTTTTCCTTTTTTATATAGAGACTTGAACCAGAGAGACTGATAAGAATTGGATAAAACAAAAAAAATCCTGACCAAATACATAGAGGCCAAATTAAGCAAAACCAAAACAATTAAGTAGTTTATACTCATTTTGGAGGAATCAGATTCTTTAAATCTAAAGGTTGAAACCAATAAGTTTTCCCCTAGGGCCTGAACCCCCTAAGCTCCTCTTCCAATTCTAATATCCCAGAAACAGACCTCCAAACAAATCTTCCATCCTCCTCCATACACTGAGTCTACCATAGTTCACATCACCAGAATCAATAAATTCTCCAACCTCTGAAACTTCCGGAACCTCCACTACATCTTTAAAATCAACCTCCATACCAGTGACATCTAAAACATCACAATTTTCCTCTTCCCTATAGGAATCTTACTTAGAATCTGCACAATCCTCCAGAATAACATCCATAACATCAAAATTAAAATCCTTCTCCAAGCAGAGAACTTCTGATCTTGAGGGAACCACCTGAAAATAATCTTCCTCTATTAGAAAAAGATCCAAAACAGAGTCTTTCTGTCCATCCAAAAATTCAACTGATACATCCTCCTCCAATAAGCCATTATCTGAACTTGAGAAAAAAAAATAATCATCCCTCAACAACCATTCATCCACCACAGATTCCTTCTAAATATCCCAAAATCCTTCATCATGACCAGAAAAATCCTCCTTCCCACATAATTGATCCAAAATTATGGAAATACACTTATCCTCTAGTGCATACATCTCCAAAACATCCAGTGAAACACATTCCTGAGCTCCCGTGGTATCCTCTGGAAAAAAAATAAGCTTCACAAACATCATCAGAATCACCATCTTCCAAATTTGATGGCTCCAACAACTCCCCAGAAGCTGAAATTTCCACCACAGTCTTCTGAACCTCTCTGTCCAAAAATATTTCCTCTCCAGATTCCACATCCATATCCTTCATACCATCCAAATATACCAAAATAACCTCCTTTAAAACAACCATAGCAGGAATCCTATTTTCCCCATTTGGAAGAGTCTTCATCAAGTCAGCCTTGAAAAGAATTTCCATAACCTCCACCTTTACATCCCTACCCATGGCACTCCAAAATACATACTTGGCCCCATCTTCATGTGGTAATATATCATTATATACCAGATAATCCAGAGCCTCCCCAAACTCCTCCATAAATTCCCCATACTGAGAAAGAGAAGTTGCACCACCTTTCAATTCCCACTTTTTAGAAATCCCAAGAAGATAAACCATTGAAAAAGTAGTAGGCAGCCTTTTAGTCATTTCAATCTTCAACTTTCCCCAGCTCTGACTCTTATATCCTGCCATACCAGAAACTTCCTTCTCCACCTCCCTATTACCAATGAAAAAGATTACTTGCCTAACCATGTCCAAAAGTGAGGCCCCATATATCTCAGCAGAAACCTCAAACCTAGCCAAAAAAACTCCGTTGAATCCTCCCCCAAAACCCTTGAACCATCCCAAGACTGAATCCTAACCATACTAGCGAATACAACTTACAGCCTCCAATATCCAACAATGATAGCCAAAGTCCCCCAATAGACTTAAAGACCTAGGAGGGACCAAATCCAACAGAAAAGAAGACCCCTAGACCAACCACAAAGTGATATAGCACCAAATTCAAAATCAATCAAAGGAGATCCACCAAAGAGAGAAGCCTAGATCAACAGAGATTCCAAAAAGCCAACAGATTTGACCCCCACGTTGGGTGCCAGAAATGTAGACAATCCTATAGTACTAGCTATAGGCCTTGACTAAGGGAGTTGGAGAAAAACCAGAAAGAATAACCCCTGCCCCTTTAGAAAAACAAGTGAGATTTACCTGTTGCAGCAAATTGGAGATCTGTTTGCTAGACCCTCTAGTTAAACACTCTTGACGTCTTTAAAAGTGAAGATAATAGTCCCAGACAGACTACCAGAAAGAGTTGAGATGGACAATAGTATATTCCAACAAAACACAAGCCAATTGGACAGTGATTAACAGAGAGGTGATGAGTAAAGAGTAAAGATGATTTCCTAAAAATCTTCCCACACACGCATCATACAGCCAGTGCACAGACCACCCTGACCAATTCCCTGCCCAAAATCCAGCCTTCCCAGCCTTTTTCATGCATAAAAGTGCATTTTAGCACTTCCCCAGTGCCCAGGTGGCCACCCCGCTTCTAGGGGGGCCTCCACTTAGGTGCGGGCAGGCCGCTTAGGGGCGGGGGCCGCTTCTAGGCCCTAAAACACCCATACAACCCATAAAAACCCTAAAAACCCATAACTTCACTAATAAACAAGATAAACACACATAAGACATACCAAAATGAAAAGAAAATAAAGGAAAATAAGCTGAGACATTATAAGTGACCCTAACTTAAGCCTACATAAGCACCCCTAAGAAATAAACTTCCAATAATTACCAATAACAACACCATAACTACCCTATAAAACAAGGTAACCAACCATAGGGATACCAAAATGAAGAGAAAAGAAAAGACATTAAGCTGAGACATAATAAGTGAACCTAGCTTAATCCTCCATATACACTACTAAATATTACCTAAAGATGAAAAAATCCACTAATAACACCATAACCCCAATAACATTCTACATACCAAATACCCCCAAATATGCACTCCAAAGGCCTACCCAGGTTTGGATCACCACAAAGTTTCATTTGTATTTTCTTAAAATGAGTGAATCTCAAAAGTAAATTGAGGTTTTAAAGAATTAGAAAAAACAGCATTTTTTTATTTCCAGTCTTATCTTCTTCATTGTTTCTTGACTTTAATTTTTTATTGGTTATAGGCTCAGGAAAAAAATTTATATTTTCTGGTAGTTTTTTCATATAACTTTTTTTTGGGAAGAATCTAGTTTTGTTGTAACTGAAGCCAGTTGAACTGCCAATGAATTTGGAACAAAATTGTTTTTACATTATGTAATTTCTACTGTGACCAGGTTTTGAAAGAGAAGATATTGAAGAATGTGAAGAAAGAGAAAATGAAGATATTGAGGTATGTGAAGAAAGGGATGAGTTTAACAAAGACATTTCTTTATTATTAGATGAGTCTAGTTTCTCAGTTATTTTTTTATAAAAAAAAAAAAAGTATCAATATAAAAGAAAAAATTAAACGAAATTGATTGAAACTTTCCTAAAAAGCTCTCCTCAAATTAACTGAAAGAAATAGTCTCAAAAATTTTAAAAAAAAGAGTCCCAAAAGTTCAAGAAAACAGCCCTAAAATTTGCCCAAAAAAACTCCCTAAATTTCCCAAAAAGTGTTCCAAAATCTTTCAAAAAAGTTTCCAAAAAGTCTCTGAAAAGTTTTTCAGAATTTAAAAAAAAATTGTCATGAAATTCCCATAAACCTGTCCAAAAATTGCCAGAAAAGTGCCAAAAGGTTTCCAGTAAAGTGCCAAAAAAAGTTAAAAAAATCCAAAAATTGTTTAAAAAAGGTGCCAAAATGATTTAAAAACACTTTAAGTTGCTTTTATAATGTTTTTCAATGGTTTCCAAACGTTTCTGAGCTTTTTCAAATTGATTTAGTGAAAAAATATACCTAAACACCACGGGAAATCTAGGGGTGAATTGCTAGCAATCCCCTCTCTTGAAATTTAGAGTGTCCATTAAATATTCCAGGTTTATGAATACTTTATAAACATAAGTAAATTAGACTTAGATTTACATTTATTCTCAGATTAATTATAGACAGAATATCAACTGATTCCAAATTATGCACAAGTTGATCCTCCAGAACTTGATTTTGGTCCTCTGATGAGAACAAATTGAGCACAAGTTGATCTAACCTAAGCTTATGCATATATAATAATTCAGGATACTTGCTCTATTAAATTTGATAATAAAATAAAATATTGATGAATTTATCTGAAAAAAATTATTATGTAAGATATTAAATTATAAATTTAGGCATCATAGGAGGGCACGTAATAGAACTTAATTATACTATGTGACACCTTAATACTGTATCACGCAGTTTGAAAAATTTAAAACAAAATAAGTCATGATGGGCAATGAAATTGCTTGAAAAGACTCGTTCAAAATTAATACTGACCATAATACACAAGTATGAAACCTTGGCATCTATCCTATAAAAGATTTTCCTTCTGATAAATGGATTTTTCTCAGTTACTGCCTGCTAAAAAGTGTCCTTCTGAGGTTTGTCTGACCTTCAGGGGGGTAATTTGGCCACATCACACTACTTCTATTTCCCTGATTGACCAAAACATCATCCTCATTCCCATCTAAAGAGTTGATCTCATCTGACTGTGGCTGATCAAAGGGGTCCACCACAAGTTTAGCCAAAATTTTGGTGAACACTTTTTTGATGGATAGTGACTAACTGGTGCTTTCCGAAATTGTCCACCTCAAGTTAGGATAAACTTCAGGAGGATAAATTTATTATGAATACCAAATTAACTGAAGAATACTTTTGCCCTAGCTACTCTGCATCATAAAAGTGTCCAACTGAAGTTTAGCCATAATTAAGGTAGACACTTTTGGAAAGGCACAGTCTGATGGGTTTAATATCTATATATGGCAATAAGTATCAGTTTTTTATCAACATGGAACTAGAATTAATTTAATATGGCCAAAGTGTCCACCTGAAGTTTGGCCAAAATACAGGTGGAAATTTTTATGAGGATTACTTGATGAAATGAAGAAGACTTGCAATTACTTTCCATCATAAAATTTTCAAACTTAAGTTTATCAAAAATTGTGGTGACACTTTTGCCAAATCCAGTCATATGGGATCAACTCTCTATATGGCAATGAGAATCAATTTTTAGTCAATCATGGCATTAGAAGTAATTTTATATGGAAAAACGTTCCACCTGATTTTTGGCCAAAAATAAGTTGGAAATGTTTATGAGGAATACTAAATTAACTAAAGAAGACTTGCACCCTACTACTGTCCATCATAAAAGTGTCCACCAGAAGAATTCTCAAACTTGTGGTTGACACCTTTGGCCTGGTCCAGCCATATGGGATCAATTCTGCATATGGAAATGAGGATTTAATTTGGTCAATCATGGTACTAGAAGTAATTTGATATAGATAAAGTGTCCAACTAAATATTGGAAAAAAATCAGATGAAAACTTCATTTAGTTTTTCAAAAAATCAAATTAAGTAAAATTTTATTCCTGATGATGCCCATTTTATCCAACACCTCTTCTGAGCCTTGAGAGTAGGCATTTAGCTTGAATTTTGAATTTCATATAAAATCCCTATTATTCAACCTATTTCTTTTTATCCCTTTTTTTCTTTTAGATATCAATTAATTTTATGTAAAACAAATCATTTTCATAATTTTTTACCTGTATTTAATAGAATTATTAAAGGTTTAACATCACCCTGTAAGCATTTGCCACATGTTTTTTTGCTATACTAATAAAAATAATAATTTACTGGTAACAAAAAATTGATCAAATGATAAAATATTAATAAAACAGAAAGATCAAATACCAGTGGATATGTTTTAAAAAAATACCAGTTGCACTGATAAAGAGCTGCACCCTAGATACTCACCATCAAAAAAGTGTCCAGCACAAGTTTGGCCAAATTTGTGCTGGACACTTTTGGTCAGTTGCAGTCATATGAGATCAATTCTCTCTATGGCAATTAAAAAAAATTTTTGGATAAAAAACTTCACTAGAAGTAGTTTTACATAGCCAAATTTTCTACCTAGATTTCATCCAAACCACAGGTGCACAATTTTTTATCTTTGAAAAAAAGTCAATTTAGTACAATTTATCCCTGATGGCTCTCATTTGCTTCAACACCTCTACTGGCCCTTGATAGTAGGAATATTACTTGGATTTCTTCTTTCATCTTTGATCCCTTTAACTTGATTTTTTATTCCTAATATTGCTTTTGGATATCAATTAATAATTTTTAAAATAAACTATTTTCATATTTTTATACATTTATTTAATAATATTATAAATGGCATAACATCACGTGGTATGCATTTGGCACATGAGTTTTTTTCTATACTTATAAAATTAATAATATAATGGCGACCAAAAATTAATCAAATGATATTAATGAGTGAGGAACAAATATAAAATACCAGTAGACATGTTTGTAAGAAAACTAGATGAACTGAAGAAAAATTCTACCCTAGCTACTCTCCATTATAAAAGTGTCCAGCACAAGTTCGGCCGAACTTGTGCTGGACACTTATGGTCAGGTGCAGTCAGATGGGAGCAATTCTCTCTATGGAAATGAAGATAAATTTTTGATATAAAATTACACTAGAAGTAGTCTGATATGGCAAAATTTTCATGCTGAAGTTTTGGTAAAGCTCAAGTGGATTTTTTTTTATTTTTACAAAAAAGAAAATTTAGTGCAAGTTTAGCCCTGATTGTTCTAATTTAACTCAACATCTCTTTTTTCTATTTATGGCAGGAATTTAACTTGGATTTTAATTTTCATCTTTGATTTCTTTTTTTTTACTTTATTCCTCTCATATTGCTTTTGGATAGAAGTTTATTTTTTGTAAAATAAATCATTTTCATATTTTTTTTACCTTTATTTAATAATATTATAAAAGTTGTAACATCACCCAGTATTCATTTGGCACACAAGTTTTTGCTATACTGATAATATTAACAATATAATGGTGACAAAAAATTAATCAATTGATAAATATGAGTGAGGAACAAAGATTTAATAACAGTAAAAATGTTTATAATAAATTTCAGATGATTAAAAATGACTTGCACCCTGGCTACTCTTCATGATAAAAGTTTCCAGCACCAGTTTGGCCAAACTCGTGCTGGACACTTTTGGTTGCATGCCGTCAGACGCAATCAATTCCTTTTATGGAAATTAGACTGATTTATCACTCCATCATTGCACTGAAAGTAGTTTTATATAAACAAATTGTCCCCTGGAAATTTTTCCAAACCTAAGGTAGACAATTTTTTCCTTTGGTAAAAAGTAAATTTGATCCATGTTAATCTATGATGATGCCCATTTTTTCTGAAGCCTCTACTGGCTCATGATACCAGAAATTATACTTAATATCTTTATTTCATGTTTGATCTCTTTAATTTTAATCTTACCATTTTTTTTATCCTTTAGCTTTTAAATATCATTTATTTTGGTAAAACTGATAACTTTCACATTTTTTTATATTTATTATATTATATTATTAAATTTGTAAAATCATCCAGTGTACATTCATTACACATTTTTTTGCTATACTAAAAACATAAATAATATAATGGTGACTAAAAAATAATCAAATAATAAATATGGATGACACAGAAAGATCAAATACCCATAGACATTTTTAAAATGAATATAAGATTAACTGAAGAAGACTTGCACCCTAGCTACTCTCCATCATAAAAGTGTCCAGCAAAATTTCAGCTGAGCTTGTGCTGGACACTTTTGGTTGCATGCAGTCAGATGGGATAAATTTACTCAATGGAAGTTAAAATGAATTTTTGCTCAATCATTGCACAAGAAGTAGCTTTATACTGCTATACTATCCTCCTGATTTTTTGGAAAACATCAGGTGGACACTTTTATTGATTTTTAAAAAAAGAAAAAATATTCCAAATCTAGAACTAGTGGTGCAAATTTGGTCTGAAAACTCAAATTATCTTTGATGGTAAAAATTTTATTTGAATGTTTAATTTCATATTTAATCACTTTTATTTTACTTTTTTATTCCTGTTTTTGCTTTCAAATATCAATTTATATTTTGTAAAACTAATAATTTTCATATTTTTTTTACTTTTATTTAATAAGATTATGAAAGATGTAGCATCTCCCAGTATGCATTTGGCTTACAAATTTTTTCAATACTAATAACATTAATATTATAATGGTGAAAAACAATGAATCAAATGATAAATATGAATGACACAGAAAGATCATATAAAAGTGGATTTGTTTATAAGGAATACCTGATTAACTGAAGAAGACCTGCACCCTAGATACTCACCATCATAAAAGTGTCCAGCATAAGTTTGGCCAAACTTGTGCTGGACACTTTTGGTTGCATGCAGTCAGATGGGATAAATTTACTCTATGGAAATGGAAATGACATTTTGCTCAATCATTGCACAATAAGTAGTTTGATATTGCCAAAATGTCCTCCTGATGATTTTTCAAAACTCATCAGGACACTTTCTTTGGTTTAACAAAAAAGATAATATAGTGCAAGTTTAGCCCTGGTGGTGCACATATGATCTAACACCTCTACTTGTTATTGATAGTGGGAATTTTTCTTAAATTTTTTTTTCTTATTTTATCCCTTTTATTTTACTTTTTTATTGCTCATATTGCTTTGGATATCATTTTTTAATTTTTAAAATAAATAATTTTCATACTCTTATACCTTTATTTAATAATATATGATTAAAGGTGGAACACCACCTGGTATGCATTTTTCACACAAGTTATTACTATAGTAATAACGTTAACAATATAATGATGACAAAAAATTAATCAAATGGTAAATTTAAATGACACAGAAAGATCAATTTCCAGTGGAAATGTTTATAAGAAATCCCTTTTGAGTTTAAGAAGATTTGCTGTATTCCTACTCTCAATTATAAAAGTGTCCAGCACAAGTTCGGCCGAACTTTTGCTGGACACTTTTGGTTGCATGAAGTCATATGAGATAAATTCTCTCTATGGCAATGAAAATGATATTTCACTCAATTATTGAAGTAAGAATGTTTAATATTGTAAAATTGTCCCCTGGAAGTCTGTCCAAACCTCAGCTCAAAATTTGTTAGCTATACATAAAAGTAAGTTTAGACCAAGTCTTGACCTAGGGGTCCCCAACTGTCCCAACACCACTTCTGGCTCTTGATAGTAAAAATTTTACTTGTATTTTTTATTTCGTATTTGATCTTATTTTTTTTCATTTTACTTTTCTATTACTCTTTTTAATTTTAAATATCAATTTTTTTTTAAAAAACTAAACATATTCATATTTTTTTAACTTTATATAATAATATTATTAAAGTTGTAACATCACCAATTTTGCATTTGGCATGCAGGTTTTTGCTATACTAGAAACATTAATAATATATATGGTGACAAAAAATTAATTATAAGATAAATATGAATGATAAAAAAAATTTAAAACCCAATTGAAATGTGAAAAACAAAAAACTGATGTACTGAGAAACACTTCCACCCTAGCTACTCTCCATCATAAAAGTGTCCAGCACAAGTTCAGCCGAACTTGTGCTGGACACTTTTGTTCAGGTGCAGTCAGATGGGATCAATTCTCTCTGTGGGAATTAAATTAAAAAAATGCTAAATAATTACATTAGAAGTAGTCTGGTATGGCTGAATTATCCACCTTGAGTTTTTCCAAACCTCAGGTGAAAAATTTTTTATCTTTAAAAAAAATTAAATTTTATCAAATTTAGCCCTGATGGCACCCATTTGTTTCAACACCTCTACTGGCTCTTGAAGGCAGGAATTTTTCTTGAATTTTTCTTTTTCATATTTGATCTCTTTTACTTTTCTTTTTTATCACTCATGTTACATTTGGATATTAATTTATAATTTTGGAAAAGAAATCATTTTCATATTTTTTCAACCTTTTTTAATAATATTATAAAAGGTGTAATATAACATGGCATGCATTTGGCGCACAAGTTTTTTCTGTACTAATAAAATTAATAAAATTCTAATGACAAAAAATTAATCAGATAATAAAATATGAATAACACAGAAAGATCAAATACCATTTGACCTGTTTTAAAAAAATAACAGTTGCACTGAAGAAGACCTGCACCCTAGCTATTCTCCATCATAAAAGTGTCCAGAACAAGTTCGGCCGAACTTTTGCTGGACACATTTGGTCAGGTGCAGTCAGATGGGATAAATTCTCTCTATGGAAATGAAAAAATTATTTGATAAGAAACTTCACTAGATGTAGTTTTATATGGCTGAATTATCTACCTAGAGTTCATCCAAACAACAGGTACATAATTTTTTATCTTTAAAAAACAATCAATTAAGTACAATTTATCCCTGACATCTCTCATTTGCTTCAACATCTCTACTGGCCTTTGATATTAGCAATAATACTTGGATTTCTTTTTTCATATTTGATCACTTTAAATTAATTTTTTATTCCTCATATTGCTCTTGGTTATCAATTAATAAATTTTAAAATAAATTATTTTAATATTTTTATACATTTTTTTAATAATATTATAAAAGGTGTAACATCACTCAGTATGCATTTGGCACATAATTTTTTGCTATACTTATATAATTAATAATATAATTAAGACAAAAAATTAATCAAACAATATGTATGAGTGAGGCACAAAGATAAAATACCAGTAGACATGTTTGTAAGAAATACCAGATGAACTGAATAAAAATTCTACCCCAGCCGCTCTCCATCATAGAAGTGTCCAGCACAAGTTTGGCCAAACTTGTGCTGGAAACTTTTGGTCATGTGCAGTCAGATGGGATCAATTCTCTGTATGGCAACAAAGAAATTTTTTTATCAAATTTCACTAGAAGTAGTTTGGTTTAGCTGAATCATCCACCTGCTGTTCTGCCCAATATCAGGTGTATAATTTTTTATCTTTAAAGAAAAGTTAACTTATTACAATTAAGCCCTGATGGCTCCCATTTGCTTTAACACCTCTACTGGCTCTTGATAGCAGGAATTTTACCAGTATTTTTTTCATATTTTTACTCTTTGACTTTTATTTTACTCTTTTATTCCTCTTTTTACTTTTAAATTTCTATTTAATTTTTGTAAAACTATTCCTTTCCATATTTATTTACATCTATTTTAAAAAATTATTGAAGGTATAACTTCACATGGTATGTATTTGGCACACAAGTTTTTGCTATACTAATAACATTAATAATATAATGGTGATAAAATATTAATCAGATGATAAATATGAAAGATACAGACTGATCAAATACCAGTAGACATGTTTATGAGAAATACAAGATGAACGAACTGAAGAAAATTTCCACCCAAGCTACTCTCCATCATAAAAGTGTCCAGCACAAGTTCCGCCGAACTTGTGCTGGACACTTTTAGTCACGTGCAGTCAGATGGGATCAATTCTCTATATGGCAACAAAAAAACATTTTTTTATTAAACTTCACTACAAGCAGTTTTGTTTAGCTGAATCATCCACCTGTTGTTCTTCCCAACCTCAGGTGTATTATTTTTTATCTTTAAAAAAAAGGTCACTTATTACAATTTAGCCCTGATGGCTTCCATTTTTTCAACACTTCTACTGGCTCTTGAGAGCAAGAATTTTACTACTATTTTGTTTTTCATAATTGATCTCTTTGAGATTAATTTTACCTTTTTATCCCTCATATTGCTTTTGTATATTAATTTATTTTTTGTAAAACAAATCATTTTCATATTTTTTTACCTTTATTTAATAATATTATAAAAGGTGTAACATCACCTGGTATGCATTGGGCACACGAGTTTTTGCTATACTTATAATATTAATAATATAATGGTGACTATAAATTAATCAAATGATATATATGAGTGAGGCACAAAGATAAAGTACCAATGGACATGTTTATAAGAAATACCAGATTAACTGAAGAAAAATTCTACCCTAGCTACTCTCCATCATAAATGTGTCCAGCACAAGTTCGGCCGAACTTGTGCTGGACACTTTTTGTCACATGCAGTCTGGGGTGATCAATTCTCTCTCAATCATTGAACTAGAAGTTGTTTGATATGGCTAAATGGTTATGCTAAAGTTTTTTTAAACCTCAGATTGGCACTTTTTTGTTTTTGTAAAAAGCAATTATAGTCCAAGTTTAGCGTCACTGGTGGACATTTGCCCCAACATGTCTACTTGCTCTTGATGGCAGTAATTTTATTTTAATTTTTTATTTCATATTTTATTCCTTTAATTTTACCTTTTTATCCTTCATATTGCTTTTGTATATCAATTTATTTTTTGTAAAACAAATCATTTTCATATTTTTTTACCTTTATTTAATAATATTATAAAAGGTGTAACATCACCCGGTATGCATTTGGCACACGAGTTTTTGCTATACTTATAATATTAAAACATAATGGTGACAAAAAATCAATCAAATGATAAATATGAGTGAGGCACAAAGGTCAAATACCAATTAATTAATAGTTCTTTTTAATATTATAGATTTTTTGATTAAATAAAATGGTAATAATGAATTATATTTTTCATCCACAATTCCAGTCTAATGATTCCCACTGCACAAAAAGGGTTCACTTGGTCCTTTCTTTACTGCTTGTGCATATATTTTATTGCCCACAGTACTACAATTTTTTGTAGTGATTATCCCACATCTGATTCAGGAATATTTTTAAACAATATAAGTTTTTTTTACAAAAGACCTTATCATATCCAATATCCCACAAAAAATACAACCTGTTTTTGTATTAAAGCCCGTTAATTATTAAGAAATTGTTAAAATAATTAGATTAGACCCTGGCACAGCTAGATCCATACCAACCGACCTAAAGTCTTTTCAATATTGAAAACAATTAAATAAAATTATGATATCGTACTAATATATGGGCACCAACCATAATTCAGCACTTCTCATTTTCTCTGCTACAAAATGAGTGCATGTATCATTTATCTAACATTGGACTGTTTTTCTTCCTTCCCTCACACCTTTAGTCCAGAATGAAAATTTAGTATGAGTTTTGGTCAAAATGGTTTGCCAGTGTTATCTGTATGCAATATGAATTCATATTGCATATTTCTATTTATGTATAAAATATACTCGTTAAGCATCATTTTTTTGCATTTTTCAATCATTATGCATATTTATGCATATTCATATGCAGATTCATTATACAGATTTATATGCATATTGATATATTTTATTCATATACATATATGCACCTTTTTTTTGCATATTCAATATGCATATTTTTAATGCATATTCAATATGCATATTTTTATGCATATTTTTATGCATATCCAATATGCATATTTTTTATGCATAATCACTATGCATATTTTTTATGCATATTTTTATGCATATTTTTTATGCATATTTATTCTTCATACTCATTATGCATACACTTTGGATAGACATTTCACATCAATTTTTAGCATGCAATAAGTATCCACCATGCAAATTCAAATGCATATGCATCTATATCATACACGCAACATATACTCAAGTTTAATATATGAATATTAAGGTATGCTAAGTGATGTTGTTCAACCTTTTGCCAAACCTGAGATTAACTGATGTTCAATGTGGTTCTTAAGCTCTGCTCAAGGAGGGATTGTTCTGGATTCAATCTGTGACAGTTTATTTTTTCAATGTTTTTTCATCAGATTTAAAAACATCTTTCTGACAGTTTCAGGATGGTTTCCCAACAGTTTCCTGACAAATTCCTAATAGTTTCAAAAAGAGGGAACTGCTAGCAGTTCACCCCCAGATTTCCCGTGGTGAAAATAGCGCAAAAAACACCTAGAATTTGCTGAGAAATGATTGGAAAATGTTTCTGGAAGGTTTTAACAATGTAAAATACCAAAAAAAAAACCAATAACACCTCAAAGTAAGGGAAATTTTTTGGAAAATGTTTCTGAATTGTTTCTGAATGATTTCAAAGAAATTTAGCAAAGAAAAAAACCAAAAAAGTGAAAATGCCTAAAAATGACCAAAAAACACAAAAAAGTCAATAAATCAAGAATAAAAATGATAGAGAACAAGAAAAGAAGGGAAAAAAGGGGAAGGAGAAATAAGAACAGATAAATTAGCAATCAAAACAAAAAATATGAAAAAAAAGAAACAAAAAAGAGACATGAAAAAAGATATTTCAATTATCAATTCAATTGAAAAAATGAGAAATAGACTTATTTTGAGTGATGTCAAGTGTGAAGTATCAGAACCAACAATGAATGATAGAAGTTAGAGATGAAGAGAAGATGAAATTTTTAGTGAGACAGAATCATAGAAATGTTATCCTTTAGGAAATGTTATGCAATATCAAGTCTGGGAGCTGAACCAAAACAAATAAAACTGAGAAACTGGGGAATATCATTGGCAAAAATTATTACTCATAAAACAAAATTGTAAATAAGTTAAGATAGGCCCTCAAAATGCAAAAGGGTGATTGGTAGTATTTTAGCACACATATTTCTGGGTTGAGATGATGAAGTACTGCTAGATTCTATTGTTAAAGGTGGATCAGGAATCTCATCTTCAAAAAGCTCATTACATCAATCTTTTAAGTTGGAAAAAAGATTGTGTAATGTAAGACAAGCAGTAATCCAGTCTAAAGTAACCTTCATTTCTTTTTTGTTAAAGAGTGGAGTCCTTAGTTTTTTTAGAGAAGAAAATCTGTCTTTCAGTATCCCTATTTCATGCTCAATACTAACACAAGATTTTGCTAGATGAGTATTGAATCTTGATTTTTCACTTTCTTCATCATCAGTCCCACAAAAAGCAGGGATAACATAAACACCATTTAAATAATAACATTGTCTGCTAAAAGATAATAATATTCATCAAAAAAAAATTGAGAATGTTGAGAAATATTCATTTTTTGAAATACAGATGAATTGTGGTGAGCACCAGGGAATCCAGAATGAAAAGCAATGAATTTCATTTTAATATCACAAACCAATTGAAGAGCTATTGAGTACCAAAAAAAGAAAAAGATTAATTTGAGTTTTGTTTGAAACTTTAAAAGAAAAAAACACCTTTTTTTGCAATCAAAATAGCTATTTCCATCTCTGGAAGGTTTTTGACTGAAAGGTATGGTGGTACCATCAAAAAAACCAATGCAGCCAGGAAAACCTTCTTTTTGCATCACCTGAGAGTTCTCCAACCTTTCTTCTTTATTGAGCCATTTCAGAAGTTGAGCTTAAAGAGAAAGAATTGCAGATATGATTTGCTTTTTATAAAGGTGAACTGTTCCTTGACAAAGCTGGAAGAGGTTTTCAAGATGGGTTAATTCTGCAACATTACCATTTGAGTCAAAATGAAAAGGTCCCACAGATATTTTAATTTCTGGATCTCTTTGAGGACAATGAGAACTATTTTTGAAAATTTAATGATCTTGAATCTATTCAAGTAAGCTAATAAATCCAGGAAAAGTTGCACAAAACATCTGTTGAGGGCTAGCTTCGGGAATGTTGGTAAAAACATCAAGGTGATATCGAGGTTTGTGTTGTATGGAAGGAGTTCTAGGAAATAAGTAATGTTTCTTAAACATGTTGCATATAAAATCCAAGATATATCTGAATCAGAATTGGTATCAGAATTAACCATAGATCAAGAGCTAGAGCTAAAGTCGTAAATAGACTTAGAGCAACCTTTAATTATTTATATAATATTTAGATTAGAAATTTTATACTAATAAAAATAGAAATAAACGTATTATATTTAAAAGATATGTAAAAGTTGAGTGTATAATAAATGATGGGCTAAAGGGGATTACCCAAGACCCTTTTATAGACCAGAAGACCTCTGAAGCGCCACAAATAAGTATCTACAAAATAGTAATAAGCTAAAACATGAATAAAAAGAATAGAAATGAAACATAGATATTGAGAGAAAAACATAAAAAAATTAGCTAAATCCAAGAATGAGTAACTAATTTTCCCACCATAAGTTCCCAAACCAGTTAATTATAATAGTAGTAACTAAGTAACCTTGAAACATAAGAACTGTGATAAAAGGAATCCAAAACAGACATTACAGTAGGATGTAAAGGGTTTAATTAAAACAATTAGAATTATTTTCACACAAAAATTCACGTAATTAATTCAATCCAGTATAAAGCAAATTTAATTAATTGTTTTAACTATGTAATTGATTTTATGATATTTCTAGTTTAAAGTGAGAATTTTAATACCATATTTTAAATAAGTGTTATAATTTATTTAATATCTTTAATGACACAATTGAGGGTCAAAAAAGCTCCCAATATTATTGTTTAAAAATGAATGAAAAGTTTTATTTAATATATAAATTTAATTAATTAATTTAATTACATTATAAGTCAATTTTTACACTTATAGTTATAATATATGTTTATAATTAATTAATTATAAATTTTTATATATTAAATACATAAAAAATGCGCCATAATTTATAGAATATATATCATGCTTAATTTAAATTTATAAATAATTTATATAATAATAAAATTAATAAAATATTTATATATATTTAATAAAATAATTATATCATCTCATTATGCAATATAAGATCAATTTATTTACATAATAAGCAAATTTTTATGCCCTCTTTTAGTTACAGTAAATTGACATAAAATTTACTGGGCTCCTGGTATAGCCTGGCTGACACTCCCTCACTCTAAAAAAACAATAAAAAAATGTTAAGATTTTTTCTTTTTGTACTTCTTTAACTGAGTAGGAATATTTGAAATTTCCTTTCCAGGTATCCATGCATCATGTTCAGATGATTTGTTCTTATATCTCAATAAATATTCAGTACCTCTTTCAGAAGTGATAATTCTATCAATAAGAATTTTATCAATTTCTGCAGTTTCTGTGACTTCTTGAGGGTTTTTCTTAGGTACTCTCCTTCTTTTGGGAAATAAGTCACTGTTGGAAGTATAAGGCTTAAGCAAAGAAATGAAAAAAACCGAATGTTTCCTATCATATGGAGAATACAATACAACTTCTACTGCATAATCTCCAACCATTCTTTTAACAACAAATGGTCCTACAAAAGTATCTTTTAATTTGTTGTTACCTTGTAGATTGAAATGGACAGTAGATATCAACACTTCGTCACCCTTGTTAAATGTGTATTCTTTATGGTATTTATCCCATCTCTTCTTTTCATATTCAAATGCTTTATCAATAAAGCTTTGAGCATGTTTTCTGCATAAATATTTCATTTGCGCAAAATATTTTTAAAAAAGGGTGTAGTTCCAACTTAGGTAATTTATTATTGAGAATTTGAGCAGGAGTATTTAGGACATAACTTTACCAAAGCTCAAAAGGCTTTTTCTCAGTGACAGAATGAACCATGCTATTATATGCAAATTCAAGACCAGGAAATAGAGTGACCCAGTAATGAGTAAATCTGTCATTGTCTTTATATTCTAATAAAAAGGCACAATAACTTCTAATCATATCTTCGAAAGTTTGAATCATTCTTTCAGCTATACTATCAGTCTGAGGGTGGTGAGCTGTAGACAACTTTAACTCACAGCCAGAAATGTCCATCAAAGAGGTCCAAAACTCAGAAGTAAATTTTGGATCTCTATCAGAGATAATGGCTTTTAGAAATCCAATAATATTGAAAATGTAAGTCCACCATAAGAAAGCCAATTCCTTTGTGGATACATCTTTGTGGGTGGGAATAAACTTGCACATTTTTGTGAATCTATCCACTATTACCCAACGAGAGTTATAACTGTCTTTAACTACTACAGGAAGACCATTGACAAAATCCATGTTTATTATTTGCCAAGGAGAATCAGGTACTTCAATATGTTAGAATAACCCTGCTCTTTAACCTGTCAACCTTTTAGATTTCTGGCAGGAATCACAAGATTCAACATATAATTTTTTATCTTCAGACATATTAGCCCACCAAGCAGTGTTTTTGATCATAATTAATAGCTTTTAAAGATCAAAATAACCAGCTAATATGTCATCATTACAAAGCCTTAGGATAGTTTCTTTCATAGAAGGAGGAATTACAATTACATTAGTAAGCTTTCTTCTATAATATATATAACCATCTTCAATTGAAAACTTTCATTAAGAAAAGCATTTTGATACTTTTCAAGAAGAGTTTTAATCAATTCTTGAATTGAAGCATTCTTAGGATGATTTAAGATAGTAACTAATTTATTTAAATCAGAATATTTATCATATGAATCCAGAATTAATTGTAATAACTCTTCTTCCATATCAACTATAAATATACCATGGATATGAACAGTATCATCTTCAGGTACTTAAGCAGGATTGGAGTCATTATTTGGCAGAGGCAATCTTGACAGCATATCAACATTAGAGTGAAAATTTCCAGCCCTATGGATAATTGTCATTCTTCCTCTGTATTCTTGAACAGCAAGTTTCCACCTGAACATATGTCTATTAGGTGTTTCTAGGTTTAAGAGGGACTTTACAGCACTACAGTTAGTTACCAATTCAAACTTTTAGTCATCTAGGTAGTAATGAAGCTTCTCAAGGGCCCAAAAAACTGCTAAGCACTTCAATAGAGTGGAACCATATTTCAATTTACTAATTCTCAAGGTTCTTGAAATATAACAAATTACAACCTCTAAAGATTTATCATTAATAATTTGTTTCTGGTGAAGGGCAGCACACAGACCAACAAAGCTAGCATCTGTATACAGGACAAATAGTTTGTTTAAATCTGGAAGAGCTAAGATAGGAGCTGTCATTAAACAACATTTTAATGCATCAAAAGCTTTTTGACAGTCAATATTCCAGATGAATGCAACATCTTTCCTAGTTAGTTTGGTAAGAGGAAAAACTATGACCCGATAATTTTTAATATACTGTCTATAATAGCCACACATACCCAAAAAACTTTGGATTTCTCTTACAGAAGTTGGTGCCTTTACATTTTGCATTGCAGAAACTTTGTTGTGGTCTACACAAATTTGTAGGCCTGAAACAACATGGCCAAGGACATTTAAAGATTGAAAGCCAAATTTACACTTTTTTAAGGACAAGGTCATATTGATTTCATCCATTTTTTGAAAAACTCTATTTAAATGAATCATATGTTCATTAAAAGTTTTAGAAAAAACTATGATATAATCAATATACACCATAAGCCATCCTTCAATTATTTCCTGATGGAAAGTGTTATCCATGACTTTTTGGAAAACTGAAGGTGCATTTTTAGGGCGGAATGGCATTTTAACATACTTATATATTCCACTATGAGTAGCAATAAGCAAAAAAAATTGAGAATTTTTCTCAACTGGAACTTGATGATACCCTTTATTACCATCCAGACAACTAATAAATTTTGCACCTTGAAAGGTACATGTATTTAATTAATTCTGGGTAAAGGATAAATATCATCAACAGTATAAGTGTTTATTGCTCTTTAATCTCCACATAATCTAGCCTTATCTTTTTCATAAGAAATCAAGACTGGGGAGATGACACAATATTTGGGGGTGAAATTCACTTTCTCAATGATATTCATTTTCAATAATGTGGCAATATTATCTTCAATATCCTTTCTTTTTTTTGGAGATGCAGAATATGGTTTTCTCTTAAGACTAGGAGGAATATCACTAAAGTTACAGGATAAGGTATTTTTCATTTCTTCCTGAACACTTCCTAAGACATGAGAACCATGAGCAAAAGCCATTGGTAAGAAGGTAATTGAAGAAATGATAGAATCCTTTTGTTCACTAGTTAACTTATCACCAAAAGAAGCAGTATTTATTTAATTTAATAAATCATCCATTTCAATTGTTGTTCTGCCTTTACTCTGGATCATTTAGTTACAAGACTTTAACAGATGCCCAGAAGGTTTTCTAGAGGAGGAAATTTTGAATTATCTTTTTCAATTCAATCCCAAGGTGAAGAAATTATTTGCAGGGTCCAATTTCACACCAAACATGGTTAAAATATCATTACCCATAATAAAACAATTGCTTAAATTATCATTTTTCATGACAAAAAATTCACAAATAGCTCTGACAAAACCACCATTATATTTGAAGATTACAGAAGTTTTGTATTTGCCAATGGGATACAATGTAGAACCATACCCTCTCCATTTTTCAGAATTCATAGTTAACAATTTACCCAAAAAATCCTTATCTACTGAAGCTAAGGCTCTTTCAGACACTACACTTCCTCCAGCACCAGAGTCAAGAACTACATCAACATTTTTACCATTAATGATAACAGGTGCCTTCAAAGGAGATATGGATATAGAATTGTTAGTAATATCTTTAATTATTTCAGCATTTTGAACTGAAGATAAATCCAATACACATTCTTCAGATATATTATCTAAATAATTGACATCCTGTTCCAACATTAAAACATCTTTAACAGATTCATTGTCATAGGAGATATTACTTTCACAGTCACTAGAAGAATTATTGATATCAATTTCAGCCTCAACAGTGTCTTCATTTTTTTCAAAAAGATGAACTTTCTTGTCACAAACATGACCCTTTTTCCATGATTTGTTACATTTAAAGCAAGTATTTGTTGCATATCTTTTAGGTGCAACTGGGGCAGAGGGTTTACCAGGTTTATCTGGGGGATTTCTAGAGGGTTTTTTTTGATCATGATGAGATCTTCCAGGGTAATTCTTTGGTTCATATCTATGGTTGAGCAGTACTTCATTACATATATTAATGAAAGAAGAATTTTCCCTTAAATGCTCAGCTCTAGCTACAATTGAATCTCTAAGAAAATTTGGTAATTTATACAAGATTTTATCTCTCCAAATATCATAATACATCTTTGGATCAATTGCTCTCAGGAATTTTGTTACTTTCATAAGAAAAACAATGGGCTTTTCAACAGAGGAGGATACATATCTAGTATTCACATACAGTCTTTGCTGAGCCAACCTGAATTTTGAACCACCAAACTGATTCTCAATCAAGGATTTCCAATCATTCTATGTATAATGATTGTTATCTAAAAGAACAGATTCATACCACATCAAGGCTACATTGGAAAATAAAGAAATTAGCTTAGAAACAATTTCCTCATCAGGTAGTTTATAAGATCTCTTTAAATTATCAATTATTTGGATAAATTGTTGCCAATAAGATTAAGAATCACCATAAAAGGTAGGATATTGGTCCAATTTAGGCCAATTTTTCTGACTACTGGGATGGTCCATCCTTTGGTTTGAATTATTTATCATTAATAATTCCTGAAGTTTTTCCAGGTGTTCAGAAATTTCATTTTTTACAGAAACAGCTTGTACATGACCATCACAAGATTTTTTGCTTGTAACAAAAGATTTTACAGACTCATTGTCAGTTTGTTTAATGGCTGAAATATGAGGAAGAAAAGAGGAACTCTGTTCAGGTTCTTTTCTTTTATTTTTATGCAGCTTATGGGAAGCATTCTCATTTATACCATAATTATTGATGGTAAAGTTAGAAAGTTTTTCCTGCAGGTCAGCCACATAGTCTCTTATCCTTGGAATTTCAGACATCTGGTCATTTAATTTTTCAAGAGATAAAACATTTTAGTCCTCAGAAACTGTGTGTTTGGAACTCAGTGCATGGAAATCATTTTTTAGCTTTTGAAACTCATTTTGTAGAGATTTAATTTCACTTTTTAATGAATAATTTTCATCAATAAGGGCTTTCAATTCACTAAAGGTTTAATGTAGATTGATATTTCTATCTGAGATAGATCCATGGTCACTCCTTATTTGTTTTTGTTGGCTAAGAACAATATTCAAGGTCTCTTTAATTTTAAAACAGCTGTATCTTGTACAGAAGAACTTACTTTACAATGCAAGTGCAAATTATTTAATCTATCACTCTCATGTATTAACACACTTCTCGAATGTTTGTCTTATACAACATTAAAATCAAGGGTATCTTTCAATATTTCTTCAGAAGTTTTCTCAATTAAAGTATAGACTTCAGGGGAAACAGAATCATTCTTAATTGCAAGAGAAGGATTAATTAAAGAAGTAGAAATCAAATGTAAAGGTTCATCAAATGATAATTTGCTAATTACATCATTGGGGATACTCATTAATGGAATTTTTCTTTTTAAGGGTTTAACTGTTCTTTCACCAGGATCCACAATATTACCTGAAGAAGATTTTTTATTATACATACCAACATGTTTATCAAACAAATTACTCACCATGGCAAGGGAGGAAACTTCACCTGTGCCTTCTTTCTTCTGTCTCCCTGATAAAGATGGGGCTGAGGAGATTGATGGTAGGTTGGTGTCCTGGATGGGCCAGGGTGTTGAGCTGTTGGTTGCTGAACATTCCATTGGTAATGGCTCATCAAGTAATCCCATTTCCACTGCTCCACCTGCAGAGTGCTTTGATTTTGCGTGAAGGAGCGGGGTACCTGATTGGTCTGAGGTTGAGGCTGAGGCTGAGAGGCTTGGAAATGAGGAGTTTGAGCCTGTTTGGGATTTAATAACTCCTGAATCTTCTGCCAGAGTGTGTCTACTCTTGCATTGTACTTCATACTTTCTGCTCTCAGTTCTTTAATGTGACTGGACAGGTTGTTTACTTGTTGAGTCAGTGGTATCTTTTTCTTATACCTTTGAGTTAATTTTCCTGATTTATTAGAGTTTTAACTTCTTTCAGAGGTGTTTGGTGAGGGGGGTTTGCCACTCCTCCTGCCATTTCCACGTCCAGAAGGTTTTTTTTCAGCTGAATAATTTTTGCAAGTTTATTTAGAAGAACCTACAGATTCAGTGTCACCATCCACTTCAATCTCATCCACATTTAAGTTATCCATGCTGTTAGCCAAAATACTGGACATTGAAACTGTGAAAAAAGAATCAAAATTAATTTAATGATTCAAAGTGTTATTTTCAAAATAAAAGATAAATAATTGAATTTTTAACAATACAAAAATTTTAAATTTTTATTCAAAATTAATTAATTAACAAAAAATGTAATGCAAATATATGTAAAAACAATTATTTATTAAGAAATAACAATAATTATAGCGGGACCAACCAACAAAGGTTTTATAAGTCAACCAAAATAATAATACCAAAAATAATAAATTGGCAAATTGGGACTAAGTACTGAGTACTATTATGGTCATCCAATAAATCAAAAATATTTTAATAAAATTAATTTATTAATTTATTAAAAATTAAAAATCCTCTAGGACTAAGATAATTACTCTATTATGGTCAACTAGAAATAATAATAAAAATTAAAATAATTGAACACTTACACTCAGTGAATCAGCAATTAAGCCACAATCACTGTTACTGCAATAAAAATTTAATAATATAAGTGAGAGGTGCAAAGGTTAACTTACTATAGTGATCAAGAAATCACTTCAAAATTATATATTATTTAATCTAATATAAACCTATAAGGTTGAACCCAACTTCGAAACACAGTCGCAGCAAAAATTTCCTTTTTGGCTTGGGTGGTCCGTGCGCAATGTCGTTTGTCGCAAGGTGGCGTATTGTCGTTGTCATTTGGAAGTTCCTCAATATGTAAGACAATCGTCTTGCAGAAGGAGGAAAAGGAGAAAAGGAATAGAGAAAGGCTAAATAGAATTTTATAATACTTAATAGTTTAAGAAAATAAGAGAGAAAAATAAAGAAAATGCTACAACGATATTTGAGCAGTGACACAGCAGTGAGGTTTAATTTATAATATTTAAATCCTGTAAGTTATTTAGCAGTGCGCCGTTCACAATTATAATTATTAATTGACTTAGAGAAACCTTTAATTTTTTATATAATATTTAGATTAGAAATTTTATACTAATAAAAATAGAAATAAACGTATCATATTTAAAATATATGTTCAAGTTGAGTGTATAATAAATGATGGGCTAAAAGGGATTACCCAAGGCCCTTTTATAGACGAGGGGACCTCTGAAGCGCCACAAATAAGTATCTACAAAATAGTAATAAGCTAAAACATGAATATAAAAGAATAGATATTAAACATAGATATTATGAGAAAAACATGAAACAGTTAGCTAAACCCAAGAATAAGTAACTTATTTTTCCACCATAAGTTCCCAAACCAGTTAATTAAAGTAGTAATAACTAAGTAAGCTTGAAACATAAGAACTTTTAGAAAAGGAATCCAAAACAGACATTACAGTAGGATGTAAAGGGTTTAATTAAAAAAATTAGAATTATTTTCACGCAAAAATCCATGTAATCAATTCAATCCAGTATAAAGCAATTTTAATTAATTGTTTTAACTATGTAATTAATTTAATGATATTTCTAATTTAAATTTAGAATTTTAATCCCATATTTTTAAATAAGTTTTATAATTTATTCAATAGTTTTAATGACACAATTAAGGGTCAAAAAAGCTCCCAATATTATTGTTTAAAAAGTGTATAAAAAGTTTTATTTAATATATAAATTTAATTAATTAATTTAATTACAATATAAGTCAATTTTTTCACTGATAGTTAAAATATATGTCTATAATTAATTAATTATAAATTTTTATATATTAAATACATAAAAAATGCGCCATAATTTATAGAATATATATCATGCTTAATTTAAATTTATAAATAATTTATATAATAATAAAATTAATAAAATAATTATATCATCTCATTATGCAATATAAGATCAATTTATTTACATAATAAGCAAATTTTTATGCCCTCTTTTAGTTACAGTAAATTGACATAAAATTTACTGGGCTCCTGGCATAGCTTTGCTGACAGCAGTAGTGATCTTAAGTTGATGGTGGACTGAAAGTAGCATGTTATGTTAGTGAAAAGTGGTAAGGATTAAGGGTAAGTTTGTGATAATGGGATCGATTAAGTTTTGGTAAGTCATATAACTTTCTCATATTAATAAGCCCTTAAGGATTAGGTGAAAAAAATCTAGGTGTTAGCCCTTTTGTACCAAGTTTTGGCATCTTTTTACCTATTGCTGACTAATCATAATGATGAAGGGTAGTGTTTTGATGAATTTTTGAACCAATAGAAGATGTGTTTGGGGAGAATAGGCTGTTAAAATACACCTTCCCTGGTCAGGTGTATTTCATATTTTGATGGAGGGTTCAGTACCTTTTTTGTGGTGTGTTTATGTGGAATATTTGATAATTTTTTGAAACCCCCTAATATAATGTAATTAAATTTAAAAAAGACAGATAAAAGAGCATATTAGCTAGAATTGAAAAAAGATAAATAAAAATGGTATAAAATGAGAAAAAACAAAATCAATCATTATTATATATTTTGAAAAGAAATGTAATAAAGTGCAATAAAATAAAATAAAAATATATAAAACATAACCAAATACAACTCAATATAAGAAAATACAATACAATACAATTAAATTTAATTTTATTTGAGGTAATTAATTGAAGAAAATGAGTGTTTTAAAATATAATAAAATAAAATAAATAAAGTGATTTAAAAAAATTACATAATATAACGTATGATCAATTTTTACTGATTCTTTTTTAAATATTTTATTCAATAAAATTTTTAATATTTTTACACAATCCAATTTTTTATATGCATATTCATTATTTCATTGTATATCAATATTCAATATGATATTAAAATATGAATATGCAATATTATCTTGAATATGAATATTCAATATGAATTTTTACATGCATATTCAATTTAAATTTTTATGCATATTTTTTGAATGAATATTTTTAATTATTTTCATATGATATACACCATGAAAAAACAGCAAGCACCTGCTAGCAGGTGTCAAACCCTCAATCCATTCATGATTCAAGAATAATTCACATTTTATACTGCGCAAGCTGGAATACTCAGTTTTCAGTGCACAGTCTTCTCAGAAGAATTAAAGCTGAGCTAAAACTGAATCAAATCAAAGATAGGGATTGGAACCTGCTATCAGGTGCACACATTTTTTTCCTGGTGTATATGAATTATCAATTTAAATTTACATACTGAATACCCCCCAGCAAGTGAATATTCAATTTCATTTTTCCTGACTCAAGATAATGTTACATGAGTGAAAAATATCATAGAGTTAATCAAAAAAAATTCAACTTATAATAGTTCTCTGAAATGCATAGTTTAGGAAATTCTGGTAATTTTTTTGTAACAATATTAAATATTTAAATTTTATTTTTAATATTTTTAAATCTATTTTATTTAAGTAATAAAATAGAGTAAAAATTTACTTGAAAATTGAAAGTTTTCAAAGAGTTTTTAGCTCCATCTTGAAATATAATTTAAGATACTGAGTAAAAATCATGCGCTTAAGGTGTAAAGTGTTTTGAATTATTAATGAAACTCTTTTCATTAAAAATTTAAAATGAGCTCATTTCACTTTCATTATGATACCACAAATGATTCAGCTTGGTTTTTACAAGATTTTGAGTTGGTTTTCAATCACAGTTCAGTCTGTATTCCATTTGACTTTAAGTTGAGGACTTTGTAGAAAGTTCCCCCAAAATATTGCATTGTTGTGTTCCAAAGCTAGGTAGGCCTTTGGAGTGCATATTTGGATGTATTTACTATGTAGGGTATAGTTGGGTTTATGGTGTTTTTATTGGTATTTTGTCAGTTTTTAGATGTTTAGTTGTGTTTTTAGGCTTAATCTAGGGTCACCTATTATGTATCAGCTTAACTCCCTTTCTTTTCTCATCATTTTGGTATGTGTTATGTGTTACTAGCTTGTTTATATGCGTAGTTACTTTTGTTTTGTTGTTTTAGAGTGTGTTTTGGGTGTGTTTGGGAATTTAAGGGCCTAAAAGCAGCTTCCTGCTTCCAGGTGGCCCACCTGCCTGTGCATGTTGAAGCTTATAGAGGAATTTTTATGCATGTAGAAGGATGGTAGATCTGGATTTGGCTTAGAAAAGGCCAGAGTGGTGGGTGTGTGAGGTAGTTAAGCAAGTTTAAGGACATTCTAGTTTTTCATAAACCATCTGGTATACCTGAAATCTCTTTACTTCACTCTTTTGTGTGTTTTGTAGCATATTTTGGCTGGGTTTTGAAAAGGTTTGTTCTTACTTGACTTCAACTCTTGTCACTGTTTTCTCTGGTATAGTCTTGTAAGCTATATCAAGTATTATTTCTGTCTCTGTTGTGGTTTTTCAGCCTACATCAAGTATCATTACCTTCTCTGGTGTGGACATTGGTCTACATTTCAGTTCTTTAGAGTAGTAGTCTTTCTGGTGACTACTTTCTTGGCTGATCAAGCACTCTAGTGTGTTGAAAAAGGGTTTTAGAAAAAGAGACTCATTTTAATTTAGCAGGTAAATCTCACTTTATTTTTCCAAAGGGAAAGTGGATTTTCTCTCAAGTTTTTTTCCAAGTCCCTTGGTCAAGGCCTATAGCTAGCACTATTGGGGTGTCTACATTTCTGGTGCCCAAGGTGGGGAGGCTCAAGACCTTCTAGCTCTTTGAAGTATCTTTTGTTATGATTGGCCCTTTTTGGTGATTTTGGTCTGGAGGAATGGCTTCTGGTTCCTCTATTCCTATGGTATCTGTCAGTGGGGAGGTAGGTCCTCCTGCTGTGATGGCTGGGGATTGTGTAAGGATAAAAACTTGGGATGGTACCTGTTAAGTTTTTTGAGATTTAAAATATATAAAATAATTGGATTTGAAGAAATGGTAATATTGGAAAGAAATAATTTGACTGAAGAAGATAGACAACAGCAAGGAGAACACTCGACCTGTATGAATTGATGAGAAAGGGAGAACACTTGACCTGAGAGGAAGTAATGAAGTTAATAGAAGAGGGAGAACACTCAAACTGTGAGATGATGGTCATGCAAGGATTGAAACTCTACTTGACTTTGGATCCGGGGACGAAACTCTACCCGGTAAGAAAATAATGCAAGAGGACAACACTCTACTTGGCTTACAAGGCAGGGAAGACACTCTACCCAACTTAGGATCTGGGGAAAACACTCAACCCAGTAATGAAATAATATGACACAATGCAAAGGATCTCAGGCTGATGATATTATGGAGAAAAACAAAGATAGCAAAAAGAATGAGTCACACAATCAATGTATACTTTCCATTATCATCAGGTTAGGTCATAATGCTATAGGGTTTGATCAAAAATTTATGTTCTAATATATATACATATATGTATTTATTTTATGTTAATTTGATATAATATTGGTTAATGAGTGATATCTGAGTAGAAATATATATATTTACTAGAATGGATATTGCTTCAAATAAAAATTATGCAAGGGATCTGAAGAGACAACTAAATGTAATGCTAGAATTCTGACACTACCAAGTTCAATGGTAAAGATGTGAAGTAGCTTCTGGAGAAGTATGAGGCTAATGCTCGTGTGGATGGTGCTTCCTACCTGGATATGGTGAAGTAAATTATTATCTTCATTGGTGAGAGGGCAGTGGAGAAGGAGTTGGTATCCATGTCTGGCTAAAAGAAGAGGGATTGGAAGTTGTTGTGCAGGGAAACAGTAAATAGTTGGAGTGTCAGGCTCACTATGGTGGAACTGAATAAGGCTATCAGTGAATGGAGATCTTATGGTGGTGTGGGTAACTTGCATAGTTACTGAAAGTTTCTGCTACAGTTTGGCCCTAAGATGGAATATTTGTTTGAAGTGGAGGATCTGGAACATGAAAATGCTTCCAAAGACGTTTTTTGGTCTTCCCTGGCTATGGATTCCAGGATGGATGTGTTAAAATAGATTTTAAAGAAGAACATGATGAAGAATCTTGATAATGGGCACCAGAATTTGAATGCCTTGTACAAGGTGAAAGATCCTGAGGAGGCCCATTTAAAGATATTGTATGTGGAAACCTATCAGGAGGGGTGTGCCAAATATGTCAGAAAATTCAGTCAGGCTTTGGCCAAAGGGGAATTAAAGATGAAGAAGGAAGAGAGGAAGTTGTCAAAGGATCCCAAAGAGGAGAGGGACCCCGTGATAAAGCAACTGGAGGACTTGGCCAAGAAGTTGCACATTTTATGCATGAAACACAGAAGATGAATAGGGCCTCAATGCAGCAGAGAAAGCCCTTTTAGAGGAGGGCAGGTGGTAGTAGTAATCCTTGGGTGTGCTCCTCTTGTAGTAGGAGGGGGAACAGGTCAAATGATTTTTGGGCTCTGAACAGAGATGTGTCAGAGGGAAAGGTGGATTTTGATGGAAGGTTGTTCAAAATACTTGATGGTTCATTTGTGAATCTCAGTGAGGGGGATGTCTCTGTTGATTTTGTCTAGAGAAGGAGTTGTCTCAATCAGAGGAGGCCAAGGTTAGATGATATTCCTGATCAGTGGAAGTATTCTGCTAAGGAAGGTGTTGATTTCAAAGTGAAGGTGAAGGAGGTCAATAATGTCTCTCTTTCAACTTCTTATGGTGGTTTGGAGTTGTATTCTTGTTAAGCACAGTCAAAGAGAGAATTTTTGGGGGGTGTCTATGATGTTGATGCTGGAAGAGTGGGTATACCCAAGAGCACTTCACAGGCTTAGCCTATGCCCAAGGCTCCCAAGGTGTATTCAAAGATGGATGCTAGGAGGAAGGTTAGTAAGGAGGAGCTGCAAAAGATGAAGAAGGGAATTTTAAATATGGGCTTACTAAGTTTTGGTACTTATGATATGAATATGGATCCAATGCCAATGGATTTGGATTCTGACTCTGAGGAAGATGTTCCTTTGGCTTCCTTACCAAAGCCCAGTGGGGACAGGGCCACAAATGATTGTTCCAGTTTGGTTCCTGTGATCAGGAAGCCTGTGGATAGAGGTTCTGGACATCAAGAGGCATTAAGGCCTAAAGTGGTGAAACCAAAAGCCCATTTTGAGAGTCCGTTGGTTGCAGGAATAGCTTATGTGAAGGAAACTGTTTTGGAGAAAATGAATTAAGGAACTATATCCTTAACTTATAGGGAGTTGTTTTCCATCAGTCTTGGTTTGGCTGTGAAGCAAAAGAAGAGTTTACCAGGAAAAGGGTCTCTTCTGGGGAGGTGGAGTTTGCTTGTGTTTCTTTTGAGATGTTTGGGGAGAATTTGGAAAATCATTTCTTTGCTCCTTTGGAGCTTGTCAATGTTACTCTGAATGGAAAGGATATCAGAGACTTGGTTGATTCTGGTTCTTAAATTAAACTCATTAATTTTTCTGAAGCAACTCAATTGGGCCTCCCCATAGAAACTGGTATTGGTGGGAACTTGAGAGGAATTTATGGACATGTGACTGAGCTGGTTGGGAAAACAGAGTTTTTTAAGCTGGATTTTGGTGGAGCTTCTGTGAAGGTACACTTTTATATTGCAAAAGGCACTGTTAGGGAAGTTTTGGGTGGCACATTTTGATGGATTTTGCATACAGGGTTGGTTATCAGCCTGGAGTTTTAATTAGCTTGGAATTGAGAGGGGAGGATGAAAGGACACTGAATATGAGGTTGTCTTCACCTGGTGAAGAGGGCTGGGAGACTAGGAATGGGCTTAGATCTATGTGCCATTGTCCTGATTTTTGTGAGAGAAGAAGGGAATATAGGTCTGCTTCTTGTTTTTTGGAAGGTGGATCAGGATCTGATGGAGTCTTATTTTTTAGAGTACGTGGGGCTGATCACCAAAGAACTGAAACGTCTCCCTGTTTATTGGAAATCCCAGGTTGTAGTAGGTCAGCTCATTTGAAGAAATACCAAGTCAAGTTTCAGATTTCTTTGTATAATGTTTCTCTTCTCTGACAGTATTCTTCAATTTTTTTATCAAGTATCTGTTAATTTAATGGTTTGAATATTAATTTTACTTCAAGTTCAAGAGGAAAGATGCGTTCTATATCTTTGGGATAGAAAAGCTTTGGGGAAGTGAGATCAGGGTCTAAAAGTAACTCCTTCCAATTGTGCACTTCTAGGGTTATTTCAACACCTTTCAAAAAACATTACCTTGGCCACACATGTGAGAAATTATGCAACCCTGGTTTCTGTTTTAGCAAAGGCACCCCATCAAGAAAAGAAGAAAATAATTTCAAGATAATTGAAGATAATCATGAAAAAAATCTAAAGATAAAGAAGAAAGAAGATCAAAAATTTTTTTTTCAAGATTATTTTGTTGAAGAGGTGAGGAGTGATGGAATTGAGGTTGATAGTGAGGAGGAAAATGGAAATGTTGAATGTAAAAGGTTTGGCCCTGTGAGATTGGGCTCAACAAGTGAGTCCTCCCAATTGTGCACTTCTAGGGTTTCTTCTACACCTTCCAAAAAATTACCTTGGCCACACCTGTGAGCATTGGGGAAACCCTTTTTTTGATAGAAAGATTGAAGAAGTCTCTGTTGAAGATAATGATTTGGAAGTGAATGCTACTAAGTACAAGAAGGTAGCAGTAAATGTTAGGCTGGTCAATGATCCTATTCTAGCTGGGCTGAACCCACCCTTAAAGAGGCCTTCATTGTCAAGAGATCCTTTTTGTGATACCTTTTTTCCATAATCCACCTGATTTTGTGGAAAATTCTAGGATTACTTGTGAAAGGTTGGTTGTGGTGAATTTTGGTCCTGATAGGCGGTCATCTGAAGAGGAGAGGAAGTTTTTATTGAATGTGATGGTGTTGATGTAAAATAAAATTGATTTTACAGAGAAGGAAAGAGGTGTTTTGAAGCATTCTAATGTTTCACCTTATCTGATACCAGTGGTTTGTCATTAGCCTTGGAAAATCAAACCAATTTTAATTCCTGCTGCTATAAGCAATGATTTTGTGGAGTTTTTCAGGGAAAGGGTCAGGACAGGGTTATATGTATGAACAGTCAAATTCAAGTTATTATAGTCCTGTTTTCTGTTTCAAGAAGAAAAATGGCAAGCTTAGGGTGTGTCATGATCTCAGGGCTTTGAATAGAGCAACTATCAAGAATTCTGGGATTTGGCCATATAAAGAAACAGTTCTATAATACTAAGCTATAGACACAGTCCAAGATGGGTTGGTTCTAATTTCCAAAAAAAAAAACTATTTAAAAAAAAGTGCCTGCCACTCTAATTTTAAAGACAGTGAAAGCACATATTATAAGTAAGGTTATTTAACTTTGTTGGAGCTGAAAGTAGAGTAACTTGTATAGATGTATGCTAATAAAAAGGGAAATATATATTTTAATATAAGTAATCAACCTGTTGGCTAGATATATTCTCAGTAAGTGCTAGTGTTCTCAGTCACTTCCTCTTAAAGCGCTATATTCAATACTATCCTTACCTTAGCAATAAAATAAATCTAAAGCGCTACTTCTGGTATGCGCACTGTTATGTACAAAAAAAATATAAAAAAATAAATCTGTTTTTCCTATTTATCTATTATACTCTATATTTTAGCCTACACACACATCTAATATACAATACTCTTCTATATTTATATCTACTCACTGCTACAACACTTTATACCCAAAGATGAGTGCTGTTTATATACACCTGTATGTTCAGCACTTGAACCCTATGCTCTTTTTCCCCACTTGGTTTTCTACATAATTTTAGCACTATACAAGAGTTTAAAATGGTATCTAAATGTCTTATTAGTCTATGTAAAATTGTTAGTGTAAGTCTTGGTTCTAATATTACCTGATACATCTAGACAAGAGCTACTATTAGAGCATGAAACTCCACTCTCTTGTACATACCCTATGTTTCTGAAATTTATGACTTAATAATAGGTACAGTATTGCCTTTTTACTTATTGTATAACTTATTTTCTCCACATGAGTCCCTGCTAGCAGTGAAACCATCCACACTGAGAAAATAACTTCCCTGTTTCAGATCTTACTTCCTACTCCTTTCTTTGAGCACTACTTAAAACCTATTTATTTTCCTTTTGCTACCTTTTTTTTTGAAGTGGTTTTCATCTAGACAGCTGAACACAGCTTTACCTAAAAGAAGTCATCCTTAGCATAATTTTTATGCCATCCTTTTCAATGTTCCTTAACTCCGTAGTATGCGTCTAGCACCAACTATAGTTCTACCAAGTACATGCCATATCCTCTTGTCATATAGATCAGTACACATTTACTTTATTTCTTTACTTGCCACAGCTAGTATAGCCATAGTGCATAAAAAACTGTGCATAGAGAGTCTAATTTTTCTGCACTCTTGAAAACCCCTTTTTTGTGCTTTCATTTCCTTCCTTCTTAGCAACCCTTTTGTTGCGCTCCTGCTATCTGATACATTTTCTATGTTACTACAAGATGTTTACCAAACCTCTAAGTGCAAAGAATTTTGTGGAGGCTTTTGCTGGAAGGGTGTGTTATGGTTTGGGAGATATTATGGGTGGTTATAAATTAATGGAGCTTTATGTAGACTCTAGGTCTCTTACTATGTTTGAGACTGTTTTGGGAAGGTTTAAATTGGTCAGGTAACATCAATGAGCTACTAATTCTGTTGATTTTTACCAGGCAAAGATGGCTTTGATATGGCAGGATGAAGTACCAACCTATGATGGTGGAATTTAAGGGCCAACATCTGATTATGGTAATGAGGTACTTAAGGAAAACCCTGGCATTAGGATGTTTGTGTGGGAGTATGCTGTGACACTGGAGAGGATTTTGGTTAAGATAGAGGAGGCTGGGTTGACTGTTTCTAGTTCAAAGTTTTGATTTTGTGTACCAGCATTGAAGATTTTGGGTAATGTGATGTTTAAGGAGGGTAGGAGTATGGCAAAGAATAAGACTAATAAATTCAAGCATGTCCAATACCAAAAAATACCACTGGATTCAGGGGATTCTTGGGTGTTTGTGTTTATGTAAGGATGATTATTAAGGACTTCTCTATGGTGGCTGCACCCTTAAGAAAGTTGACCAGGAAAGATGCTGACTGGGATTGGGATGATGATTGTGAAGAGGTATTTTTGAAATCAAAAAAAGGTGGTAGGGGAGGATATTGTGTTTCATAAACTGGATTATGGTGTTGGGGCTGGGAAGAATTTTTTGGCTGTGGATTCAAGTTGTATTTCTGCTGGTGCTTTTCTGTCTCAGGATGATAAGTATGGGTAGGTCAGGCCAGTCAGGTATTAATCTGTGGTGTTTAATGAGGTGAAATCAAGGTACTCTCAGCAAAATTTGGAGCTCTGTGGTGTGACAAAAATCTTTAAGGAGTTTCATACTATTTTGTGGGGGCAGAATTTTGAGCTTCAGGTGGATGCTAAATCTTTGGTACAGATTATCAATGCTCCTAGTCTTCCTAATGCTCCTATGACTAGGTGGGTTTGATTTATCCAGAAGCTCTCTTTTAATTTGGTACACAATCCAGGAAAAACTTTCACAAATCCAGATGGATTGTCAAGAAGACCACCAACAGATGAAGAGTCAGAATCAGAATAGTTTGATGAAGATTTCTCTGTGGTTAGGGCCAGCACAAGAGGTTCTGATAATTTTTTTTACCTTCAGCAGGAGGTTAAACTTCAAAATTTGGACCTCCTTCAAGAAGTTAAACTGGCTGTATCTAATCTTGATTATGGTGATAAAGATTTTTCTGTTGAAGAAGAAGGAGCTGTTCTATGTGATGACTCAAATTTAGAAAACGGTTTTTTGTTGGTAAACTGGATTCTCATAAAATTCAGTGGATGGAGAAAGATGAGTCAAAATTAAATGATTCTTGTCCTGTATGGGCTGGTCAATTAGATCATTTGTATTCTGGTGATTTTGATGACAGATTTGTTCCCTTGGATACTTTTTTGTTAGATATCAAGATGAGACGTGGGGTCAGTCTGTGTTTTTTTATGGTGGAATATCTGTTGAACTTGGAAATCTTAGATAGTTGTGATGATGATACTTGGTTGGAAATCAAGAAGAAGAGTCTTGGATTTTATGTGTCAGGAAGAAGGTTAATGAGGAAGAGGAATAAAAATCCTCAAGTTTTGGTAACTCAGAAGAACGCTCAAGAGTTGGTGTTGAAGTCTTTGAACAAAGACCTTGTTCATAGTGGCTCTGGGGAGACTTATAGAAGAGTAGCAAACAGATTTTGGTGAACTGGTATAAAGTTGGCTGTTAAAATTTGGGTCCAATCTTGTGGAGAGTTTCAAAGAAGAAGTCACTTGAAACCAAAGGAAATTGGTCATGCTACTGGTGAATCAAATGTGTTTGGAAGAGTTAGTTTGGATGCTGTCCATATTAAGGAGGGAAAATATAAATATTTGATTGGGGCCAGGGATGATTTATCTGGTTGGGTTGAGTCAGTGCCTCTAGTTAATTGGACTGCCAAGAATGTGGCAGAATTTTCAAAGGAGTGGATTTATAGGTATGGGCTGATGAAATTGGTCACTGTTGATGGAGGACCAGAGTTTGGAGCAGAATTTAACCAATTTGTTACTAGTGTTGAGTCCAAAGTTAGAGTGGCTACTCTTTATTATCCTGAAGCTGAAGGAATGTTTGAAAGAGGGAATCAAGTTTTGAAGCATGCTTTAGTCAAGATGTGTGAGGATAGTGTTGAAAGGTGGAGAAATTATTTACCTTAAGTTTTTTTTATCTGACAGAATTACTTTCAAGAGACTACTGGATATTCACCTTATGAGCTTATTGTTGGTCAGAAGTTGGTTTTACCTGTAGATTTGGAGGCAATTTTCTCTTTGGGAATTGATTGGGATAAGTTTGTTTAACTAAAGACTTATTATTTGCCAGAATGAAGCAGCTTGAAGGAAAGGAGGAATTTCATGAAAAGGCCTATGAAATTATGATGTAGATCTGGAATAATTCAGTTAGTTATTGGGATAAGAGCTTGTCACACAGGCTGAGGAAGCCTTTAAACCCTGGGTAATTGGTATGGGTGTGTAATAGGAGTTTTGAGATTCAGTGGGGCGAAATGTTCTCTGACAGATGGAATGGTCCTTATAGAGTCAGAACTCAACTCTCAGGAAGATAACATCAGTTAAAAGAATTAGATGGGGTAGTCTTGAAGAAGAAAGTGGCTGCTGACCAGGTGAAGAGATTTTATCCCAGAGGTAAAAGAAGGGAAGAAGACTAACTCCGCAATGAAGATAAAATATGAATAATTCCTTTTATTGTATTGTTTTGTTTGTGATGCTGAGCATCTGAGGTGTTGGAAACTTTTTTTAGATGGTACACAGGGGGGGGCATCTAGATTTTATCTTGGTAAGTGTGGGGATAACTGATGTGCTTGCAGCTCTGTATCATAGTTACCACAGATTGTCTGTTTCCAATCCCTTCTCTTAAGCAAATTGAACCCTAGAATTGGTCTTCTTGTAACAGGTTTTAGACCTGTATGACTTTAAACTGAATTTCTGTGGTCTTCAAGCGCTTTTCGTTTCCCTGGTAGATTTTGTGACTCGGTTGAATTGTGGATGAATGTTTGGTTTTTGTTAGAAGGTACCCATGGGGGGGCTTCTAGATTTTTTTATGGAAATTGTGGGGGTAACTGGTGATCTGGCAGCTCTGTATGATGGTTAGCCCAGAATTTCTGTTTCAAGTCCTTGGTTTTATTTACTTAACATCTAGTTCTCTCCTTTTATACAGGTTTTTTAGTCCTCTATGAATTTCAACTGGATTCACTACACAATCACCACAGAAAATTTGGGGGGGTATTGCTAGCAATACCCCTCATTTAAAAATGTTGGGAAGTGGTTGGAAAGCTGTTGGAAGGCTGTTGGGAGTTCATTGTGAAACCAGATTTAAATTTATTGGAAAAAGATTTGGTAATTAGTTAGACCTAGGTTCAACCAAACTCAATCACAGGTTTCTTGGAGCTTGGTGATTACTTTAATTTTGATCTGAGCACAGATTGAGCAAAGCTTGAACATATCACTTAACATATCATAATATTCACTTTCCCATCTTTTAGAAAGCAAAATTTGATATTCGTTCTAAGAATATCTACATATATTTTCTTGCCAAGTTGGTAACAGAAGGTTAAACTGTAGTATCTCAATTATTACACTAGACTACATAGATATTTGATAAAACATACAATTAAAATCAATTTTAATTATTGAGATCACCATAAGTGTCTGTCCAAAGACTTACAAAATGTAAGTTAGTATCAAGACATTGTTCTAGGTATTAGTTTCAATTTGGATTTTGAACTGACATCTAAAGCATTTTACTATTAGACAGAACCATAAATAAGTGTAATAAGAGTGAAATTATTCTATTTTGTGATTATAATGTAACAATAAAGCACATTTTTATTGAGAAAATTTTTGTTCCTCCACATACCAAAATTTACTCTATAGGCTCAAGATTTATTTTTAAACCATATTATTCATTTCAGTTATCATTGATTTACTTCCAATATTTTTTAAAAAGATAATAATAATACATGTGAAAGAATTATGAGCTTAGCATAGCATATGCTAAAAAGTTATTTTGTCGTTTTATTCAAAACTGATTATTCATTTTTTGCTTCAATTCATCTTTTAACAACCACTATCTTCAGATACTATTCTTACTTAATATGTCAAGTCTCAGATGTGTTGGACAGTTCTCAATAACAATTGATCAAATTTATATGAATGTAATTTCAAGATTTCAAAACTCACCAACCCCCACGATTTTACAGCGAGGCAATTTTAATGTTCATATTTTTGGACTATTTGAAGAAAGAAAACCAACCCTTCTTGGTAATCTTTCTCAAGTGCAGAGTCAGCACACTGGACAACTATTGGGTGACATTGGGTCTGGATCTCACCATTTAAACCAAAGAAGTGCCTTGAATCCTATGAAGCCTTTCTATTTTCATGCTTACTTGGTTCCAGTTTTTGGTAATCAGTATCAACTTTGGGGATGCCTCTTTTCTTCAAGTACACTAATCAGTCTTGCTAAAAAAGCATTTTCTTCTGCTCAAATCAATTTTTGTCCAATCCTGAACTACGACTCCACTATCTTTTTTAATATCCTGCATGTAATTTTTGAAGGCTCTTTCCAAATATCTCAGAGTACTCAAGATTGGAAAGCTGATCAACTTATCCCAGGAATCAAAACAGTTCATGAAACACATCAACTTCAAGCAATAAATTTTATGAATGACAATGAACGAATGTTAAAGGAAAAGTTGGATATCATGTGGAGGCACCAGGACAACCATTGGCTTAGAACTGGATTTGATGACTATAAAGATCAGTTTCCTAACACTCAATTAACCCCTGAAGGAAAAAGGTCAATGCTTGCTGATGATATGGGTTTGGGAAAGACACTGTCAGCTCTTTCTCTCATAAGTGCAACTCAAAGTGAAGCAAGAAAATTCCAGGTATCGGAAAATCAAGAAGGTATTAATTGGAGTTCAGCCACACTGATTATATTCCCCCTGGCAACATTATCAAATTGGATCAATGAAATAAGTGTGCACTTTGAAGATAATGCGCTTCCTTTCAAGGTTCTTTATGGGAAGGATTGTCAAAATACTAACGTCAATGAGCTACATGACACTGCTATTGTTTTAACGACATATGAAACAGCTAGCCTAAAAATGTCAAAAAATCAAGGCCAAAAAAAGATACCAGTGACTCAAAAGCTCTTTTGGTATCGAGTTGTTTTAGATGAAGCTCAGTTAGTGCCCATTTCTTTATTTAAAACCTAAAACTTAAATTTTATAATCAATTTTTATAAATATTCTTTTAGTTACATTATAAATCCTTACTCGCAGAGGGCTCAAACAATATTTGACTTGGAATCCCAACACCGACTATGCTTGACTGGAACTCCACTTCAGAACAGGCCCACTGACCTTCAAAGTCTCATATTTTTTCTTAGAATCAAAAAGTGGAAAGAAGACTGGTTATTGAAGAATTTCCTTTTTCCAGGTTTGCAAAAAGGAAAGTCTAATTCTATTAAATCAATCAATCACTTAATGAAAGTCATAAACCTACGTAGAACAAAGGATGCAATTTTGTCTCTTCCAATAAAGATTCAAAGGGGGATATTGGTTCAATTAGAATATCCATGGAGGTCTAAACTTGATGTGCTTCAAGAAGGATTCACTGAGCGATATGGGCCCTTCAGAAGCACTGACATCCCTTGGGACTCATCTGAGTTTCTAACAGAGCTGATGATTTTAAGATAATTCTGCAACCATCCAATCTACAAAAATCTGGATGAAACTCCAACTTTTGATTTCACCTGGCAGCATTCCGCAAAGATTTGTCATCTTATAGGCCACTTAAAAAACTTTTTGTCTGGTGAAAGGGGTATAAATTTTCCAAAAGCTGTTATATTCTCCAACTTTGCAGACTTTTTGCAGATGTAAGTGATTCTATAATGAATTGTTTTACAAAATTGTGTTGGCTTATTAAAAATAATTTTCTAATATTTCAATATAGAATAAAAATGGCTTTAGATGACCACAATATTAGGTATACCCAGCTTATGGGTGAACTCAGAAGGACAAAGCGAGACAAAAATATGCATGAATTCCATTTTAATAAAAATTGCCAAGTTTTGGTTGGAACAATTCAGGCTGCAGGAGTGGGTATAGATCTCAGGTGTGCTCAAAATGTATATATAATGGTGAGCTCAATGTCTTTTATTTCATATTAAGAACAAAAATATTAAATTTTTTATATGTTCAATGTTTAAATAGGAGCCAAATTGGAATCCAGCAGTTGAGCAGAAGGTTGTTGATTGGCTGTATAGAATGGGGCAGCAAAATGAAGTTAATGTTTTGAATTATTTTGAACGAGGAAGTATAGAATTCAGCATGTACAAGATTCAAAGGAAAAAAATGGAGCTAACAATGTAAGCCAAAATTCATTTCTATAAATTTTAATGATAATAGTAATCATTAAAATTATGTTTTTGTTTTCAAGGCTAAGTGTCCAAAACAGTGGAAATGAGGAATATGAGTGTGCAAACCTATTATTAAGGGAGTTTGTCAATCACTCACATTAGAGGAAGAAAGAATTTCAAGGAGAGCAGGTAAATTTATGGGATTTTGAGGATTTAAAAGTCTGAGTTTTTGAGGATTTAGAGATGCAAGATATAAGGGAGAATAACAGTCATTTGGAAAACCCCAGGGGACATGAGAAGGATTAAGGTTAGGGGATAATGTTGAAACCAAACTGATTCTTTTTTACAAGGCCAAGTCCTTTAGCACACTTCCAGAGTAGGCTGAAGTATCTCGAATATCAAAGTGTTGTTGGTCAAGATATTGTGCAACTTTAGAAAAATCTTCAGACCTCCATTGCATTAAGATACGTCTTAACAATCCATCATTATCAATTTCGGTGTCTGAACAGCACTTGATGTTTGTGAAAAGGTTGTGATAAGTTTCACAATGTGGAAGTTGTTTAAGAAGTTTAGTTCAATTAACTGAATTCTTAGTATCTTTGTTTTTTGAAATAAAGGTCATAAATAAAAACGGTTGAAAAAAAGGGGATTTTCATACTTTTTTTTTATTCTATATTTATGCTTTCTAATTTTGATTATTTGTTGAGAGCTATGAGAATCCTTCTCAAGTCTTAATTTATCGGCATGATCTAAAAACCAACGGTGAAGAACTCCCATTTGATTTGAGAAGCTAATTTGAGTTGAGTCAATTGGATATGCAATCAAATTATTGGTTTTTAAGGCATTTTCCCAGTGTTTAATGAGAATATTTGCCAAGACCTGTTTCCATTTGTCAAACCAATCTAGGTTCCAAGAAAAAGTTGACCCTGGGAAACCGCACATGCAAAGGTGGTCAATAAAAGATTCACGGAAAATTGGTGGATACTTTTCCGAAACCGCTGAATTTGATTCTGGATGAGTTAGTTCAAAGGCAATGTTGCATGAATTCATGTCAAATGATGAAAATCTGTCTAATTGCTCTTCAGTAGGGTTTTGTTTCCATCCATTTGATTCTGGTGACATATCCAAAAGTGAACGACAAAAATTGTGTATAGATCTACAAAAGTGAGAATTGAATGGAGGTAAAGTCTCATTAAAAATTCTATTAAGTGCTCGTGTGTTTGTGGGCAGGTTTCAATGAGGAAAGTAAGAGCTACTAAGGTTCATAAAGAATTAGATTAAGAAAGTGTTCAATTAAATTAAACAAAGAGGAAGGATAAATTTTTGAGCTCCAAAACCTTATGATCAAAGTTGATTTAAGGAGAAATATCACAAAAATTAAGAATAAGAAATATTTCAACTTTATGGCATTATAATATGCATAAATTATATTTTTATATGCAATTTGAACTCAAAAGGAATGGTATAAAATTAAGAGAATGATTATGTGATAAAAGCAGACTCATTTGAGATACAGATTTTTTTTCTTTTCAAAAAATTCTTCCACAAAAATAATTTGATAAATGTGAGGCTATGTTCATTTTTTTATTACCAAAAAATTAATTTTGGTCCAATATGATAGTAATACATATTCCATTGAGTAATTTTTGTTCAACCTGAATAAATAGACTAGAGTGTCATCTCATCACATTAATGTATAAAAATTTATACAAGGTTTAGGATTTTTTGTAATGCTTTAAGGTTTACACTTTTGTAGCATCCATTATTTGAGTATTTTTGATTTTTTCTTAATGGAAAATTCTACCTAGTACAGACCTATTTTGAAAGTGAAAGAAATATGTTTGTGATTGTTTTTTACAAAATATTAACCTTATTTTTGTGTTTAAATTTGATTTTTGGGCTAATTTTTAAAATAATTATGTTAAAAATATGGATTAATTTTCTTATAGTCCATAACTAAGAATTTTTATCAAAATCAAATAATTATAGGGTAGTTAGATATAACTCAGAAGGCATTTGATAGAAAAAAAATTAAGATGCTTTTGCGTACAATATAATTTTTTCTATGATAGAAAATATTCTGATAAACATGCATGCATTGTTTTACAAATGCAGAGAGTATACAGAATACAAATAAAGTAGACTGCATAACTTTTAATTAATATATAATTTATCTGATTAAAAATTAAACATTTAAAATTAAATAATTTCAACACATATTCCATGATATTCTTTTGATAAAAAATTGTAGCTTATATTAGCTAGTGCCTTTCAAAAAAAGAAATACCTTCAATCGGTAACTTCCAATAGCTAACTTATTCCTACAATTATCACAATTACAATGGCTCCATTTTTTCATGTATGTCAATGTCAAGATCTTGGATGTGTTAATAAAAAGTATCAAACTTTTTCTAGGTCCTTTGAAGTTGGTATGGCTTTCAAAAGCTCTAATTCTTACGTAAAACATCAAGAGGAAAGAAATAGGAAGGCCCAGATGGTTATTTCTTCCAACAATCCACTTAACATTGGAAGTTCCCGCTCCACAGAAACAGTAAGCTGTATATCTATAGTTCAATGTTAGAATTAAAGTCTTTATGAAGTTTCAATGATTTATTACATAGGGGCAGTTGCTATTGGGGGCAGAAGTATCTTCAACAGTCTCTAGAAACTCAAATCTTGGGGAATGGTATAGCCAAATAATTATGTGGCAGGCAGCAAAGCTTTCTCTGATTCATCATTTGAGCAAAGAAGGTTGTACTCAATTTTTGGATGAAGAAATTAAGTAGCTCAAACTTCTAGATGATAGTGGAATACTGGATTCTGATAGCATTTTCCGCCTGATTCCACGCTAAATAGATACAGTTTTTAGTTGATTAAAGCTCAATCAATCATTTTTCACTAAAACATGCTGTCCTAAATGCTTTGCTCTTTATGAGTATAACTCTGAATCTCAACCATCTATACTATGTTGCAATCAACCGTTCCTTTCATCATCAAAGTGCTATTTAAAAATGTTTGGAGCAGGACAAATTGCAGTTAAATTTGATGAAAGGCTGTATTTGATGGAGGAACATCAAGAATATGTAAAATACTTATATCTTAAAACATTTCATCACCATTCTTTTATTTACTGGCTTAAGGAAAAGATCAAACTGTTCAAATTTGAGCTTCTGATTGAGAAGAAAACCCCTGTGGCAGAACATGTAGAGTGTGATTTGATGAAGGATGTTTGCGATGGTTCAATTTGGAAAAACTTCCCCATTACCACTCCAGCTCTGGATAGCAATGATGATGAATATACGATAACTTCAGGCAACTTAATGTTTACTTTATATGTCGACTGGTTTAGGATTGGATGTCATCAGAAGTCTGTAGGAAATATTATGATGGTGTGTATGAACCTACCTCAAGAAGATAGATACAAAGTGGAAAATCTTTTTTTGTATGATATTATACCTGGACCAACAGAACCCACAAGTGAACAGCTTAATCACCTTCTAAAACCACTGGTTTATGTATCTACAAACTCTATGAAATGGTATTTGATTAAAAAGACGCATATTTATCCACAAGGCCGGAAATTAAGAGTTGAATTGTTCTCTTTGATAGGTGACATTCCTGCAATACGAAAATTGGCTGGCTTTTTGAGTCACTCTTCAAGAATGTTCTGCTCTTTCTGTAATATCTCTAAAGATGTAATTAGTGAAAAGAATGTGGGAAATTTTTCATTACGGAATCATGAGAATCATATGTGCTGGGCAAAAAAGTGGAAAAATTCTAAGTCACATTGGGAGCGTGTATCAATTGTTCAGAATCATTGGGTACGATGGAGTGAGCTGAATAAACTTGAATATTGGCATCCAAATGAATGTTGCTCAATTGATGTTATGCATTCACATATGCTTGGCAACCTAAAAGATCACAGTCTAAGCTATTTTCAAATCCAAAATGCAGCAAATGATCTAGAAAGATAGCAGGAAAAGGATAAAAATTGGCATGTAAGAGAAGAAGATGACAATTTCTTTGCTGATACTTCACTGCACAAACATTCAAAAAAACTTAGAAGTAGCTTAAGCACCACAAATAATGATGATGATGATACAGGGCACACAAGACAGCACAAGCAGCAAAGACTTACAAGTTCAAGACAGTCATCAAGTCATCATGGACTAGATAATGAAGGATTGGGAAAAAATTGATCAAGAAGCCAGAGTAGGTCATCCAGCTCCAAATTTATTCCTCCATATAGCGATTTGGCCTCAATACAGTCTCACAGCAGTGACAGTAGGAATTCATTGTATAACTTAAGGCAAAGGAGCATTAGCATATCACAGAGTGAAGGATCTCACTCATTAAATAAGACAGCTAGAGATGAAGAAAATAAAAGGAAAGGTAAGGAGAAAGAAAATGAAGGTAGTAGTAATCCACAAATCAAGGCAGCAGAGCTAAAGGTTGTATGGAAGATGTATGATCAAGTATGAAGACCTTCCTGGCTAACACGATTTCCAAAATCAGTAGGATCTAAAAAGGCAGCAGAATGGCACATGCTGTATACTCTATACTTCCCTCTGTCACTTATACCCCATTGGTTTGAAAAATTTAAAGAATATGAATCTTCAGCTTCTTCAGCTGAAAAACCAAGATAATATTATCTTCTCAAGTCACTTGTAACATTATACTCGATCACCAATTTTTTGACATTAAAAAATATACAGACTATTGAGCTTAAAGATCTAGATCAATCTCTGTTAGAGTATCGTGAGTACCTGGAAGAGGGTTGGAAGAATATTAATGCAAAGCCAAATCTGCATATCACTCAACATTATCCTGAAATGATAAAGCGTCTTGATCCACCATCAGGTACAGCTACTTGGTCTGGAGAGCGGGTGAATCATATATTATCTGAAATTCCAAACAATCACCATCCACGTATGTAATGTTTGAAAGCAATGATTTTAAAACTCAGATGTGCTAATTTATTAATATTTACCACAGGAGAGATACCGCTAACAATTCTCAAACATTGGTATCAGAAGTCTAGGGTATTAGATCTTGGTGAAGCTGAAGATAATGAACAATGTGAGACTAAAAAAATACATATTGGTCTCAATAAACAAAACAAATGGATCCATCTAAGTATGGCATTATTTACTAAATGGGTAAGGGCATGAATGGGAAAAGGAGCTTCAAGACGGGCTTTGACACCATCGGAGAAAAGTGGGGATCGGTTAGTTGAAAATGTAGCAAGCATATTGATACATGGAAAAAGGTTTTCTAGTTACCATTGACACATTGCTAATTCAACAATTGAATTCTACTATGGAAAAGATAGCCATTTTTGGCAAATTGATGATCTTTTCAGTTCAAAGGAAGAGAATGATCAAATATATTTAATATTAAGTCCTTTCAAGGAGCTCCATCCAGAAGAAAAATCAAAGGATCCCTATGAGCTTTTCCCACAAGTGAATTGTCGGTTAGTAAGAGTAGCCAAAGCAACTCAAATTGTGATTAAGAAAGATGCAATAATTGGACATGCAGCTACTGTCGAGCACAAAAAAGGAATGTTTGGAATGAAAGACGAGGTTGTCACTGCCATTGGACTGCAGACAGTAGTGAGTGAAAAAATTAATCAAATTTATTTTCTGTTAAATAACATCTTTGTGTTAATTTGGGATTCTGGAAATTTGTAGGATTGGTGATGTTTGTAAATGGTGAAAGAAATAATTCAATCCTCAATTAAAAAATGCAATGCATCCAAATTACCTTATCATAAATCAGTGAAAAATTACTTTGGTTGCTTTTATTGCAAGAGAACCCATGCTTCAATGAGTCATTTTTATCTTAAATGTAAGAATGAAATAAAGAAAATCATGATAATGAGAAATATGATAAAATTGTTACTTAATGAATAATCTTCTTGCTCATTTTTCTACTATAAATAGTTTGACCTTCCCACTTTAGCTGATAGCTATATATTATTCACTTTATTTTTCCCCAAGATAACATACACGTTAACAAGACTATAAATATAGTATCTTTTTTTACTTTAACTTTAATAGGTATAAATTTTAAAGACTGATTATTTTTCTTTTCTTTTCTTTTTTACAGTTCATTATGGATGATAATTTTGAAGGGATGTCTGTTGACCCAACTGATTCTGATTTTGTTCCACCTCGACATACTAATACTGGAAATACTCCAACACCACCCGCTGCTGATCCACCTCCAGATGCATCTCAATCTGTACCTCCTAATCCTAACCCACCACCTAATCCCAATCCAGGCCAAGAGTCTCATGCAGAACCGAGAAATTTTGATCCCAATCATCCTTCTTCTCCTGAAAGTGCTGATCAGCATGCAGATCAGCTAGGAAGAGATTGGGCTAGTGAAGTATTGAGGGAATTTTTTGGAGACCAATCATCATCTGCTCAGCCTAACCAAGGAGCAAGCACAAGTGGAGCTGGTAAGTCAAATTTGTAGTGTATTCTTTTATTAAAAAATAACCAATTTAATTAACTTATTTGAATTTTTAGTGAATCCATCAATCATTATGGGTATCAGTGACTACCACAGACTCAATTCAGCAGAGTCTCATGAATGAGAACGGGGGTTAAGGGCTGTAAGAGGCTTAGTTAGAAGGAATGATGTTCCCAGGAGCTTGGACAGTCTAAATAGAAATATTTACCACCTTCTGAAGTATTGTCTTGGGGGACCAACACAAATAACAAAATATCCTGCAAGCCCAACACCTTTGGAGATTGAAAATTGAAAAGCTTGGAACCAATTCAAACCAAAAACCATTCAAACTGTCCTAACCCAAGTCCAATCTTCTAACCGTGCCAATTCTGCAGCTGATTGACAATTTCTGATAACCAATTCTATAGCCTTCTTGCAAACCAAAATTCAAATACCTGAATTTTTTCCAGCACCTGAGCCTTGAGGACTAAAAGGAGGAGCACCAATCCCACTTTCTTTCAAAAGAAACTTAGAGCATGAATCTCAATAAAAAGGTTTTTGGAAATTTGCCTTTGATTGGGCTTTCCGTGATCTTTTGGAATCAACTTGGAATCAAGTCATGGGAAGCATAGTATGTGACCACTGTACTAGATGGCTTACCACCTTGAATACAATCGATCAGTAAAAGCTTCAGTTCACTCAATGTGTTATTGAGAAATGGGTAGTTAATAAGGGGAAGGAGATGATAAGGTTATTTGGGTAAGATGAGGAAAGTGTAGCAAGAGAAAAGATCAAAAAGAGGGCAAGGGCACAAGTAAAACATTATCGGACCAAGGTAAGTTTTTTATTTTACTTTGATTTTTGTTATTATGAAGCTTATTTAGTTGGAATTCAGATTGCTAGTGCACGCTACAAGTTAGCAAGAAATCTCTGCAGTGATGTGCCAGGTTTTGTTGTGCTTTTTCATGATACTAGGTGCATCTCTGATATCAAGGAAGGCCCAGCACCAGCCCCAACTGCACCTATCCAAGCTATTCCTGCATGGAGAAATCCTGAACTCAATGATTTGTTTAAAAAAATGGATAAGATGACAAAGGACTTAGCCCATACACCAGCTCAAAGAAAATCAGCATTAAAAACATATTCACGGTCATCAGAAAGGACAGTTGCACAAAATTGTGTATTCAATGTTCTCAATTACCTCCCCAAGAATTGCTATTCAGCAACATTTTTGCAAGGATTATCTGTGAATGAACGTGAGTCACTTGGGGTTGGAGCTGATATTGATCTGGTAAAGATTCGGGAAGCAATTAATAGAGCATCAACATCATCATAACTTAGGTATAACGGTGAACTTCTGTGTAATATAGATATCTTATATTGAATTTTATGTATTCTGTTTTTTTTTCAAAGAAGCTTGGTAAATGTTATAAGGTGATATTGAGAGAGAGTAACATTTTTTTAAGAAAAAAAAATGTATGAGATATAAAAATGTATTTTCAACAAATTGATGGTCCATACCTCTTTATGTCAAATTTATGTATCCATATTAATTTAAATCAAATTTAATGTTGACCAATACATAGTGAATACACGCTATTCCACTTACACTTGCCAGGCATAGCTACCATTAAATATGCCAGTATCAAAATTATTTTTGAACGAAATCAATGAGCATGTTAATCATGAATTACAGGAGTAAACTGCATATTTTAATGCATGGTGCCCTTCCAAAATTAATTTTGATCAAAATTTATCTTGATATTGGCATATTTCATGGTGTCTATTCCTGGAAAGTGTAAGTGGCATAGTGTGTATTCATTATGTATTGGTCAAAATTAATTTCAATAGAATTTAATATTGACATTTGCATATTGAACCCAAAACAGCAAACAACCCGAAAAATTCTTCATAAAACTGCTCATTAATTTTGATCTAAATTAGGGTTGACCATTTACATATTGAATGGTAGTTATATCTGGTGTGTGTAAGTTGTAAAGCTTGTGTTCAATGTGTATTGGTCAAAATTAGTTTTGATTGAAATTAATATTAATGTGTAAAGGATATATACATGCTCAATATGCATTGTAATGTGTTTACTTAAGAATAGAGGACCCTACTTTTCATCTTACAGAAAAATGCTTGGTGGAATGTCAAATTCAATTTTATTAAAATTAATGTTGACATGTTACCATTCATGAAAGTAAGCAACTGACTCCATAAATTGATGATAATCATGAACCTTAATTTCAATCGAAATTAATGTTGCCAAGTGCAGATTGAAAAAAAGCTATGCCACTTACACTAACCAGGCATATTTACTATTTATTATGTATTGGTCAACATTAAGTTTAATAGAAATTAATATGGATATGTAAATTTTATATTTACCCTCAACATGTATAGTAAATTTCAATACTTAAAAATACTTGCTGTCATTTACATGTCATGCAAAAAAGCATTATATCATTTCAACATTAATTTTGATCAAAATTAATGTTGGAATGCCATTAAGCATTGAAACAACTAACAGACTAAAAAAGTTCATGATCAAAATGCTCATTAATTTTAATCAAAATTAATGTTGACCAATACATATTGAATATAAGTAATCTCTGCTTACTCAGACCAGATATAACTACCATTCAATATGTATATGGTCAGCCTTAATTTTGATCGAAATTAATGGGCAGTTTTATGAAGAATCTTTTGGGTTGTTTGCTGGCTTGGGTTCAATATGCAAATGTCAATATTAAATTCAATTGAAATTAATGTTGAGCAATACATAATGAATACACACTATGCCACTTACACTTTCCAGGCATAGTTACATGCAATATGCCAGTATCAAAAGTAATTTCAATTGAAATTAATGTTGGCAAGGAACCATGCATAAAAATAAGCAGTTTACTCCAGAAATTCATGATTATCATGCTCATTAATTTCTATCAAAATTAATTTTTGATACTGGCATATTTAATGGTAGCTAGGCCTGGCAAGTTTAAGTGGCATAGCATGTATTCATTATGTATTATTCAACATTAATTTCGATCGAAATTAATATGGACATGGACTATGCATAAAATTCCTATAAGTATAGATAAGCTAAGCAGTTAGATAAACTGGTTTGATCAAGTACACCATATAAAAATTGATGTTTTAATGCCTTGGTTAATTTTGATTGAAATTAATTTTAAGCCACGCATGTTGAATTTTATCTATGTTTGTGTAGTCCATGTGAAATGGCTTGTATTCAATATGCAGGGGTCTACATTTATTTCAATTGAAATTATGAGGTTCATTGCCTCATAAATTTGGTGTTTTCTGTCAGGGTTTCATCCATGGTGCCATATGATACTTGTTAATTCCTATCAAAATTAATTTCAACAACAATATATTGAATAAAAACCATGGCACTTACAGTACTTGGTCATAGCTATAATTTCAATATGCCAGTCTCAAAATTAATTTCGATAGAAATTAATCAGGATCCATGAAGTTTATCAATAGTGTATGAGTTAAGTTTCAAGTCATATATTTCATCATTTTCTTGCACCCATTTCTAAGTTATCTCAACAATTTTTTTCAATTTTTATTATATTAATCAAAACTGTGGTAAGTTGTGAAAAATTAGCTAATCCAAATCTCAAATTTAATATTAATATTTTAATAATTTTGAATGTTGCTTAAGCTATTTCATTGGGTGATTCATAATAATATTTTATCAACTTATTAGTCCTATAACTTTTGAAAAGTAACAATATTGGTATAGTTAGGGACAACAATGCAATATCTTTTGCAGACTAAGATATATTGTTAAAAAAAACTATTCAATTTTTTTTTCCCTTAGTTGTATCCAAGTTTATCAATGGTTTTCTCACGGTGCCCACACCCTAGCCTGACACTCCTCCTGTCACTAAAAACAAATTCTTATCTTAAATTCTAATGTTACCAATTTTATATTTATAATTCATTTCTTGTTTGATGAGGCATATCAGTATATTTGTGAATCTCGAATTGTCATCTGAAAGTAAATTTAACAAATATTTATAAAGCATTATCCTTTTTTTCATATAATATACTAATTAAGTGTATCTCCATTGTTTAGGAGTAAATTCTAATTTATAAAATTTTGTATTTACCCGTGGCAATTTGCATATGGGATATACATTTTTTATTATTTGTTTTTCACACTAAAAGTCCCCAAAGAATTCCTAGTATTTTCTGTTAGCTACATCAAATTTCACTTCAATATAAACAGATTATGATTTAGCATGTTACTCAGTTTACCCCACTATGAATAATACATGTTAAAAAAAGCTCAAATAATATAAAATCCCCGTCTTTATGTTTTCTGTTTCTTTCATCCTCACTTTAATATTAATCTTATTCAATTTTTTATCCTATTAAATTATCAAATTCAATTTTTTAGAATAGAGTTTTTTATAATTATTCATTATATTACATCATAATTTTTTTATATCAAATACTTTTTTTTAATATTCATTAATCAATATGTCTAGTATTCAAAATCCTACACCTCCACCTTTTATGTATATCATGTTCCTCTCTCTTAATTTATATATTTCACTTATGTTCTATATCTTTTTTTTCAAAAGATTGATTTTCCAGCGTGCAAATGTGTTTCATCCCACTCTCTGATTGATTCTTGCTTTGAAGCTTTTGAGCTTTCACCATGTCTGCCACATGGCATGGCACCTAACCCTCCTGTACTTAGCAATGAGAGGCAGGAAATAACGAGAGTTCAGTATCGCAATTTACTTGAATTGGATAGAGATAAAACAGAAGAACTTGTCAAGATCCTTAACAATAATCCTTCTCCTTCATATTTATCTAACCCTTGTAATGACTTACTCCAATATGTGAAAAGCCTTGAAAAATGTATGTTCTTCACTTTTTTTGTCTCCTTTTAAATTAGTAGATAAGATTATTAATATTTTTTTATTCATATATATTTTTAGCTTACAAGGAGGGTATTAATCCTCCTGATGAAATCATTGTCATTAGGGATGATGATGAGACAGATGAACCATCAGCTTCAACTCATGCTTCAACTTCTAAGGAAAATCTTAAAACACCTGTTATCTGCTCCAAGAAAAAGAAATCATCCCAAGGCTCCTCTTTTGTTTGACGTATTAAACCAGCTTCTGCTAACGAATTTTCTGATGTATCAAATAATAAATCTCAAAAAAAAGCAAAGGCTTTGATAATGAGTATATTATTGTTTCCTTTTTTTTATTGTTATTCTTTTATCTTTAAAATTCTATCATATAAATCTTTTATTGCTTACATATTGTACTTTTTATCTTTCTTTTGATATTTTGTACCAGAAACTCACCTACTGTAGATTGTTCCATCAATAAACGCCCTCTCCCTGATGAAGATGCTGAAAATAGTGATGAAATAAGCGATGATGAACTGTAAGAATATGAAGCTATGCTTGCTCATCAAAACAAGCAAACTTTAAAATCTTCTTCAAGACATGACGATATGTTTGATAAAGATGATGATTCAAACCACTCATCACCAAATTCCTTCATTTCTAAGAAGCAATAACCATCACCTCCTAAATTACCTACTTTGTCCACTTTGAAAGCTTCTCTACCAATGAAATCAACTCCAATCAAGATATCAAAAAAACCTCTAACTTATTCACCCACAGCTCTAAAAGATTCTGATTTGAAGGAGGAATTCTGTAAAATTCATAATTTTTATAATGGTAGAATCAGCACGGCAAAGGTCCTCAGGTCGTGGTTGGAAATTGTTACTCTCCTCGAATTACGCTCTTCTACTTCTTCCCAAGAACCCATGTTAAATATTCCAAGGTTTACTTTTCATTGGGAAATATCTTGTGGAGAAGATTGGCTTTCAAAACTTACTGAGTTATGTAAGTTACCTTAATTTTTAGTCTTGACTTTGTTCTTTTACTTATTTTTTTTTCCTTTTGTAGCAAATATTTTTTTAGAGATTGATAGCTCACAGCTATGGGTACTCAATAATATTAATTTCAAAAAAATGGAATATTTATGTGATCCTGATGGTTTAAATACTGAAATTCATTCCTCAACAAAGAAAACTGATCACCCTGTATCCAATCTTATCCGAATGCTCATGAGATTAATGATCCCAAGTGGCCACTGCCGTTCTTCATAGGTATCTCTTATATCATCTTCACTTTATCTGACCGCACATGAATTCAGCCAGCTTCCATCACATCAAAACATTAACTCAGATTTTCCAATTGAACGTGGTCTTCAGCTTCTAGCTCACCTTTAAAATCTGAAGAGTCTGATTCCAGATGGCTTAGAAGTTGGTCCCACTGCACTTCAAACCCGTGATATATAAATTTCAACTCTTCTTCAGATCAGAAACATTATCATTGATATAATTATGTCAATTATCATTCTTAAATCAAAATGTTGTGCTTCAAAAATGTCAAGTGGCAAGACTAGTGAAGCTCAACAATCAAGTCAGAAAAACGAAAATACTGAACTGACTATAATGAGACAGAAACAAAAGGCTTCACTAAACAAGATAAATTCTGAATACTCCCACCACAGATATCAATCTTTCACATTCTATATAATTGATGGTGTCTGTAGTTTATTTCTAAACTCTCAAGATCATAGATTGACTTCAACAGCTGATTGCTTAGAGGTAATATCAGAAATTAAGTTTCTTAATTTACATGAAAAAAAATTATTTTATGGAAGAAATAATTTGGAAAAATTTAAATAACTATATTTTAACATTAATAAAACCTTTTATAGGAAATTGTGATCCATTTCCTTTAAATGTTGATACCCCAAGTCCTCTGGGAATTGCTAGGGCTATTTCTGCAGATTTTCTTAATCACTGGAGCTCCATTCAGCCAGTATCACCTTTTTTTGCTAAACATAGCCTTTCAATAAATTAATATTCCAACATGTAAATAGATAAAGTTCTGTGTATATGATTTATCTTATATAATTCAAGTTATTTTCCTTCAAATAAGTCAAACATGTGACCATCTTTGAAATTTATTAAGACACCTTTGACACAATTTTCTAAATTAATTATTAAAAAAAATTATTGTAAGTCCAGCAATAACAAAGATTTTAAAATCTACTTATATAATTTCAAATACTTGTATTAAATTCTTAAATATTTTATTGTTTATATAAAAATATGATAACTGCTCTAGTTTTGTTACTTTACCTTTAATATTAAATAATCAATTAATTATTACAAATTTTTTCATTGATTGTAAAATTTTTAATCAGAAGTAGAACAACTTAATAATTAAATGTGTGTATTCTTAAAAAAATACAATTTAATCTATTATGATTCAAAATTCTTTCATCAACTCTTTATTATTAACTCTTTTATTAATAAGCTTGTTTGACCTAAAATACTATACAGTAAATTTGGTAGCATTAAAAGCATATTTTTATGGCTAATATATTTCAAATTCTTAATTATAGTTTTTGTATTTTAGAACCTTTGCTACCAATTTAATAAAGATGACATTAAAAGATTTCACAACTTATATATTTCCTCAAAAGTAAATCAAATTTTCTTATAATATTATGAAAAAAAATTATTCTATTTCACAAATAAAAAAAATAGATAATACTTTAATCATCACAGCTGAAAATGTTACAGCTACTCCCAGTATTTATCATGTTTAATTACACATTAAGTTGTATAAATATGATATAAATTTTTAATATTTAATTATCAAAATTTTTTATATTTTTCTTAACATTAGATAAATAATACTTTGCTGAATTTATTTCTTCCTCTATTAAGTCATCTCTTTTCAAAAAAACTCTCAAAGCACTAATCAAATATTTATACCTCTCTTTTTCTTCTTTAATTTCCAACTACTCTGAAATATCAATATCAAAAACATTAAGCTTTTCTATAGCATGAAAAATTCTAGTGCTGATTTGAATAGAAGAACCTATCCTTGTGAAGCCATGAATTTTGTGACATCTTGAGGTAAAATGCCTCAGTTGATTGGCAGGCCATAACGTCACTGTTATTCCATTAGTTTCTTCAAAGTTAATTTTACTTCAAATTTTGGGAAACTTAAGTTCTCCACCTGTTTGTCGTGGTTGGTTCTTGTTGTACTTCATATGAATGGTATTGTTTTCTGTATCTTTAGGAAAAGATATTCCTAAAGTATACTCACTTGCATCCTTATCACGATGAACCTCATTGGAGAACCCATTACCATTTGCTCCAGATGTCCAATTTAAATTACTAGCAAACGGTGTGGTAGCCTAAAGTTTAGTATGGCACCTAAGTACGTAAATGGAGTTATTATGGCGTGCAAGATTGACGCTATTATTTTTTATATAAAAATGGTTTTATTTAATTTATTTGAGTTTTAAATATGAAGAAATTGGTCAAAAGCGAATGCCTACGCGAAAACAATTTATTTTACGGAGAAAACTTATTATTACGGTCTGAAAAAGTTTATAAATATCAAGTCGAGTCACTCAAGAACTTTGGGAAATTTTTCCAGAATTTTTACTATTTTTCTTATATTTTTAAATAAATTTTAAAGTTTTATAGAAATATTTACGTTTTTTAGAAAATACTTAACTTTGATGAATTTTCACGGGGTGATTAGAGCTGCGCAGGCTACAAAAAATAGTTAGGAATGTAAAAGGGAAGTGGCCATATCATTTGTAATTTTTCTAGATTTTTTATTATAGTTTTAAAGGTTCTAATTGAGTCCGGAGCTCCGGACGGACTCTGCTTGGACTCCGGACGAGCTCCGTACAAGCTCCGGATAGACTCTGGCTGTGCTCTGGAGGGGAAACTTAGGCACCTGACTAGGTATACTTAAGAGTCTCTCAGACTCGAAATTGGGCATGATATTACAATCATCAGACATCATACAGCTTAATCTTTAACCACCACGGTCTCATTTCTTATTACTCAACAAATTAAATAAAATTATAATACCCTTATAACTTTATATTTTATATATAACATTTTAGAAATACTACTCAACAATTTAAATCACACTTCATACAGGGTATCTTTAGAAAGGTCTTCATCACTGGGACTTGATTATTGCTGTCTCATAAAAATTTAAATTATTATAAAAACATAAAAGTCAATCTTTTCAGATCTTTCACTGGTACACCTTAATTGTTGTTATCAGTATTTCTTTTCTCAACAGCCACTTTTATTTAAATCTCAATAAGCGTTAAATATTTTAGAGTTTCATTATTTTTATCAATCAGATCCAAGTAGACTGGTTAGCTTAGTGATTAAGAATTCCCATTTTGATATTTTTATTAGAAGGACGGGGTTTTCAGCTAAATCCACACATCTCCTCCGGATTCTGCTTACAGCAACGTGACTGTAAGAGTTTACCTTACCATAGTTGGCGCCCAACGTGGGGTTTGAAATCTCTAGCTTTTTCTAGGAATTTTTTGGGTCAAGGTCTTTGTTAATAGCCTGCAAGAGGCTTATTCTTTGGAACTCTAATTGATCTTTGTTATTGGCCTGCAAGAGGCTTGTTTATTTTAATGGTTTTTACACGCTTTTCTTTGCTTATTAGGATGTCTTCTGCTGTTGATTCTGGATCTTCTAACCCTCTTACTCCCTCAGTTAGAATTTTTTCTTGGGATGGCCCAAAGTTTGATGGGGAGGAGGTTAAATGATTCATTAGCAGGTATGAAGCTGCTGCTGCTGTTGATGGTGCTTCTCATGTGGACATGGTGAAGCAAGTTACATTTTTTATTGCTGATAGGGAGGTGGAAAAAGAGGTTATTGCTATGCAGGCATTCAAGGACAAGGATTGGGTTAAGCTTTCTAAAGCTATGGTTGATAGATGGGGTGTTAGGTTTACCATGATGGACCTCAATAAAATTGTTGGAGACTGGCAAGCAAAAGGTGGAGTTTCTTCTATGGCTGACTTCAAAAAGCTCTGTGTTCAGTTTGATGAAGTGGTGGATTTACTCATACTGGTGGACGAGTTAGTGCATGAGAACCAGGCAAAAGATTTGTTTTGGTCAGCATGCAGCAGGGATATTTGAATGGACGTCTTGAAGGATCTTTCAAGAAAAGATTTGATGAAGGAACTGCCTAATGGTGAGCAGAAACTGCCAACTCTGGAGGTTATCAAAGAGAACATTCAATCCCATCTAAAGTTATTAGCATTGGACAAATATCAAGAGTCATGCACTCAATATGTTAGCAAGGTTAGTGAAGTTTTGGCTGAAAATAACGATATCATGGTCAAAGCTCAGGAGGCCAAGAAGGCTCAAATGGGATTACCTGCTGAAAAAGATGAGGGAAATGTGGATAATAAGATGGTCAATCACTTGGCCGATTTAACAAAACAATTAAAAATATTTGTTCAAGAGACACAGAAGGCTAACAAGGCCCCAATCGCTTCTTCGTTGATGTCGACTTCTTATCAATCTAGAGGCTATGAACATCAAAATTATAATGGCAATAATAACGGTAACCGCTTCCCAGGCAATGTGAGAAATTGTGGGAATGGTGGTAGTAGTTATAGAGGTGGCTACAATGAGCCAAAGGTGTGCTCCTATTGTAATAGGAGGGGGCACAGAGCAACAGTTTGTTTTGCTCTTGATAAGGATATGGATGCTGGGTGAATTTTATTTGATGTTAAAGTTTATAAATTTCCTTATGGTTCGTTCATCAAGCCCAGTGATGGACAGTCTCCTTCTGATTTGGTCAGAAGAAGTTTAACGGCTGAAAGGAGAGCCAGATTTGAAGAGGTGACGGATGAAGATGTTAATGCCAAGGGTGGAAAAAATGGTAATGGTAATGGTGGTAAAGCTGACAAGGGCAAAGAGAAAGAGGTCAGTAAAGCCACATTTTCTACTTCTTTTGGAGGTTTAGAGCTGGCGACGGTTGCCCAGGTGGAGGGTAGCTGTATGGCCGGCGAATACAATGTTAATGCTGCTAGAAGAGCAGCTGCTACTAAGGCAAATAGTAGCATACAGAGCCAATTGAGGACTAATTCTGGCAAGGCCAATAACAAAGTGAACCCCTCCTCTAAGGACAAAAATTCTAGTGCTCAAACTGCCGCCAACAAATTGAACCCTTACTCTAAAGACGAATTATATAAAATGCAGAAGGAGATTGCTGATATTGGGGCCCCTAGCTATGGCAAGTTTGATTTAAATGGTGAGCCTATGCCAGAGGATAATTTGGATTCTGAGGAGGATGTACCATTGGCATCTCTACCCAGACCAAGTTTTAGCGGTCCCATCCCAATGGAGGGTGTAAGAAGGACTAGTAATGGATCAGGATTAGTGCAAGAAGCTGGTGATGGAGTTAGGGTTATAGAAAGTGAAGATGTTATAATGGGGGTTGAAGATGGCTTGATTGGACCTCAAGAGGTACCCAGGGCCAAGGTTGTTAAATCAAAGGTCCAGTATGAGCGGCCAGTAGTTTCAGGTCAAGCTAATGCAATGGACGTAGTTTTGAATAGGGTGAATCAACTGCAGATTCCCTTATCTTTGGGGGAGTTATTTACAATTAGTCCAGCACTTTCTGAAAAGCAAAAGAAGCATTTGACAAGGCGTCAGGTTTCCACTGGAGAGGTGGAATATATTTGTGAAAATGTTGAAAAGTTTGGGGAAGATGTAGATACACATTTTTCCGCTCCCCTGGGTTACCTGGTGGTAACTCTTAACGGTAAAGAAGTAAAGGCCTTCGTCGATTCAGGGTCTCAAATTAATTTAATTTCATTGGAGCAAGCAACGAGTATAGGCTTGCCAATTAAAAGTGGAACTGGGGGCAACCTCAGAGGCATTGGAGGGCATGCAACAGAGCTGATGGGCACAGCTGAGCATGTCAGGTTAGGCATTGGTGGATCTGTTGGTAAGGTTCACTTTTATGTGGCCAGAGGAGCAGTCAAAACTGTTCTTGGTGGTCCTTTTATGATGGATTTTGAGGCCAGGATAGGGTATCAAGCTGGCATGGGGATTAGTTTGTAAATCACTGGTGAAGATATGCAGAGGTTACATATGCAGTTAGGGCCTCCTGGAGATGAAGGTTGGGAAACACTGCCAGGGATTACTACTCTGTGCCAGTGTTGTGTTTGCACCAAGAAGCGGCATATAAAACGGACGGCTTCTGGTGAATTATGTTTGTTGAAAAGGGATGAATGCCCTCATTTTTTGGGGTAGCAGGGGCTGATCACTCTAATGTTGTAATCTCTCCTCAGGATGAGATCCCGGATTGCAATAGGTCAGCTCACTTGGAGATAATTCAAGTGGATTCTCAATTTTTTTCTTTTAATATTACTTTGGAGTGCAAATACGTTTTGGACTTTTCTATATGTTTATTGGATTTAACCTGTTTTTCTATTAAATTTAAAAATGGTGAAAAAGGCAAAATGGGCCAAATTAGGTTGGATAAAAATTGGAGGGGTATAATTTATGACCTCCAGAAAGAGGTTAAACTGCAAATATCTCCTTCTATTATGGACCTCCAGCAAGAGGGTAAACTGCAAATATCACATCAAAATCCAATTAAAAATCTCGGTATAATTAAAACACAAAAAAATAATTTATGTGAAAATGTTATTCCGGACCTCCAGCAAGAGGTTGAACTGCAAGTATCTCCTTCTATTATGGACCTCCAGCAAGAGGTTAAACTGAAAAAATCTTATCAAAATCCAATAAAAAATCTCGGTATAATTAAAACACAAAAGAATAATGTTTGTGAAAATTCAATTCCAGTCCTCTGGAAAGAGGTTAAACTGCCAACTTTCTTTACAGGCAGTTTACTGTTGGATAAGGGAAGCAAAGGTGTTGGAAAATCTGTTTATAAATTAGACAAGGGAAAGGAGAAAAGGGTAAAATTTAAAAATGAAATAAAATATTTTTCTAATTTTTCTTATTCCAATTCTGACGATGAAGAAGATTCATTTGATGAAATTTTTAATGGCAAAACAAAAGTAAATGATTTACCTCAAGTTTATTTAGATGTGGACGCAGCCAAATATAAGAAAGTAGAAAATTAAGTTCGACCAATTAATGAACCGCTACCTGCCAAATTAAATCCACCCTTGAGAAGACCAAGGTTATCAAGAGATCCTTATGAAAGTCCCTTGGTAAAGAATCCGCCTGAATTTTCTGAGACGTCAAGAATCACTTTTGAGAGACTGGGTGTTGTTAATTTTGGACCTGATGGTTAATTGTCTGGAGAAGAGATGAAGTTTTTTTTGGATGTGATAGTCAAGCGAGAGAAGGCCATTGCTTTTGTAGAAGAGGAGAGGGGTGTGTTGAAGCATTCCTATGGGGAGCCTTACAAGATTCCTGTGGTATGTCATGAACCATGGCAGCAGAAACCAATTCCTATTCCGGCTGCATTGAAAGAAGCTTTTATCTAAGTTTTCAGAGAACGGATACGCACTGGACTGTATGAGCAATCATCGTCAAGTTATTCTAGTCCGGTATTTTGTATCAAGAAACCGAATGGCAAGCTTAGAGTTGTTCATGATCTTAGGGAATTAAATAGGGTTACAATAAAGGATGCTGGGATACCGCCTAGTGCTGAGGAGCTTGTCAAAGCGTTTGCAGGGAGAGTGTGTTATGGTTTGGGAGATATTATGGGCGGATAGGATGAGAGAGAGTTACATTTGGACTCAAAGCCTCTCACTACATTTAATACACCACTAGGACATTTACAGTTAACAAGATTACCTCAAGGAGCAACAAATTTGGTTGCAGTTTATCAAGCTCAGATGGCTTGGATCCTTCAAGAGGAAATTCCACAATATGCTGGAATCTTTATAGATTATGGAGGAATTAAGGGACCAACAACCGACTATGATAAACAGGTGTTGGAAGAGAATCCCGGGATATGCAAATTCATTTGGGAGTTTTCAATTACTTTAGAAAGAATCTTGTTTCGAATTGAAGAGCCTGGTTTAACTATTTCAGGTTCAAAATTTTCATGTTGAGTGCCAGCCTTAGAAATATTAGGCCATGTGGTATGTAGAGAGGGTAGGATTATGTCTAAGAAGAAAGTTAACAAAATTCAGTCATGGCCAAGACCCAAGAATACAACCAAAATTAGAGGGTTTTTAGGTGTTTGCATATATGTTAGAATGTTTATTAAGGACTTTTCTTCATTGGCAGCTCCATTGAGACGGTTAACGAGAAAGGATGAAGACTGGGAGTGGGATGAAGAGTGTGAGAAGGAGGTTGTGGGGAAGGATTTAGTCCTGCACAAGTTGGATTATGGAAAAGATGCTGGCAGAATTTATTTAGCAGTTGATTCAAGTTAGGTTGCCGCCGTGGCAGTTTTGTCTCAGATGTATAAAGCTGGTTACATCAGGCCAGTTAGGTATGAATCTGTAGTATTTACTGAGGTTGAATCAAGATATTCTCAACCAAAATTGGAATTATGTGGTGTGTCAAAAATACTGAAGAAACTTCAGCATATTTTGTGGGGGCAACATTTTGAGTTGCAAGTGGATGCGAAATTGTTAATCCAGATGATTAATTTCCCCAGTTTACTGAACGCACCCATGACGAGATGGGTAGCTTTTATTCAACATTTTTCGTTTGATTTAGTTCATAAGCCTGGCAAAACTTTTACTATGCCAGATGGTTTATCAAGGAGACCACCCACTAAAGAAGATTCAGACTCAGAAGAGTTCAATGAAGATATACCTATTATCATAGCCAGCACTAAAGGAGCTGAAGAATTTCCATACCTCCCCCATGAGGTTAGAATGGCTGGATTATTGTGTTTAGATTATGGTGACAATTACCTCCACCAAGAGGATAAACTGGAAAATAGTTTTTATGTTAATAAATGTTTTGGAAAAGATGTAGATAAATTCGGTAGAAAGGAGGTAGAAGAAGATGTGGTGTATGTAGAGGAAGATGGATTGGTAGTGTGAAATAGTAGTAAGTTAAGGAATGGTGTATATGTTGGAGAATTAGAGAATTTAAATAAAAAGGTGGATAAAGAGAAAGAAGTATTTTCAAATACGGTTTACGAAGGATCCAAATAGACATAGCTTGATTAAAGATTTATTTAGGGGTCAAAGATTATTGGCTCATTCATGTGCAGGTGATATTGGTGATAGAGAAGTCCCTATAGATGTTATATTAATCGATTTTCAAGATGAAGTCTGGGGTCAGACTGGTTTTTATTTTTTGTTAGTCAAATATTTGTTGACTTAAGAGAGGCCAGAAGATTGTGAAGACAATGAATGGGTGGCTATCAAGAGGAAGTCGAATCACTGCCAAAAGGACGACCGAATTGTCACCTTATGAACTTGTTTTTGGACAGAAAGCAGTTTTACCGGTTGATTTAGAAGCTGAATCATATCTTTGAGTTGACTGGGACACGGTCAAAACTACTGATGAATTATTGTGTGCAAGAATGATGCAGCTAGAAAAGAAAGAAGAATATTTAGAAAAGGCATACACCACACAATATGGGGGGCGGACTTGCTAGCAAGTCCGCAACCTTGGACCCAAACTCACCATAGATTGAACACACATTGAGCTATTGATAAAGGAGCCATACAATCAGGAATGAACACCACTCAGAAGAACAGTTTTAGGTGGGTGTTCAAGTAGAGTTCAGTATGGGTTCAGTATGAGTTCAGTCTGAGTTCCATCTGAGTTCCATCTGAGTTCAGGTTGAGGACTTGCTAGCAAGTCCACCCCCTATATTGCGTAGTGATATTTGCGGATGATGAAGATCCAAAATCAATCAGTTAGATATTGGGATGAGCGTTTGGCACATCGATTAAGGAAACCTTTGAGCCCAGGAGATATGGTCTAGGTGTATAATAGGAGTTTGGAAAGTCAGTCGGGAAAGATGTTTGCAGATAGGTTGAATGGACCGTATAAAATCAAGGAGCAAGTTTCAGGCAGTTCATATGTGTTAAAAGAATTGGATGGAGTTGAATTGAAGAAGAGGGTAGCGGCCAATCAAGTGAAACGGTTCTATCCTAGAGGCACCAGGAGTGCTGAAGTCTTCCTCCGCAATGAGGATAAACTATGATATTGACAAAATTTTATGGATACCTCTGCAATGAGAATAAACTATGATATCGACAAATTTTTATGGATCTCTGCGCAATGAGGATAAACTATGATGTTTATAAAAATCTTATCGACCTCCGCAACGAGGATAAACTATCTTCTTTTTATCAAAATACTTTACTGTCGTTACACTGCATATGGGCAACGAAACTGTGATGAAACTTAACAAAATGCAAGAAAACCTTCTTTGAAATTTTCGAAATTTAAAAGTCTTAAAAATATGGGTGAAGAAAGTGATGGAAAATTTTAAAATTTATTGGTAGAAGTATCACAGGGGAGCCTTATTAATTTAATATTGGCAAGTGTGGGGGTAATTGATGGGCTGGCTGCTCTATACACAATTACCCCATAATGTTCGTTTCCAAAATTTTCCCTGTTTCTAGTTGAATCCCGGCTTTGTCTTTTAATTATAGGAAGTCCACTAAGACTATAAACTGGAACAAATCAAGCGACACCGCTCTCAATACCGGATTCAAGATTCTTTTTACTTTATTTTGTTTTTGATATTTTTTATATCAGATTGTGATTTCTTTCCTTTAAATATATATTATGAATTATTGCAAAGGTGATGCTCACTGGTGGTCTCTAATCATTTTTATAAATTGGAGGGAGCCCACCCAGTGATCATCATTATAAAATTATCTTCTAAAAAATTTCATGTATTTTCTTTTCTTTTCAATTTCTCAAAATTGTGTAACCACATCAAGTTGCACTTGGATGTGGGTATGATGTCGAGGGTACGGCTCATCAAATGGCCAGGGGGCATCTTTAAAAAATTTTTTTTTGAAATTTTTTATTATTATTACTTTTTTTATCTTTCTTTAAAAATTAAAAATTAAATTTTATTTCAAAACTATCTTTTCTAAAATCTTTTATTTTAAATTAAAAACAAAATTAAAATAAAATATAAAATATAATAAAATAAAAATAAAATAATTATAAAAAAATAAAAATAAAATAATAAAATAAAAAAATTAATTAATTAAATCAAAATTATTATATTTCTTAGTTTTATTTTTTTTTAGTTTTCATTCTTTTTTAGTTTTATTCATTTAGTTTAGATAGGAAACAGGGTCTAGGGGAGCTCAAAACCTATGGGATTTTACTTCAAGATATCTGTTAGTCCTCCAAGACTTTAAACTGCTACTGTTCAAGACGTTCTTGAAGTTTTTTTTTTATACAAATTTTGGAGCTGTTAGTCCTCCAAGACTTTAAACTGGCTAGTTTTCAAGACTGTCATTAAAGATTTTATATTGGAGCTATGAGTCCTTCAAGACTTTAAACTGAATTTCAAGGATGTTCAAGATTTTATGGATATTTTTGGAGAAGGGTTCTAGGATAGAGAAGTTGTTAGGTCCTCCAAGACCTTAAACTGGACTATTATCAAGTTGTTGGGTCCACCATGACCTTAAACTGGATTTCTTATCGATCAAATGTTTGGTCCACCATGACTTTAAACTGGTAGTTCATTCATTGTTTTAGTCCACTATGACTTTAAACTGGAAAATTAATATCTGCAGGATAATTCAACATTCATTGGTCCACTATGGCCTTATACTGAATTACTTGTCGATAAAATGTTTGGTCCACTATGACATTAAACTGGATTATCAAGTTTATTCAATGTTTGGTCAAGCCTAGGCCTTACATAGGAATATTTCAAGTTATTTATGCACTTAAACAATTTTTGGTCCACCAAGACCATAAACTGGCAATCGATTATATGTTTGGTCTACCAAGACTTTAAACTGGAATGTCAATCTTGTTTGGATAACTCAATTCAATCTTTTAATTTATCACTGTCCACTAAGACTCTAAACTGGTTATTCAATCATTTCTGGAATTGGGTGCTGATAAGCTTTAGGAGATTAAAATTTTAGGTGGTGATGATGCTAAGGAAAGCGTAATGGTTAATTAGGTGAAATTTGTGGCGCTTTAACATGGTCTAAAGTTAATATTATTATTTTTGGAAGCCTGGCAAAAGTATTTTATGGGTTTGCTGCCTAGCAAAGTTTGAAAATTGTGATGAAGGAATCAGAAGTTAGGATGGTAGTTGGATTTTAGAGAATGATTTTTTTAGTGCCTCAGTGTTAGGCCATTTTTGGTGTGAAGCTTTGAGGACCTTATGGCAAGATTAAAATCATAGAATTTGGCTCAGTGGGGGGCCCTATGAGATTGGAATCAGGAGTATTCGGCTCATTAGGAAGATCCACTCTCTCAATGCTGTGACATGAAGGAAGACTGGTTAATGGGAGTCTGAAGGGATTCAAACCTTGCTCTCAGAAGTGGAGTCATCACAAGATTTATTTTATTTTATGTTATATCAAGACAGAGAAGAAGAAACAACGTTTTCATTTCAAAAAAAATTAAAAGAAGACCAGCTAAAACAAATTTATCAAATTATTTTATTAGAAAAGATAATTCTTTTGGAATTGCTCAATCACTTATGCAAAGTTTTAAGAATGGGAACATTCTCAATTGGAGGGAGGATGTGGTAGCCTAAAGTTTAGTATGGCACCTAAGTACGTAAATGGAGCTATTATGGCTTGCAAGATTGGTGCTATTATTTTTTATATAAAAAGGGTTTTATTTAATTTATTTGAGTTTTAAATATGAAGAAATTGGTCAGAAGCAAATGCCTACGTGAAAACAATTTATTTTACATAGAAAACTTATTATTATGGTCTGAAAAAGTTTATAAGTATCAAGTCGAGTCACTCAAGAACCTTGAGAAATTTTTCCAGAGTTTTTACTATTTTTCTTATATTTTTAAATAAATTTTAAAGTTTTATAGAAATATTTACGTTTTTTAGAAAATACTTAACTTTGATGAATTTTCACGGGGTGATTAGAGCTGCGCAGGCTACAAAAATTAGTTAGGAATGTAAGAGGGAAGTGGCTCTTTCATTTTTAATTTTTCTAGATTTTTTATTATAGTTTTAAAGGTTCTAATTGAGTCCGGAGCTCCGGATGGACTCTGCTTGGACTCCGGACGGACTCCACTTGGACTCCGGATGATCTTCGTACGGGCTCCAGATAGACTCTGGCTGAGCTCTGGTGGGGAAACTTAGGTACGTGACTAGGTATACTTAAGAGTCTCTCAGACTCGAAATTGGGCATGATCTTACAATCATCAGACATCATACAGCTTAATCTTTAACCACCACGGTCTCATTTCTTATTACTCAACAAATTAAATAAAATTATAATACCCTTATAACTTTATATTTTATATATAACATTTTAGAAATACTACTCAACAATTTAAATCACACTTCATACAGGGTATCTTTAGAAAGGTCTTCATCACTGGGACTTGATTATTGCTGTCTCATAAAAATTTAAATTATTATAAAAACATAAAAGTCAATCTTTTCAGATCTTTCACTGGTACACCTTAATTGTTGTTATCAGTATTTCTTTTCTCAACAGCCACTTTTATTTAAATCTCAATAAGCATTAAATATTTTAGAGTTTCATTATTTTTATCAATCAGATCCAAGTAGACTGGTTAGCTTAGTGATTTAGAATTCCCATTTTGATATTTTTATTGGAAGGACGGGGTTTTCAGCTAAATCCACACATCTCCTCCGGATTCTGCTTACAGCAAGGCGACTGTAAGAGTTTACCTTACCATAACGGTACACCCTCTTCTTCACTATAAAATTTTGAAAATCCACGAATACCAAGTTTTTCACAAATATTAGTTGCCTCGTTGTACTTTACATATGATATTTTTATAAAAAAATATTCAAAGTACATTGCAATCCTCTTCATTCGTTTTTTATATTCATCCGTGCCTACAATCTTATCAGTGTATTCATCTGCAAGTAAAATCATTCAAAAATTCAGTATTTAAATTAAAAAAAGTAATACTTACAAATATATAAAGATTTCTTCCTATCTAAAATATAGCCACCACCAAACATTTTTCCAAAACCACCAGCTCTTTGATGATAACCATTATTTGTAATTTAATGTTTGCAGTAAGAAAGATCCTTAATGCATTGCACAGTAGCTTCTAACATATCTAGTTCTTTGAGCTCATGAATTTCAAAAGTCTGCACAAGAACATTAGGTATTAGGAAACCTTTTGGTTTATAAATACTACAACCAGGAAAAAAATTGTAATAATTATTGCAATCTGTCATATTATTTGCATAAGATCGTGCATAGAAATGTGGCTTATTCCCGTTTGTATCCATTCCAAGAGAGTTTACAAGTTTCATTCCAGTAGCAATGTCTTTCGCCCATCTATTGTTAGAGTTCTTCCCTGGCCGTTTTTTTTTTCAAATCGTTACTCATTGATGGTTCAATCCTAAGAGAATTCAATTTTGATTTAAAATAGAAAAAAAATCAAAAATTAGAAAATAGTAACATAATTTCAATTATCAGTCAATGATACCTTTAACTTTATCATATCTTCAATATTAGAAATACAAAAGTTAGCATATCTACATATTAGTAAATTTATATACTTTTTCTTTATTTCAAATATTATGAAAGCGTTTCAAAGGTATACTTTATTAAATTATACATATAAAGAGTATAGCTTTATCCTGTATGCATTCAGCAAGTACGAGATTTGGCTCTACACTTAATATTAATAATATAATGAAAGTATAATTCCAATACACTAGTAATATTAAAAAATTTACAGAATTATCATATTTACACATATAAAATGAAAAATATTGCTCTGACTAATATATTGACTTAGAAAGTTATACTTCAATAAATTATTAATTTTTAAATTGTAGCATTGACCTGTATGCTTTCAGCAAGTACGAGACTTTGAAACATCTTAAAAATCAATAAATTAAAGGTAAAGTACAAAATATCTAATTATTATTATGAAAAGCAAAACATTATCCTGTATGCTTTCAGCAAGTACGAGATGATGTTTTACTTTTCATATTAATAATATAATGGTTGAGAAAGTATTAAAGAAATATAGAAAAATGATAAGCAAAACATGAACTTACATGTCTATAAAATCTTCTTCCATTTGTAGCTGATTGATCAAAATTAATTATAAAGTTAATTTTATAATCACTGTTTTAAAAAAAAATGGTTAGATAAATAAATTGAACATTTTTGATAAGGAATAAAGAAAAGTAAATTGACAAACAAATAAAAAAACTTTAAGTTAACTGAAAAAGAATTTTTTTATAATGAATCGAAAGGGTACAGTAAAAGATACCATAAAAAAAATTCAGAATTAGAATCATTAGATTAACTTGTCAAAAGTGTAAAAAAGAGTAACAAACCAAAATGATATGAAATTTAATAGAAAGAAAAATTTGCTTACCGGTAATCAGATAAGGTCAAGAAAATAGTACCAATAATTCAAAATGATAAAGCAAAAATATGATTGATAATTTTTGAAAAAGGTAAGTGAGAAAGAGAAAGGAAAAATAAATTGGGTGGCAAACAGATGTAGATATCATGAATTTTCACTGATCTCATTTTCAAAAAAATGCAGCTCTCCAAGTCATATGATAAACTTCATCTAAATTCCAAGAATAATGTTTCCAAGGCACTGTACACAGCATGATCATTTTTTCCTATGCATATACTAATTCCAGCTAGAATTTACTTGGCTGCATGTTGTAAAGATGAACGTTTGTGGAATGCTGAATTTCACATCTAAAAAAAATTGACGCCACATAATTCTAGCTACCATGTTTCACGTAGCTAAAAAACATACACTCATCACATTTAAATTTACATTGCATAAAAATTAATTCATTTTCGAATTTTTTTAAAGGGAACTATATTGTGCACCACCTTTTTCTAAAATATGAACCTCCCCACCATATTAAATTGGTAGATTTTTAATTGTGCAATTTTTATGCCTTGGCCTTTTTCCTGATCTTACTTGACTCAAAATATCAAAACTTGGCCAATGTTGCTGAAAGCAACATTTGATTTTGTTTCTATGTGTATCAATGGAAGGCCTTTTATAACTGGCTGCAGAGCGTTGTATATCTTTTTGAACAAATTTTTATTTTTTTATGTATTTTAATTAGATAATTTACTTTTTAATGCAGCCAGATTTATACTGGCTGCTTTTTGGAATGCTTAATTTATGACCCAAGCCTTTGAAATTGGCTTGGGTCCCTTACATTGCAATTTAGTACTTCCAGCCAGGTTTCCCCTGGCTGGAAGTGTCTCTTTCAGGCAATCAAAGTCGCTAAAAGCAAATTTGATTGCTTGCTGTAACATTTGCCACCCTCCCAGCCAATTTACTAGGCTGGGAGGTGGCCAAAGCTGTGTGCAACGCGCGTTGCACAATTGCTTCCATATCTCATGCAGCTGATATCAAGTCAGCTGCATGAGATATGGGAAGCACATGCAACGCGCATTTCTGCTGCATGCAACGCGCATTAATTGCAGCAGCGATGCGCGTTGCATGTGCTGCATGCAGTGCATTGCACAGCCAGTTTTTTTCTGGCTGTGCAATGCACACAGAGAAACCAAAGTCCCTGCAAGGGACTTTGGTCTCTAAAATGGGGGCGACTTTCCCTACCAGGTGCTCACTGGTGGGAAAGTGAGAGACAATTTAGACTGAAGTTGTTTGAAAGCAACTTCAGTCTTAAAAACATTAAAAATCATTAAAAAAATGAGAAAGCTAGAAAAAAAAAATTAAAAAAAAATTAAAATGTGAGTATAAGAAAAAAAATAAGTGATAGTGATACCAAAAACCCAAGCCAATTTCATTTGGCTTGGTTATTTAATAATTATTTTTAATACATTAAATTTAAAATTCAAACACCATGAAATATATGAAATTTTTTTATATGAATATTATAAATTTAATTTACCTCTTTCTCATAATTATATTTATAATTTTATTTTTTTAATTTTTGACTTTTAAGTTGATTTTTTAGAAATACAAAATTAAATTTTCAACTAAATTTTTTAGTAAGGTAAAAATAATTATAAATTTGACATTTTGTAATTGAATAATGAAAAAAATTTTAAATTTACTTAAAAAATATTTTTGTTAGAAGAATACCAATATTTTAAGGGTAGAAATATGGTGCAAATTGTAAGTAAAAAAAATTATATTTTTTTTTGTGAGGGGTTATTTCTATTTTTGTAAATATTTTTCAAAAAAATTCATTGAATACTGAATTTAATTACTTTATAACTCAAATTTTTTGTAAAGTAATTAAAATTGAAATAATAATATTAATGTTATTGATATAAAATTTGAATTGGTAATATTAATGTCTCTTTAAGTAAATTTTAAAATCATTAAAATAGACCATGTTGATAAGTACTTCATTTTTGTTATACAATGGTTATATGTATATCTTATATATATTTCTTGAGTGTTATTTTTATATACATTCAATAAAATTTGTAATATATAATGCCATTTAATCATTAATTATTGTTCAACTTAGTTATAACAACTTCATATTTAATACCAGCCACTAGTATTTACTTTTTAATTTAAAGCTCCAATATAATTTGAGAATATCCTTATTTTGTCTGTATGTAATTAACAACAATAACAGACCATAAATGAGTGGGTAATTAACTACAATAAATAGTTGAAGAACAACCTATAAGAAATGATAAGTTTATCAAAAAGAGTAGTATTGAAAAAATATACTTTTGAATTTTTTTTTGATATAATTTTGGTAGTTAAATGGAAATTTAAATTATCAGACTTCAAAATGGAAAAAATCTTATAATTAATTTTTATTATAAATATATATATATATATATGAAGTATTTAGAAGGTCATCCGTTTTTATTTACTTGAATAAATGGCTCAATTATAATTCCCAACACTTATCAATCTTTCCCAAACTCAATAACAAATTTCTCATATGAAATATTAGCTTCTAATATAAGAAGTTTATCTATAGATGATATTCAACATGTGATTTTCCTTTTTAGATTCAGCTAAAATTAAACAAAAGGAGAAATCATGCATATGTGTATAAATGGTAACCATATGTTACTTAGAGGATTGTGAAATTCACTCATCAGAGTGGTTTAAGTATTAAAATAAATTGAGGTCATTATTTTCTAGTATTTGAAACTAATTAGGAAATTATTCTAAAAACATATTTTAATATGTATCATGTTTAAAAAGTCGGAGATATGATTTTTGAAAATTGTGAGTTTCTTATGAGATACCAAGCTTTAGTTTTCATTGTTTCAAGTAGAATAGAATTTTAGTATTAGAAATTGAAAGCAATGTACCATTATCAGATTTTAACTGTGTTCTACTTATAGAATGACTACATAACATTAAACTTTATTTAAATCAATAAGGTTTAAAAGATATTTAGAATTTTAAAAAATTTCAACATTTATTAATCTTTGATTTGAAAACCAACTATGATGAACACTCACTAGAAATAAGCAATCCCAATTTTAACATAATTTATCAATCCAAAAAAAATGAGTCAATTAACATGAAAATATATATTATTTCAAAACCAAATCTCTAGATTTAAAATATGATGCTTTAATGAAAAATTTATACAAAACTTTAATGCAATGAACTCTCTTAAAAAATTCAAAAATATAATATCAAAAAAAGTAATTTCTGCAAAAAAAACTACTAAATATTGTAAATAAAGCATAAAAATAAGTCATATTTAAAAAAAAATGATCTAACAATATTTATTTTTGTTAAAAAAATTAAAAACATTGTTAAGTTTGCTTGTTAAATTAATGTTAGAATCCACTAAACATTATCTAAAGGTGGCAAAATATGTCAAAAATATGTTGAATTTTGTGAGCCAAAAATCAACAATTTTGTATTATTTCCTGTTGTGCTATGACTTTATTCCACCCTTTTTATCTGATTCTTCCAGTATTACTTTGCTATGATCACTAGTTTTCAAGTTAAAATTTCCAAATGTTCATTATACTTGATAATATGAAAATTAACTCAAAATTTTATAACTACAACATAAGATTTTGAAACTACTTCTTTCAATCAATATTTGAAGATATTTTTAGTTTATTTGAGTAATGATTTTGAGAATAACAAAAAATTTGAAATTCACATGATCTTATTTCCAGAGAATATAATTATTTACTTGTGTAATGCATGAGCTACTTATCAATGATGTAAAACATCAGAAAAGTAAGTTATAGTTATAAATCTACAGATTATACTGTGTCTGGTATATATATCTTCAATAAATATTTTAAACTTATCTTAACCTACATACCACACAATAGAAAATCATTATATTAAAAAAGGAAAAAATTCTATGATAATATCATAAAGAATGATAACCATGGATTGATATTCCATAAAATTGGTTAATAAAATTTTAAGAGAACCTGAATCAGTATTCTTTCATCAAAATATATCCTTTTTGTCTTTGTAATTTATTCCAAACAAATTTTTTGAAACTTGAATCTATATATCTAATGCCAAAACCACTATTAAGTTTCCTCTTAGACTTTTTAAGCAATTATATATATATTTATATATATATATATTATTTATCAAAAATTGAAATAAAGAATAAAAACATAATTTTATTTACCTTTAATTATATAAATATAGGGTATTTTCAGAATGCATTGTGGTTACTTGTGCAGGTTAGAAGATTTGAAGTTGTATTTATGAGTTTTTAGAAGGGAAAATATTGTAAAATTCTTTCATAAATATTAATTTCATAGTTTCAAATGTTGAAATCTACAAACTAATGGGATTTAAAATTATATTGAGATTTAAAATCTGTTTTCTACTCAAGTAAAATAAAATAAAATGATGATATCAAAATTGAAATTAAGTTTAAACTTTTGATATTCTCTATCTTCACTTTTATTTATAGTGCATCAAAAATTTAATAATATTTTTTTCCTTCATCACTTTTTACATAAAAGATAGTTCTATCATTTTATGCATTAAAGATTGCTTATATAAAGTTATCATCTATGTCAACTGTTTATGACTATTAATCTATAAAATAAATTTTTTAGAAGAAAAAATAACATCAGTATATACTGACTTTGAAATTATTTAATTTAAAATAGTTTCACAGGTAGATAATGAAGGGTGATTTCCTTTTGGATTTGAACTATAGAAGTCTTATTTTGTCAATTTTAATTCTTTTTGAGCTCAAATGTATCCACTTCAACTTATGTAAGAATAAAAATTATTTTTATTGAAATTTACATGAGAAAGTATGCCTATTATTCAAAATCAAACTTGCTCTAATGGTGTTTTTCAATCAATATTTCCATTCATAACAATAAATAACATTTCAATTTGCTGATGTTTTAGTTTTTGATATCCCCAAATTTATATCTAAGGTGTACTATTCACAAAATTATTAAAAATATAATTTTTGAAATACATGATAAACTTGAAAGTGAGGGGCATTAAATTTCTAAAAATGAATTCTAAATTCAGGATGGATAGTATTTTTTCTATTTTCACAAATGAACAATTTTTTGTTTCAATTAATCCAGAAAAAAAAATTTGTTGTAAGCATATTATATTATATTTATTTTGATTTTAAATACTATATTCTCAAGATTTGTGTTTAATATTTCCTGTGAAAGTTAATGTTAATGTGAATTTTAAGTAAGCTTGAAGAAATTTAATCAATAGGCATATTGGATATTTAAAATAATATTTTGCTCCAATCTTGAATCATCCTGGGCTAAAAAATATCCCGAATAAGGTTTTTGTAGGTCAATTTGGATTTAAGTAGGATTAAGTGAGGTTTAATAAAGGACAGATAAAAGGCTAAATTTATTACTAGTGACTTTTTTCTCTAAATAGTTATAAAATATGTATCATTCTGTAATCAAGCTTCAATAAAGTTGAATTGAAACAGAGATAATTTCTAGCAGCACAACACAATATTTACAAAGGTGTACAATACCTCAAATATTACTCATAATATAGGAAGGCAAGGAATCGACAAAATTCACATTTGAAATGAGGATTTATATTTTGAATTTGAAATTGAGAAATGGAATATTATTTTCCAATTTAAATATCTATTAGTCATTTTACCAAAATTTTTCAGTAATCAGATTGAATTATATGGTATTTTATTGTAGATTAATCATTTTGATGAGCCATTTACTCAAAATTACTGGTTTCAGTTCTAATATTCCATGTGAAATTCATTACAAATCTTTTTGAAAGTGAATAGTTGACATATTGGATATGCAAAAGCTTATGTTAGATCAAAGTGAGATCAAAGGGAGTTCAACTCATGATTAAATTAGGATTTTGCAAGATCAAACGGTGATCAATGTAGGTTCATCTTGAGCTCAATTTGTGACAAATCTTTGACTAAATGTAAGGCCAAAAAATTTTCTACATGGTGATGATGTGTGCATAATTCAGGCATAGATTTGTGGCTCAACAGAGTTCAAGAAAGGGGTATTGCTAGCAATACCCCTCAATTTTTTCTCTGGTGAATATAGGGGTTGGACTTGCTAGAAAGTCCTCAACCTGAACTCAAATGGAACTCAGATGGAACTCAGACCAAACTCATACTGAAACCATTCTGAACTCTACTTGAACACCCACCTAAAACTCTTCTTCTGAGTGGTTTTCATCCCTGATTGTATGATTCTGTTACCAATTTCTCAATGTGTTTTCAATCTGTGGTGAGTTTGAGTCCAAGGTTTCAGACTTTCTAGAAAGTACCCCCATATTGTGTGGTAATTGGACTGGCTTTGCTCTTTGATCATTCTTGGTGGTGGATCACTTTCACAGGGGGGGAAAACAAGTAATTGCAGGTAAGTTTTTTTTCAGGTCTTCTGGAGTATATATTCAAATGATCTTGTAGGGAAGGTATGATTGAAAATCTCTCAAATGAAAATTTTGAATATATTTTGTCCTTTTTACCTCATTTAATGTTTTAAAATCATGACATAAATCAGAAAAAAATATACTTTATATGGTTTTCAATTTCGACACATATTTCATATTTTTACAAAGACATTCTACATGTTAAATCAATATCCATATTGAATAATAAAAAGAAATACAATATGAATATTAGTCATGTATGAAAGAATAATATTTAACTTTTAAATTTAATTTTCATATTCAACATGGATTCACATTTTTCTTCAATATTTATTTGTCATATGTATCAAACATGAATTTGAAATTCTAAATTAGCATATTTTATTTGAATTTTACTATAAGGATTTATTGTGAACATGAGTAACTGAAAAAAAAAACTTTTAGTTCTCCTTATAAAGCTTTATTTTTTATATATATAATTTCATTATATTCTGAAAATATACTACTTTTATATCTGCTATTAAAAATGTAGACAAGTAAATAATGCTTTGAATTACCCATTAAGCATTTTTACAAAAAAAAAATTTAGTTTTTATGTGTGATTTTATGTCTAAACTACTTCATGTTATGAAAAAAAAATATGATTGACTTGAAAATTTATTTTTTTTCAGAAAATAATGCCTAACACCACAGAAAATTTGGGGGTAAACTGCTAGTTATTCTCCTCCTTTGAAATGGTTAATAAATGATCAGGAAATGGTTGGGAGTAGGCTGGTAAACATTTGGGAAATATGGTGAAAAAAATTAAAAAAATAATTGGTCATAGATTGAACCAGACTTACCATTACTTTAATTCATCTTGATAAGAGCAGTGAAGTTACATTGAATATCATTTTAACCCAGTTTAATCAAAGATTAAGCTGTGAGATTAATGTGCAATATTATTCAAGTTGCTAATTTACATATATAGTTCAATTATGGGTATTATTTTTTAGGACATGACTATGCCACAGCACTAACTATAGAATATTTTAGAATAAGTAAAGAGAGTGAAATCTTATCATAACCAAAAACTACCACTTGTTACCTAATTTATTTGTCTACAACACAATAGGCTACGAAACTCTGCACCTAGATAAAGTTATTTTTTTCTTTCTTCTGCCATTCTTCTTTTCTGTATTCTTCCGTTCAAAACTCAAAGCCTTTTCAGTAAAAAGAACATCAATCAAGTTTTGTCCAGGCTTTTTCAGCTAATCAACTTGTGGTTATGATTTCCTGTTATTTTTTCACTCTACGTTTACACTTTTCTCTTCAATTTTTTTTCTCTTTCTATACTTTATTATTATTTTCTGTAAATAGCATTTAATATTGCTGGCAACTTGCCAAGGGGGCAGGTGTTAATACACTACTATGCTGAAGCACTACCTATATAAGACTCAAGCATAATTAAAGAAAGTGAAATATAATCTTAACCAAAAAACCACCACTTATTACCTAAGTTATTTGTCTACAACCCAATATTAAATATTGAAAAATTCCCTCATTAGTTAAAATTGCATTCAATGATGAAACATCAAGTCATTTCTAGGTGCCCCCAATGAAAGGATGACATGAATTAAGTGAAAAATTGCTTATAAAGAACTCATGAGATATATCTAATTATGGAAAAAGGTTTACTGCAGAAAAATTTTCATTGGTAAGGAGGATAATATTAGAATGAATGTTGGACTGGATGTAAATCTGTGAAACATAGCTTGTATCAATTATAAAAGTGACCCTCAGGTGTATACATTATGTAATTTGTATGAAATGATCTCTTCTACTAGCCTTGGTACTTCAACATATGGTATCACAGACTTGGTCGAAAAAGTCCTTCTGAAGGATAGTCGGACACTGAGAAGGACAATTTTATAATTCATAAAAGAGAGGTATGTATACATATAATACCTAAATGATATTCTTTATTACATTTTCCATCTAAAGGACGGTCCAACACTAAGAAGGACACTTTTATAATGGATAAAAGATAGATATGTATACATATAATACCTAGAAAATATGCATTATAAAAGTGTCCTTCTGAGTTTTTGACCATCCTTCTGAAGGACACATTTGGCCAACTCTGTAACATCTTCACTTTTATGGTTAGTCAATTTTTGAGTAACAAGGAAAGCAGAAGTTCTCATTTTATACACAGTACCTAAAGTGTCCACTTGAAAGATGGTTCAACACTGAGAAGAAAAACTTTATAAAGCACAAAATTAGCGCTGATTATTTATAATAACTATACAATAGTCAATACAAAATTTTCCTTCTCAGAAACAGACTATCATTTAAGTGAAAAATTTTGAAAATCTCTGAGGCACCTTCACTTTTATGTTTAAACAATAACAAAATAACATGGCCTTTAGAAAACCTCATTCTATCTAAATAAACATTGCCTAAAGTGACCACCTGAACAACAGTCCGTTTCTGAGAAGGATACTTTTATATTGCATAAAAGACAGACATTTATACATATAATTGCTATATGATATGCATTTTCAAAGTATCCTTCTCAGCAACAGACTGTTGTTCAGGAGGACATTTTATGAAATGTGCAAGTAGATGGATTGAGGTTTTCCAAAAGCCTTGCTATTTAATCATTGTTTAAACATAAAACTATAGGGGAACCATACTTGTTCTAAATTATACACTTGAAGGATGGTCTGTTTCTGAGAATAAAACTTTTATTATACAGATCCTCTAGGTAATATATATAACTATTATATCTTTCAAAACTTTTGTAAATGTCTTGCTCAGTGATGGACTGTTTCTGAGGTAAAAAATTGTGGTACTTTAAATGAAATAAGCTATTTTTATAGCCTTGCTACTTTAAAATTGGTTAAAACATTAAATCAAAGGTGTAATAGACTTTGTCAAAAGTTTCCTTGTGAAGGAAAACACAATGCTGACAAAGACACTTTTATAATGTATAAAAAATATATATTCACACATATAATTCCTAAATGATATACATTATAAAAGTGTCTATCTGAGAGTCAGACTGTCCTTCAGAAGGACACTTTTGACAAACTCTGTAACACCTTCACTTTTTTGTTTAGCCAACAATCAAATACCATGGAAATTAGAAAACCCCTTGCCATACTATTTCACAGAACCTAAAGTTTCCACTAGAGCAATTTTATGTTGCTGAGAAGGACACTTTAAAAATTTGAGCTACCAATTTATCACAGACTTATACCTTTACTGATATGCTTTATAAAAGTATCTTCCTTAGCATCAACCAATTCTCAGAAGGACTATTGGTGCCATGTAAAGCCAAATACCACATTTTTTTTTTATTATTTTTAAAATGTTAATCCCATATTTGAAAAATGCATTTTATCAAATAATATTATTCAAGGTAAAAAAATCTGTCCAATTTTTTGGAACAAAAAATAATACTACCTCCAAATTTAATAATACAATATAAAGCATATTACAACACACTATTAATATTAAAAGCATAGTTTTAAGCCATATGAATATACAAAAAGCAAGAATAATGATTTCTAAAATAATAATTAATATATTGAGCTGCCAAACATCCTTTTATTATTATGATCAAAATGTAGGATTCTGCCAGATGCATTCGGCACACAAGATTCAACAATACCCAAATCATAGATAATAAACTGGTAAGGACAAGTTTATTATATTATTTTTATGAAAGGAAAAATATTTTCCCATTCATATGTGGAGAATGTGATATATGAATATTCTTCACTTAGGCCATTAACATGAATATGATTTAGGAAAATCTAAAAAGTTGTATAATAATAATACTCCAAATTTCTTCACATTTTTATTAAAAATAATTTTTCCCAAGTAAAATATTGATTGATTAATTTATTGGTACGCAAGCACAAATATAGGTGGGGGGAAAATAAATTCCATTTCTTTTCAATTTTTCAAAATCCTATTAATGTACAAATTGGAGATGTTACTGACTTGTTTATGCTTTATGTTACCCACTTGCACAAACATGTTTTTGATCATCAGTAAAGGGATTTCTGGAAGCTAAAAATATTGAATTAAAACATTAAACAAGTCTCTTTTTAAACAGTCCACACAATATTTGATGGGGTGAGAAATGATTTATAATCATTCAAAAAAGATACACAGATATACATATAATACCTAGATAATATGCATTATAAAAGTGTCCTTCTGAGCGTTAAACTGCCTTTAAGAGGACACATTTGAAAAAGTCTGTAACAACTTAACTTTTATGGTTAGTAAACAATAAAATACCATGGACATTAGCAAAACCCTGGCCATCCAATTTCACAGAACCTAAAGTGTCTACCTGAGCAATGGTCTGTTGCAAAGAAGGACACTTTTATAATTTGAAGTACCCATTTTTTACAGACTTATACTTTTTTCTGATATGCTACATAAAAGTGTCTTTCTCAGTGTCAGTCGATTCTCAGAAGGACACTTGGTGCCATGTAAAGCTAGATACCACAGTTTCTTTTTAATTTTAATTTAAATATTAATCTCTTATTTGAAAAATTAATTTTATTAAATTATTATTCTTAAAGGTAAAAGAATTTAAAATATTATTCCCATATTTGAAAAATAAATTTATATTAAATTTTTATTATTAATTGTAAAACATTGTGGCTGATGGTGTTTGAACACCAGATTATTCTACCTCAAAATTCATAATACATTGGAAAGCATATTGTAAAATACAATTATTATTAAAAGAATAGAGTTAAGCCATAGGAATATATAAAAAGCAAGAATAATATTTTCTTTAAATACAATAATATATTGAACTTCCAAAATATTCTTTTAATATTATGATTAAATTATAGCATTCTTCCAGATGCATTTGGCACATAAAGTTTAAAAATACCCCAATCATAATAATATACCAGTAAGGACAAGTTCATTATAATTTTATTATGTAAAGGAAAGTATTATCCCATACATTTGTGAAAAGTGTGATATATAAATTTTCATAACTTAGGCCATTAACATGAATATGATTTAGCCAAATCTAACAATTTGTAAAACAATAATGCTCGATATGTCCTCAAATTTATATTTTTAATAATTTTTCCCATGAAACAAATTTATTTATTAATCAATAAATACTATAGCACAAATATAGGCAGGACAGGAAAATTAGTGACCTTTCTTCTTTAAGGTTCAAAAACCTATTAATGTAAAAGTTGAACCTGTTACAGCCTTGTTTATGCTTTATGTCATTTACTGGCACAAACATCTTTCTGAAAATCATTAAAGTATTTTCTGGAAGCTAATTATATAAATTTAAGGGGTTAAACAAGTATCTTGTTAACCAGTCCACACAATATTTGACTTGGTGTACAATGATTTTTTATAATTTACAAATGATACACAGGTATACATATAATCCTAGATGATATGCATTTTCAAAGTGTCGTTATCAGCAATGGACCATCATTCAGGAGGTGAGTTTAGGTTCTGTGAAATAGGATGGCAAGGTTTTTTAAAATGTCAACGGTATTTTATTGTTTCCTAACCATAAAAGTGAAGTTGTTACAGACTTGGTCAAAAGTAACCTTCTGAAAGATGGTCCAATGCTCAGAAGGACACTTTTATAATTCATATAATCTAGGTGTTATATATAACCATTTTATCTTTGAAATTTATAAAATTTTCTTTCTAAGTGATGGAAAATTTCTCAGGTGAGCACTTTAAGTACTGTAAATTACATGAGCCCTTTTAATAGCCTTGGTACTTTAAAATTGGTTAAACATTAAATTGAAGGTTTTAAAGACATGTTGAAAAGTGTCCCTCTGAAGGACAGTCCAGCGCTAAGAAAGAAACTTTTACAATGCATAAAAGATAGATATGCATACATATAATACCTAAATGATATGCATTATAAAAGTGTCCTTCTGAGCGTCAGATTGTCCTTCAGAAGGACACTTTTGACAAAGTCTGTAACACCTTCACTTTTATAGTTATGAAAAAATATAATACCTTGGACATTAGCCAAAATCTTGCCATCCTATTGCGCAGATCCTAAAGTGTCCACCTGAGCAATGGTCCATTTCTGAGAAAGACACTTTTATAATTTGAACTAACCATTTTTCACAGAATTATACCCTTACTGATATGCTTTATAAAAGTATTTTCCTCAGCATCAGCCAATTCTTAGGAGGACACTTGGTGCCATGTAAATCCAGATACCACAGTTTCTTTTTAATAGTATTTAAAATAATAATCTCTTATTTGAAAAATATATTTTATTAAATTATTATTCTTCAAGGTGAAAAAATTTGGCTAATGCCTTTAGAAGTAAAAATTATACTACCTTAAAAATTAATAATATAATGGAAAGAATATTGCAACACACAATTATTGTTAAAAACATAGCATTAAGACATAGCAATATATGAAAAGCAAGAATTATATTTACTTTACATATAATAAAGATATTGCACTGCCAAATATCTTTTTATTATTATGATCAAAGTATAGCATTCTGCTAGATGCATTTGGCACACAAGATTCAACAATACTCCAATCATAGATAATAAACTGGTAAGGACAAGTCCACACTGAGACACATTTTTTTCTCTATGGGTGCACCAATTATGCAACAGTTGTGCAAATTTGTGAAAGAATTTTTTTTGCACTTCAAACCCACTTAAGACCTTTAAGTGCTAAAAAAAACTGTTAAATAATTGTTGCATAATTGTTGCACGTTTTTGCACCACAAAAAAAACATTTGTTGCAGTGCCATTATATTATTATTATGAAAATTATAATATTTTCTTAACATATGATTAAGATATTGAACTTCCAAATATCCTTTTATTATTATGATTCAAGTATAGAAGTCTTCTGGATGCATGTAGCACACAAGATTCAACAATAATTCAGTCACATATAATAAACTGGTAAGGGAAAGTTCATTGTATTATTATTATGAAAAGCAAAATATTATCCCAAAAATATGTTGAACCTTTGATATCTGATTTATCTTCATTTAGGCAATTAACATAAATATGATTTAGGAAAATCTTAGGAGTTTTAAAATAATAATGCTTAAAAATTCTTCAAATTTGTATTTTAAATAATTTTTCTTAAGTAACAGATTAATTTAATAATCAATACATACTTTATCAAAAATTTAGGTGGGACAAAAAATTTAATAGCCATGCTTTTCAAAGGTTCAAAAACCTATCAATTTATAAATTTGACCTGATAAAGCCTTTCTTGTTCTTTATGTCACCCACTGGAAGAAACATGTTTTTGATTATCAGTCAAGTACATTTGGAAGCCAATAATCTAGAATTTAAGGGTTAAAAAAGTATCTTGTTAACTCTTCCACACAAAATTTGATGTGGTGAGAAATTATTTGACTCATAATAGTTTTAGCAATAACTAGTTTGATAAATATAAATTCCTAGGGGAAAAAATTGCACCAGATTTCAAGGGTGTTTCTATATAAATTTTGTGTTACATCAAAAATGGTTGTCAGAATTAACATGAAATTAGCATTATTGTTGGCTGGTTTGTCTAAAAGGAAGACAAGCAGAGAGTATAAAGAAAAGAAGAAGAAGATAGAAGTGAAATAAAAGAAAAGAAGAAGGGAGTGAAAGATGATGGGACAATTAAAATGTTATATTTGTAGACTGCAAAAATGATGAGGGGTGAACTGGTTATAATAGTAAGTATCTTATTTTTTTCTCTCTGCTCAAATATCAAAAACTAATTATCAAAAATCTTAAAACAACCCTTATTATTTTATTTAATATTTAATGTGGACTAACGCACCACAAAAAATAATAAAATCTAATGTACTGTTTAAAATAAAATGAGTAAATAAGTGATGAGGCTACAGGGGATTATCCAAGGCCTTTTTATAGGCAAGGGGTCATCTGAAGCGCCACAAATGAGTATTTACAAAATAGTAATAAAGTAAAATAAGAATATAAAAGAATATAACTAAAACATAGATATTGAGAGAAAAAAAATAAACATCTACTTAAACCCATGAGTAAGAGACTATTTTTCTCACCATATTTTCCCAAACCAGTTAATTAAAAAAATGAGTAACTAAGTAAGTCTGAAACATAATAACTGTGAGTGAAATAATCCAAAACAGGTATTACAATGTTTTGTTAAGGGATTTAATTGAAACACATTGAATATTTTGACACAACAATTTTGGTAATTAATTAAATTCAATTGTAAAAGAAAATTAATAATTTGTTTTAACTATTTTGGTAACTTAATAATTAATCTAGTTGAAATAAGTAATTAATTTAATCATATTATTAATTTAAAGTGAGGATTTTAATATTATTATGTTAAATAAGTAGTTTAATTTATTTAATAATTTCCTGACACAATTAAGGGTCAAAAAAGCGCCCAATATTATTTTTTAATAAGATATTTAGGGCCTTATTTAATATAAAAATTTAATTAATTAATTTAATTACATTATAAGTTATATTTACACTTATAATTATAATATATGTTTTTAATTAATTATTTATATTTATTAAATACATAAAAATGCGCCTTAATTTATAGAATATAAAATATATCATGCTTAATTTAAATGTATAAATAAATTATATAACAATAAAATTAATATAACCCTTATTCTATTTATATTCAATAAGATACTTATATAATTTTATTATGCAATAAAATAATAATTTATATACATAAGATGCATATTTTTACGCCCTATTTTGGTTCCAGTAAATTAAAATAACATTTACTGGGCTCCTGGTATAGCCTGGCTGACAATTATTCATATCTTTTGCTGATAAATTACATATTAGTATATCAATCATAGGGCATTACATTGAATTCACCGGCTTTGTAAATATAATTTATCATACAAATTACCCAAAAATGCTTTCTACGACCCACAAGACTTGATTGTACCAGCATGTTCATCTCCAAAAAATTGGTTCTTTATTTCCCCACTATTAAATTGTGGAAGAAAGATAATCAGCACCATCTATAGTTTTTGAGTATTTTACTCATTCTCATTAGCTACTGAGTAGATAAAATATCCATCCATAAAATGTAAATATGATTTTAAATCACAACACATATTTTTTACTGGTGTTTACACCATTGGTTAATTGATCATTACATGATTTAAAAATATGTAAAGTATTTTCAGTGATAGCAAGATCTTACAGCTAACATTAACTTTAGAGCACTATCCATGCTTATTATCAAATCTTAATATTATTCAAAGTGTGAGTGACTTGAAAATTTGTGAACCACAATTTTGAGTCATAAGGTTAATATGACAATTAAGTCAACCTTCACTTGTAAAGAAAGTGAACAAATACCATCACTACATTTATTCCTGACTGTAATTAATTTTAATCAGGCAATTCTGTTTTTCAAAAGTCATAATATAGAGCCAAATTTAACTTGCACCAGAATCAATCCTCATAATGAAAAATATTCAAAAATTTTAGAAAGTAACATCAATATTGAGAAAGGCTCTGACACAGCTAGATCAAATACTAACCAACCAAAAGTCATTTTCAATAATGAAAATTTTTCAATAAAATGAAGGAAGAATTATAAATTATGGACACCTTCAATATTTCTACACTCATGATACCCTTGGCTCAAAAATTAGTGCACAAATTTTTTAAGTGGCTGCTTGACCACTGCTACCAACCCCCATACTACTAGTCAAGAATGGAAATCCATGAGTGGAATTGCATATTTCTCTTGCCACTGTTTTAATATGCAATATTCATTTCATATTGCATGTAGCCTATTTTTCATCCCAGTTGGCAATCTCATTTTGCATTTAATCCCAAATACACACATCAAATATGACAAATGATTATTCAACACAATTTGGCACATGGAATTTTGGACACATAGACATGATAAAATATACATATCTCTTACATATTTAATTCCTCAAAATCTTTATGCAGAAAATATAAATGTGATGGACAATAAATAAGTAAACTACTGAGGATGTTAATTTTTTACATAGAGTCTTCCACATATGAAGCTATATAGATAATGCAATTTCTCACCAAGGATATTGGTTTTTTCAAAATAGTTTTTCAAGGCAGTTTTTCTAACTATATAATGAAAACTAAGGCTATTTTAAAAAAAGCTTAAATCATCATTCTTCTTTTCCCTTTTTAAAATTATAGGTCACATGACTTATTTTTTACTTCTCTCAGTAGATGGTTAATTTTCACATTGTGTATGCATGAATATTTCATGTTGCCTATGCTTTATGCATCTACATGCAATATTCAATATGTAATATGAAATATGAAATATACAATATGCTATATGCAAAACTCATTATGCATCCTGCATCATACAATATGCAACATCAATTATGCAACATGCAACATGCATAATGCATAATGCATACAAATTTTCAATATTGCATAATGAATATTTCATATTGATTATGCATGCATAATTGGTACTGAATATTTATGAATTTTCAATATGCATCATTAATGTATTTTGAGTACACATGCATAATAGGAGGTATCAAAGTTAGAAATCTTCCATTTCAAAATACCTCTTTTTTCCACCAAATAAACCATGATTATTTTTTAAAATATGCCATATTGTGCCCCCAAAACACCTTTCTACTGAGAATTAATGTCAAGTTTGTGGCTTTCTATTTGTGTTGTGAAATGCCTTTTAAATAATTACAAATTTTTAACTTTGATACCCCTTAATATGTATGTTAGATCAAGGTGTGCTCAATTGGTGCTTAAGTCAGGATCAAATTACAGTTTTTTGGATCAACTTGTGCTGAATTTAGGGCACACTGGGCCTTAATCAAGGACAAATCTCAGACTAAATGTGACTCCAATTTGTTCTCAATGTGGCATTTATGGAAGGTCTGATACATAGCATAAATTAGGGTCACCATGGAGCTCAAAGAGTGAGTACTGCTAGCAATTCAAACTCAAATTTCCCATGGTGTATGCTATTCATTTTTTAAAACAACATTAAATGATATTCTTTGAAACTTTAAAGTTTTTATTATTCTGTTTTTTTTCAAATTGTTCCAATAATGCACAGATCAGACAATTAAAATCTCATAACTCATTAAAATTTTGGAATTTCATGACATATTATAAAGTGAGTTTGATAAGGCATTGGATATCATTAACTTTATCCAGATTCAATGTTTCTTTTTGCTCCTTCATTTTTAATTTTTAATTTTTCTTTTTCTATGTAATCTTAAACTTTTAATTCTTTACTGTATATAATTTTGAGTTATGTTTTTATCCAAATATCAAGTCTAAAAGTAATTTAACAAGTGATTTTGAAGATATAATATTAATAAGTTGATTAATCTAATTTTTTTTTGCATCTTTTGAAGGTTTTGGGTTGGTAATCACCAGTTTTTTCTTCAGTTATTTATTTAGTTCCTTCTTTATCTTTCTTCATTCTACTTGAATTCACTAAAAATTTTCTTATCTGATTTTACAACATGCAATATGGGTGGCAGACTTTCTAGAAAGTCTGAAACCTTGAACCCTAATTTATATCTAAATCAGCACACATTGAGGCAGTGATGATACAATCATGAAAAAATGGTGAATTTGCTTTGATAAGAGCTTGAAACTAATTTGAAACTTCATTGAACCACAGTTGATTAATAGTTCAAAAAATATTTATACTTGAATTAGAATATTTGTTGAAGGAATAAAAAAGAAATGAGCCCTACTATCAATCTAGCCTTGTGGCTTTATAAAATTTTAAAAAATTGTAAATTGGTTTCACTTTTTGAATCTAATGAGACCCCCAGATTCTTTGAATTATAAGAGATTTTACAAAAATTAATACATTATTCACTCTATGAACATATAGATAAAACATCCAATATTTTTAGAAATTATTCATTAAGAATTATTTATTGTATTTCTATATTTCATTATATTTTTACCAGTTAAAAATTGAGAAATAAATACCTTTTCTCATTATATTAATCAATATATTATTTATTTATCCATTTTCAAAACATTTGTGGAAGTTAAAACACTCTTTAAAATAATTTAAAATTAAATTTAGTCAATAGAAAAATTTGTAAGATTGATTTACATTGCATATTCACCACACAATATGGGGGGCGGACTTGCTAGCAAGTCTGCAACCTTGGACCCAAACTCACCATAGATTGAACACACATTGAGCTATTGATAAAGGAGCCATACAATCAGGAATGAACACCACTCAGAAGAACAGTTTTAGGTGGGTGTTCAAGTAGAGTTCAGTATGGGTTCAGTATGAGTTCAGTCTGAGTTCCATCTGAGTTCCATCTGAGTTCAGGTTGAGGACTTGCTAGCAAGTCCACCCCCTATATTGCGTAGTGATTTATATAAGTTAAAATAGGAAATGAGCCCAATTCTATTAAAAATGTAACTTATCATAATCTTCATTATTTAAAAAGAATAAAAAATTTAATTTTTATGAGAATAAAATCAATGTTTAATAAATATTGAAAAGTATTTTTGAGTTTTTTTGGTATGTTTCATGCCATTATGATTTCAAAGTCTCAAAATATATTATATAATTTTTGTGCTTAAATTGTTTCTAAATTTTCCTTACAAGCACTTTCCTCCCTCAAACCTCAAATCTCATTCTTATCTTATCTAAAAATTTTCTCCGTCTTACATTTTATTTAAGTCTACCAAGAACTGTCCCATTCCAAACACTTATTCCCCCTTTTGTACCCCTAATAAACTCATTAAACACCTCCTCACTTATTTTTCTCCCCTTTACACCCTATTTAATCCCGCCTTCACTACTTTCCACCCCACCTTTTTTGATATCACTCATTTTGCTCCCCTTCTAACCCCTTTTACTCTATAGGCAGAAAAGGGGGTGATTTGGAAAGCCATAGGGGCCGTAGAAAATTGAATGGGTGAATTGGGAGGGGGTAAGGAATTTCTGGGGTGAAGAGTGAAAAAATGGGATTTGAAAGCCAAAAAAGTTTAATCAGTTATAAAAGGAGTGGGGTGGAGTTGAGGCAAAAATAGATAGGGTAAGGTTGAAACAGGTGGGGTAAGGTAGGGAGAGGTAAGAAAGGAGTGGTGAGGGATGATGATGGTAGCAAAAGGGCTGGAGTTGTGATAAAAGTGAAAATAGAGTAGAGGGGAATAGTTAGGAGAGCTTAAACCTGGATTTTAAAGCTTAGAGGGTGTAGCAAATATATCAGGAGGGCAATAAAAGGGTGGGGGTGGTAATAGAATTAACAGAAATGACCAGGTAGAAAAATTTGTGTGTAGTGATAGTAAGGTTTTCAATTGAGGTAGCAAAAAATGTAGAGTGTACTCTATCCTTCAGGAAAACATCAGAGTCATCCTGTTCAATCTACAGCTCTATTCTTCCAACATGAAAAATGATTTATAATGATCTTTTATTGATATTTTTGAACTTAAACCTATTGTTTATACATCTTTATTTAATATTTTTATTTAAAATGCACTTTATGACTAAAACATTAATATAATAAAATAATTTGTAACAAAACACTGTTTTGCTGTTTTACACAAGAATTGAAAGTATGTTTCTGATAATTATTCATCATATAAATAAATAATATAATAAAAAAATTGTAGAAAAAATTTGATAAGTAAAACAAAACATTTAATGAAATTTTAAAAATTTAACTAATTTTTTTTATGAGTTTATTGTATTTATTTTTAAATGTAGTAGTAAAATATGTTGGTTATATTTAAAATATCTTTGAATTAAATTAAATAATTCAAGTAAAGTTTTAAGAAAAGATCTACCTACATATATAACAGTTTATCTTCATTTCTTGTTCTGTGATAACTATATATAACTGGATAATTGTCAGCCAGCCTACTAGACTTACCAGGTAAATAATTAATTATTTACTAGGATGGAGCCATGCCTTTATTCTTATTTTATTTATTATATTTACTTTATAACTTACTTACAATAATTAAACTAATGGGAATAAGTAAATTCATTAAATATTTAAATTTGATGTCTCTCATATTTTTATTCCCTAACAATGTCTTCATGACAGGTGAGAGGTGAAATAAAAATTAATACTAAAATAAATAAATAAAATTCAAATTATTTATTCAAAAGTGACATTTACAGAAACTTCAAAATAAATCAAACAATTTTAGATATACAGTAAATACATTATATTAGTAAACTCTTTATAGAACAACCTTAATATTTGCAATATTTTATTCTGGAATTTTCTCTTCTCTCATAGTCCTGTATATAGGATTTTTAGCTCTGTGGTTTCTCTCCCTTTTGCCTATATAAGGCCTCCCATTTTGGTTGTTTTCAATCATCTTTTATTTACTTAATTTTTTGTTGAATACAACCAATAACATTTTTTGCTTCCATTGTTGCTTTAGTATTAACAATTATGTAATTCTAACCCATCTAATTAATAATAATAATATATCTATAACTTTTATTTGAGTAATAAATCATATTGATAAAAATCTATGTACCTTTAATTTGAAATCCTTGAGAATCCACCTCTCACTGCCGTTGGACCTCCTTTAAACTCTTCTAGACCATTAGGATCCATTGACACTTGGGAGCCTTTCAAAAAAATTTTGAAGCACCAATTACTTGACTCCAGCAACTTTGTTATCATTGAATACAACAATCAATAAGGACTGGTGTAAAACTAAAAACAAGAAACATCATCAGGCACATGAACTTCTTTTTTTTTCCACAACTGGGAATCAAACCTGGCTCCAAATATAAGTTTTATATATTGGAAATTTTCATATTTATTTGTGGTGACTATACTGGCTACAATCTGCTCAATTATTATTGCCCCTCTCAAGGCACCAGTCTCAATTAATGGAAATAACAATGAGATTGTCTTAGATTTTAGAGCTGGAGGAAGTTTAGTATCTGAAAAAGCTTTTGCTTTAGTGGACCTGGATTATAAATCAAAACTTATGCCTATCATTTTTGAGAATTGAAGAGGTTATAGCTCTTTTTTGTCCCCTATTAGTATATACAAAGCTACAGTATTTTTCAAATATAACCATGTCTTTGTAAGAGGCAAGTGTGATTTTGAAGTTATGAAAAATGATAACTTAAGTAGTTGTTTCATTGTGGGAAATGATATTTTAACCAAATATGGCATTAAATTGGATCCCTCAAAACAATGCTTCACAATGGGGTTTAATGGAAAGAGATAATTTAAAATTTTCTCCCCCAAAAAATTATTAAAACCAGGATTGAACACATGTCATTCTGTAGCTCAATATAAAGGAAGATCTAAAAATGAAATTCTTACCCTTCTTTCTTAAATTGACACTGCTTCTTTTGGAGAACAACTTTCTGGTGAGGAAAAGATTCCATCATTCAAATGATTAAATCATTTCCTCTGGCCTTTGCTCATGGGTCACATGAATTAGGCTTGGTAAAAGAAGAAATGAATCTATCATTATCTTGCCTATTAACTGAGACACCACCTAGTTTAAAGAAGAAGCCATATCCAGCTTCTTCCACAAAGATAAAAGATATTGAAGACAATATCTCTACCCTTTTAAAAATGAATATTATTAAAAAGGTACTTTAAACAAATATAAATTGTGTTATCTCAACTGTATTGATTTCTTATGAGAAAGATAAATCCAGGTAATGTGTTGATTATAGAGCCTTAAACACCTATACTGTTAATGATATCTATCCTTTACCTGTAATCGGATTTATACATGCTACCCTTCAAGATGCTAAATATATCAGCTGTTTAGATGGTAATTTAGGATATTTTCAAGTACCTTTTGAGAAGAATTCTTAGAATTTTCTGATGATTACTACTCATATGGGTATTTATAAGTATTTTAGGATTCCATTTGGCACTAAAAATGCCCCTTCAGTTTTTCAAAAGGTTATGGATAACACATTCCATCAAGAAATAATTGAATGATGGCTGATGGTTTACATTGATGATATCATCATATTCTCTAAAATATTTGAAGACAACCTTAAACACCTGTGTAAATTGTTCCAAAAGATGGATGAGATAAATATGACACTTGCCTTGAAAAAATGAAAATTTGGTTTCCATTCTTTAAAAGTGCTTGGTCATGTTGTCTCATGTTTACAGATATGTGTTGACCAGAACAAACTGGCAGCCATACAACAGTTTAAAGCTCCTACTACAGTTAGAGAGCTCCAGAGTTTTTTGGAAATTGTGGATACTATAAAAAGTATATTAAAAATTACCAGGTCATAGAATTAACCCTTACCCAATTAACTAGGAAAGATGTTGTTTTTTGTTAGAAAAGTGAAAGAAAATAACCTTTTGACATTATGAAACATTGTTTGATTTCAGATCCAATTCTTTCTTTGCCTGACTTTAATAAACCATTTGTTTTAAACACTGATTCCAGTTTTATTGGTCTTGGTGCTGCTCTCCATAAAAAAAAAGTTATAAATGATAAAGTACCAGAAGTAGTAATTTGTTATATTTCAAAAACCTTGAGAAATAGTGAATTGAAATATGTTGCCACTCAACTTGAGAGTTTAGCAGCAGTGTGGGCTCCAGAGAAGCTACATTATTACCTAGAGGAGCAGAAATTTGTACTTTTCACTGACTGAAGTGCAGTTAAATCCCTCTTAACCTTGAGAACACCTAACAGACATATGTTCAGATGGCAGCTAGCTGCTCAAGAATACAGAGGGAGGATGGCAATAATTCATAGGGCTGGTATTATTCACTCAAAGGTGGATATGTTATCAAGGTTACCTTTTTCAAACTATGAATATAATCCTGCATATGTTCCTGTAGATGAAATAGTTGACATTCATGGAATATATGTGGTTAATATAGAGGAAGAGCTATCACAGATTATTCTGGATTCATATGATAAAGACACTAACTTTAAAAATTTATGTATTCTATTAAATGATCCAAAGAATTCTTCAATACAAAAATTAATTATATCTCTCCCACCTAAGTACCAGACTTCCTTGGAAAAAGGTAAATTTTCAATTGATGAAGGCTACCTCTATTATAGAACAAATTTAAGTAATATTATTTTTATTCCTCCTTCTATGAAAGAGATCATCTTGAAGATTTTTAATGATGACATATTGGATGGACATTTTGATCTTGATAAAACAATGATCAGAATTAAGAACACTGCTTGGTGGGTACTATGTCTGAAGACACAAAATTATATGTTGAATCCTGTGATTCTTTTCAGAAATCAAAATGATTAACTGGAAAATGAGCTGGATTATTGCAACATATTGAAGCTCCTGATGCACCATGGCAAAAAATAAACATGGACTTTGTAACAGGATTTCCCATTTCTGGGAAAGAAATTTAAAACTCTTGTTGGGTAATTGTGGAAAGATTCACAAAAATTAGTAAATTTATCCCTACTTACAAGGATGTTTCCACTAAAGAATTAGCCTTCTTGTGGTGGTCTCATATTTTTAATACTGCTGGATTTACAATGGCCATAATCTCTGACAGAGACCCTAAATTTACTTCTGAGTATTGGATGTCTCTGATGGATGTTTGTGGTTTTGATCTGAAGCTTTCTACTGCCCAACACCCCCAAACTGATGGATTAGCTGAGAGAATTATTCAGACTTTAGAGGAAAGTATAAGAAGGTATTGTGCTTTTGGCCTTGAGTACAATGACAATGACAGGCTCACTCATGATTGGGTCACCTTGCTTCCTGGGTTTAAATTTACTTATAATTGCACTTTTCATTCTGTTTCTCAAAGAATGCCTTTGAGATCTGGCTTGGATATGTTCTATATACTCCTTCCAAAATTCTCAATAATAAAATACCTAAATTGGACTTAAATCCTGGTGTGAAATCTTTTCTTCAAATGCAAAAACTTTGCAGAAGTCATGCTCAAAAATGTATTGAAAGATCTTTTAAATATGAGAAGAAGGGATGGGACAAATCCCATAAAGAAAACACTTTTAAAAAGGGTGATGAAGTACTTATTTCTACAGTCCACTTCAATATACAAGGTAATAACAAATTAAAAGACCCATTTGTTGGTCCATTTGTTGTCAGAAGAATGGTTGGTAATAATGCAGTTGAGGTTAACCTGTACTCTTCATATGACAGAAAACATCCTGTTTTTCCAATATCTCTTTTGAAACCTTATACATCCAATATTGATTTATTTCCTAAAAGGAGGGGAAGACCAAAGAAGACCCCTAATTAAATCACTGAAACAGCAGAAATTAATAATATTCTAAATGAAATAATAATCACTTCTATAAAAGGTACTGAATACTTTTGAGATTCAAGAATAAATCATCTGAGTATGATTCTTGGATACCTGGGAAAGAGATATCTGACCTTCCTACTCTATGAAAGAAAATTAAAAAGAAAAAATTATAGTATTTTTTTTTGTTTTTTTAAAGTGAGGGAGTTTTAGCCAGGCTACTAAACTTACCCAGTAAATAGATAATTATTTACTAGGATGGAGCCACACCTTTATTCTAATTTTATTTATTATATTTACTTTATAACTTACTTACAATAATTTAACTAATGGGAATAATTAAGTTAATTAAATATTTTAATTTTATGTCTCTTATATTTTTATTCCCTAACAATGTCCTCAAGACAGGTGAGAGGTGAAATAAAAATTAATACTGAAACAAATAAATAAAATTCAAATTATTTATTTAAAAGTGAAATTTACAGAAACTTTTGAAATAAATCAAATAATTTGACATATACAGTAAATACATTATATTAATTAACTCTTTATAGAATAAACTTAATATTTGCAATATTTTATTTTTGATTTTTTATTTCTCTCATACTCCTGTATATAGGATTTTTAGCTCCCTAGTTTCTCTCCCTTTTACCTATATAAGACATCCCATTTTGGTTGATTTCAATCATCTTTTATTTACCTAATTTTTTATTAAATCAAACCAATAAAATTGTCATTGCTACCATTAATGCTTTAGTATTTACAATTTTGTAATTCTAGCCCATATAAGTAATAATAATAATATATTTATATCTTTTATTTGAGTAATAAATCATAAAGATATAAATATATGTACCTTTACTTTGAAATCCTTGAGAATCCACCTCTCACTGCCATTGGACCTTTGTCAAACACTTCTAGACCATTAGGATCTATTGGAAATAATTTATTGTGATAACTGATAATTTAAGGAACTTTAATAATTTATCTGCCTCAATATATTTATGATAGTTGTTTCAGTAACAGAAAATAATTTCTGAATCCTTTATTTTACTAGTTTTATTCATTGCAATGACTATATACATTTTTAAGAAAAAATTATCTTGTTTCTGGTGGAACTTAGATCAAACTCTCAGTGAAATCCTGTTTCAAAGTGTGGTTCAAGCTAAGTTAAGGCATGAAAAAATTTATAATTTTTTTGGAATTTTTATTAAGCATTTTTAAGTATAAAAAATATTTTATTTTTATATCATAATATTTTTATTAAATACTTTGAAGTTGTTAAAATAATTACAAATTAAGAATATTTTTTTTAAAATATCATTTCAAACATTGTTTTAAGTTGATCATATATTATTATGACATGAGTTCTTTTCATATGGCAGATTAAGAAAATAACTTAAAATTAATTTTATACAACTATATTATATAAAAAGGTTTCAGCTCTTTTGCTTAGATTTGAAGTACTTCAAAAAAAATTTCTTTAGGTACACATCATATAGAGTCTTCAGAGAATCATATTTATTTTTAAGAGTAATATTTTTTTATTCATACATACTCACCCAACAGGGGGCATGAAGGAGAAATGCAGACACATAAGGTGGTAAATACATAATAGGGATAGACCAAAGATAATGGGGAGACACTAATTGAAATTTAGTAGGTAAGACTTATATTTGTAAGTTGAAGGGAAGCTTCACAGAATAAAATTGGTAGTTCTGTAAAAAAATAAAAATAAATAAATATCTTTTAAATCAATATATATTTCTATAAAAAGTCAAATTTTAATATTTATTTTATGTTTCAAATATTGAATGAAATTTAAAATAATGCTATTTAAATTGATTTTTATAACAATATACTCATTCCAGTATTTCTTTGTGATAAGACTGATTTCAAGAAGATTTATAAATTCTTCTGTTTAAATAAAATAACAAAGGGATTTTTTTTCATACACTTACAAATTGAATAGAAAAATCATATTAGATCTATAAATCAGATTGAATATCATTATTTTAATAAATAATTTATGGATCCTGAACCAATATATTTAATTTTAGAATTTGTTGTAAGTGCTCAGTTGTGAATTACTTCTATCAAAAATTTTTTTCTAAAGACTAAAAAAGTGTACCTGAAAAATTTCACTTAATTTATTTTTCAGCACCATAGAATTGAAATATTTTTTCTATTCATTTTAAATATGGAATAATATTATTTTTAATCAAAATATGATTGCCCTTACAGATGCTTTGCTACATGGGCATAATCTAAAGTACCTATTGTGTCTTTTTTACAAAATAAATATCATATAATAGTTTTTCAATTTGAAACTGATAGAATTATGAAGAAGTAAAACTTCTGCCTATTTAATTCAGTTCTTGAAAAATAATACAATCAAAATTTTTACCTGAATCACATTTTTTAACATGATAACACTTTGAAAAATATATGGTGCTTATTCCCAAGTTAATACTGAAATTATCCCACAATACATCATTGAAGAAAAATCAAGCACAAAAATTAAAGTTGAAATAAATTTATACTACTTAATTTATTATCTTTAAAGTTTTACATATAAGTTAAATTTCAATTTTTCATATGAAAAACCTACTGAGCAGTGATTTATTTTTTTCAAGTCATGAGATTACTCTACCAAATAGCCATATTTACATTCAATTATGATGAAATAAATCATAAGAAGTTCTAGAATATCATATATGTATTTTATTGAATAAATGTATATTGCAAAAATTCTTAGTAGTTAAATATTCAATAGAACAAGAAAAAGAGAAAAAATATATTTTCTTTTAATTTCAATGATCTTCTTGCATATAAAAATGTAAAATAATTTATTTAAATTCACTTCTATAAGAATTTTACTTCTCCATAAACTCATAATGATACAATTTATTAATTATTAGTGCTTAGTGTAAAGAAGCTATGAGAGGACTTCATTGAAACAGAAAGTGGGAAAAAATATTGCTATTTTTTTAATTATGAGTCTTTTTACAGTATTATAGAATAAAATTCATGATAATTTTGATGGTTCAATATGTTTTTTAAATAAATCCATTGAACTCAAAATATTTATATTGCATAATCAGAAATAATAACAATACAAAAAAATAAAGTAATATGATTTAAATTAAAAAATGAAAGCTTCCAATTCTTTTTTAAAATGAGTTATCAATAAAAAGAACCACTGATCTTATTATATATTTTTTCAAAAAAAAACTAATAAAATCATAAGAGAGGTTAAATGTGATGCTTTTTAAATAAATAGTATAATTTTCAGTCTTTTAAATGATCAAGTGAAATTCAAAATAAAAAATAAAATGTGTTTTATGGAAAAAAATCTGTGAATGGATTAAATTCTTAATCTTCCCTTGTCATCATTTCTATAAATTATTCATTAAACTTTCACTATTACTCCAGCACAGACTCATCCATTATTGGTTAAGAGTTCAATATGAGCTCAAAGTAAAGTTCATTATCAGTTAATTATTAGTTCAGTATCAGTTAATTATAAGTTCAGTCTGAGTTCCATCTTTTTTCCATCTAAGTTCAAGTTGAGGACTTTCTATCAATTCCCCCCCTCAAATATTATGGGTGTTACAAGTTCTAATATTTCTTCAATATAAATTATGATGTGATGCTTATTGGTGGGGTTTATGTATCATATTTTGTTTCTTCCAATCTATTTGTTTATTAATAAGGTTTATTATTTAGCTTCCTGGAAGTGATTTATTGCATCCATTAATTTAAATTTTTAAAAGATGTAAAAAATGGAATATAGGGTGTTTAATTATAGAAAGTTAAGTCTGAAAGTTTTTTCAACTTTTGAGTCAGCCTATTTGAATTTTAATTATATTATAAGAATGCATTTAATCATTTAGAAGGTAAATTATATAGTTTAAAGTAATAATTTATGGAAAAAATTTCAATTGTTCTATTGTTAGGTAAAAATCGAAAATTGGGAGATACTGCCTTTATTACTGTACTTAAAATTTCAGTGGATAAAATAAGATGTATAATTATTTCAACAGATTCTATGTTTCTTATTTTTTATTCCTGTGATTCCCTTCTTTCACCCCTCTGGGGCCCCCCCTGATGGCCCTTTGGTTACTCAGTAGGGTTCTGAATTCCTTACACATGCATATCATGTTTCACTTCTTGAATCTCCTGGGTCACAATTAATGTTCCATTTTATTTCTCTGAAAACCCCATTTTTGTATTTCTTTATAGACAAAATTCTCTGATTTTCCATACTTCTAGCTTTCTCATCACATCTTCAAGCCCCTTTATAAACTAACTTCTGTGTCCTTTTCCTCACTCTCTTCCTTAGTCCCTTAAACCCCCAAATTACATGTAAAAGTGTTTCTGAAACAATTTTTTATGTGAATTGAAGGTTCATGAGACCAAGTGAAATAGGGGCAGGATAAGCAAGAAAAAGCCTGAGGTCACGTGAAGAAAAGTGTTGCAGGAGCACTTTTCTTTATGTGACTTGTGGGTTCATGTGCCTCAGTCATTTAATTCAAGGAAGAGAAGTGAAAGTACTGAGGTCACATGCAGCAAAGTGTCACTGCAACATTTTTCTGTATGTGACTTCAGTCTTTTCTTTGCTCAACCTTCCCCTCTTCAACTTAGGCATTTGAACCCTCAAGTCACATGAAAAAAAGTGTTTCAGAGATACTTTTCTTCATGTTCTTTAAGGGCTTGAGGGTGCAATTAGGTGAGCAGAAGGATGAGTGGGGGAGAAAAGAGGGCAAGTATAGGGATGGGGGGAAGCAAAAAATATAGGGGTGTGATGGGGGTCCTTCGGGTGGAATAATAGAGTTTTAAAGTGGTGAATGAGTGATTTTTTTAAGTAGGGAGTAAATTCTACCAGAATATGTAGAGTTTGGGTTGTATAATGGGGAATGTAGCACAGTGTGAAATTGGACAAAAGTGAGCTGGGAAAGCAAGTATTGTGAGACTTTAAAAACTTTCAAAAGTCACACTTTTGAAAGATTGTAAAATTTACAGAACTGGAAGGTAGAAGGGTAAGGGCTAGGATTAAAGGTATGCATGCAAGGCAATTTTTGGGTTACTGGCAAGTGGGAGACAAAGAGTGAATTCTAGAAGACAGTATAACTCTGAAGGGTATATTTTCCACTATAAATCTCACTGAGTGTCAGAATTTAAAGAATGGGGTTTGAAGTAAACAAATTGAATCATTAAATCTTAATGAAAATTTAATATTTAAATTGCATATAAGATATTATTTTACTATGCCTATATAATATGGCCAATATGTAATTTTAAAATTCATGAATGATGGATATAAAATTTAGATAAAAGATACATATTTATTGACCACAAAATTTGAGCATGAATTTATATTGTGTAATTATTATGTGTTATTTGTTACAGATTAAATATTTCATTATGTAGAAGTGTATCAAAGTGGATAGAGATCTGAAATAAGATCCAGATAATGTTTGTAACAAAATAAGATGAGCACCTGCAATGGTTTTGAAGCTGTAGAAGTTTAGAATCATCAACATAAATCTGTGTTGAATTTTGGGAACATGAGAAAACATAGATAAGGTGGACCATCAGAGGGTATTGTAAGAAATTAAAATTAATTTTCTAATCTTGGTCTATTCTAGAAAGCTCAAAGAAACTTATATTTTTACTGTGATTATGGCTTGTATACAGACCCAAAATTTAAAGAAAGGGTGATCTTGATCCTACCCAAAGTTATAACCAGGTTACAGCAAGGTTATTAAGAATTTCAAAAAAAAAACTTGTCTACCAGTCCTCCTTTTTTTCCCCCTGTGTGCTGGTCTACCATCATTTTTACTTATTGGAGGGAGCCCATCCAGTGATCTTTTCTTTGGGCCTGGATCTGCTTCTGTGATTTCTTGTGAAGGAATGGAATTGTAGTTGTCTTAGATTACTTTCTTTTTTTCTCTTTTTTTCATTTTATTTAGTTAGTGAGGGTTTTTTTATAAAATCAAAAAAATAGTTGAGTGTACCACATGAGGTTCACCTGGATGTTAGCAAGTATTGGTGGGGAAAGGCTCATCAATTGGCCAGGAAATGTTATTTTTCTTTTTCATTATTACTTCTCAAGTTTCTTTTCTTCATTTATTTTATTTTATTTTTTCATTTTCAAGTTTTTTTCTTTATATGTTCAAATTATTTTTCAAATCTTTAAAATTTATATAAGGTGTATCCACATCAAGGTGCACATGAATGTGGGTAAGGTATCAGGGGATCAGCTCATTGATTGGCTGGCGGATACCATTTTTAATTATTATTTATTTTATCTTATTATTACTCATTTCATTTTTTTTTCTCAGCTCTCATATTTTTTGGGAATTTTTTTTTAATTCTTTTCATGTTTTTTTAGTATGTTAGTAGTTTTTAAGTAGTGATATGTTAAAAATAAAAAATAAATATTAAAATTAAAATTTAAGTTAAAAATTAAAATAAAAATAAAAATAAAAATAAAAACAAAAACAAAATAAATGATTTATATATATATTTTTTACCACACAATATTTGAAGGGGACTTTCTAGCAAGTCCTCAACTTGAAGTCAGATGGAACTCAGACTGAACTCAGACTAAAATCATATACAAATGAGACTGAAATCTGCTTGACATTATCCTGAACTCTGTGCCAATACTCAATGGATCTTCTGTGAAAGTATAATGAATGTATGAATAGAGGATCACATCATATTTTGTACTTGAATCAAGTAAAAGTTGAGTGGTTTTTTTAAGATGATTAGTCAAAATTGAAAGCCATTCTTTAAGGCTGAATTATAATTTTCAGCTTTAAAATATTGGAGACTGATAAGGTAGGCTTTTAGTATTATTTTGCTTTTCTCATTTTAAGGATATAATCATTTTTTCAAATTGATAATACATAATGAGTGGCTTGGTTATTTATGATTATTTTTGGGATTTTCAGAAGTCTTGGGATCTCTTAAAACCTACCTTTTTTTAATCAACACATTTTTTTCATATATTATCTGACAAAACAAAAAATGTAAGAAGGATATCTAAAAATTTTACTCAAATTATAATTTCATGTGAAATTTTCACTACTCTTATAACATACATTGTTTCCTTGTAGAAAAATCATTGAACTTCATTTTAACTAAAAGAATCTGTATGTACATAATTTTTTAGACTTTGAAGAAGATACTTATCAATATTTTGAGGTATGGTATGGGTTCAGTTAAAAACCTATTCAATATAACCATAACTTGACTTCAAAATTCTGACAAAAATTATTGTGTTATTATATACATTTTACCAATCCTTTCCATGGAGTCACTGGGCTCCTGGAAAACATGATCTGCATATTCATGCAATATGTCTACATATTGATTAATTGGATTGTACAACTTCTAAGCCATTTATATTCATTTTTACTCCTTCTCATATCTCCACAAAATGAGTTCCTTGAAATGTCTTGGTCAATTAATGGTTTCATTTGAACCAACACCATCATATATAATATTACAATTATCAAAAAATCAAACAGAAAAGGCAATGCTTCAGTGAGGTAGAAAAAGAGTTCATATTCTTTCTATGTTAGACACAAAGACTCTTAAAATTACTGGAGACCTTTTTGAAAAGCAAAGTGAACAAATTGGAACGCTTCTTGGAGAAATTGGCAACTGTACTCATTGGTTGAGCTTTGAATCTGTGATGCTGCTGCAGCATAGAGCCTATTTTTAGAACTACATTGTCAAACAGAAAAATAAAACATTTCAGCTGTGGTGCACTTTATTTGGAATCCAAAGGCATCTTAATGAAATATAATAAAAATTATCTTTCTGGAATAAGTACACTTGAAATAAATGATTATGACAGCAAAACATTTTACAATATTTCTTCTTATCAGTCAGAAATTGACTCATTTAGGATTGGACAAAATTTGATAACTCAAAATCAAATACTAGGAATAAAAACAGCATTAAAAATGCACCAACTTTATGCATTCAACTTTATGATTGATAACAAAAAATTTATGAAAGATAAACTAGATAAGCTTTTGGAGCATGATGACAATAAATGGCTTCACAGTGTGTACTTTCCTCGAAAACAAATTATGAAAATATTGAACAACACTTTGGTGGATATGGGTCAATACTTGCAGATGACATGGGTTTAGGAAAATTGCTATCAACACTTGCTCTTATATGTGCAACACAAGAGAAAGCAATAAAATTTCAACAAAGATTGGTGATTTTTGGTAAAAAACTAACTTTTTCCACACTGATTATATGCCCATTATCTGTACTCTCAAACTGGGAAAATGAAATAAATCTTCATTTCAACCCTTGATCTCTTCCATACCATTTATTTCATGGTCAGATTTGTGATAATTTACAAGAAGAAAAGCTCCAGTGAACTGCAATTGTACTTACCACTTATGAAACAGTCAGCCCTTTGAAAATAACTAAGCAAATGGAAAAAAAGTTATTACTGATAAGTAACATTATATGGTATCAAATTGTTCTGGATGAAGTACAGTAAGTTATATATGTATCTTGACACAAAAAATGATGTTAGGAGATTTAACAAGAAAAAATAATTTATTATAGCTACATCAAAAATCCTCTAGCCAAAAGGACACAGAAGAATTTTAGCCTACTTTCCAAGCATCGACTATGTTTAACAGGAACACCGTTACAAAACTCACCAAAAGATCTGCAGAGTTTAATCACTTTTCTTCAGTTGGATGGATGGGATGAGGAGTCTCTTTGGAGAGAAGAAATTACACCAAAACTGAAAGTTGGTTCACTGCAGGCAGTCAAAACTATCAAGCACCTTATGAAGGTATTCGCTTACAGAGAACAAAGAAATTTGTGCTAAATCTTCCTTAAAAGGTTGAAGAAGGTATATTAGTGAGATTTGGAAGACACTGGAAAAAAAGACTGGACAAACTACAGGAAAAATTTTACAAGCAATTTGGTCCAAATCTTGATCAAAAACAAACTTGGGATAATAGTGAATTTCTAAAGCAGCTAAAGGTTTTACAACTATTTTTCAACAATCCAATCTATGAATTTAGAAAATATGAATGGCCTGATAGGTATACATGGAGAGATTTTGCTAAGATATAACATCTCATTGAGCATGTGATGGAGTTTGTGCAAGGGCAAAGAGGCATAAAGGAGCCCAAAGAAGTCATCTTTTCAGAATATGTGGAATTTTTAGAAATGTTAGTGACCAACTTAACACTTTTTGATGAAGGAAAATTAAAGTAGTGATTATTTTCAAAAGGATTTTGAAAGCCCTAAAATAGTATAACATTGGCTTTACAATGTATGTAGGTGATTTGAGTCCGAGGGCCAAAGATGAAAGTCTAAACAGGTTTAAAAACAATATCAATTGCTTTGTTCTTCTTGGCTTCATTAAGTCAGCAGGGCTAGGTATTGATTTAAAATGTGCACAAAATGTTTACATAATAGTATTTTAGCATATATTTTTCACTTAATACAAGAAACTCAACTGGGAACACTTATTAATTGAATGTTTTATTATTGTGAATTTGTGCAGGAGCCAAGCTGGAATCCATCAATAGAATCCCAAACTATTGATTGGCTTTTTCAAATGAGTCAAAAAAACAAGGTCCATGTCATTAAATATTTTGTGAGAAAGAGTATTGAATTCAGTATGTACAACATTCAAAAAAAAGGAGAAGTTAACTATGTATGTAAAATAAATTTTTTATAGATGAAAAAATGAAAACTAAATATTTAAATTTTTATTTTCAAGGCTCAGTGTACCAAATAGTGGAGATGAACCATTTCAGCTTAAAAATATGGTTGTTGATGAATATCTGAATGAGTTGAAGAATTTGGAGCAGTCACTGGAGAAGATTATTGATGTTTATTGGGTTGGAAATTTTCAACATTCCTTTTTCTTGATTTTTGAGAGTAGCTAAATAATTATTATCATAGTATTCAAGAGATAAAGATTGAGGTACAGGTTCTTGTAGAAGCCTAGAAGGTGGTACTGATACAGAATGTATCCTTTGTATTGAAACAAGATCTTTTAGTGGAAATGATGATGTTTTTAAATTTTTGAAACATTTCATGGGACTTAAGATTGATATTTTGAGCTAGCATTGAAAATTCATCTAATCTCCATGATAGCAATTCTTTACTTATTGACCCATGTTCATTGATTTCTGAGTCAGGGCAGCATTTGACATTAGTAAACAAATCTTTTGCTGTTGAACATATAGGAAGGGTCTTGAGAAAGTTTGTATGATGAACAGAGAGCTTCAAGAGATTATCAGAAAAGTACTCAAAAAAATATGAAAGATGTTAGATTGACTTTTTTACGTAACCTAGACCAAGACTTTGAGCTTCTTTTCTCCAAATGGTCTGGAGAATAGTGTCCAAGTCTAAGCATATTCTGTTCTGCAAGGAACCATTTATGGAGAACACCCATTTGATTAATAAAGGAAATTGTGTTTGGATTGATAGGGTATGAAGAAAAAGCCATCATTCACAAAGCATTGTCCCAATGTTTTATTATAAGTTGAGCAAAGCACTGATTCCAGTGAGAGTGCCATTCCAGATTCCAAGAAAAATTATGACCTGGAAAGTTTGATGATTCAAGATCATTGATAAATGCTTCATAATATGAATGAGGAATTGTTTCTGTCACAACACCAGAGCCTGAAGCTAAACAAATCTTTACAGGGAATGTAATAGATTCATGTGTAATTAATGAGAATTTAAAAATCTGGTGATTTGTAGGAAAGAGTTTCCAAGATGTTGAAGTAGGAGATATTTGCATAAGAATTCTACAAAAACTATGGATTCAGTGACAAAAAGGAGAATTAGAAAGAGGAAGAATTTTGGAAAATATTTTTTTTATTTTAAAATAGTTTCTGGGAGGTTTTCCAGCAGGAAAGAAAGACCAATAATCAGGCATAATTTAAAAAGAATTATGTATAATAAATTCTACAGTATGGAGGGAGGTCCAAGAGCGGAAATTATCTTTCTTATATGATAGCTCCAACAGTGACATGAGGATATTACAAAGAGGTTGCTATAAAAACAATTATACACTCAGCAATAAGCCATAAAAACAATAAATCAAAAGGAATATCAATTAAAAAACTCAGTATATTACATGAGATGAGTAATTATACATCAGAGGAAAGCATGGTTATCAAAGGAGTGTACTGAGAAAAAAAATAGCGATCATTTTAATATGTAGCAGTGATGAGCATTCCCTGAAGGGGAAGTATAAAAACAAACAACATTAAGTAAATAAAATTTACAAAATGACATTTTTCTGAAATGAATACTATTATTTTTCTAAAAAATTCCACTCATAATTAAAATAGAAATTGAACAACCAGATGATAAATAGATATCAAATATGCATGTACAAAACATATACTTGAAAAGAGTTAGTTGACATTGTTGACATAAATTTTTTTTAAAAGAAAAGGCCTTTATCTTTGCAAAAGGTAAGTAATTGAAAGATGTTTATGGGAATATTTCTTATTTGATGCTTCTGAATGAACCAAAAAAACATTGGGCTATTGATTTCAATTGTCAAACCTAATGCAAGAGGTGAATTTTATCATTCACCCATAAAATAGTGCTTATGAAAGAATATTCAGAAAAAATTTAAAGGATATCTAGAGGGTAATTTCTCATATATGGTAATTCTAGGTCTATATGGAAGTAGTTCTTATGATGAAAATGATAATTCTGTTGTAGAATTAGAAGACCATTATTTTAGTAATGGCAAAGTAAAGAAAGTCATTTATGTAGCATTTGTTCAATTTATTATTCCCATAGACCTAAAAAACATAAAGTTTTTCACCTCACATGATCCCCCAAATTGATGAGGTGTACTCTATTTTCTGGCCATAAAATAGAGTTCCCACCCAAGAATTGGAAGGAAAACTCATAAGATAAAAAAAAGTTATTATTGATGAATGTAAGTAATATCTCATAATAGAGCTATTTTATATAATTTCATCAATAATGTCATGATTATAATGAGTTTCAAAATACATTAATGTACAGTTGTTTTAGAGGTTGAGCAAAATTTAATCACTAATACCAACTCAAAAAACATGGGTTAACTCATATCAGCTGCTTCCTCTCAGAAATTTCATCAATATATCTTTAGTAGGTGAGATGCAAGAAAAATTTAATATATTTGAAAAAAGGGGATAAGAGTAAAATTGGTAAAGGAATAAAATATTGCAATCAATTAGGAACAAAAAGATTTGTGTTATTTTTCTCATTTCATTAATTTCAATATTCTATTAAAAAAGGAATATACATCCTTGAAATGATTTTTTCTGTGATGATCATTATTATGTGATGGATTGATTACTCATTGAAACCTGTGTGAAACTAAAAATGTATGATTCTTGTACCATTTTAAGATATTAATATTTCTATAAATGATAATTCAAAAAATTATTATAATAAATAAAATTATCTAAACATTAAAAATTAAGATTAATAACACCAGATATTAAATATTTTTGTTTTCATGGTAGAAATAAGATGAATCCTTTCTAGTACTTAGAGGTGAAAATTTATTTCTTGATTAATCTCTTGATAAAAGTATGTTCAAACATGGGAATAAATTGGATAGTTTACTCTAATTTTTTGCATAAAATTTGTATTGATATTAGCAAGTATGCAAATGCAAATAATAATTATTTCGAAAATCTAGGACAAACAAATTAGTTTCAACATTGGTTTTTGAAATTTCCCTTTCAAACTTCAAATTCATTTTCCTGATTCTGAATGTCCCTCATCAATGCCATTTCAGCCAAAAAATTGTGAATGTAAAACATTAGGTTGTGCATTAAAGGTTCATCTAACGCCACTTTGAACCTACCAAACAGGAGTTATATATAAAACTTAAAAGTCTTACAAGAATCATCAAACCAAATGTGCAAAGAAAATTAATACAGACTGTATTAAAGATTCTATGTTGGAGGGAAATTCTGGCAGTTCATCTCAGGTATTTTAATTTTTTAAATTGAAAAAGGTTATATGTGGAGAGAATGTCTTGAGAACAAAATCTAAAACATTTATTTTTTTAGTTACCAAATTTTTAACTCCAAAGTTAACTGGCACTATTCTTGACCAGTGTAGCATGGTAGCTGAGGAGAAGTATAGTCTATCAGTAATGTTACAGGCAGTGAATCTTTATTCATCAAATAAACTCTGCTTAAGAGGATGTGAATCTTTCCTAAAAAACAAAATAAAAAATTTGAAAATTCTTGGGGATTATTGCTCATTGAACATTGATGGAATCATTAAGTTGAAAGAGCGGTACAAGTACTCAGAAGCTTTGTGTTAAAAGGAAAATGATTTATGAAGAAATCTAAGCATGAAGGTAACTCAACAATTGAATTCAAATATTGTGATGATTGGATTTTTGGTCAGATTGATATGTTATTCACATCAAAAGAGGACAAGGGAGAGGTTTGGGCAATTGTTAGTCCTTTCAAAGAAATATTGCCTAGAAAAACACACAAGGATCCTTATGAGAGTCATACTCTTCTAAATAGCAGAGTACTCAGGGACTCTAAGGCCGCTGCTATTGTTGTAAGTGAAAAGTCAATAATATGACATGCAGCTATCCTGAAACATCAGCGAGGAACTTTTGGTTTGAAAGAAAAGATTATCACAGATGTTGGTTTGAGGTCCATTGTAAGTCAAAACTAATTATTCTGAATAGGAGAAGTTTGAGTTAATTTTGATCCTTTGGCATTTGAAAGGAGTGGTAATGTGAGCAAAGTGATGAATGGCACAATTTTGGGTGGAGAATGGGAGAATAAAGATTTTTTTTGATTTATAAATGCCTTAAAAAGGTGATATAAAAAAAGTTGCATAATTCCAAACATCACTCAGCATTATGAGAAATCAAACATAAATTCGGTAGGAATTTGACAGAGATAAAAAAATTTAGAAAAAGTAATAAGTAAGGAGGGAAGTATAAATAATACTCATTTTAGTTTAGGAAAGCAATGTTCAAGCCTGTTTCCAAAACTCTTTATAAATTTTTCTATGATTAATTAACAACACTTTTAAACAAATTATTGTAAAGGATTTAGATATGGACAAAGATTTTGATATGAGTAAGACATTGTTATCTACTAAATCATTCTGCCAAGTTAATAATTTGATATCTCTAGTTTGACTTCAATTTCACAAAAAATAGGTCAATTTTTAAATTCTATTATTGATAATGGAACTATGGATATGGATGTGGAATGTGAGACTCGGATTCCATAACATAATGATGGTAACAGTAACCCCCATGCTGGTCCTTCTACATCTACATCTAACAACCAAAGGCAGAAAAATACTCTGCATCAAAATCAAGAGGAACAGACAAATCAAAATGGGGCTTCTAAGAATGCTGAATTTGTTGCTGAGTTATTAAATGATTTACTGCCCAATAATACTGAAAAAAATACAGATGATCTTGAATTTTCAAGTTCAGTACTTAAAATTATTTTGATAAAGGCAAATGTACTTTTAATGGCCTATTTAATTTTTTTCCCTGTTTTGTAGGCACTTTTGATCCAAAGCTACAAAATAATATTAAGGTGAAAAAAAGAAAGCAGCTGCAAGAAGAACAGAAGAGGGTTGTCAAGAAAAATTCATAAAATCCATCTTGAAAGCAAGAAATGCACCCAGAAGTTCTGAAAAAATCAGCCAAAATATTCATCACTTCCTGAGAGTGTGCCTGGGTGGCCCAACACAACTGATTCACTATCCAAAAAGCACAAATGAAGAGGAGGTTAAAAATTGGCTTAATTTGACTCAGAACAAAAAGAATCTACTTCAACAGGCAATTTAAAAGGTTTTCTCAATTCATCAGTCAAACACTGCTGCTGATAAAGACTATTTAGCTAAAACTGCAGCTGCTCACATTGGAGCAAAAATTGGTTTGCCTGATTTTCAGCCTACAAGTGATTTATTGAACATTCCTGGTGGTCCTCCTGTCCTGATGACATTGAAGAAAAATCTTGAGCAGGCTTTACAAAAAAAAGGATTCCCAAGACTTACTTTTGAATGGTCATGCAAATCACTTTCAGGATCAGTCTGGAATCAAGTAGTATTGGCAATTTTGGCAGAATTTGCACTGACTTGGCTTAAGACAGTGAATTGGGTGGATGCAGAGAAATTCAAATTTATTTCAATTTTCATTGAACAGTGGGTTTTAAATAAAGGTAAAGAGTTGATGAAGTATAAAGGAAGAAAAGATACTTCTCTTGCAGATCTCAAGAAGATAAACCATTCCAAGGCACAAGTGCAAAGACACTGAAAAAAAGTGAGAATTTCCCCTAACCTTTCAAAATAAAAGCTACTTACAAGATATGATTTTATTTAACATTTTAGATAGCTGAAACACATTGGACTATATCAGGTAAATAATTTGATAGAAATAAATGTTTTATTGCTCTCTTTTTGACAAGTGAATGCACATCAGATATTGAGGAAGAAAAAGAGTCTACAAAGCCGCCCATACGTGTTATACCTGCATGGATAAGCCAATGACTCACTGAGTGTATCCATTTACTTGATAAAGTAGCATTTTTGTTAGAAACAAATCAAAGGGCTCTTCTCCAGTATAAAAAGACATATGAGCACTCTTCTGAGAAAAAATCTTCAAAAAAAGGTATAATTGGTGTTCCCCAAAATTTACCAAAAAAATTTTACTCAAGTGATTTTTAAAAAAGTCTAAATAAGATTGAAAGTGATATTCTTGCAGCTAAAAATGAAGTTGATTTAGAAAAGATTTCTACAAGCTTCAACAATTTATGTAAATAGTTATATTTATAAGAAGCTCTTTCATATAACATATAAGAAATATATTGTTTACTGTATATATCACATAGTTGCTCTTACAGGGGATTAATTCTGAAATTGTATTTACTAGTCAACCAGATTCTTTCCTAATTTAATTATAAATAGTAAGAAAAAAAGTGTTTTATTTGTAAATATATCTTTAAATGTAAATGAGCCAAAAGTGCAGTGAAAATTTTTAATTTTTAATCATTGGATTCTTATGATAGAACAAATAAGTGTGTGTAGGTTTAATTGAGACATACAGGTGCATACCTGTGATATGTGCCATGTTGGCACAAATGCATTGGATAATCATAGTGATCAAATATATTCAATAGTGGAATAAAAAAGTCTAATGATAATTTTACATTTAAGTACATGAATACTAGACAACCCAAGAGAGGTCAACTGGCTTTAAGAAGCAAAAATTTGAATGTGTATTCTTTCACTAAAAGATAAGTTTTATTCCAATTTTAATCAATATGTTTAATGAATGTTCAATGTAATCTTGAATAACTGTCTTGATTTGGATTGAATATTTATATTAGCTATTGTATAATTTTTAAGGTGATTATGATGTGGCATATTTTTTTCCTAACAAGATTTTAAAGTATATCAATTAAAAAATATTAAAGTTCCTTGTTAACTTGTGCCAAACTCATGCTGAACTCTGGTTGAACACAGGTGGGAACTTTTTGTGTGGCAAAGTTTGGTACATATTCAAACTTAGTATGGTGAGTTTTCTATAATTGTTTTTTTAATAGTTCTAGTGTATGGTGCATATTCCTAAGGCCATTTTATTGACGTTAAATTCATTTTAAACTTTCTGCATGACAAATGTTAGAAAGTTTAATGTATGAAAATTCCTTTAATTTGAATTTTCCTCAACCAGCTGAAGTATAGTTATTAAAGGACTTAGTGCTTAGCTGGATAATTATTTACAATGCATGTTTAGTTTGAAATTTTTTTTGCCTGTCTTTCCTTGAAAGGTATTCCCTAACAGCCAAACAATGGGGGTTGCATATACAATCACAATTTTCAAATTGCACAATATTTTGCTCAGGGAAAAACATTACCATAGCTTAAGAATGAAGGCTTCAATAATTATATAAGGAAGCCTGATTTCAAAGTTTTTTCACATCATCCCACATTTGTCTAAATAAAAGAAAATATTATCGATCTCAAATATTTTCTCCATTTGATAGATTAGTTTAATTTAAATAATTCATCTATTAATAAAGATTATTGTCCTCTTCATTCTAATTTTTTATAATCTTATAGCATTTCAGACTCAACTTCCAAGCTATCATCAGTCCCATCTTTAGGTTCTAAGAAAAATGCAACACCATCACCAGGTTAGTAATAAGTCAGTGATAAAAAACTATTTATGTGAAAGCTTAATTTTCATTTTGTATGTAGATGCTCAAGCAATAAAAGAAAATTTCAATGAGACTGTCACTTTTGAAAAATTTTCACTCCAATCAAGCAATCCATTACATTCAACATCTAGGGAGCCAGCACTTCAGTCAAAAATTATTGAGATTATCACTACGCAATATAGGGGGTGGACTTGCTAGCAAGTCCTCAACCTGAACTCAGATGGAACTCAGATGGAACTCAGACTGAACTCGTACTGAACCCATACTGAACTCTACTTGAACACCCACCTAAAACTGTTCTGCTGAGTGGTGTTCATCCCTGATTGTATGGTTCCTTTATCAATAGCTCAATGTGTGTTCAATCTATGGTGAGTTTGGGTCCAAGGTTGCGGACTTGCTAGCAAGTCCGCCCCCCATATTGTGTGGTGTATGACTGAAGAATACTATGCAAAACTCAATATGATGGAGGAGCAAGCAGCATCTTTTGTTTGGGAGTTGGAAAAAATGAGAGTTCACAAGGCATATGTGGACTCAGAATCATCATTTCTTAACTTTTTTAAGCATCAAAAAAAATTTGAGTAATTTTATACTTTAATTTTTATTGAATCTAAAACATTATTTGTTATAATTACTAGCATATCTGGATACTAAGCAAGTTCTCAAAGATTCTCATATTAAGGTCAAGGAGGCACAAGAGTTGGAATTGTGTAGTGCTTCAAGAAATGTAAACAAGAGGTTGGAGCATACTCATCAGAAAAAAAGAGCACATACATCATTAAGCTCCTCATTGGTTCCAGAATATTCTTCATCTCCTACTCCTAATGGAGAAGAAGAATCTGAAATACAAGACCCAATGTTATTAAGTAATTCGTAAGTATAATTTTAATCATACAAATTTCATGAGATATACTGATATCCCTTCTCATAAACTATTGTTGTGCAATTTAACTTTAGGAAAAAAAATCAAGGTGAATCAGCAGAAGGTAAAGATAAATATAATATCATAGCTGATAATTTAACATTTATTTTGTGAAACTGACACTTTTCTTTTTATAATATTTACACAGAAGTAGATGCAGAAAATTCACAAAATAAAAAAGAAGCACCAATTTTTTCCAGTGACAATCACAGCAGAGAGATATTAGCTGCAGCTGAAGAAACAGCTGAAAGGGATGATGTGGTAACACATTCTCAAACAGAACCGTTAAGTATGTGTATTTAATATTTTTATTCAAAAAAAATGTGGCTAAATGTTTAAAATTTGTGTAGTATCTTCTGCATCAAAAGAGCCATCCTTGCTCAAAGATATGGATTTAAAATCAGATATCAAAGAACTTTATTATTTTTTTGAAGGAAAAATCAGCTGGAAAAAGGTGAAAAAGGCATGGAATGAATTTTTGAAGAATGGAGAAGATTTTAACACCGTCATTTGATGCTTCTCATTTCATTTCACCCAAGGCACTCATGCAGAATGGGTTAAAGTCATCAATGAATTGGGTAATTTCTTCACTATTGAAATTATAATTTTTTTATTTAATAACTTTATGACTCTTATTGTAGGCCCTCAATTTTTGGATTTAAATGAATCTACGCAACCATGGTACTCAACCTATCAAATTTACTTTTCAAAACTTGCCGACTTCAATGCAAAATAATTGAATGAAACTTATGGGGACTTGTGCAAAAAGAAGACATTGAATCCATAAACCCATCTTTTTTGTTTGCTTAGTTGACGTCAATTTGTCAGCCCACATTCTCAACACTACTGGATGACCCTGATTGCCTCTTCTCTAGAGTTAATGGCAAACAAAACACATCAGGCACCTCCACCTGAAATGATTGAGAATGATGATCCAGTAACACAAAGTCTTCTATTAATCAATCATATTGACAAACTTATGAGCAAGACTCCACCAATTTCTAGTTCAGCAAGTGAGATGAAGAAGTAAAAAGTCATGAACAACTCAATGACGCCGCTTTCACAATTTCAAAATGTCATATTCAACTGTTTGAAGTCATACTTGGCATTGTATGCAAGATCACAGGCAAAACCAAAAAAAGCTTCAGAAAAGTGGAAAAGAAAAGAAAAAGATGGTGGAGAATTGATTCAGTCTGGATTCAACAATGCAGAAGAAAGGTCACTGATGCAGATTGAACACAGCACAGCAAATCACAACTTTCAACCTTTTATTATGTATTTAATAGATGGGGTATGGGGTTTACTTGTATATTTGCATAATTATATATTTTCAAGTATCAGTGATTTTTTAGTATTTATAAGTCAAGTTGATTGTATTCACATAAAAATTAATTGCACATTTAATTCAGAAGAACGTATATAGAAGAATATCATTAGCTACATCAGAGGTATTTTTTACAAAATCATTAAAAATCAAGTAAATATGCAAGACTTCTGTACGCCATCACATTTGGAAATAGTCTATGCATTCACCACAGAAAATTTGGGGGGGTATTGCTAGCAATACCCCTCATTTAAAAATGTTGGGAAGTGGTTGGAAAGCTGTTGGAAGGCTGTTGGGAGTTCATTGTGAAACCAGATTTAAATTAATTGGACAATGATTTGGTAATCAGTTAGACCTAGGTTAAACCAAACTCAATCACAGGTTTCTTGGAGCTTGGTGATTACTTTGATTTTGAGCTGAGCACAGATTGAGCAAAGCTTGAACATATCACTTAACATATCATAATATTCACTTTCCCATCTTGTGGAAAGCAAAATTTGATATTCGTTCTAAGAATATCTACATATATTTTCTTGCCAAGTTGGTAACAGAAGGTTAAACTGTAGTATCTCAATTATTACACTAGACTACATAGATATTTGATAACACATACAATTCAAATCAATTTTAATATTATTGAGATCACCATAAGTGTCTGTCCAAAGACTTACAAAAAGTATGTTAGTATCAAGACATCGTTCTAGGTAGTAGTTTCAATTTGGATTTTGAACTGGCATCTAAAGCATTTTACTATTAGACAGAAACATAAATAAGTGTAATAAGAGTGAAATTATTCTATTTTGTGATTATAATGTAACAATAAAGCACATTTTTATTGAGAAAATTTTTCTTTCTCCACAAACCAAAATTTACTCTATAGGCTCAAGATTTATTTTTAAGCCATATTATTCATTTCAGTTATCATTGATTTACTTCCAATATTTATTAAAAAGATAATAATAATACATGTGAAAGAATTATGAGCTTAGCATAGCATATGCTAAAAAGTTATTTTGTCGTTTTATTCAAAACTGATTCTTCATTTTTTGCTTCAATTCATCTTTTAACAACCACTATCTTCAGATACTATTCTTACTTAATATGTAAAGTCTCAGATGTGTTGGACAGTTCTCAATAACAATTGATCAAATTTATATGAATGTAATTTCAAGATTTCAAAACTCACCGACCCCCACGATTTTACAGCGAGGCCATTCGAATGTTCATATTTTTGGACTATTTGAAGAAAGAAAACCAACCCTTGTCGGTAATCTTTCTCAAGTGCAGAGTCAGCACATTGGACCACTATTGGGTGACATTGGCTCTGGATCTCACCATTTAAACCAAAGAAGTGCCTTGAATCCTATGAAGCCTTTCTATTTTCATGCTTACTTGGTTCCAGTTTTTGGTAATCAGTATCAACTTTGGGGATGCCTCTTTTCTTCAAGTACACTAATCAGTCTTGCTAAAGAAGCATTTTCTTCTGCACAAATCTATTTATGTCCAATCCTGAACTACGACTCCACTATCTTTTTTAATATCCCGCATGTAATTTTTGAAGGCTCTTTCCAAATATCTCAGAGTACTCAAGATTGGAAAGCTGATCAACTTATCCGAGGAATCAAAACAGTTCTCAAAACACATCAACTTCAAGCAATAAATTTTATGATTGACAATGAACAAATGTTAAAGGAAAAGTTGGATATCATGTGGAGGCACCAGGACAACCATTGGCTTAGAACTGGATTCGATGACTATAAAGATCAGTTTCCTAACAATCAATTAACGCCTGAAGGAAACGGGTCAATACTTGCTGATGATATGGGTTTGGGAAAGAAACTTTCAACTCTTTCTCTTATAAGTGCAACTCAAGGTGAAGCAAGACAATTCCAGGTATCAGAAAATCAAGAAGGTATTAATTGGAGTTCAGCCACACTGATTATATGCCCCCTGGCAACACTATCAAATTGGATCAATGAAATAAGTGTGCACTTTGAAGATAATGCACTTCCTTTCAAGGTTCTTTATGGGAAGGATTGTCAAAATACTAATGTCAATGAGCTACAGGACACTGCTATTGTTTTAACAACCTATGAAATAGCTAGCCCAACGATGTCAAAAAATCAAAGCCAAAAAAAGATACCGGTGACTCAAATGCTCTTTTGGTATAGAGTTGTTTTAGATGAAGCTCAGTTAGTGCCCATTTCTATATCTAAAACTTAAAAACTTAATTTTTATAATCAATTTTTATAAATATTCTTTTAGTTACATTAAAAATCCTTACTCGCAGAGGGCTCAAACAATATTTGACTTGGAATCCCAACACCGACTATGCTTGACTGGAACTCCACTTCAGAACAGGCCCACTGACCTTCAAAGTCTCATATTTTTTCTTAGAATCAAAAAGTGGCAAGAAGACTGGTTATGGAAGAATTTCCTTTTTCCAGGTTTGCAAAAAGGAAAGGCTAATTCTATTAAATCAATCAATCACTTAATGAAAGTCATAAGCCTACGTAGAACAAAGGATGCAATTTTGTCTCTTCCAAAAAAGATTCAAAGGGGGATATCGGTTCAATTAGCAGATCCATGGAGGTCTAAAATTGATGTGCTTCAAGAAGGATTCACTGAGCGATATGGGCCCTCCAGAAGCACTGACTTCCCTTGGGACTCATCTGAGTTTCTAAGAGAGCTGATGATTTTAAGAAAATTCTGCAACCATCCAATCTACGAAAATCTGGATGAAACTCCAACTTTTGATTTCACCTGGCAGCATTCCGCAAAGATTTGTCATCTTATAGGCCACTTAAAAAACTTTTTGTCTGGTGAAAGGGATATAAATTTTCCAAAAGCTGTTATATTCTCCAACTTTGCAGACTTTTTGCAGATGTAAGTGATTCTATAATGAATTGTTTTACAAAATTGTGTTGGCTTATTAAAAACAATTTTCTAATATTTCAAAATAGAATAAAAATGGCTTTAGATGACCACAATATTAGGTATACCCAGCTTACGGGTGAACTCAGCAGGACAAAGCGAGACAAAAATATGCATGAATTCCATTTTAATAAAAATTGCCAAGTTTTGGTTGGAACGATTCAGGCTGCAGGAGTGGGTATAGATCTCAGGTGTGCTCAAAATGTATATATAATGGTGAGCTCAATGTCTTTTATTTCATATTAAGAATAAAAATATTAAATTTTTTATATGTTCAATGTTGAAATAGGAGCCAAATTGGAATCCAGCAGTTGAGCAACAGGCTGTTGATCGGCTGTATAGAATGGGGCAGCAAAATGAAGTAAATGTTTTGAATTATTTTGTACAAGGAAGTATATAATTCAGCATGTATAAGATTCAAAGGAAAAAAATGGAGCTAACAATGTAAGCCAAAATTCATTTCTATAAATTTTAATGATAATAGTAATCATTAAAATTATGTTTTTGTTTTCAAGGCTAAGTGTCCCAAACAGTGGAAATGAGGAGTATGTGTGCAAACCTATTATTAAGGGAGTTTGTCAATCACTCAAATTAGAGGAAGAAAGAATTTCAAGGAGAGCAGGTAAATTTATGGGATTTTGAGGATTTAAAAGTCTGAGTTGTTGAGGATTTAGAGATGCAAGATATAAGGGAGAATAACAGTCATTCGGCAAACCCGGGGGGACATGAGAAGGATTAAGGTTAGGGGATAATGTTGAAACCAAACTGATTCTTTTGTACAAGGCCAAGTCCTTTAGCACACTTTCATAGTAGGTTGAATTATCTCGAATATCAAAGTGTTGTTGGTCAAGATATTGTGCAACTTTAGAAAAATCTTCAGACCTCCATTGCATTAAGATACGTCTTAACGATCCATCATTATCAATTTCGGTGTCTGAACAACACTTGATGTTTGTGAAAAGGTTGTGATAAGTTTCACAATGTGGAAGTTGTTTAAGAAGTTTAGTTCGGTTAACTGAATTCTAAGAATCTTTGTTATTTGAAATAAAGGTCATAAATAAAAACGGTTGAAAAAAAAGGGATTTTCATACTTTTTTTTTATTCTATATTTATGCTTACTCACTTTGATTATTTCTTGAGAGCTATGAGAATCCTTCCCAAGTCTTAATCTATCATCATGACCTAAAAACCAACGTTGAAGAACTCCTATTTGATTTGAGAAACTAATTTGAGTTGAGTCAATTGGATATGCAATCAAATTATTGGTTTTTAAGGCATTGTCCCAGTGTTTAATGAGAATATTTGCCAAGACCTGGTTCCATTTGTCAAACCAATCTAGGTTCCAAGCGAAAGTTGATCCTGGGAAACCACACATGCGAAGGTGCTCAATAAAAGATTCACAGAAAATTGGTGGAAACTTTTCTGAAACCGCTGAATTTGATTCTGGATGAGGTAGTTCAAAGGCAATGTTGCAAGAATTCATGTCGAATGATGAAAATCTGTCTAATTGCTCTTCAGTAGGGTTTTGTTTCCATCCATTTGATTCTGGTGACATATCCAAAAGTGAACGACAAAAATTGTGTATAGATCTACAAAAGTGAGAATTGAATGGAGGCAAAGTCTCATTAAAAATTCTATTAAGTGTTCTTGTGTTTGTGGGCAGGTTTCCATGAGGAAAGTAAGAGCTACTAGGGTTCATAAATAATTAGATTAAGAAAGTGTTCAATTAAATTAAACAAAGAGGAAGGATAAATTGTTGAGCTCCAAAACTTTATGATCAAAGTTGATTTAAGGAGAAATATCACAAAAATTAAGAATAAGAAATATTTCAACTTTATGGAATTATAATATGCATAAATTATATTTTTATATGCAACTTGAACTCAAAAGGAATGGTATAAAATAAAGAGAATGATTATGTGATAAAAGCAGACTCATTTAAGAAACGGATTTTTTTTTCTTTTCAAAAAATTCTTCCACAAAAATAATTTGTTAAATGTGAGGCTATGTTCATTTTTTGATTACCGAAAAATTATTTTTGGTCCAATATGATAGTAATACATATTTTATTGAGTAATTTTTTTTCAACCTGAATAAATAGACTAGAGTGTCACTTCATCACATTTATGTATGAAAAGTTATACAAGGTTTCAGCTTTTATGTAATTCTTTAAGGTTTACACTTTTGTAGCATCTATTATTTGAGTATTTTTGATTTTTTCTTTATAGAAAATTCTACCTAGTACAGACCAATTTTCAAATTGAAAGAAATATGTTTGTGATTGTTTTTTACAAAATATTAAACTTATTTTTGGGTTTAACATTGATTTTTGGGGTAATTTTTTAAAAATTATGTTAAAAATATGGATTACTTTTCTTATAGTCCATAACTAAGAATTTTTATCAAAATCAAATAATTATAGGGTAGTTAGATATAACTCAGAAGGCATTTGATAGAAAAATAATTAAGATGCTTGTGCGTACAACAGAATTTTTCTATGATAGAAAATATTCTGATAAACATGCATGCATTGTTGTACAAATGCAGATAGTATACAGAATACAAATAAAGTAGACTGCATAACTTTAAATTAATATATAATTTATCCGATTAAAAATTAAACATTTAAACTTAAATAATTTCAACACATATTCAATCATATTCTTTTTATAAAAAAATTTAGCTTATATTAGCTAGTGCCTTTCAAAAAAAGGAATACCTTCAATCGGTAACTTTGAATAGCTAACTTATTCCTACAATTATCACAATTACAATGCCTCCATTTTTTCATGTATGTCAATGTCAAGATCTTGGATGTGTCAATAGAAAGTATCAAACTTCTTCTGGGTCCTTTGAAGTTGGTATGGCTTTCAAAAGCTCTAATTCTTATGCAAAACATCAAGAGGAAAGAAATAGGAAGGCCCAGATGGTTATTTCTTCCAACAATCCACTTAACATTGGAAGTTCCCGCTCCACAGAAACAGTAAGCTGTATATCTATAGTTCAATGTTAGAATTAAAGTCTTTATGATGTTTCAATGATTTATTACATAGGGGCAGTTGCTATTGGGGGCAGAAGTATCTTCAACAGTCTCTAGAAACTCAAATCTTGGGGAACAGTATAGCCAAATAATTATGTGGCAGGCAGCAAAGCTTTCTCTGATTCATCATTTGAGCAAAGAAGGTTGTACTCAATTTTTGGATGAAGAAATTAAGAAGCTCAAACTTCTAGGTGATAGTGGAATACTGGATTCTGATAGCATTGTCCGCCTGGTCCCACACTCGATAGATACAGTTTTTAGTCAATTAAAGCTCAATCAATCATTTTTCACTAAAACATGCTGTCCTAAATGCTTTGCTCTTTATGAGTATAACTCTGAATCTCAACCATCTATACTATGTTGCAATCAACCGTTTCTTTCATCATCAAAGCGCTATTTAAAAATGTTTGGAGCAGGACAAATTGCAGTTAAATGTGATGAAAGGCTGTATTTGATGGAGGAACATCAAGAACATGTAAAATACTTATCTCTTAAAACATTTCATCACCATTCTTTTATCGACTGGCTTAAGGAAAAGATCAAACTGTTCAAATTTGAGCTTCTGATTGAGAAGAAAACCCCTGTGGCAGAACGTGTAGAGTGTGATTTGATGAAGGATGTTTGTGATGGTTCAATTTGGAAAAACTTTCACATAACCACTCCAGCTCTGGATAGCAATGATGATGAATATACGATAACTTCAGGCAACTTAATGTTTACTTTATATGTCGACTGGTTTAGGCCTGGTGGCAATAAGATTGGAGGTCATCAGAAGTCTGTAGGCAATATTATGATGGTGTGTATGAACCTACCTCAAGAAGATAGATACAAAATGGAAAATCTTTTTTTTTATTCTATTATACCTGAACCAACAGAACCCACAAGTGAACAGATTAATCACCTTCTAAAACCACTGGTTAATGATCTACAAACTCTATGGGATGGTATATTGATTGAAAAGACACATCTTTATCCACGAGGCCGAAAATTAAGAGTTGCATTGTTCTCTTTGATAGGTGACATTCCTGCAATACGAAAATTGGCTGGCTTTTTGAGTCACTCTGCAAAAATGTTCTGCTCTTTCTGTAATATCTCTAAAGATGAAATTAGTGAAAAGAATGTGGGAAATTTTTCATTACGGAATCATGAGGATCATATGTGCTGGGCAACAAAGTGGAAAAATTCTAAGTCACATTGGGAGCGTGTATCAATTGTTCAAAATCATGGGGTACAATGGAGTGAGCTGAATAACCTTGAATATTGGCGACCAACTGAATATTGCTCGATTGATGTTATGCATTCACATATGCTTGGCAACCTAAAAGATCACAGTCTAAGCTATTTTCAAATCCAAAATGCAGCAAAAGATCTAGAAAGAAAGCTGGAAAAGGATAAAAATTGGCATGTAAGAGAAGAAGGAGATGATTTCTTTTCTGATACTTCACTGCACAAACATTCAAAAAAACGTAGAAGTAGCTTAAGCACCACGAATAATGATGATGATGATACAGGACACACGAGACAGCACAAGCGGCAAAGACGTACGAGTTCAAGACAGTCATCAAGTCATCATGGACTAGATAATGAAGGATTGGGAACAAATTGATCAAGAAGCCACAGTAGGTCATCCAGCTCCAAATTTATTCCTCCATATAGCGATGTGGCCTCAATACAGTCTCACAGCAATGACAGTAGGAATTCATTGTATAACTTAAGGCAAAGAAGCATTAGCATATCACAGAGTGAAGGATCTCACTCATCAAATGAGACAGCTAGAGATGAAGAAAATAAAAGGAAAGGTAAGGAGAAAGAAAATGAAGGTAGTAGTAATCCACGAATCACAGCAGCAGAGCTACAGGTTGTATGGAAGATGATTGATCAAGTAAGAAGACCTTCCTGGCTAACACGAGTTCCAAAATCAGTAGGATCTAAAAAGGCAGGATCCCTCAAGGCAGCAGAATGGCACATGCTGTATACTCTCTACTTCCCTTTGTCACTTATACCCCTTTGGTTTGAAAAATTTAAAGAATCTGAATCTTCAGCTTCCTCAGCTGATAAACCAAGAGATTATTATCTTCTCAAGTCACTTGTAAAATTATGCTCGATCACCAATTTTTTGACATTAAAAAATATACAGACTAATGAGCTTAAAGATCTAGATCAATTTCTGTTAGAGTATCGTGAGTGCCTTGAAGAGGGTTGGAAGAATATTAATGCAAAGCCAAATCTGCATATCACTCAACATTATCCTGAAATGATAAAGCATCTTGGTCCACCATCAGGTACAGCTACTTGGTCTGGAGAGCGGGTGAATCATATATTATCTGAAATTCCAAACAATCACCATCCACGTATGTAATGTTTGTAAGCAATGATTTAAAAACTCAGCTGTGCTAATTTATTAATATTTACCACAGGAGAGATACCGCTAACAATGCTCAAACATTGGTATCGGAAGTCTAGGGTATTAGATCTTGGTGAAGCTGAAGATAATGATCAATGTGAGACTAAAAAAATCCATATTGATCTCGATAAACAAAACAAATGGATCCATCTAAGTATGGCATTATTTACTAAATGGGTAAGGGCACAAATGGGAAAAGAAACTTCAAGACGGGCTTTGACTCCATCGGAGAAAAGTGGGGATCGGGTAGTTGAAAATGTAGCAAGCATATTGATACATGGAAAGAGGTTTAAAGTTACCATCGACACATTGCTAATTCAACAATTGAATTCTACTATGGAAAAGATAGCCAGTTTGGGCAAATTGATGATCTTTTCAGATCAAAGGAAGAGATTGATCAAATATATTTAATAGTAAGTCCTTTCAAAGAGCTCCATCCAGAAGAAACATCAAAGGATCCCTATGAGCTTTTCCCACAAGTGCATTGTCGGTTAGTAAGAGTAGCCAAAGTAACTCAAATTGTGATTAAGAAAGATGCAATAATTGGACATGCAGCTACTGTCGAGCACAAAAAAGGAATGTTTGGAATCAAAGACAAGGTTGTCACTGCCATTGGACTGCAGACAGTAGTGAGTGAAAAAATTAATCAAATTTATTTTCTGTTGACTAACATCTTTGTGTTAATTTGGGGTTGGGGAAATTTGTAGGATTGGTTATATTTGTAAATGGTGAATGAAATAATTCAATGCTCGATTAAAAAATGCAATGCATCCAACTTACCTTATCATAAATCAGTGAACAATTACTTTGGTTGCATTTATTGCAAGAGAACCCATGCTTTCAATGAGTCATTTTTATCTTAAATGTAAGAATGAAAGAAATAAAATCATGATAATGAGAAATATGATAAAATTTTTACTTAATGAATGATCTTCTTGCTCATTCATCTAATATAAATAGTTTGACCTTCCAACTTTAGCTGATAGCTATATATTATTCACTTTATTTTTCGACAAGAGAACATACACGTTTACAAGACTATATACATAGTATCTTTTTTTACTTTAGCTTTGATAGGTATAAATTTTAACAACTGATTATTTTTATTTTATTTTATTTTATTACAGTTCATTATGGATGATAATTTTGAAGGGATGTCTGTTGACCCAATGGATTCTGATTGTTTTCCGCCTCAACATACTAATACTGGAAATACTCCTCCACCACCCTCTGCTGATCCACCTCCAGATGCATCTCAATCTGTACCACCTAATCCTAACCCACCACCTAATCCCATTCCAGGCCAAGAGTCTCATTCAGAACCAAGAAATTTTAATCCCAATCATCCTTCTGCTTCTGAAAGTGCTAATCAGCAAGCTGATCAGCTAGGAAGAGATTGGGCTAGTGAAGTATTGAGCGAATTTTTCGGAGACCAATCATCATCTGCTCAGCCTAACCAAGGAGCAAGCACAAGTGGAGCAGGTTAGTCAAATTTGTAGTGTATTCTTTTATTAAAAAATAACCAATTTAATTAACTTATTTGAATTGTTAGTGAATCCCTCAATCATTATGGGTATCAGTGATTACCACAGACTCAATTCAGCAGAGTCTCATGAGCGAGAGCGGGGGTTAAGGGCTGTAAGAGGCTTAGTTAGAAGGAATGATGTTCCCAAGAGCTCGGACAGTCTAAATAGAAATATTTACCACTTTCTGAAGTATTGTCTTGGGGGACCAACACAAATATCAAAATATCCTGCGAGCCCAACACCTTTGGAGATTGAAAATTGGAAATATTGGAGCCAATTCAAACTAAAAACCATTCAAACTCTCCTAACCCAAGTCCAATCTTCTAACCGTGCCAATTCTGCAGCTGATCGACAATTTCTGATAACCAATTCTATAGCCTTCTTGCGATCCAAAATTCAACTACCCGAATTTTTTCCAGCACCTGAGCCTCGAGGACTAAAAGGAGGAGCACCGATCCCACTTTCTTTCAAAAGAAACTTAGAGCATGAATCTCAATAAAAAGGTTTTTGGAAATTTGCCTTTGATTGGGCTTTCCGTGATCTTTTGGAATCAACTTGGAATCAAGTCATGGGAAGCATAGTATGCGACCACTGTACTAGATGGCTTACCACCTTGAATACAATCGATCAGTCAAAGCTTCAGTTCACTCAATGTGTTATTGAGAAATGGGTAGTTAATAAGGGGAAGGAGATGATAAGGTTATTTGGGTAAGATGAGGAAAGGGTAGCAAGAGAAAAGATCAAAAAGAGGGCAAGGGCACAAGTAAAACATTATCGGACCAAGGTAAGTTTTTTATTTTACTTTGATTTTTGTTATTATGAAGCTTATTTAGTTGGAATTCAGATTGCTAGTGCACGCTACAAGTTAGCAAGAAATCTCTGCAGTGATGTGCCAGGTTTTGTTGTGCTTTTTCATGATACTAGGTGCATCTCTGATATCGAGGAAGGCCCAGCACCAGCCCCAACTGCACCTATCCGAGCTATTCCTGGATGGTAAAATCCTGAACTCAATGATTTGTTTAAAAAAATGGATAAGATGACAAAGGACTTAGCCCATACACCAGCTCAAAAAAAATCAGCATTAAAAACATATTCACGGTCATCAGAAGGGACAGTTGCACAAAATGGTATATTCAATGTTCCCAAATACCTCCCCAAGAATTGCTATTCAGCAACATTTTTGCAAGGATTATCTGTGAATGAACGTGAGTCACTTGGGGTTGGAGCTGATATTGATCTGGTAAAGATTCAGGAATCAATTAATAGAGCATCAACATCATCGTAACTTAGGTATAACGGTGATCTTCTGTGTAATATAGCTATCTTATATTGAATTTTATGTATTCTGTTTTTTTTCAAAGCAGCTTGGTAAATGTTATAAAGTGATATTGAGAGAGAGTAACATTTTATTTAAGAAAAACAAATAATGTATGAGATATAAAAATGTATTTTCAACAAATTGATGGTCCATACCTCTTTATGTCACATTTATGTATCCATATTAATTTCAATTGAATTTAATGTTGACCAATACATAGTGAATACACGCTATGCCACTTATACTTGCCAGGCATGGCTACCATTAAATATGCCAATATCAAAAATTAATTTCGATCGAAATTAATGAGCATGATAATCATGAATTTCTGGAGTCAACTGCTTATTTTTATGCATGGTGCCTTGCCAACATTAATTTCGATCGAAATTACTTTTGATACTGGCATATTGCATGGTGTCTATTCCTGGAAAGTGTAAGTGGCATAGTGTGTATTCATTACATATTGGTCAACATTAATTTCAATAGAATTTAATATTGACATTTTCATATTGAACCCAAACCAGCAAACGACCCAAAAAATTCTTCATAAAACTGCTCATTAATTTCGATCGAAATTAGTGAGCACCATATACATATTGAATGGTAGTTATATCTGGTGTGTGTAAGTTGTAAAGCTTGTGTTCAATGTTTATTGGTCAACATTAATTTTGATTGAAATTAATATTAATGTGTAAATGATATTTACATGCTCAATATGCATTGTAATGTGTTTACTTAAGAATAGAGTGCCCTACTTTTCATCTTACATAAAAATGCTTGGTGGCATGTCAAATTCAATTTTTATTAAAATTAATGTTGACATGTTACCATGCATAACAGTAAGCAACTGACTGAATAAATTGATGATAATCATGAACATTAATTTCGATCGAAATTAATGTTGCCAAGTGCAGATTGAAAAAAAGCTATGCCACTTACACTAGCCAGGCATATCTACTATTTATTATGTATTGGTCAACATTAATTTTTATAGAAATTAATATGGATATGTAAATTTTATATTTACCCTCAACATGTATAGTAAATTTCAATACTTAAAAATACTTGCCGTCCTTTACATGTCATGCAAAAAAGCATTATATCATTTCAACATTAATTTTGATCAAAATTAATGTTGGCATGCCATTATGCATTGAAACAACTAACTGACTGAAAAAGTTCATGATCAAAATGCTCATTAATTTTGATCAAAATTAATGTTGACCAATACATATTGAATATAAGTAATCTCTGCTTACTCAGACCAGATATAACTACCATTCAATATGTATATGGTCAGCCTTAATTTTGATCGAAATGAATGGGAAGTTTTATGAAGAATCTTCTGGGTTGTTTTCTGGCTTGGGTTCAATATGCAAATGTCAACATTAAATTCGATCGAAATTAATGTTGACCAATACATAATGAATACACACTATGCCACTTACACTTTCCAGGCATATATACATGCAATATGCCAGTATCAAAAGTAATTTCAATCGAAATTAATGTTGGCAAGGCACCATGCATAAAAATAAGCAGTTGACTCCAGAAATTCATGATTATCATGCTCATTAATTTTGATCGAAATTAATTTTTGATACTGGCATATTTAATGGTAGCTATGCCTGGCAAGTGTAAGTGGCATAGCATGTATTCATTATGTATTAGTCAACATTAATTTCGATTGAAATTAATATGGACATGGACTATGCATAAAATTCCTATAAGTATAGGTAAGCTAAGCAGTTAGATAAACTGGTTTGATCAAGTACACCATATAAAAATTGATGTTTTAATGCCTTGGTTAATTTTGATCAAAATTAATTTTAAGCCATGCATGTTGAATTTTATCTATGTCTGTGTAGTCCATGTGAAATGGCTTGTATTCAATATGCAGGGGTCTATATTAATTTCAATCGAAATTATGAGGTTCATTGCCTCATAAATTTGATGGTTTCTGTCAGTGTTTCATGCATGGTTCCATATGATACTTGTTGATTCCTATCAAAATTAATTTCAACACCAATATATTGAATACAAACCATGGCACTTAGAGTACTTGGTCATAGCTAAAATTCAATATGCTAGTCTCAAAATTAATTTCGATAGAAATGAATCAGGATCCATGAAGTTTATCAATAGTGTATGATCTAAGTTTCAAGTCATATGTTTCATCATTTTCTTGCACCCATTTCTAGGTTATCTCAACAATTTTTTTCAAGTTTTATTATATTAATCAAAACTGTGGTAAGTTGTGAAAAATTAGCTAATCCAAATCTCAAATTGAATATTAATATTTTAATAATTTTGAATGTTGCTTAAGGTATTTCATTGGGTGATTCATAATAATATTTTATCAACTTAGTAGTCCTATAACTTTTGAAAAGTAACAATATTGGTATAGTTAGGGACAACAATGCAATATCTTGTGCAGACTAAGATATATTGCAAAATAAAACTATTCAATTTTTTTTCCCTTAGTTGTATTCAAGTTTATCAATGGTTTTGTCACGGTGCCCACACCCTAGCCTGACACTCCTCCTGTCACTTAAAAAATAAATTCTTATCTTAAATTCTAATGTTACCAATTTTATATTTATAATTCATTTCTTGTTTGATGAGGCATATCAGTATATATGTGAATCTCGCATTGTCATCTGAAAGTAAATTTAACAAATATTCATAAAGGATTATCCTTTTTTTTCATATAATATACTAATTAAGTGTATCTCCATTGTTTAGGAGTAAATTCTAATTTAAAAAATTTTGTATTTACCTGTGGCAATTTGAATATGGGATATAAATTTGTTATTATTTGTTTTTCACACTAAAAGTCCCCAAAGAATTACTAGTATTTTCTGTTAGCTACATCAAATTTCGCTTCAATATAAACAGATTGTGATTTAGCATGTTACTCAGTTTACCCCACTATGAATAATACATGTTAAAAAAAGCTCAAATAATATAAAATCCCCCTCTTTATGTTTTCTGTTTCTTTCATCCTCACTTTAATTTTAATCTTATTCAATTTTTTATCCTATTAAATTATCAACTTCAATTTTCTAGAATAGAGTTTCTTATAATTATTCATCATATTACATCATAATTTTTTGATATCGAATACTTTTTTTTAATATTCATTAATCAATATGTCTAGTATACAAAATCCTACACCTCCACTTTGTATGTATATCATGTTCCTCTCTCTTAATTTATATATTTCACTTATGTTCTATATCTTTTTTTTTCAAAAATTTGATTTTCCAGCACCCAAATGTGTTTCATCCCACTCTCTGATTGATACTCGCTTTGAAGCTTTTGAGCTTGCACCATGTCTGCCACATGGCATGGCACCTAACCCTCCTGTACTTAGCAATGAGAGGCAGGAAATAACAAGAGTTCAGTATCGCAATTTACTTGAATTGGCTAGAGATAAAACAGAAGAGCTTGTCAAGATCCTTAACAATAATCCTTCTCCATCATATTTATCTAACCCTTGTAATGACTTACTCCAACATGTGAAAAGCCTTGAAAAATGTATGTTCATCACCTTTTTTGTCTCCTTTTAAATTAGTAGATAAGATTATTAATATTTTTTTTTCTTCATATATATTTGTAGCTTATGAGGAGGGTATGATTCCTCCTGATGAAGTCCTTGTCATTAGGGATGATGATGAGACAGATGAACCATCAGCTTCAACTCATGCTTCAACTTCTAAGGAAAATCTTGAAACACCTGTTATCCGCTCCAAGAAAAAGAGATTATCCCAAGGCTCCTCTTTTGTTCGACGTATTAAACCGGCTTCTGCTAATGAATTTTCTGATGTATCAAATAATAAATCTCAAAAAAAAAGCAAAGGTTTTGATAATGAGTATATTCTTGTTTCCTTTTTTTTTATTGTTATTCTTTTATCTTTAAAATTCAATCATATATCTCTTTTATTGCTTACATATTGTACTTTTTATCTTTCTTTTGATATTTTGTACCAGAAACTCACCTGCTGTAGATTGTTCCATCCATAAACGCCCTCTCCCTGATGAAGATGATGAAAAGAGCAATGAAAATAGCGATGATCAACTGTCAGAATATGAAGCTATGCTTGTTCATCAAAAAAAGAAAAGTTTAAAATCTTCTTCAAGACATATTGATATGTTTGATAAAGATGATGATTCAAACAGCTCATCACCAAATTCCTTCATTTCTAAGAAGCAATACCCATCACCTCCTAAATTACCTACTTTGACCTCTTTGAAAGCTTCTCTACCAATGAAATCAACTCCAATCAAGATATCGAAAAAACCACTAACTTATTCACCCTCAGTTCTAAAAGAATCTGATTTGCAGGAGGAATTCTGTAAAATTCATAATTTTTATAAAGGTAGAATCAGCACGGCAAAGGTCCTCAGGTCGTGGTTGGAAATTGTTACTCTCCTTGAATTACGCTCTTCTACTTCTTCCCAAGAACCCATGTCAAATATTCCAATGTTTACTTTTCATTGGGAAAAATCTTGTGGAGAAGATTGGCTTTCAAAACTTACTGAGTTATGTAAGTTACCATAATTTTTAGTCTTGACTTTTGTTCTTTTACTTATTTTTTTTTTCCTTTTGTAGCAAATATTTTTTTAGAGATTGATAGCTCACAGCTATGGGTACTCGATAATATTGATTTCAAAAAAATGGAAGATTTATGTGATCCTGATGGTTTAAATACTGAAATTCTTTCCTCAACAAAGAAAACGGATCACCCTGAATCCAATCTTATCCGAATGCTCATGAGATTAATGATCCCAAGTGACCACTGCCGTTCTTCATGGGTATCTCTTATATCATCTTCACTTTATCTGACCACACATGAATTCAGCCAGCTTCCATCACATCAAAACATTAACTCAGATTGTCCGATTGAACGTGGTCTTCAGCTTCTAGCTCACCTTTCAAATCTGAAGAGTCCGATTTCTGATGGCTTAGAAGTTGGTCCCACTGCACTTCAAACCCGTGATATATCAATGTCAACTCTTCTTCAAATCAGCAATATTATCATTGATATAATTATGTCAATTATCATTCTTAAATCAAAATATTGTGCTGCAACAATATCAAGTGGCAAGACTAGTGAAGCTCAACAATCAAGTGAGAAAAACGAAAATACTGAACTGACTATAATGAGAGAGAAACAAAAGGCTGCACTAAACAAAATAAATTCTGAATACTCCCACCACCGATATCAATCTTTCACATTCTATATAATTGATGGTGTCCTTGGTTTATTTCTGAGCTCTCAAGATCATAGATTGGCTTCAGCAGCTGATTGCTTGGAGGTAATATCAGAAGTTAAGTTTCTTAATTTACATGAAAAAAAAAATCATTTGATGGAAGAAATAATTTGGAAAAATTTAAATAACTATATTTTAACATTAATAAAACCTTTTATAGGCAAGTGTGATACATTTCCTTTAAAATTTGATACCCCAAGTCCTCCGGGAATCGCTAGGGCTATTTCTGCAGATTTTCTTAATCACTGGAGCTCCATTCAGCAAGTATCACCTTTTTTTGCTAAACATAGCCTTTCAATAAATTAATATTCCAACATGTAAATAGATAAAGTTCTGTCTATATGATATATCTTGTATAATTCAAGTTATTTTCCTTCAAATACGTCAAAAATGTGACCATCTTTGAAATTTATTAAGTAACCTTTGACATGATTTTCTAAATTAATTATTAAAAAAAATTATTGTAAGTCCAGCAATAACAAAGATTTTAAAATCTACTTATATGATTTCAAATACTTGTATTAAATTCTTAAATATTTTATTGTTTATATAATAAAATGATAACTGCTCTAGTTTTGTTACTTTACCTTTAATATTATATAATCTATTAATTATTACAAATATTTTCGTTGATTGTAACATTTTTAATCAGAAGTAGAACAATTTAAATAATTAAATGAGTACATTCTTAAAAAAATACAATTTAATCTATTATTGATTCAAAATTCTTTCTTCAACTCTTTATTATTAACTTTTTTATTAATAAGCCTGTTTGACCTAAAATACTATACAGTTAATTTGGTAGCATTAAAAGCACATTTTTATGGCTAATATATTTCAAATTCTTTATTATAGTTTTTTTTATTTTAGAACCTTTGCTACCAATTTAATAAAAATGACATTTAAAGATTTCACAACTTATATATTTCCTCAAAAGTAAATCAAATTTTCTTATAATATTATGAAAAAAAATTATTTTATTTCACAAATAAAAAAAATAGATAATACTATAATTATCAAAACTGAAAATTTTACAGCTACTCCCAGTATTTATCATGTTTAAATTTGCATTAAGTTGTGTATATATAATATAAATTTTTAATATTTATATATCTAGATTTTTTAGATTTGTCTTAACATTAGATAAATAATATTTTGCTGATTCTATTTCTTCCTCTATTAAGTCATCTCTTTTCAAAAAAACTCTCAATGCACTAATCAAATATTCTAACCTAAATTTTTCTTTTTTAATTTCTAAGTATTCTGAAATATCAATATCAAAAACATTAAGCTTTTCTATAGCATGAAAAAGTCTAGTGCTGATTTGAATAGAAGAACCTATCCTAGTGAAGCCAGGAATTTCATGACATCTTGAGGTAAAATGCCTTAGTTGATTGGCAGGCCATAATGTCACTGTTATTCCATTAGTTGCTTCAAAGTTGATTTTACTTCGAATTTTGGGAAACATAAGTTCTCCAACTATTTGTCGTGGTTGGGTCTTATCATACTTCATATGAATGGTGTTTTTTTCTGTATCTTTAGGAAAATATATTCCTAAAGTATACTCACTTGCATCCTTATCGAGATGAACCTCATTAGAGAACCCATTACCATTCCCTCCAGATGTCCAAGTTAAATTACTAGCAAACAGTACACCCTCTTCTTCACTAGAAACTTTTGAAAATCCAGGAATACCAAGTTTTGCGCAAAGATCAGTTGCCTCATTGTACTTTACATATGATATTTTTTTAAAAAAATATTCAAAGTACATTGCAATCCTCTTCATTTGTTTTTTATATTCATCCGTTTTTACAATATCATCAGTGTATTCATCTGCAAGGAAAAGCATTCAAAAATTCAGTATTTAAATTAAAAAAAGTGATAATTACGAATATGTAAAGATTTCTTTCTATCTAAAATAAAGCCACCACCAAACATTTTTCCAAAACCACCAGCTCTTTGATGATAAGCATTATTTTTAATTTCATGTTTGCAGTAAGAAAGATCCTTAATGCATTGCACCGTAGCTTCTAACATATCTAGTTCTTTGAGCTCATGAATTTCAAAAGTCTGCACAAGAACATTAGGTATTAAGACACCTTTTGGTTTATAAATACTACATCCAGGAAAAAAATTGTAATAATTATTGCAATCTGTCATATTATTTGCATAAGATCGTGCATAGAAATGTGGCTTCTTCCCGTTTGTATCCATTCCAAGAGCGTTTACAAGTTTCATTCCAGTAGCAATGTCTTTTGCCCACCTATTTTTAGTGTTCTTCCCTGGCCGTTTTTTTTTTCAAATTGTTACTCATTGATGGTTCAATCCTAAGAGAATTCAATTTTGATTTAAAATAGAAAAAAATCAAAAATTAGAAAATAGTAACATAATTTCAATTATCAGTCAATGATACCTTTAACTTTATCATATCTTCAATATTAGAAATACAAAAGTTAGCATATCTACATATTAGTAAATTTATATACTTTTTCTTTATTTCAAATATTAAGAAAGCGTTTCAAAGGTATACTTTATTAAATTATACATATAAAGAGTATAGCTTTATCCTGTATGCATTCAGCAAGTACAAGATTTGGCTCTACACTTAATATTAATAATATAATGAAAGTATAACTCCAATACACTAGTAATATTAAAAAATTTACGGAATTATGATATCCACATATATAAAATGAAAAATCTTGCTCTGATCAATATATTGACTTAGAAAGTTATACTTCAATAAATTATTAATTTTTAAATTGTAGCATTGACCTGTATGCTTTCAGCAAGTACGAGACTTTGAAACATCTTAAAAATCAATAAATTAAAGGTAAAGTACAAAATATCTAATTATTATTATGAAAAGCAAAACATTATCCTGTATGCTTTCAGCAAGTACGAGATGATGTTTTACTTTTCATATTAATAATATAATGGTTGAGAAAGTATTAAAGAAATATAGAAAAATGATAAGCAAAACATGAACTTACATGTCTAAAAAATCTTCTTCCATTTGTAGCTGATTGATCAAAATTAATTATAAAGTTAATTTTATAATCACTGTTTTAAAAAATAAATGGTTAGAGAAATAAATTAAACATTTTTGATAAGGAATAAAGAAAAGTAAATTGACAAACAAATAAAAAAACTTTAAGTTAACTGAAAAAGAATTATTTTATAATGAATCGAAAGGGTATAGTAAAAGATACCATAAAAATAAATTCAGAATTAGAATCATTAGATTAACTTGTCAAAAGTGTAAAAAAGTGTAACAAACCAAAATGATATGAAATGCAATAGCAAGAAAAATTTGCTTACCGGTAATCAGATAAGGTCAAGAAAATAGTACCAATAATTCAAAATGATAAAGCAAAAATATGATTGATAATTTTTGAAAAAGGTAAGTGAGAAAGAGAAAGGAAAAATAAATTGGGTGGCAAACAGATGTATATATCATGAATTTTCACTGATCACATTTTCAAAAAAATGCAGCTCTCCAAGTCATATGATAAACTTCATCTAAATTCCAAGAATGATGTTGCCAAGGCACTGTACACAGCATGATCATTTTTTCCTATGCATATACTAATTCCAGCTAGAATTTACTTGGCTGCATGTTGCACAGATGCACATTTGTGGAACACTGAATTTCACATCTAAGAAAAATTGACGCCACATAATTCTAGCTACCATGTTTCATGTAGCTAAAAAACATACACTCATCACATTTAAATTTACATTGCGCCAAAATTAATTCATTTTTGAATTTTTTTAAAGGAAACTATAATGTGCACCACCTATTTCTAAAATATGAACCTCCGCACCATATTAAATTGGGAGACTTTTAATTATGCAATTTTTTTGCCGTGACCTTTTTCCTGATCTTACTTGGTTCAAAATATTGAAACATGGCCAATGTTGATGAAAGAAACATTTGATTTTGTTTCTATGTGTAACAATGGAAGGCTGTTTCTTACTGGCTGAAGAGTGTTGTATATTTTATTTGAACAAATTTTTTTTTTTTTATGTATTTTATATAAAAAATTTACTTTTTATTGCAGCCAGATTTATACTGGCTGCTTTTTAGAAACCTTAATTTATGACCCAAGCCTTTGAAATTGGCTTGGGTCCCTTACATTGCAATTTAGTACTTCCAGCCAGGTTTCCCCTGGCTGGAAGTGTCTCTTTCAAGCAATCGAAGTCGCTTTTAGCGACTTCGATTGCTTGCTGTAATGTTTGCCACCCTCCCAGCTAATTTACTAGGCTGGGAGGTGGCCAAAGCAGTGTGCAACGCGCGTTGCACAATCGCTACCATATTTCATGCAGCTGATATCAAGTTAGCTGCATGAGATATGCGCTGCATGCAGCAGAAACGCGCGTTGCATGCAGCAGCAATGCAGGCTGCATGCAATGCGCATTTCTGCTGCATGCAATGCGCATTACTTGCAGCAGCGATGCGTGTTGCATGTGCTGCATGCAGTGCATTGCACAGCCAGTTTTTTTCTGGCTGTGCAATGCACACAGAGAAACCAAAGTCCCTGCAAGGGACTTTGGTCTCTAAAATGGAAGCGACTTTCCCTACCAGGTGCAATCTGGTGGGAAAGTGAGAGAAACGTTAGACCGAAGTTGTTTGAAAGCAACTTCGGTCTTAAAAACATTAAAAATCATAAAAAAAAATGAGAAATGTAGAAAAAAAAAAATTAAAAATTAAAATGTGAGTATAAGAAAAAAAATAAGTGCTAGTGATACCAAAAATCCAAGCCAATTTCATTTGGCTTGGTTATTTAATAATTATTTTTTAATACATTAAATTTAAAATTCAAACACCATAAAATATATGAATTTTTTTTATATGAATATTTTAAATTTAATCTAACTCTTTCTCATAATTATATTTATAATTTTGTTTTTTTAATTTTTGACATTTAAGTTTATTTTTTGGAAATACAAAATTAAATTTTCAACTAAATTTTTTAGTAAGGTAAAATAAATTATAAATTTGACATTTTGTAATTGAATAATGAAAAAAATTTTAAATTTATTTAAAAAATATTTTTGTTAGAAGAATACAAATATTTTAAGGGTAGAAATATGGTGCAAATTGTAAGTAAAAAAAATTATATTTTTTTTTGTGAGGGGTTAGTTCTATTTTTAAAAATATTTTTCAAAAATATTCATTAAATACTGAATTAAATTTCTTTGAAACTCAAATTTTTTGTAAAATAATTAAAAATGAAATAATAATATTGTTGTATTTGATATAAAATTTGAATTGGTAATATTAATGTCTCTTTAAGTAAATTTGAAAATCATTTAAAAAGACCATGTTGATAAGTACTTCATTTTTGATATACAATGGTTATATATATATCTTATATATATTTCTTGAGTGTTATTTTTATATACATTCAATAAAATTTGTAATATAAAATGCCATTTAATAATTAATTAATGTTCAACTTAGTTATAACAACTTCATATTTAATACCAGCCACTAGTATTTACTTTTTAATTTAAAACTCCAATATAGTATGAGAGTATCCTTATTTTGTCTGTATGTAATGATTAACAATAACAGACCATAAATGAGTGGGTAATTAATTACAATAAATAGTTGAAGAATAACCTATAAGAAATGATAAGTTTATCAAAAAGAGTACATTAAAAAAATATACTTTTGAATTTTTTTTGATATAATTTGGGTAGTTAAATGAAAATTTAAATTATCAGACATCAAAATGGATAAAATCTAAAAGTAGTGTTTATATAATAAGCCTCATATAAAAAAAGGATAAAAAATCTACTATGTAACTAAATTATTAAATATTAAGGTATTATTAAAATTATTGAAAAACTTATTTTACAGTTATAATGAAATCTAAATGTGAAAATAATGGTGGGATAATAGTAAGACTATGTGGAAACACTTTAATTTATACATACTTTCAACTATGTTCAGATAAAAAAATTGTTAAAATTGTATAATAACATCTAGTTAATAGTGATGCAATTTTATTTAGATCAAGAATAAATTTTTCTGAGGAAAAACTAATTAAATTGAGATATGGCCATCTCCTTTCAAGAGATAGAATAATAATAAAAATTTAAAAAATTATAATAAGTATTCTTAATCACCATTTTTGAAAAGTCTCTAGTAAAATTCATTATAATATATCATTCATTGATTACATTATATGGAGTTTCATCTTGAAGTAGTGATGTGCAGCTTTGAACTTATGTTATGAAAAACAAAAAAGTTAAAAAATATATAGTTATACTAATGAAAAAGCCAAAAATAAAAATACTTTCATAAATTAAAAAAATAAAACTACATAAATTTTATTCTGCTCTAATGATGGAAGGGTACTATGTATGAATTTCCACATGTTAAATCCAAACCTGCTTTAAGGCTAGTTTACAGGTAGAGCTATTAAGTTTCCTTAAATTCTAAAAATAACTTATGCATTTTACTAATTATTTTTTTCTTGTTTTCTTTCCAAAGTTGTTAGAGTTGCTTAATTAATACTGTTATCTTGATTGTAAGATATATAATTTTTTTTGAATACATGATTTATTGTTTCAAAAATTATATTATAAATTTAAATCATTTATTTCATTTTCTAAAGCTTCATTGTCAAAGACACAACTCCATTTTCTATTACTTAACAAATATATAAAATGTGATAGTAAAATTTGAGGAATTTTCTTTTTGAGAGGGTCAAACTATATTGTGAAGATTTTTATCTAGAAATTCTTGTACTCTAAAACCAAATAATTTTCTCCCTTAAGTAAGCCATTTCAAAAATATGAGAATATAAACAAGAATATTAACTTATCTTATTTTTATTTTCTTTACTGAAAGTTTTAGTTCAATCCTTTTTTTTATATGACATTAGTATAAAAACATGGTTAAATGCTACTATATAATTAATTTTTATTATATATATATATGAAATATTTAGAAGGTCATCCTTTTTTATTTACTTGAATAAATGGCTCAATTATAATACCCAACACTTATTAATGTTTCCCAAACTCAAAAAACAAATTTCTCATATGAAATATTAGCTTCTAATATAAGAAGTTTATCTATAGATGATATTCAACATGTGATTTTACTTTTTAGATTCAGCTAAAATTAAACAAAAGGAGAAATCATGCATATGTGTATAAATGGTAACCATATGTTACTTAGAGGATTGTGAAATTCACTCATCAGAATGGTTTAAGTATTAAAATAAATTGAGGTCATTATTTTCTAGTATTTGAAACTAATTAGGAAATTATTCTAAAAATATATTTTAATGTGTATCATGTTTAAAAAGTTGGAAATATGATTTTTGAAAATTGTGAGTTTCTTATGAGATTCCAAGCTTTAGTTTACATTGTTTCAAGTAGAATAGAATTTTAGTATTAGAAATTGAAAGCAATGTACCATTATCAGATTTTAACTGTGTTCTACTTATAGAATGATTACATAACATTAAACATTATTTAAATCAAAAAGGTTTAAAAGATATTTAGAATTTTACCAAATTTCACCATTTATTAATCTTTGATTTAAAAACAAACTATGATGTACACTCACTAGAAATAAGCAATCCCAATTTTAACATAATTTATCAATCCAAAAATAATGAGTCAATTAACATGAAAATATATATTATTTCAAAACCAATTCTCTAGATTTAAAATATGATGCTTTAATGAAAAATTATTACAAAACTTTAATGCAATAAAGTCTCTTAAAAAATTCAAAAATAGAATATCAAAACAAGTAATTTCTGCAAAAAAAACTACTAACTATTGTAGATAAAGCATAAAAATAAGTCATATTTTTTAAAAAAATGATCTAACAATATTTATTTTTGTTAAAAAAATCAAAACATTGTTAAGTTTGCTAGTTATAATAATGTTAAAATCCACTAAACATTATCTAAAGGTGGTAAAATATATTAAAAATAAGTTGAATTTTATGAGATAAAAATCAACAATTTTGTATCATTTCCTGTTGTGCTATGACTTTATTCCACCCTTTTTATCTGATTCTTCCAGTATTACTTTGCTATGATCACTAGTTTTCAAGTTAAAATTTACAAATGTTCATTATACTTAATAATATGAAAAATAACTCAAACTTTTATAACTACAAAATAAGATTTTGTAACTCCTTCTTTCAATCAATATTTGAAGAAATTTTTAGTTTATTTGAGTAATGATTTTAAGAATAACAAAAAATTTGAAATTCACAAGGAATTATTTCCAGAGACTATAATTATTTACTTGTGTAATGCATGAGCTACTTATCAATGATGTAAAACATCAGAAAAGTAAGTTATAGTTATAAATCTACAGATTATACTGTTTCTGGTATATATATCTTCAATAAATCTTTTAAACTTATCTTAGCCTACATACCACACAATAGAAAATCATTATATTAAAAAAGGAAAAAATTCTATGATAATATCATAAAGAATGATAACCATGGATTAATATTCCATAAAAATGGTTAATAATATTTTAAGAGAACCTAAATCAGTATTCTTTCATCAAAATATATCCTTTTTGTCTTTGTAATTTATTCCAAACAAATTTTTTGAAAGTTGAATCTATATATCTAATGCCAAAACCACTATTAATTTCCCTCTTAGACTTTTTAAGAAATTATATATATATATATATGTATATATATATATTATTTATTAAAAATTGAAATAAAGAATAAAAACATAATTTTATTTACCTTTAATTATTTAAATATAGAGTATTTTCAGAATGCATTGTGGTTACTTGTGAAGGTTAGAAGATTTGAAGTTGGATTTATGAGTTTTTAGAAGGGCAAATATTGTAAAATTCTTTCATAAATATTTATTTCATAGTTTCAAATGTTGAAATCTACAAACTAATGGGATTTAAAATTATATTGAGATTTAAAATCTGTTTTCTACTCAAGTAAAATAAAATAAAATGATGATATCAAAATTGAAATTAAGTTTAAACTTTTGATATGCTCTATCTTCAATTTTATTGATAGTGCATCAAAAATTTAATAATATTTTTTTCCTTCATCACTTTTTACATAAAAGATAGTTTTATCATTTTATGAATTAAAGATTGCTTATATAAATTTAACATCTATGTCAACTGTTTATGACTATTAATCTATATAATAAATTTTTTAGAAGAAAAAATAACATCAGTATATACTGACTTTGAAATTATTCAATTTAAAATAGTGTACAGGTAGATAATGAAGGGTGATTTCATTTTTGAATATGAATTATAGAAGTCTTATTTTGTCAATTTTAATTCTTTTTGAGCTCAAATGTATCCACCGCAACTTATGTAAGAATAAAATTTATTTTTATTGAAATTTACATGAGAAAGTATGCCTATTATTCAAAATCAAACTTGCTCTAATGGTGTTTTTCAATCATTTTTTCCATTCATAACAATAAAAAACATTTCAATTTGCTGATGTTTTAGTTTTTGATATCCCCAAGTTTATATCTCAGGTGTACTATTCACAAAATTATTAAAAATATAATTTTCGAAATACATGATAAACTTGAAAGTGAGGGGGCATTAAATTTTTAAAAATGAATTCTAAATTCAGGATGGATAGTATTTTTTCTATTTTCACAAATGAACAATTTTTTGTTTCAATTAATCCAGAAAGAAAATTTTGTTGTAAGCATATTATATTATATTTATTATGATTTTAAATACTATATTTTCAAGATTTGTGTTTAATATTTCCTGTGAAAGTTAATGTTAATGTGAATTTAAAGTAAGCTTGAAGAAATTTAATCAATAGGCATATTAGATATTTAAAATAATATTTTGCTCCAATCTTGAATCGTCCTGGGCTAAAAAATATCCCGAATAAGGTTTTTGTGGGTCAATTTGGAATTAAGTAGGATTAAGTGAGGTTTAATAAAGGATAGATAAAAGGCTAAATTCATTACTAGTGACTTTTTTCTCAAAATAGTTATAAAATATGTATCATTCTGGAATCAAGCTTCAATAAAGTTGAATTGAAACAGAGATAATTTCTAGCAGCACAACACCATATTTACAAAGGTGTAAAATACCTCAAATATTACTCATAATATAGGAAGGCAAGGAATCTACAAAATTCACATTTCAAACGAGGATTTATATTTTGAATTTGAAATTGAGAAATGGAATATTATTTTCCAATTTAAATATCTATTAGTCATTTTACCAAAAGTTTTCAGTAATCAGATTGAATTTTGATGGTATTTTGTTGTAGATTAATCATTTTGATGAGACATTTACTCAAAATTACTGGTTTTGTTTCTAATATTCCATGTGAAATTCATTACAAATCTTTTTGAAAGTGAATAGTTGACATATTGGATATGCAAAAGCTTATGTTAGATCAAAGTGAGATCAAAGGGAGTTCAACTGATGATCAAATTAGGATTTTACAAGATCAAACGGTGATCAATGTAGGTTCATCTTGAGCTCAATTTGTGACAAATCTCTGACTAAATGTAAGGCCAAACAATTTCCTACATGGTGATGATGTGTGCATAATTCAAGCATAGATTTGTGGCTCAAAGGAGTTCAAGCAAGGGGTATTGCTAGCAATACCCCCCCATTTTTTCTGTGGTGAATAACTGTGGATTTTTTAAATCATTGGAAAATAGTCCAACCCCATACATATTTTTTTAAAACTCCAAGTATTAAAGAGTAAATATTGATTATATTTATGTAAATAGATGCTATACATGATATAATATTGATGAAAATAGCTAAAATAATATGAATCTTTCAAAATAATAATTAAAAATTAAAAAAATTTGGAAATAAGAAAAATTCAAGAATTATGTAAAATGTGAAATTATTATAATACATGGATTAAAAAATAATATGAATAATAAAAAATATGAGGTATGCAGATAAAGTGTGGAATGATGGAGAAATAAGAATTATAAACAAATTTAAAAAACAACATGACAGTTATAAATGTATTTAATAAGGGGTATCAAAGTTAAAAATTTGTAATTCTTTAAGAGGCATTACACAACACAAAAAGAAAGCCACAAACTTGACATTAATTCTCAGTAGAAAGGTGTTTTGGGAGGAAAATATGGCATATTTTAAAAAAATAATCATTTTTGTTTTGGTGGAAAAAAGAGGTATTTTGAAATGAAAGATTTCTAACTTTGATACCCCCTAATAAGTGTAAAGTGTTAGAAATGAAGAATATGTAAATGAAAAACATCAACAATTAAATATGAAGTACAGAATCATAAAAAATGAAAAAACTCTTAAGTCAAATGATAAAATGATATATTCATTCATAGAAATAAAGCAGCAGTTTTATACCTGATAATAATAGGAGTATACAAAGGCAAGGAATAATGAATATAATATACTCATCAAAAATTTAATTGGATGAAGAAAAGGAAAAGAATAATTTGAACACGTTCAAATTAAAATGGTGTACTCTAACCTACAGTGGTAATTAAGGGTAATCCTAATTGATATTCCAAAACAGATTGATATAGAAGCAAAAAACCACAAGTTTACCCTGATCTTCGGGAAAATATCAGGGTACACTTCTCAAAATCTCTGATAAAATTTTAAACAAGGCCAATATACAATGGTGGACTCTGATCTTTGGCCAAAGATAGTCCACCTCCTCAAATATCACTGTACACATCATTGCAGGCAAAAATACCATGGTGTACCCTGATCTTCAGCCAAAGATCAGGGTAGACCTCTTCAAATTTCAAGAAATATTTGAATAGGAGAAAAAACATAAGTACCCTGATTTTTGTGTGATAATCAGTGTACACATCTTCAACTTTCAAGCACAATGTGTAGAAAGGCAAAATTAAAATGGATGCCTCTGATGAAGGTGTTAGAAAAAGGGTCATTTGTTTTCAATTTAATGCACAATTTGAATACAAGAAAAAACAAAAGGTGGATCCTGATCTTTGCCCAAAGATCAGGGTAAACATCATTAATTTTCATGTAGTTTTTGAATAACAGCAAAAACATATTTGTGGACTCAGATTATGGCCCAAATATTAGGGTAAACTTCTAAAAATCTCTCATACAATTTAATCAAGGGAAAAATACAAAGGTGGACTCTGATCTTCGGCCAAAGATGAAGGTCCACCTGTACAAATATCATTGCACACATGGTTACATGCACAAATACCATGTTGTACCCTGATCTTTGGCCGGAGATCAGGGTACACCTCTTCAAATTTCAAGAAAATATGATTAGTAGAAAAATCCATAGGTAGTCATTCATCTAAAGCAAACAATAAAGGTTAATTATACTAAATTCAAAGATGAACACTGTTGTAGGTAGACTCTTACAGTCTCCTTGCTTTAAGCAGAATCCGAATGAGTTGGATAAACCAGAGAAAACCCTGTCCTTCTGAGTAATATAAGGGTTGTTTAAATAACTGAGCTCTCTAGTCTACTTGAATTGATTGAAATATATATATGAAACTCTGATTTATATAAAATCTTATTGAGATTTAGAAATAGCATCTGTTGAAAAAGAAATACTGATGACAAAAATGATAGTATACCAGTGAAAGATCTGAAAAGATAGATTTACTTGTTTTATAAAGATTTTATTTTAAATGAGTTAACAATAAAAAAAAGTTCCTGAGATGGAGACCTTTCCAATGATACCCTATATTTGATGAAAATATAATTGTTGTGTTGTATTTCAAAAGTGTTATGAAAAATATAAATTTTATAAGGGTATTATAATTTTATTTAATTTTGTTGAGTAATAAAAAATATGAATAATGGTTGTTAATTATATTAAAAAAAGACCCTTATTATAGAAACTAAAAAGACAAAAACATGTAGAAGACCAAGATTCCCCCCTTTCTATCTGATTCTCCTACTCCAGACCTTTCCAACAATACCCTACATGCATAGGATCTAAAATAAACTATTGATCTAATAAGCATAATAAATTCTAACAAAATTTTGCCACAATAGCCAAATTTTTCCACAGTCACCAAACTTTGGTACAGTGTCCAAACTTTGCTACAGTGACCAAATTTTGGTACAGTGACAAAATTTTGGTACAGTGACCAAACTTTGGTACAGTGACCAAACTTTGGAACAGTTACCAGACTTTCCCATTGTGAGCAAATTTTGCCACAATGAGCTCTTTTTGACATAATGAGCTAATTTTGCCAGAGTGAGCTAAATTTGCCACAGTGAGATAATTTTGCCACCATGACCAAAGTTGGCCACAATGACAGAATTTTTCCAGTACACTTTGCTTTTGCACTGGAAAATTACTGGAGCAAACCAGAGCGCACCGGAGCGCACCGGAGCACTGGAGCTCAGTGGCCATTCCATCAGCACACCATATTCACCAATAATACTATAAGTCACTAAATCAAGTAAAACACTAAGAAAAAAGTAAAATATGATAAAAAACCATAAGGACATAAAAGATAGAGAAAAATCTGGGCTATCCAATGATAATAATCACCTTCAAAAATTCCATATATCCAGCCTTATAATCCAGAAAATTGCTACTAATATTCAAAAATAAACCTTATTGGCATACCCAGATGTGGAATGCCACACTGTTATTTTAGAAAATATAAAATAATATTATATATAGTCTTTGATTGTTAGAATTTGAAGTAATTTTTTTCATGTATAAATTATAACAAACTAACCATGATTAATATCCACAGTTCAAGATTTACATGTGGTTTTAGAAAGAATATTTAAACTTTACTTGAATATCTTTCATGTAAAATTGTACCTGCAGGGGAAGATCAGATTCCTTTTTTGTATTTTTGCATGATTTCAAATAATATGAAATAAATTTAGAGGTGTACACTGATCTTTTCCCAAAGATCAGGGTCCACTATGGTTTTTTTTCCTGCAACTATGTTTTCAGTTGTATTTTTAGAGGTGGACCTTCATCTTTGGCCAAAGATCAGAGTCCACCATTGTATATTGGGCTTGATTAAAATTGTATGAGTCATTTAGAGAAGTTTACACTGATCTTCAAGGCAAGATCAGAATCTAAAAATTTGTTTTTGCTGTTATTCAAAAAGTACATGAAAATTGATGATGTGTACCCTGATCTTCAGGCAAAGATCAGAGTCCACCTTTGTATTTTTTATCTGGACTAAATTGTATGTGAGATTTTGAGAAGTGTACTGTAATATTCGGGCCATGATCAGAGTCCACAAATATGTTTTTGCTTTTATTCAACAACTACATGAAAATTAATGATATGTACCCTTATCTTTGGGTGAAGATCAGGGTCCACCTTTTGTTTTTGCCTGTATTCAAATTGTGCATGAAATTGAAAATAAATGACCCTTTTTCTAACACCTTCATCAGAGGCATCCCTTGTATTTTTGCCTTTCTAAACATTGCGCTTGAAAATTGAACATGTGTACCCTGATTTGCACACAAAGATCAGGGTACATATTTTTTTTCTCCTATTCAAATATTTCTAGAAATTTGAAGAGGTGTACCCTGATCATTGGCCAAAGATCAGGGTACACCATGGTACTTTTTCCTGCAACTATGTGTTCAGTGATATTTGAAGAGGTGGACCTGCATCTTCTGTCCAAAGATCAGAGTCCACAATTGTGTATTTTCCTTGATAAAAATTGTATCAGAGATTTTGAGAAGTGTACCCTGATCTTCGCCCAAAGATCAGGGTACATATAAGTGGGTTTACCATTATATTGTTTCCTTTCAACACATTGTTCTTAAAAATTGAAAACGTGTACCTTGATCTACAAGAAAAGATCAGCTTAAACATGTGTATTTTTGCTTCAATTCAAAATTTTGATGAAATTTGTAGAGGTGTACCTTGATCAACGGCCGTTAATCAGTGTCTATCCTGGTATTTTTACCAGCTGAAATGGTCCTATTCTTCAATTACATCATTATTAATATTTTTATAATAATCACATCTATATTAATATTGATCAAACTTCAACCTCCTTGAAAATTTATTCATCATTTATAATTCCTTGATAATCTTTTCTTTGTATCTACTTATTTGATCATCTTCATATTTATTTTACTATGAACTTTAACTTCTACATAAAATTCTATTATATTCTCAAGTTTTATGTTACTGTTCTTGTGTTATCTATGTCATTCTTATTTGCTTCACTATTGATTACATATCTTTCCTTCAGTCTCAATACATCAATACACATTGTTAACAAAAACATTTTAATAAGATTACTCCCTTTTTTTTAACTTCACTATCTATCTCTGTACTGCTTTTCTTAATTTAGTGGAACCTCTTTATTCAATTTCTTATGGTGCTCTCACATAGATCCTTACATACACATACCTTCATAACCTTTTTTTATAACATTTTTTACCCTCATTTTGTTCCTTTGACTCACAGCCATCATTTTACTCTACCTTTTCACACTACTTTTCCAAAGTTTCAGAACCTACATTTTATATAATCAGTATTTTCATCTTTTTAAAAAATCCTTAATATTATTTTTATTTAATATTATTCTTACCATCTCCTTCATCATTGTTTCTTTTTAAGAGATTTATCAACACTTTCCTGATAAATTATGTGTTGCTCATGATCTTTATCCGCCAGATTTTTGTTTTGTAGTGTCATTTCAATTTTTTCTTTTAATAATTTTAGCTTTGTCATTTTGTCTTTTGTTGCAATGTACTGTGGAACTTCTATGTCTACAAGAGAAAAAATTCCAAGTCCTTTGAATAGCTTCTTGGAAACTTTAATTGATGATCCCAGACGTGTGAACCCTTCCTCCTCATTACATTTTGACGTGTAATGCAGTACTTCATTTGCTGGCCAAAGTACCAACCATAGTCCATCACAGTTGTTGAAGTTAATTTTTGTCTCCAACTCTGGGAAAATAAACTCTCCTCCTTCTTGTTGTTGTTTATTCATATTGTATGGGCGCTCATTGAGTTCATTTTTATACCTATTTTTGGGGTACCAAATCCCAAATGCATATCCATTCCCATCCCTATTGCAGTGTGGAGTGTTACTGTATCCGTTACCATTAATCCCCGTGGTAAATTTCAGATTTCCAAAAAATTACTCCTCTTCCTCTTCCCAACCTGGTATTTTTAACTCTTTTTACAATACCTGTGCTTCCTCATATACATTCTTGGACATCAACTGTAAGAAAAATCTATAAAAAATTGATAATCGTTTTTTTGCTTGATCTCTTTCAGCTTTAGTAATTTTTTTATTCACATATAGCCCTAATAAATTCTATTTATGTTTAAATAATTGGAAAACATGAAAAAATGCTTACTTAAATCAAGAGGAATCGAGCATCTCATCAAAATTCCATCAGAAAACATCACTCCACTTTCTTGTGGTCTGTTACATGAGACCACATGCTCCAAAAGCTGAAGATCTCTCATGGCCTGTCTTGTATTGTCAAGTTTATTGAGCTTTTCTAACTGCTCCAATAAAATTGATGATATAATGATTGGTCATGCACCTCTATTTCTGGGCTGGATGAAGTATGTTCCCTTATTTAGCTGCTTGAAATCTTGCCGGTTTAATGCTCCATATTGTGTCTTGTGTATTGGTTTTACTTTCAATTGTCTACCAAACATCAGATTTTGGTCTATTATACTAATTCCCCCCTCTTCTTTTTCTTTACTTTCCATAATATTTCTTTTTCCAATTTTGTTTGGATGTTTTTTCCTCCCTGCCCTTCTCCCTCAATGTTTTACTTTACCATCCTTTCTCACAAAGTCTTCTTCTGAGTCACACATCAGTTAATCTACTAAAACTTTGATTCAGATATAAATTCATGGTCAGTATATGACTTCTCAATAATTTAAATCACATAAATTAAATGTTTTAGTTGAAATAACATGATTCAGATTCTAAGAGGGGCAATAGTGCTCTAACAACATGCTTGCTGCATTAAACCTCAATCATGTTAATTCATACTAATCAAACACTAGAAAATTTTTTGTTATAAAATGAAGATACTTTGACACACATTAATTTATTTCAATCCGAATATTTTCAACCTCCTATTTTGTAACCAAAAAAAACAAGAACCAAACGTTAATTAAAACTTAAATGAAATTTATTACTTTTAAGTTAACATTACATGAATGAGTGACTAAGAGGGACAATAACACTCTAACAGCATGCTTGCTGCATTATTCATCAATCACATAACATTTACTATTACCAAAACTTGAAGAGAACAATTAAGAAAAAAAAATCCACATACTTTTGTTAATATTCCAATTGTTGTGTACAGAAGAAGATCTGTAATACAAAAATAAAATAAAAATAAAAAGTATTAGTACAAACAATTACTATATCTAAACAGTCCATTGTCTAAATATTTTTTATCAAATGACTATGAGCAACAATATTAAATTCACAACACTATTGCTGCATCAGTCATCAATCATGTAATATATTACCCCAAATTACAAAATTAAATGTGAAGAAAACCTAAGATTACTTAGATACTTATTTTAAAATGTCTATTTGCACTAAGTAGAACTGAACCTACATTAAATAAATGCCATCCAAAAATCATAATGTTGGTAAAAATATCCATTATTTTAGTAAAATCTGTCTGGTATAAATTACATGATTGAGGGTACTAAGAGGGGCAACAATTCTCTAACAAAATTCTCACTGAATTAGCCCTCAATCATGTTTTATTTTCCCATTATGAAAATTATAAAGTAATATTTTTAAAAATTATAACCATTTACATACCTTTTATACCATGCAGCTTCTGTTCCCAAATAAGAGCATGTAAAAGAAAATTCAAAAAAATTAGCAAAATCTTTTATTTATTTAAAACATTTGTTCACATATATTACTTGATTGAGTTACTAAGAGGGGCAATAATGCTCTAAAAAAATGCTTGCTGCATTAAAACACAATCATGTAATAATACTAAAAATTTTAAAGAATTTTCTTTGATGGAAAAACAATTATTTTACATACCTTTATTTATGCAATGATATAATTTTGAATCAATCAATATTTTCAAATAGATATGAGTGAAACAGAACCTGAAGAAAAAAATCCAAGTCAATATCAGAACCACTCATACTACGTTTAATAATTTTTTAATGAAAAATCAATTCATTCATTCACTAAAGTTATTTTTAATATTTACCTACTTCATCATGCCATGTATCAAAAAATATATTTGCCTGAATAGCATGCTCAAACCTTTTCAATTGTAGTTTGTTTTTATTTACCAAATATCTTCAAGTAATCCAGGTAGATATTTTCTAGATGGCTGGCGGAAAAAGGAAGATGGGGTGCTATAAAATTGCACTCTGCTTGCGATTTTGCAAAAAAAAATAGTAACTGAAGTTTCAAAGGCAAAAATTCCCCACAAGTATCTCCAAAAATCATACTTGTTTCATGAAGGAGCTAGGATAGACATATTTATCACACAAAAGGTACAAACTTAATGTTAAGCTGTGTGGAAAGTCAAATTCAAATTATTGTAGACCACTGGCTGCTAATGGATACCATCCAGTAATATGTCTAGTCTTTTATTTACTAGATTGAATTTCAATAAATGTGACAGATATATATCATTTGCCTCCTAGAAATTAACTCACTCTTAGTTGAATGTAAACCAATAAACACATTATTATTTGCAGAGGGATACATATGCTATTGAACTCTGCCAGCAATATTAAATGATAGTCTTGCTGGCAGGTTACAATTTTAATATTTTTTTAACCACTTTCTAGCCATTGATTCAATATTTAGATGGCTAGAGAGCCAAAAATAGGTGCAAGTACCTGCCAGCCAGAAATTCGCTTGTTAGCTGACTGGAAGGTTGGGTGAATCAATGATTTGTTTATCCCCTAATTTCCTGCCAGCTAGAATCAACCCAATTTGGTTTCTAGCTGGCAGGATAGCAGATTTTGTGGTTGGTGAAATGCATCAATTACTACTTCCTTTCAGCAGGAAATATGATGCTTAGCTTACTGGAAGGAATGAAGCAAATCTATGCTTTTGTGGAAACCTGAAAATGCCTGCCAGCCAGCTAAAAAGCGTATCACTTGCTAGCTGGCAGGTTGTGATTGCAATTTATCATATTTGATCAATTTGCTTGAGCAACTTTCTTGCTTCATTCCAGCAAGTTTAAAAAATATTGAAGGGAAGAAGGAGATAAAAATTCATATTTGAGAAGATGATTTGCCTGCCAGCCAGCAGAAAATGATTAACTTGCTTGCTGGAAGGTTGATGTAGCAAGCAGTGGCAATTGATTGATTGATTGATTGACTTGACAGCTGCCTGTCATCCATCCATACAGAAGTTTTCTGGCTTTCAGGCATCTGTCAAGTTTATTGATGGATAACCTTGAACTCTACATCAAGCTTCCAGCCAGCTGAGAAGCGATTTAGTCGCTGGCTGGAAGGGCTTTACAATTCATTTGCTAGCTGCATGCCAGAAAGCTAGGAAGCAACTGGCTGTCTGGCATACAGCAAGCAATTAATTTTTGTGGGTGATTCTTTCCAGAGAAGGGTGGCAGGTGCCTTGTAAACTTGGACTTGCCTGCCAGCCAGCTTAAAAGTCATTGGTATGCTGGCTGGCAGGGTCTGGATAAGAGATATTTTTAAGATGCCAGCCAGACAGCAATTAAAATGACAGCTGTCTGGCAGGAACTAAGTGAGACAGCATTTAAAGAAACTAAATATAAGAAATGAAATGAAGTAAAAAAAAGAGACAGGAAATAAAAATGAAAGAGAAATACAGGCCAAAAAATGAAGAATGAGAGAGTGAAAGAATATAACAATAATTAAAAAGAGAAAAAAAGAGAGAAACAGTCATTAATGAGCCACCCAAAAAAAAAACTTACTATTTAATTATTGACAGGTTCTGTAGGAAGTGATCAGAAGCAAGTCAAGGGGTCAATGAATTTGTTGGAGGAAGCATAGGTAGTGCGTTTTTGATGAATAATGACGATTTGGGAATATCAAATTAAGACTCAGTCATAGAAATAAGTGAGGGAAAGAAAATAAAATGAGCAAACTTCAGAGATGGATAATATGCAATGCTCAACGTCAAAAAACATTTGGCATGTAAATAAGGATGATTTTCTGTCAAACAAAAATCCATGCAAAATAATTAAATCTTTAAATTCAAAAAAAATATTTAAGATTTCTTAGTTCAATTTTAATCACCAACATTTCAATTTCTAACTATAGTTAGTTGAATGTTTCTGATTTTGTAGAATAGAATGTACTCTACCAACTCAAAAATGTTTGAGCAATCACAAAAAAAATTGAAAAAAATGATTTTGTGTAGAATTTATGATAACCATTGGTAAGTAAATGATTAACTTCAATTATTTATTTAAATTTTTCCTATAGCGGACATATCTTCTTTTAATTTCATACAATTACAACCAGCATTGGTTATGAAGTATATGGAGAATTTAATTGTAAATAAATGATGACAGTGGCATTTTAACATAACAAGAAGAAAAAAAAGAAGGCAAACTACAGCATCAAAGATTATTGCATGAGAGGAACAATATTTGAAAATCTAGCAGATTGAAAAAACAAATACACCAACTGATGGGGCGGTGGGAGAGTGATAGATAAGACTTATAGTGTTAAAGGGATATTTAAGCTGTTGAGCTACTTTCAGAAGGGCACAGAATTTTTTTTGGTGAGCAGGACAGAAGAGGATGACACATTCTTGAGTATTTTTGGTCCATAAGGGGATTATGAGGCAGTTTGAAGAAGGTGAAGCATTGAATTGGTTAAGGTACTTTTACAGGAGAGTGGCCTGATAAAAATTGAATAACTTCCATAGAATGAGATTAGGATAACCTTGTCAAATATTTATACATGCTGGCTGGGTCACAATTTCCCCTTAGTTTCCTGAGTGGATTAGAATACGGGGGGTTAGGGCTGAGGAGATATAAAAATTTTCAAGTATTATAGACATATTTTCACATTTTTCCTGGTTTTTTAAATGTTTGTAAAGATTATGGCTCCTCTTAATTATTATTCATTCACCAAAATTTATTCATATTATTTGGAATTGTTCCTGTCTATCACTAATCATTTTTGTATATTAGCTATTATAAACTTCTCCTGCTGTATTAAATATTGAGAAAAATGATATATTACAAAAATATTCTGAATGTGAAGATATTATAAGTAAAACTCTCCGTCTATACCTTTATAATAATTTTATTGGGCATCATTGGCTTTTTTTTTTTTTTTTTGGTAAACAAAATTTATATAACAATAATCTGAAAAGTTGAAAACCCCAACTTGAACATTTTATTGGACTGTCTAAAATGTAACTTTGTTTCAATTACTGAGAATGTGATTTCAACATGTTCTCAACAGATAATCATTTACTAATCAGTGAGTGTTCACATGAGCTTCAAGGTGTGTTCAAAGTAAATTAAATACTTCTTGATGATGGTTTCATCACTTCCTCAATGTGTGCTCAAAAAGATATGAATTAGGGTTCAAGGTTGGGGACTTGCTAGCAAGTTTGCCCCCCATATTGTGTGGTGTTTGCTAATTATTATTAATTTCTCTATTTATTAATTTATATTATTTTCTGTTTTATATAATTATTGTCTGAAAGAAGCTTCTGGAGCTTCATTTGGGACATGTTGGTGTTTTTGTTTCTTTTTTGGATTGGAGGATGCACTGCACTCTTTGAAGTGTAGTCTTCTGGAAAGATTGTAGGGGTTGTAGTTGTCTGGAACTTGTTTGGAAGGTAGTGTTTGGGAGAAAGCAGAAGAGGCTGGGATGTAATGTTGAAAGGTGTTCTTAATTATCATTGACATCTTCCAGTGGTATTCAAGCAGTTGCTTTCTCAAAATCTCAAACTCATTCAATGGTCCATGAAGAGCAAAGCCTTTAGCATGTTGGAACACATTATTCTTAGGTTCCATTTCATATATGCATAATCCAGAGTCAATAAAGTTTCCAGAGGCTGGCCAGCTCCAATAGTAGCTTCAGGAGGAGGGGTGCCATCTAAAAAAGAAGAAATTTTTTCAGAAGCTGCTTTTTTGTTGATGAAATTGGATGAAATATTATTTTTCTTACGGATAGGAAGTTCTTCAAAATTATATGCCATAGGAACTTAGACTTCTGAAGTTTTGGAAAGATGTGTTGTAGAAGGATCAGCCAGAGATAAATATTGGTTGTCTTGGTCTTCTTCCAGTGGGTGCTGATAAGGTGAGATAGGATTGAACTCTTCCCAGGGCCTAGCTAGAGAAGTATAATTGTTGTTGTCATGGTTATCCTGTCTGGCTGGATTGTTTTCTGGATCTGGAGAACCAATATTGTAGTAGGAGGGGGCTGAATTTTGTCTTCTGGAGGAATGACTTGGAGAGAAGGAACTGTCAGAGGAGTAGTTGGCCGGAAGAGGGGAGATGTAGTTTATTCTCCTGGATGAAGAAGGTGATTTTGGGTGTTGAGAAGTTTTGGGAGCTCTGGAAGGTCTTCTTGAATTTTGCGAATTTCTGGTGTTATTGATCCTTGAAAATGTTTCTTGCATTGCTCTGGGAGCACAAGGAGGCTCTTGTGAAGAAGTATTGTTGTTTTTTGGGGATTTTTGGTTGTTTTCTTGTTGTTTTTGAAGGTTTTGAGCCTGATTTTTGCTTCCCAGAGAGGTTGGAGGGTGGCCTGGACGTGGTCTAGAAGCCTAGGAGCTGAATTTGAATAGATAAAAGCAGATTCTTGGGAAGTCAAAGGTGGCCATATAGAGAGAGTTCTGGTGACAGATCTCAAGGATCTTCTGGAAGGAACTGAAGACAAAGAAGAAGAAGAAGGACCTTGTTCTGGGGATCTGGTAGGGGATCTCGAGATGTATTTGTGAGAAGGTGAAGGTGTAGGTATAGGGTATTTTATCTCTCTACCACATCTTTTCTTCTTTGAATTGCAAGAGTCACAATCCCTGTTGTGAAGTTTGGCCTCTGGAGTTTGAAGAGTCAATGTGCAGGGTCTGCACATGTTAATGCATTGTTTGCAAGCATTCTCTTTGGGAGAAGTGAAGCAAGGAAGTGTTAAGGGGTCAAAATCAGGGGATTCAAGTTTTGACATGATCTGTGGTGGAATAACAATGATAAGGAGATAGATATAAGAAAGAGTTTGTATTTTTCTATCGGTGATGGGTAGAATATGAAGTGGAAGTTGAATTTCAGCAAGTGGAATGTGGGTGAATATGAATTAGTCGATCCAGACTTTAAGCTGAAAAATGCATCAGGCCATCAAGACTTTAAACAGAAAAATGGCTCTACAGTCTCCCAAGAATATAAAATGAGGATTTTTTAGTCCCCCTAGACTAAAAACTGAGGAATAAGTGTTTTTTTTGGTGTTGGTTTTGAAGATTGGCAGAGGGTATCCACAGGGGGAGCCTCTGAATTTAGTAAAGGCAAGTTTGGGGGTAATTGATGGGCTGGAAGCTTTATTCACAATTACCCCAGAATTTTGGTTTTTTCTCTGTGTCTTAATGTGGTTCATCTCTGGTTCTGGGTCTATTATTTAGGTTTTGAGTTCCCCAAGACTATAAACTGAGGGTTTTTGAGTTCCCCAAGACTATAAAATGAGGATGGTCACCCAAGACTTAAAACTGAAGGTTTTTTGGTGGCTACATCCTATAGAGGGTGTTCCAATATTTTCTTTTCTAAATCAAACTCAAGCACTAGTGGAATTACAGACGGGTAACAAGAGAGGTGGCAAAATGTTCAGAATTGGCCTTTAATTGTTGGATGAGGCTCCTTCTATTATCAATGTCTTGTTAGTCCTTGGAAGGAGTTGATTTGAAGTAAGAGAGGAGGAGTTTTCTATTTTTTTGGGTGTGATGTTGGAATTTTTTCATGACAATAGGTATTGTATTTGGGGGTGGTGTTTCAATGGTCCCCACATTGTCATCATCATCAATGACAAGTGGAGGAGAGACTGAGGAAAATGATCAGTCTATTTTGGTATGGGGTGATGGAATTTTTTATTCTGGTGAATCAGGGTGATGAGATGAAGAAGAGGCTTTTGGAGTTACAGGTTTTCTTCTGGATGAAAGAAGTTTTTTGATTATTCTTCGAATGATGATAGAGGGTCTGGATCTTTGTGTGGAAGAGGATGGGCCAGGCTGAGTGTAGGAAGAAGCTTAAGATGATAATGGGACAGGTCTGTGGAATTATTTCTTTCTGGAGTGGAAATCATCACAAGAGGTCCTATAGATATGAAGAGGTCCAGTCATTTCACAGATGAGGTTTTTGTCAATGCATTACTGGAAAGGGCCCAGGTCAGAGGCAGGTCTGGAGAGGTGTTTGTACATAGTTTTTAGTGGATGAATAATGTGGAAATTCTTGATTAGAGGGAGGATGTGGTGTTCCAAATCTTGGTACGCCTTTGGAGTGCCTATTTGGAGGTATTTGTATGTAGAGTATAGTTGGGGGTATGGTGTTTTGTTAGTTTTTAGATGTTTAGTTGTGTTTATTTTGGCTTAAGCTAGTGTCACTTATTATGTCTTATATTAACCCACTTTCTTTTCTCATCATTTTGGTATTTGTTGTGTGTGATTAGCTTGTTTCTACGTGTAGTTACTGCTGTTTTGTTTTTTTGGAGGGTGTTTTGAGTGTTTTTGGGCGTTTAAGGGCCTAAAAGCGGCCCTCTGGCCTCTATGTGGCTGTCCCTACCTTGGACGCCCTTCCCGCCTGCGCGCATGGAAGCCTCTAGAGGTATTTTTATGCATTTAGAAGGGTAGGAGAGCTGTATTTGGCTGGAAAAAGGCAAGGGTGGTCTGTGTGTGAAATAGTTAATCAATTTCAAGGACATTCTAGTTTATCATCAACCATCTGGTATACCTGAAATCTCTATGCTTCACTCTTTTGTGTGTTTTGTGGCATATTTTGGCTGGGTTGTGAAAAGTTTAGTTCTTACTTGACCTCAACTGTTGTCGCTGTTTTCTCTGTTATATTCTTGAAAGCTATATCAAGTATTATTGCTGTCACTGGTGTAGCTTTTCAACCTACATCAAGTATCATTTCTTTCTCTGGTGTGGACATTGGTCTACATTTCAGCTCTTTGGTCTGGTGATCTGTCTGGTGACTGATTTCTTGGCTTATCTAGAAGTCAAGTGTGTTGAAAAGATGTTTTAGAAACTAATATTCAATTTACTTTAGCAGGTAAATCTCACTTTATTTTTCCAAAGGGACAGGGGATTTTCTCTCCAGTTTTTCTCCAACTCCCTTGTTCAAGGCCTATAGCTAGAACTATAGGATTGTCTACAGTGTGGTGTAGATAATAGAGAAAAAATCAATTGATTTTGATTGGGTTAATATATATCACCATAGGAACATATGGAACTGATATTATAATTGATCAAATTCAAATTTGAAGAGGCTTGAGTCAAGGAAGATAACCAAAAAGGACATCCCTCAATATCATTTTTGGAGATACAATCTTCTCAATAAAATTTTTTTCAGGATTAACATAAGCTTTCTCTTCAAATATAGATTCTATATCTTTAAAGTTTTAGCATAAAAAATCAAGTTTATCATCTATATATATAATGAACTTACTGATAAAAACATCAGTAATACTATAACTAGGGGAAGATGAGACTGTCTTAGTGTTTTTTTTTCTTGATCATTCTTGAAATATTCTGGAATCTGTTTTGGTAAAGGACCAATTTTTTACCTTTTTTTATTTCTTAATTTTTTGGCCATTAGAAGATAGTTATTAGCTTTATATGCAGAGGGCTTTCCTTTCCTAGTAGCATTCTCAGTAACAAAACAACATTCATAATTAGTTTTAGTTCTTAGCCAATTGATAAGTATAAGGAGATCATTTACTTAGCTGAATGGTCTTTATCTCTTAGCTAGAAGGAAAAAAGAGGAAGTAGTTGAATATGAAGACAAACTGGGGGAAAGTTTCATTTGAGAAGATATGTGACAATGAGACATTTTAAGATTTTTAATGATGAAAAGAAGTAGAAATCATCTGATGAGATGAGGAGAGATCTGAATGGATAGAAAGAATGGACAGGATAGGATGAGGGTGGTAGTATTCAGTTAGGTAGGGAAATATCCAGAAAGTTTTGCAAGATGTGGTTATGAAAAATTGAGTAGAAAAATATTGGAGAAGATGTTAAATTTAACGCATAAAATGTGTAATAATATATTTAATTTCAAAAATAATTGAAGATAATTTGAGTATAAGGATTTTTCTCCACAATTAATTTAATTGTGGATTGCTTAACTATCACAACACAATATAGGGGATGGACTTGCTAGCAAGTCCTCAACCTGAACTCAGATGGAACTCAGATGGAACTCAGATGGAACTCAGATGGAACTCAGACTGAACTCATACTGAACCCATACTGAACTCTACTTGAACAACCACCTAATACTGTTCTGCTGAGTGGTGTTCATCCCTGATTGTATGATTCCTTTATCAATAGCTCAATGTGTTTTCAATCTATGGTGAGCTTGGGCCCAAAGTTCTGGACTTGCTAGCAAGTCCACCCCCCATATTGTGTGGTGTATGATACCCCCTTTTATCATATGAAATTAAATTAAATAAAAAAAAGATAAAATAAAGTAAAATCAAATAAATTAAATTAAATTAAATTAAACTCAATTAAATTAAAATTAAATTAAATTAAGTAAAATAAAATGAAATAGAATAGTATAGTATAGAAATGAATAGAATAGAATAGAATTCAGTTAATTAAAGTGAGTGAAATGAAATTTAATTAGGTTATGGTTAAATAAAAAAAGCAGGCAATATATATTTGATTTAAAATAATTTTATTCCAAAAATTAATCAGTTTAATTAAATAAATTTCATCTCAAAAAATTCTTTTACTTGATTTAATTAAATGATTTGAGTTTAAGTAAAGTTAAAAGTAATGAAACTTTAATTAAGTTAAATTGAAAGGAATTAATATAATATACTGAAGTTAAAAATAAATTAAATTAAATTAAGCATAGTTTAAATGTTAATAAATTTATTTATAAATATAAAACCAAAAGGATTAAAATTAAGAGAATGAAATAAAATGAAATGTAATCAAGAAGCAGAAAATTTAAAAAATTCAAGAGCTCAACACAACTTCTTAGTAACTAAAATTTGAATTTTGTAGTTTGTTTCAAGGTAATTTTCTTTATACCTATTATAATGTACTTAAATTAGATTAAAAATTTAATATATTTAAAGAAAACTATCATAGCATTCTTTATTTTTTTTACTTCTTCTACAGTTTTTACAGAATTGAAGCACTCTTTGATAAGATCAATTTTGTTATGATTGTTCAAACTGATGCTTAAGTTTCAATTTTTCCAATTTAAGTATATGCTCCATCTCTTTCTCTTCTTTGTTTGAATTTTCAATATATACTGTCAAGGGGTCCTAATGGTCTAGAAGATTTTAACAGAGGTCCAACGGCAGTGATGGGTGGATATTCAAGGATTTCAAAGTAAAGGTACATAGAGGATTATCCTTTTGTTTTATTACTCAATGAAAAGGTAAAATTTTTAATTATTATTATACCTAAATGGATTAGAATTATGCAGATGTAAATACTAAAGCAATAAGTAGTAGTAATAAAGATATTATTTGGTAGTAATTAAATAGATTTTTCTGTAATTAAAAGATGCTTCAAAACAACCAAAATGGGAGGCCTTATATAGGCAAGAGGGAGAGAAGACATGGAGCTAATAATCCTATATACAGGAGTATGAGAGAAAAAGAAAATTCCAGAATAATATATTGCAAATATTAAGGCTCTTCTATAAAGAGTGTATTAATCTAATGTATTTACTGTATATGTCAAATTATTTGATTTATTTCAAAGTTTCTGTAAATGTCACTTTTAAATAAATAATTTGAATTTTTTTATTTTATTTTATTTTAGTATTAATTTTTAATTCTTTTAACCTGTCATTGAGCACAGTTTTAGGGAATTAAAAATATAAGGGTCATTAATATTAATTTTAAATATTTACTAAATTTACTTATTGTAATTAGTTAATTTATTACAAGTAATTTGAAAGTAAATATACTATAATTAATGATAAAATAAGAAATAAAAAAGGTGTGGCTTCATCCCAGTAAATAATTAATTATTTCACTGGGTAAGTCTAGCAGCCTGGCTGAAATATACAGTGAGCTTAAAGCTTTGTTTCTCTAAGTCTTGGTTCCTATTTTCCTTTCTTAAAGTTTGCTCATACATTCTGTCCTCCCTCCTTAATTTTTTCTTGTATGTCTGCTTTTCAAAGTTAAGTGTTTTGTGCCCCAATTGGAATTTTTCCGAAATGTGTTCTAAATAATAAGATATATTGATACAATTATGTTAAATGTTAAATATTTAAGTTCAAAGTTAACTGGATCCCTATTCTCAACACATTCTTTATTAGCAAATAAATATGTTTTTGAGTTACTTTCTCTCTTGTTCTTACTTTGAATCTAGATATTCAGTGAAGTTGAACCTTTTTGTTTGGTTTGAGTGTTCGAAGGGTATTGAATTCTAATTTTTCATTTTCACTTTCATCAGATTGTGTTAATTGTGGAGCCTGAGTTTGTGGATTAGTATTTTATGTTTGATTAGCCAGCATGTTCAACAAAGTGAATGATTGGTGGAACTTACCAGATTTGTATTGTCTTGATCTACATTCAGCAATCCTACAGTAGCATCGTCATCAGAGCTCATTGATTCCAAAAGTGGATTGATTGATGACAACAAAATATTTGTGCTGTCTTCATTTTCAGAAGCTGTGTCTTAAGCATGCAACGTATTCTCAGGATTAATATCTGCTCACTCTCCAAATATAAAATCTATCTCCCCATAAGATGGACAATTAAGATCTATCTTCTCTTCTACAGATTTGAGTCCTTTCTCAATGTCATCATCATTGGCATCAAACCCAATTGAGGAAGTCATTTTTGCAGGTTTATATTGAGCTTGGTAGTATTTTAATCATTTTCTCATTTGCTTTGGAGTCAGTTGAATTCATTCTTGGTCATGTTTATCAACTTATTGGCCCTGAGAAGATACCCATTTACTCTTGAGGCAGGAGGTTACCCAACACTAGTGGCTTTCTCAGTTCCAAAACAAGAATCATACTTAGTTTTTGATTTGAGCAAGTTAATAAGGATGAGATAGTCATCCTTCTTCAGTTGAGCTCTCTTTAATTTATCAGCGGACTTTGAAGATGAACAAGTGTTTGGATTTGAAGAAATCCTGTATGTGGTCTGTTTTGAGATGGATTTCATGAACTAGACATTATGAGGTGAAAAATTGAGAGTGGAACACTATGTTGGTGGGCAAAGGATGCGCATATAGCCTAGGTAAGAAGACTGGGCAAGCAAGGGGGTGGTAAATGGCCAAGTTGTAGTTAAGAAAAATCAAAAAAAAAATGGCAGATTAGGGTAGAACTATTAATTTAATAGGGGGTATCAGTTCTGGCAAATCCGCACTTAACTTAAGTGTGGATTTCAAACCAAATCAGCACTTAAATTTTGCAAAAAAGTCACTTATTTCAAAAATGGGTGTCAGTTCTGACCTCAAATCAGCACTTTTTTTGTGATTTTTTTTTCAAAACCACATGTTGGCCACATCATCCCTTTCTTTCCCATACCATTTTGAACTCTCCAAATGTCCTCTTTATGTACTTCATTCACTTGGGTTGGTATTTTGGTTTGTTGCATATTCATTTTTTTTTGGAATTTACGGTGAAAAATTTTTTTTTGGATGGCTCATTGGTTTTCTTTCACCAGCTCAACATGAAATCGCATATTTTCTGAAATCGCAAATTTTGTCAGTGATTTTTTTTTTCATTCATCCCTCATATCCTTTTCCTATTCTCCTCCAACATCCCTCAAACAATTTGGTTTCATTCATTTTGTCATCTCATCTCTCCAGGTAAGTCACTTAATTCTTTTTTTTTGATTTTTTGATTACTAATTATAATTTTTTTTGTTTTTTTCTGTTTATTTTATTTTTTTTATCTAAATTTTTTTGTAAGTGGTTATTTTGGATTTCAATGGTATAATTAACCTTTTTTTTCTCTCCCTCTTTACTTTCTTTTTTAGCTCCATCACCCTACTCTTCATCCCTCCTTGGCATGGTCATTATCCCCCCTTTCCCTTATTTCATTTTTTCTTGGCTCCATTTCATTGAAACAAATACATTGCAAATTCTTTATGCATTTCACTTACTCCATATTCAATTTCCCCACAATTCCAACATCAATCTTTCTTACTCTATTTTTCCTACTTTTCAATCAAGGTAAGTTTTATCTCCTTTTTTTCATGCCTATATGATATCTCATTCCTTTTATGAAAACTTCATACTTAAATATATGTATGACTCTTATCTGGATAACAGTGAACTTATAAAACTCCTTTTGATCTCATCTTCATTACCACTTTTCAAGTTTTTGTAAAATTTTGAAAATCAGACTCGGAATTAGGGTTAGGTTTATTCAAATCTAATGTTCTTTTTACTGAAGATTCTCCTGAAGGCTACCTTTCATTTCCCACAAACAGATTTGAATTTGATTCAGTGGTTGCTGAGATATTGACCGTTAAAGTTGAGCCTTTTTTTTCCCCATTTAAATTTTTATTTCATTTTTTATGTAACAAATTAGGGTTAGGTTTATTTAAATCACATGTCCTTTAACTGAAGATTCTACTAAAGCATATCTTTCATTTCCGTCAAACAGGTTTGAATTAGGTTCAGTGGTTGCTGAGATTTTGACCTTTGAAGTTGAGCCTTTTTTCTAAATTTCACTTGTCTTATTTCACATTTTTATATTGCATATTTTGAGGATAAGGATTCTGAAACTCTTATATGATTATTATCTAGGCATTTTAATTATATAGGCATATATTCGTTGCTCAAGAATATCACTAAAGCTCAAAAAGATGAAGATTTTTGCTTATGGGACACTCTACCTTCCTTTAACTCTTTTCTTGCTCTTCAACTCAAAAAGCACTGTAATAAAGCATTTGAAAAAAATCTTTAACTTGTAACCAAAGTTGGAATACCGAATTGGTGTGACTCCAAATGGGAAGATATCAGCCACGAATATCTTTTATTTTCTAATGTTATTATCACTCATTCTGGATTTCACAATAAAATTCACACCAATACCAAGGACACCAATTTTCTTACTTTTGGTATATTCTCATATATCAAACTGATTACTGGCCAACCAATACCATCTCCAGCTAAAATCAAATGACATGGTTTATATTTTCCAGACCACTGGTGCATCATTGATTTTGGTTTGGGAAATGGTATCATCAAAACTATTTGGAATTCTTCTAAGGATAATCATCAAACGACCAAAGCTCCTCCTGGTTTGGAATCCTGTCAAGATTTAACACATTTTGGTTGCTCATTTCAAATCAGTCATAAGTTGATTCAAAGAATCAATAAGGTAATGAAAGAAGGTAAAGTTAATCGATTTAAAAAAACTTTATTTAGATCCAAAAAGTATGGGGATTAGAGTTGTCATCGAAAATTTTATATTTTTTCGTAAATTTTTAATAAATATTTTTTATGTATCAATTTCCTCAACTAAAGTAATGGGCCCACGACCTTGTGTTGTATAAATGGTAATCATGATAACATTTATTTGTTTCATGGGGTTCCTCTAGCCTATACCTGTGGAAAGTCCCAAACTTTTGTTTCTAGACTTGGTCTGCATTTTGGCTTGAGGGATTGTCATTACTTTAAACTAGGGAAAGTGATATATATTAGATATTTATTTAATAATTTATGTAATTATATTAAATTTAGATGACTTCCACCACTTACTTCAATAAAATTCAGGGGGGGGTATTGCCAAATTTTCAAATCTGACATGTGAAATTGATGACTTAGAAAAATTTTGGTGATATCCACCCCTTGCTTCAATAAAATGCAGGGGAGAGTATTGCCAATTTTTTAAAACAGATATAGAATTTTTATGACTTGTAAAAATTTTGGTGAAAATTTTTGACGAGAATGTGAAAGTCATTGTTTCCACCTTGAGCAGGTTTCTGGCTCAAAGGAATAGCAGTACCATCAACAAAACCAATACATCCTGGGAAGCCCTCTGCTTGCATAACCTGAGATGATTCAAGTTGCTCTTCTTTTGTTGGCCAGGTGAGAAGTTGAGATTACAAGGAGTTGATGGCAGTGATACATTGTTTGGTATAAGTGTTAACTGAACCATACCCTAAATCAAAGACATTTTCTAAACGTTTCAAAGCGGCTCCATTACCATTTGAACCCAAATGACATAGTATGATGGCCAATTGAATTGAAGGATGTTGTTGTTCTTTTTGAGAATTATTGTGAAATATGGGATGATCCTGAATAAGCTCAAGCAATTTAAGGAAACATTCCTGAGAAGTCCTGAACAGCTGTCTAAAACTGGGTGTAGATAGTTTAAGAAGTGTTTGGATGGTGTATTTGGGGGTATGAAGTACTTGAGGCTTTCTGGGAAGAAGGTAATGTTTCGTGGCCATTTTTGATAAAAAGACAAAATCTTCTTCTAGATCAGAATCAGAATTGCAATCAGAGTCCAAGAGCAGTTCAAGAGCCATGAAAGTCATTGCTTCATGTAATTTATCACAATTTGAAAGTGAGGAAGGCATAACTCTTATATGATATGATATGAAGATGTAAGTGATGTACGATGTTTTGAGTTATGAAGTGTTATGCTGCGGAGTGCTGCGTATGAATGGGATGATGCTGACAAATCAGTGAAATGGGACTAGATGGTGAAATCAGCACTTTTGGTTTAGAAAGTGCGGATTTGAGTGAAATAAGTGACTTATTTCATTTTGAAATCCACCAGTATTGGGGCTAGTGTGTTTTGGAAATCCGCACTTATTTAAGTGCGGATTTGTAAGTGCGGATTTGCCAGAACTGACACCCCCTAATGGCAGAAGGGTATATTTCACTTTGGGCATAGTGTGGTTTTTTTAATGTTGCAACAGCCGGAAAATCAAAAATCCCTCCTATTTATCGTCAACTTCATTGATTTCACCTCCTCATAGATCCCACCCATTCCAACTCCCTCATCAATCCCACCCATCCCACCTCCCTCATTAACCCATCCCACCTCCCTCATCAACCCCACCCATTCCACCTCCCTCATCAATCCCACCGATTCCACCTTTCTAATCGATCCCATACTAAGCCAAAAAAAAAAGTAGGGGGAGCTTTAAATTTATGGGAGAATGATACATAAAAACAAAAATGAAAGCGATTACTGCAAAATTGACCTCTAGATGTCAAAATCCTTTCACTACCAACACCATTCGTTACGCCACAAGGCTTAACAAATGCGTAACAGTTGTGTAACGGTTGCATAATAAATACATAACAATCTTTATGTCCCCCACCAATCAATAATAATTGTTATGTATTTGTTACACAACCGTTACGCAACTATTACGCCGTGTGGCGTAACAAACAAATTTGGTAGTGTTTTGTGGCTCAATTTTTGACCTGTCAAAATAATTTTGCAAATATTTGTTTCAGTCTCAAAAATCGCGGATGTAACATCATCTATAAAGAAAGAAACTAAAATAGAATATTCAGAGATATGTCAGACTAATCACGTATTTTCACACCATTGAAGACACCCTCTACTCTCCTCTTGTACAGCTATTTGGGAAAAGCTTGCGGTGTTTTTGCCTTCCACTCCCCGCCAAAAACATGAGTTTAAGCCGCTTTTGGCGGGGGATGGGGGGCGAAAAAAGAGCAAGGTTTTCCCGAACAGCTGTATATCATTTCAGGGATTTGTTTCAATCAATTCCCAGTCGAATTTACTTCGGAGGCTTCTCATTTATTGAAGCAAAAATAATCCCAATAAACGTACTCTTTTTGTATCCTTACATCATCGTGGCTATTTAAGTGTGTTGGCTGATTGAGGTATTTAACACTTCAAAATGTACCTCATAATTTCAATGATTCTTTTCCTTCAGCATTGAGGTCCTCCAGGCAAGCACTTGCACATTGGAAAGTTATAGGCATTTTATGCTCGCTTCACTCGTTCTAACATACTATGGATAGCATATGCACCAGGAAAGATTTTTTGGCACAAGTGCCAGCTTTTTGTTTCTGGTGATAGTTACATAATAAATTCGGAAAACCAATTTCAAAAATGTTCTTTAATTCGTGTGTCGGAGAAATTTACTTCCGCGATCATGAAGACATTGGAAATGCTAATTTTGACATACAAAGTAACCTTCTATAGCCGCGTCAACACGCTTACGAGTCAGATACAACGGAAGTAAGGTGAAAAAACTTAGATGATCATTAAAGAACGGAGAAGTATTTTGAGCTCGTAGCTGAGCTTGAAGTCCATTAAATTTTAAGGATATGTAACATCTGATTACTAAATTGCTCTCGATAGTATGATTCATGAATGCGTATACTTGGCAGCTTACAAGCGGTGATGACGTTGTCATTTCTTCATATAATCATCGATATTACTTGTCCAGTTTTGTTGTCAATTATATATTCACATATATTAAGATTTCTCATTGATGTTACACCATTCTGGAAAGTGGTGTTAGTTTTTGAGTCTTTAAGAATTCTTGTCTTCAAGAAATTCCCAGCTTCATGCTATCAGCAGTGTATTATTCGCTACTTTACGACACACTTGTTCCCTACTGCTTTCCCACTGATCAATTTTAGGTGAGTTCACGTAGTGTTTCGTAATAGCCTTCCGAGAAAACAGACAGCCAAGTCACAAATGCTTGAGGAATTTTGGAACAAAAAATTAAGGCTACACTCAAGAAAAAATGATTTTCCTATTTAAAATGGGGTACCCCCGACCTATCCCAGTCCCTTTTCAATAGGCAAATCATTTTTTGGTGAGAACAACATTAATTTTTTTGTCAAAAATTCCGCAAGCTTTTGTGATTTGCCGTAGAAACTTTTGACGGAGAAGCGATGTGTGTCATAGCTCATTAATATAATTCGTTTTTATATATACGCACTCCTCCCTCTTTCAGTTTTGTTTTGTTTTTCATTACTCACAAACATTAAAGACGATTTCCAATGTCATCAGGTCATTTTTCGACTTTGAAGCGTGAGCGAAGTACGTTGAATGGAAATACTCAAAATGTCGAGTCCATCGTAGATAAGGGTTCAAGTGGTACTACGTCAAGAATAATGCCAACTTCACACCAAGAGCAGATAGCCTATAAATTGGAGGATAATAAAAGTAATTTTTCATATAAAACAGCATTATGTATCTCTCTTTTCCTTCTTAATATCTAATAAATAACAGTTTTGAAATATTCTAAAGTAATAGTTGATATCATTACTTGAGTTGAATGTTTTGGATCAGCCATTTATTTTTCCGGATTTTCGTAAACTAACTGATAGAAAATTCTTGCTTTCCAGATATCTTCTCTTTACCCTATCCATCACTATCTAATCTAGAGACCTATACACCGCCCAACTCTTCTCGAAGTCATTGGAAGTCTTTCGATGACAAAACGATGGTGAACCCTTCTTCACAACATTCAGTTTTCAGGACCAGCACAACAGCTTCTCCATCATCTCCCAAATCGCCTCCCGCTCTTCCTTTACCGCTATGCGACGCTGCCTTTCCCACCAACTTGCCGTGCATTCCACATCAACAGTGGAGTAGATTCAAGATTCGCCTTTGTCAGTCACCTAGAGCATTAATTACAAGGAAAACATTGAGTAGTCTTTCTAAAACGTCGATTCCCCCCAAAAGTAAAAATTTGCAAAAGCATTAAATGGATCATATGGAGTGCTAGGTTATTCGGAAATCATAAAAGTTGTAAAATATCGTGTCAATTTTGGGACATCCTTTTTCATTCTTTACATTTTTGAAGTGGAAGTAGGATTCTCTTGAGAAGATTACACAAGGGGAAAAAATGGTGAACCAGACGTCTGGTTCAGTTTTTGGTTTCAGGGTTGACTTATGGGTGTGATTCAGGGAGTGACTTTTTTAAGCCCAGGGCATGACTTCAGTAGTTACTTCTTCCTAGATCCCTTTTTATGTTTGTCTGTCGTTATCATCTTCCTTTCATTCCACTTCTAAACCCCATATGTTCATCCTCCTTTACCTCATTGTTCATAAGCATTTTCTTGTTATATTGGTTACTCGTTTCCTATGTATTTTCTTTAGTACCCTCTTCTGGCAGTTTAATTTTCTTTATTTTTCTTAGTAAATGTGTGTTTTTAGTTTTACTTTCACTTTCTACATTTCCCCTCCACACATCTTGTTTTTGTGAGTAATGACAGATGCTCGCATATTAATTCTCATTTCTCTCTAGCAGATTTTTCACACCTGTCTCATCCCTTTTCCCTCCTTCACTCCTTACAACACATGTACCTCCCTTCTCATATAACTTTGCTCTTCTCCTCTTCCTCAGCCACTTTCTCCCCTCCCTTTCTACATACTCCTGTTTCCCTCCCTTCTCTGTCCTTTTACTTCCCATCCCTCTCCCTTCCCTCCCAATCTTTTCCCTTCCATACCCTTTCCCCTCAAAATTTTCCTGCTTCTTTCCCCTCTCTATCCTCCCATATCCTTCCCCCTCCCTTCCCAATCCTCTTATTTCCTTCCCCCACCCCTCCCAATCCTCTCTCCCTTCCCTACCCCCCTCTCCTACCCATCCTCTCATTTCCGTACCCCTCCTCTCCCTTTCCCTCCCAATCCTCTCTCTTCCATCCCTCTCCCCTCTAAATGCTCTCGCCTCCATCCTTCTCCCCTCCAAATGCTTTCGCTAACATCCCCCTCCCCTCCCAATACTCTCGCTTCCATACCCTCTCCCCTCCAAATCCTTTTGCTTCCATCCCTCTCCCCTCCTAATCCTCTCTCTTTCATTCCCTTCTCTTCCCAATTCTCTTGCTTCCATTCCCCTCCTGTAACCATCTCTCCCCATCCTCTTGCTTCACTTTCCCCTCTTCTCCCCTCCCCTCTCTTTTCCACCCTATTTCTTTTGCTTCCTACCCCTAAAGTTATCTTTCAACTCATAACCTCATAAACTTAAAAAAATAAAGTATGAAATAACCAAAATTACAATAAAATAAACAAATTTTTTATATTATAACTAGCTAAAGAAATAATAACTACCCAAAATTAAACTCAAGAACTAATCACAATACCTATACATGAGCCACAAAAAACTAACAATAAGATAATTGAACCAAAAATTTAATAAAAAACATAATTTCAAACTAAAAAAACTATTAAATACTTTAATTAATTTTAAAAAAATACTTTTTAAGACCCTAAATGACTTAGAGATTACTTACACTATTAGCTAGCTCATAAGTACAACAATGAGATGGTCAGTTAAACTATAGCCATAAAAAAATTACTTCAATGAAATCAAACTGGTTAGTTTAATGTTAAAAAAATAATGTGAAATTACATTTTTAGCATTTTTAATCACTCCCAAGTTTAAAAAATTAATTATCCAGTAGCTATGTATGCACCAAAAATATCATTGATAAATAAATAGGTAATATTATCTAGGAAGTATCATAGTTTAAAATTAAAAAAAATTCAAAATAAGTAACTTGATGTCCAAATTATCAAATAGTGAAATGCAATCAATATTTTAATTGTTTGCTTGTATTTTATTTTTTTGCTTCTCTTTTTTTCATTTTTATTTTCATTTTCATTTATTTATTTATTTTTGGAGTCAGAAATTTCTTTTCATATACTCTTTTTTTATTTCTTATGTCTTATTTATGAGATTTATAAAATTTAATAGTTGATTGGAGTTCTTATCTCATAAAAAATTTGGAGGGCTAATTATTTTAATGCTAATTTTTCTTACATATTTCTGAAAGTGGCATGGGCTCTTAACCTGAGACATTTTGGTATCTTTCTCATAGAAAAGCAAAAAATGAACTACCCTAGGACCTAAATATCTCATAATAGAAGGCAACAGAATTCAAAATGATTTAAATTATGATTATATAATAATTGATTGTTTCCAAAAAAATTATGATGTGATATGATATAGCATCTAATAATGTTAAAATTTAAAATAATAGAATAGATATTATTTTATTATGTTGGGTAAATATAGATAAACAAGAGTTCCACATTGAGTAAGCCTAGATATCTGTATCATAAATACTTTTAGATTAAATATATTAAATTAATTTCTTTCTGTTTTATTTTTTTCAATATTAATATATTGTGTTTAAAGAGGTAATTTATAATTTTAATACATTTAAAATTAAAAAAATAACTTTAAATAGGAATTCTAAATAAATAAAATCATTACCTAAAGTGAGGGAACCCTAAAACTGAAAAATGGGAGGAAAAAGCTTGTTGGCTATCCAGCTATCTTGTATAGAAAATATAATTTTAGGTATTCATGGATTTTCTTTTTACTTCCTCATATTATCTGTAACTGAAAAGTGTTAAAATTCAAATCACCACAATAAATGAGAGCTTAAATATTTACTCTCAATAATAAAACATATAAAATGGATACATTAAGTTTAATAAAATCTTGCATTTTCATTGATGCATTTTAAGATTTATTTCAAAACCTCATAGAATAAGTTTTCTATTCCTTTTTGAATTAAAATAATAGGCCTTTTAAGATAAAATAAAAAATTTATAATTGGTTTTGAATCTTAAGAATTTGATTTTGAGACATTCTCCACATACCAAAATATTTTTGTGGCAATGGATGTTAATTAATTCATCTAGTAGGAATTCACTTTTCCCCAAACCTTGAATAAGCTATTCTCTCCAGGAAAGAAAAATGGAACCTGCTAGCAGCTGCCTCCTCCTAATTGAGCTACCATAATTCAGTCAAGCATGGTAAACAACTAGTAGGTGTCTGCTGTTTTTTCTGGTGTCTGGGTGTCAAGGAGTGCTTTAGGATTTGGGCAATAAACAGGTGATTGGAGATATTTGTTTTATAATTTACTCACAATAGTAGCACAGACAGCAAAAATATTTAATTACCAAGTAATAAATATTTATAAATATTTAGAAGGTATAGTTACTATCAAAACTTCAAATGTGAAGATTGAAGTAGAAATAACCTAAGATTTCAAATAACGCAGTAGATTCTATATATAGAATTTTTAATCATTAAAAAATTTAAAGTCCCTATTCTGTAAATACAAATAAAATGTGTAATAACTCTCTAAATTACAGGTACACTCCACATGTAATCTTAAATTATAATCTTTTTCCCATTTTAGATATTAATGACTGAAATGATATTTTTGTGCATAATTTGTTTCAATTAAGACATATTATATTTGAGTGAAGTAAACCATCATAAAGCATAGTAACATAAGTAAAATATCTTTTATAATTTATGTTCCTTTAATAATATGGTAAGCTGAAAAAGGGTGTAAAACTGTCTGAATAATTCAATAAAATTACTTATTTTTTTTCTAATTAAATATAATAACATCTGGCTACTTCATTGGGAATTTAAGTTTATTCAGCTTTTTCTGTTCAATTTTCAAGCAAAAAAAGAAATATACATATATTTCAATAAATACATTAAATTATATAATATAAAATAAGATAAATTTAATTAAATAGGGGATATTTGAATAAAAAAATCTAAGATAATGGAGAAATCTTAAAATGCACAAATTTACAAAAAAACCTGATTTGGTGATCTTTTGGATACTTGCTATTTATTCTCAAAATATAGCATAAAAGAAATTAAAATAAAAGTGAGAGTAACATAACCCCAAACAAAAGGTGGGAGCTTTATACCAAGTCTAAAACTAAATTGAACTAGTCTGATTGATTTCAGTTTCAGAATTTCTGAAAAGTCACCTTAATATTTTGTGGTGAATGTGGTATAATAATACTAAGAAAATTTCGTAATACTATATTAAATAATACACAAAGCACTTACTGATAAATGATTTTGAATTTAATTAGGGTTGAATGAGAAAAACCTGTGAAATGACTGAATTGTGAATTGAAATTGACTACAGTTATTTTGTTACATATAAGCACTGAAGAAGAAGTTACTGAATAGTTACTGAGAAGTTACTGACTGGTTACTAAGAAGTGAATGACTGGTTACTGAGAAGTGACTGACTGGTTACTGAGAAGTGACTGACTGGTTACTAAGAATTGACTGACTGGTTACTGAGAAGTGACTGTCTGGTTACTGAGAAGTGACTGACTGGTTACTGAGAAGTGACTGACTGGTTAATGAGAAGTGAATAACTGGTTATTGAGAAGTTAATAACTGGTTACTGAGAAGTGACTGACTGGTTACTGATAAGTGACTGACTGGTTACTGAGAATTGACTGAATAATTAATGAGAAGTGACTTACTGGTTAATGAAAAGTAAATGACTTGTTAATGAGAAGTAACTTCCAGTTTATAATGATAAATAAACAACTTTTTACTGATAAATAGCTGAATTTTTACTGATAAAAACTGAATTTTTACTGAGAAGTAATTAACTATTTAATTAGAAGTGACAGACTGGTAACTGATTTGGGAAAGAGTGGCAACTGAGAAGTGACTGGTGTCAAAAAATAGAGAATCATATGGAGGCATGCACCTATATATATTATAAAGTTTAGAAGAAGGGAAAATGATTCTTCTCAGAGGTAGTATATCAGATGATCAAGCATATTATACTAAAAAAATTTGGGTGGAATTCTCACTCAAGAACCATCCTTATTTTTGCAATTAATTCCATTAAAAACTTTGAAAAAAATAGCAAACAGACCATTTACTTTTAAATACCATCAAGGTTGAAAACATCTTTTTCAGCTTGACTCCCCTACTTCTCATCAATATTTATCTTCATTCCCTTTCTTAGTTTTATTTAACTTTTATTTGTATTACGGTTTCACTTTATTACACTTATGGCACCTTTAAATAAATAACAAATGTTGGTGTGTCTTTGTTCTTAGTAAAAAATAATATTTCTGAGCCTATTTTGATGTAGTTAGATATAGAAACTTCCTTTATTTTTTTTAAGACATAGAAGAAGCATTGAATCAAGGTCAATTTTTTCAAAAAAATAACTCTGTTAAGTAATCTTACTGTAGCTCTTAAGAATTGGTGCAAATTTCAGCAGTTGAGCACCCAAATCCTAACATGATGAGAGATGTTGGCATTAAAGAGAAATTATTCACACCTTTATTAGCTTTTATCTCTTACAAGACATAACACAAAAAATTTATTTGTGTTTCCTAAGCTAGCTAATAAGATTAACTTAATTTTTCATTTCACAATGTTACCAGATTAATAAAATCAGAAGATTGAAGTATAATTTCTTTCCTAAACAACCTTATAAAATCCTTAAAGCCATTAAGTCTTGGCCCAAAAATAATGTTCTTCAACTTGAATCTCAAAAGTATCCTAGAAAAATAATTTAAAAAACTTATAAAAGAATTGAGCATTTGATGGGGTGAATTCATAATATCAATGGATCATCAATAAGTGGAAGTCAAATACAAGGATTACACTCTTGAAGATATTTGCAAAGTAAATGGCATTCAAAGTTTTGTGGTGTATTTTTCCTGGTGTTTTCAATTTCGAATGGAACAAAGTGCAAACATCAGGGTGAAATTTTCACTGAGAAAATCACCTTAATGTTCATTGTGTGATTCTCTGCATTGGAAAAAAATTTAAGTAACTTGATATATTGTATATTTTAATTTTAACTGGAGGTATTTTGACAGTCAATTTATCAGCCCCATTCCCAGTTACAATTAAAACTCCAGAAGAATTTCCTCTGTTTGTATCAGCTGAGTGATCACAAAAAAGTGACAAATTATTGACTCAGGGTGAGCAAGATGGTACTGAAAATTTTCTAAGGACTCACTGATGCTAAAAAATCACATAATTTTTGTTCTCCAACTAAGATTCAAATATTGTTTGGTTTTTCTTTAAACCAATTTCATTAAAGCTCCATCCTTCATCTTCATTTTCATCATCACTGAGTCATTTTGTGTTCAATTTTTTTTGAGTAGGGTTCAATTTTGTGGAGTTTCTAGAAGTTCTGCTTACAATATTGTGTGGAGTATTGCTATGACAAATTTTTTTGCCATATGGAACATCAATAACACAAAAGTTGTATAATTGTTGTACCATTGTTTTCAAAGGGTCCTATTTGTCAGCCAGGCTATACCAGGAGCCCAGTAAGTTTTATATCAATTTACTGGAACTTAAAGAGGGCATAAAAATATGCTTATTATGTATATAAATTAATATTATATTGCATAATGAAATGATATAATTATTTTATTAAATATATATAATAAGTATTATATTAATTTTATTATCATATAAAATATTTATACATTTAAATTAAGCATGATACATATTCTATAGATTATGGCAAATTTTTATGTATTTAATAAATATAAATTAATAATTAATTAATTATAAACATATATTATAAATTATAAGTGTCAAACTAACTTATAATGTAATTAAATTAATTAATTAAAATTATATATTAAATAAAGCCATACATATCTTATTAAACAATAATATTGGACGCTTTTTTAACCCTTAATTGTGTCAGTAAAATTATTAAATAAATTAAAACACTTATTTAATAAGATGGTATTAAAATTCTCACTTTAAATTAGAAATATCATTAAATTAATTGTTTGTTTCATTTAAACTGGTTATTGATTTAATTACATAGTAAAAACAATTAATTGAATTTGCTTTATACTGGATTAAATTGATTACATGGATTTTTGAATGAAAATAATTCTATTTGATTTAATTAAACCCTTTACATCTCACTTTAATATCTGTTTTGCGTTATTTTACTCAATGTTTTTATGTTTCAGACTTTCTTAGTTACTTATTATTTTAATTAATTGTTTTGGGAACTTATGGTGGGAAAATTGGTTACTTACTCACAGGTTTAGTTTATTGTTTCATGTTTTTCTCTCAATATCTATGTTTTAGTATATTCTTTTATATTCTTGTTTCATATTATTACTATTTTGTAATTACTCATTTGTGGCGCTTCAGAGGATCCTTTGCCTATAAATGGCTTTGGATAATCCCCTGTAGCTGCATCACTTATTATACACTCACCATTTAAACATATTTTTTAAATATAATACATTTATTATTATTTTTATTAGTACTATAATTCTAATCTAAATTCTAAATAAATATCTAAGGTTAAAATAAGTCTATTAGTATTACAGTTTTTGCCGCGCAGAAATAGTAATACTTATTTTCAATAAATATATTATAATTTAATAAGACTCAGTGTTGTGTCAAAATCAAGGAATTTTTGTCACCTTATTTTATCTAAAATAATTATATTAACTTAACTGTTAATTTCCCTAAACCTTTTCTTATTTTTCTCCTCCTCCTCTCTATTTTCTCCACCATCTTCTCCTTCTTCTAGACAACCGGATTACACTATTGGTCTAGAAGGTTTTAACAGAGGTCCAACGGCGGTGAAGGATGTATATTCAGGAATTTCAATGCAAAGGTACATAGAATTTTATCTTTATAACTTATTACTCAAATAAAAGGTATAATTATATTATTATTATTACTTGGTAGGATTAGTATTACACAGTTGTAAATACTAAAGCAGTAATAGTAGTAATGGAAAGGAATTGTGGTATATAATAATTGTAAGTTGTGTAAAAAAAATGAATCAAAAACAACCAAAATTGGAGGCCTTATATGTGAAGAAAGGAGAGAAAACACGGTGTGGTCTTCCAACATTGGCCGAGCCCTTTGTTGGTCTGTTTGGCATTGTTTTGATATGTCTTAAATGGCATTGTTTAATAATTGGGTGTTTTTTCTGGAATTATTTGGCGAATATTGGGACTGCAGGTATGTGGGTATTACAATTGGATAGCCCCGGGTTTTCTCTATATTTTAAGGCTTGTTGACATTTTTCATATTCTAAGTATTTAAGGGATTATTTCTCATTTTTCATTTTAAAAGATTGCTGTTTAATTTTGCTTTTCATGCTATACGGCTAACCTTAAGTCTTAGGGTTAAGTGCTTAGTACCATTAGAATGGGCTAGTTTTTCTCTATATTTTATGTCACAATGTTGTTTCAGCCTAATTATGTGTTTTAAAGGTTTTATTAGTTGTACTTTATTTTCATAAGTATTTTGGGTATTTTTGGCAGTTTTTGGTGGTTTTCTGGCTTCAGGGTGGTCCGGTGTAGAGTAGACTCCTACAGTTGCCTTGCTTCAGGCAGAATCCAAGGGAGTTGGAAAAACAAAAAGAAATCCCTGTCCCTCTAAGTAAACGTAAGATTCAATTAACTAAGCTTGAAGATCTGCTTGAAGAGTTGGATAAGTTGAAAATCTGAGAGAAAGACTTTGAAAGTGTTGGAAACCTATAATATAGAAAAAAAATAAGTGCAATAAATGATTACACCCCCAAAACAAATACCTAATACCAGATTACACTGATACTAGTCACAGCAAATACTTAGAACAAGCCGCAGAACTTGCCCCAGAGACTGAAAAGTACAGTTAAGTACCCCAAAAACTACCCTTGGGATGATCTGTTCAAAGGTGCCTTATTAAAGGTCTGCCCCAGATTTACCCAGTTTCCCAACAAAATTAAAGAGTGTTCTTTATTATATTTTTATTTTATAAATTTTATAAGAAAAGAAATAAATTTGAGTCACCAAGGATGAGAGCTATCCAATGGTACCCTATATGTTGATATTTTTTTTTATAATTGTTGTTATATGTTAAATATTGTTAATTATCAAAAAGACCCTTGTTATCGAAACTAAAAGACAAAAAACATGTAGAAGACTAAGATTCCCCTTCCTCCTATCTGATTCTCCTCCTCCAGACCTTTCCAACAATACCCTACATGCATAGGATCTACAATAAACTATTGATCTAACAAGCATGATAAATTCTAACCAAATTTTGCCACAATAGCCAAACTTTTCTGAAGTGACCAAACTTTGCACTGGTGATCAGACTTTTCTACAGTGACCAAACTTTACCACAGTGCCCAGACTTTTCTGCAGTGACCAAACTTTGCACTGGTGATCAGACTTTCCTACAGTGACCAAACTTTGCCACAATGAGCTCTTTTTGCCATAATGAGCTAATTTGACCAGAGTGAGTTAATCTTTTCACCATAACCAAACTTTTCCACAATGACAGAAATTTTCCAGTACACTTCGCTTTTGCACCGGAAAATCACCGGAGCAAACCGGAGTGCACCGGAAAAAAATGGCTACTCCATGAGCACACTGCATCCACCAAAAATACCAAGAGAGCCCTAGAAAATCCAGTGAAACCAATACCCAATACATGAAACCATCACATAAAAATAGGAATACCAACATATATCCATTCCAAAACACCATAAATCCTCCAAAAAATAACCATAAATCCTCCAAAAAATCACCTTAAATCCTCCAAAAATCACAATAAATCCACCCAAAAAAAACTCCTTCAACCAAATTAACACCTGCTAACATCATGATTTTCTTCCAACCAAGGTCCAATCAAATTTTCACCTAAATAGCCTACCCAGATTTGGAATGCCACACCGGCTGCCTGAGGTGGGCCTCCAGACATTGGGCAGACCTCCCGCCTTGGTGCTAGAAGGCTGGGAAGCGTTTCTAGAGGGGTTTTATGCAATTTGGCACTCAAAAATGCAAAATATGTTGGTGTGCATGGGCTCTTAGATAGTGGTCTGTGTGTATATAGTGAATAAGACAGTTTGAGGCAACCTTAATTATCATACAACCATCCGGAGGTGATATCCTTCTTCCTCACTCAGTTTTCACTTTTTTCTGGCCACAATTTTCTGTTTTTGTTGCAAGGTGAGTTCTTCATTTAACTTAATTTGGCAACTGGGTTCTCTGGTGTAGTATTTCAAGCTATATCAAGTATAATTGCTGTCTCTGGTGTGAATTTGCAGCCTACATCAAGTATCATTGCTTTTTCAGGTGTGGAAATTGGTCTAAATTTCAGTTCTTTGGTTTGGTAGTCTGTCTGGAGACTACTTTCTAGGCTGATCAGGCAGTCAATGGTATTGGAAAAGAGGCTTTAAACAACAGGAACCAATTTACTGTAGCAGGTCAATCTCACTTATATTTTTCTTAAGGGAGAGGGGATTTTGTCTCTGGGTTTTCTCCAACTCCCTTGGTCAAGGCCTATAGCTAGTACTATAGGATTGTCTACAACAGAGCATAAATTCTATTTACAGAAGTATGAGGGAAGAAAGATTCTAGAATAAGATATTTTAAATATCAAGAATTTTCTTTAAATAATGTGTCAATAAAATGTATTACTGTATATACCAAATTATGTGATTTATTTTGAAGTTTTCTATAATTGTCAATTTAAAATAAAATAATTTGAAATTAAATTCTTGTATTAATATATTTTTCTTTCCAATATGACCTGTCATGAGGACGGTTTTGGGGAATAAAAATATGGTGGAGATTAAATTTTAAGTATTTACTTAATATACTTATTTTAATTAGTTAATTTATTACAAGTAAATTATTTGAGTAAATCTAATATAATTAATAAAATAATAATTTATAGGCGTGGATTCATCCTAGTAAATAATTAATTATTTACTGGGTAAGTCTAGTAGACTGGCTGACATTCCCTCACTCTAAAAAAAACAATAAAAAAATGCTACGATTTTATCAATTTATATTTCTTTAGCAGAGTAAAAAGATTAGATATCTCTTTTCAAGGTTTTCAAGAATCATATTCAAAAGATTTATTCTATAATTTCAATAAGTATTCAGTAACTTTTTCAGCAGTGATTATTCTGTCTTTTAGAATCTTCTCAATTTCTGCTGTTTCAGTGATTTCATTAGGGGTTTTCCTTGGTCTTTCCCTCCTTTTGTGAAAACAATCACTATAGGATGTGTAAGGTTTCAGAAGAGATATTGGAAAAAAAGGATGTGTCTGGTCATATGGAGAGAGCAGGATAACCTCAACTGCATTATAACCAACCATTCTTCTGACTACAAAGGGACCTACAAATGGGTCTTTTATTTTGTTATTACCTTGTAATTTGAAGTGGACTATAGAAATAAGTACTTCATCACCCTTTTTAAAATTGTATTCTTTATAAGATTTGTCCCACCTCTTCTTCTCATATTCAAATGATTTTTCAATACATTTTTGAGCATGACTTCTTCAAAGTTTTTGCATTTGAAGAAAGTATTTTGCACCAGGATGTAAATCCAAGAGTATTTGGAACATATCCAAGCCAGAGCTTAAAAGGCATTTTCCGAGTAACAGAATGAACAGTGTTATTATAAGCAAATTACAAACCAGGAAGTAAGGTAACCCAATCATAAGTGAATCTTTCATTGTCTTTGTACTCAAGGCCAAAGGCATAATACCTTCTTATCATGTCCTTTAAAGTCTGAATCATTATTTCAGCTAATCCATAAGTTTGGGGGTGATGGACAGTAGAAAGTTTCAGATCACAACCACAAACATCCATCAGAGACATCCAAAATTCAGAAGTAAATTTAGGGTCTCTGTCAGAGATTATGGCCTTTGGAAAACCAGCAGTATTAAAGATTTGAGACCACCACAAGAAGGCTAATTCTTTAGTGGAAACATCCTTGTGAGTAGGGATAAATTTACAATTTTTTGTGAATCTGTCCACAATAACCCAGCAAGAGTTATAACTGTCTTTCCCAGCGATGGATAATCCTGTTACAATTTCCTTGTTTATTATTTACCATGGTACATCAGGAGCTTCAATATGTCGCATTAATCCAACTCTTTTACGAGTCAATCATTTTGATTTTTGGCAAGAATAACAGGATTAAACATATAGTTTGGTGTCTACAGACATATTAACCCACCAAGCAGTGTTCTTAATTCTGATCATTGTTTACTCAAGATCAAAATGTCCAGCCAATATGTCACCATAGAAAAATTGGGGGGGTATTGCTAGCAATACCCCTTGCTTAACCTCTGTTGAGCCACAAATCTATGCCTGAATTATGCACACATCATCACCACGGAGGAAATTGTTTGGCCTAACATTTATTCAGAGATTTGTCACATATTGAACTCAAGATGAACCTACAATGATCACAGTTTGATCTTGAAAAATCCTAATTTGATCATGAGTTGAACTCCCTTTGAGCTCACTTTGATCTAACATAAGCTTTTGCATATCCAATATGTCAACTATTCACTTTCAAAAAGATTTGTAATGAGTTTCACATGGAATATCAGAACAGAAAACAGTAATTTTGAGTAAATGGATCCTCAACATGATTAATCTACAATAAAATACTATCAAAATTCAATCTGATTACTAAATTTTTTTGGTAAAATGACTAATAGATATATAAATTGGAAAATAATTTTCCATTTATAAATTTCAAATTCAAAATATAAATCCTTGTTTCAAATGTGAATTTTGTAGATTCCTTTACCTGCTATATTATGAGTAATATTTGAGGTATTGTACACCTTTGTAAATATGGTGTTGTGCTGCTAGAAATTATCTCTGTTTGAAGTCAACTTTTTTGAAGCTTGATTTCAGAATGATATATATTTTATAACTATTTTGAGAAAAAAGTTACTAGTTATGAAGTTAGCCTTTTATCTGTCCTTTATTAAACCTCACTTAATCCTACTTAATTCCAAATTGACCCACAAAAACCTTATTCAAGATATTTTTAAGCCCAGGATAATTCAAGATTGGAGCAAAATATTATTTTACATATCCAATATGCCTATTGATTAAATTTCTTCAAGCTTACTTAAAATTCACATTAACATTAACTTTCACTGGAAATATTAAACACAAATCTTGAAAATATAATATGTAAAATTAATATAAATCTAATATAATATGCCTACAAAAAAATTTTTTTTCTGGATTTATTGAAACAAAAATTTTTTATTTGTGAAAATAGAAAAAATACTATCCATCCTGAATTTAGAATTTATTTTTAAAAATTTAATGCCCCCTCACTTTAGAGTTTATCATGTATTTCAAAAATTATATTTTTAATAATTTTGTGAATAGTACACCTGAGATGTAAACCTTGGGGATATCAAAAACTAAAACATCAGAAAATTGAAATGTTTTTTATTGATATGAATGGAAATAATGATTAAAAAACACCATAAGAGCAAGTTTGATTTTGAATAATAGGCATACTTTCTCATGTAAGTTTCAATAAAAATAATTATTATTCTTACATAAGTTGCAGTGGATACATTAAAGCTAAAAAAAATTAAAATTGACAAAATAAGACTTCTACAATTCATATTCAAAAATGAAATCACCCTTCATTATATACCTGTAAACTATGTTAAATTAAATAATTTCAAAGTCAGTATATACTGATGTTATTTTTTCTTCTAAAAAATTTATTATATAGATTAATAGTCATAAACAGTTGACATAGATGATAATTTTATTTAAGCAATCTTTAATGCATAAAATGATAAAACTATCTTTTATGTAAAAAGTGATGAAGGAAAAAAATATTATTAAATTTTTGATGCACTATCAATAAAATTGAAGATAGAGCATATCAAAAGTTTAAACTTAATTTCAATTTTGATATCATCATTTTATTTTATTTTACTTGAGTAGAAAACAGATTTTAAATCTCAATATAATTTTAAATCCCATTAGTTTGTAGATTTCAACATTTGAAACTATGAAATAAATATTTATGAAAGAATTTTACAATATTTGCCCTTCTAAAAACTCATAAATCCAACTTCAAATCTTCTAACCTTCACAGGTAACCACAATGCATTCTGAAAATACTCTATATTTAAATAATTAAAGGTAAACAAAATTATGTTTTTATTTTTTATTTAAATTTTTGATAAATAATATATATACACTACACAATATAGGGGGTGGACTTGCTAGCAAGTCCTCAACCTGAACTCAGATGGAACTCAGATGGAACTCAGACTGAACTCATACTGAACCCATACTGAACTCTACTTGAAGACCCACCTAAAACTGTTCTGCTGAGTGGTGTTCATCCCTGATTGTATGGTTCCTTTATCAATAGCTCAATGTGTGTTCAATCTATGGTGAGTTTGGGTCCAAGGTTGCGGACTTGCTAGCAAGTCCGCCCCCCATATTGTGTGGTGATATATATATACGCTTAAAAAGTCTAAGAGGGAACTTAATAGTGGTTTTAGAATTAGATATATAGATTCAACTTTCAAAAAAGTTGTTTGGAATAAATTAAATAGAAAAAAAAGGATATATATTGATGAAAGAATGCTGATTTAGGTTCTCTTAAAGTTTTTTAACCATTTTTGTGGAATATCAATCGATGGCTAATATTCTTTATTATATTATCATACAGTTTTTTCCTTTTTTAATATAATGATTTTCTATTGTGTGGTATGTAGGTTAAGATAAGTTTAAAATATTTATTGAAGATATATATACCAGACATAGTATAATCTATAGATTTATAACTATAACTTACTTTTCTGATGTTTTACATCATTGATAAGTAGCTTATGCATTAAACAAGTAAATAATTATAGTCCCTGGAAATAAGTTCTTGTGAATTTCAAATTTTTTGTTATTCTCAAAATCATTACTCAAATAAACTGAAAATTTTTTCAATCATTTATTGAAAGAAGGAGTTTCAAAATATTATTTTGTAGTTATTAAAGTTTGAGTTATTTTTCATTTATCAAATATAATGATAATTTGTAAATTTTAACTTTAAAACTATTGATCATAGCAAATTAATACTGGAACAATCAGATAAACAGGGTGGAATAAAGTCATAGCACAACAGGAAATGATACAAAATTGTTGATTTTTGGCTCACAAAATTTAACATATTTTTGACATATTTTACCAACTTTAGATAATGTTTTGTGGATTTTAACATTACTATAACAAACAAGCTTAACAATGTTTTTGATTTTTTTAACAAAAAAAATATTGTTAGATCATTTTTTTTAAAAATATGACTTATTTTTATGCTTTATCTACAATAGTTAGTAGTTTTTTTTGCAGAAATCACTTGTTTTGATATTCTATTTTTGGATTTTTTAAGAGAGCTCATTGCATTAAAGTTTAGTATCAATTTTTCATTGAAACATTGTATTTTAAATCTAGAGATTTTGTTTTGAAATAATATATATTTTTATGTTAATTGACTCATTTTTTTTGGATTCATAAATTATGTTAAAATTAAGATTGCTTATTTCTAGTGAGTGTACATAATAGTTGGTTTTCAAATCAAAGATTAATAAATTTTGAGATTTTGTAAAATTCTATATATCCTTTAAATCTTTTTGATTTAAATAATGTTTACTGTTTTGTAATCATTCTATAAGTTGAAAACAATTAAAATCAGATAATGGTACATTGCTTTCAATTTCTAATACTAAAATTCTATTCTACTTGAAAAAATGTAAACTAAAGCTTAATATCTCATATAAGAAACTCACAATTTTCAAAAATTATATTTCCAACTTTTTAAACATGATACACATTAAAATATATTTTTAGAATAATTTCCTGATTAGTTTTGAATACAAGAAAACAAAGACCTCAATTTATTTTAATACTTAAACCATTCTGATGAGTGAATTTCACAATCCTCTAAGTAACATATGGTTACCATTTATACACATAAGCATGATTGCTCCTTTTTTTTAATTTATTCTGAATCTAAAAAGGAAAATCTCATGTTGAATATCAGCTATAGATAAGCTGCTTATATTAGAAGCTAATATTTTATATGAGAAATTTTTTATTGAGTTTGTGAAACATTAATAAGTGATGGGAATTATAATTGAGCCATTTATTCAAGTAAATAAAAAAGAATGACCTTCTAAATACTTCATATATATATGTATATATATAATAAAAATTAATTATATAGAAGCATTTAACCATGGTTTTATACTAATTTCATATAAAAAAGGGATTGAACTAAAAATTTCAGTAAAAAAAATAAAAATAAGTTAAGTTAATATTCTAGTTTATATTTTCATATATTTGAAAAGGCTTACTTAAGGGAGAAAATTATTTGGTTTTAGAGTACAAGAATATCTAGATACAATCTTCACAATATAGTTTGACCCTCTCAAAAAGAAAATTCTAAAAATTTTGCTATCAAAATTTACATATTTTTTATGTAATAGAAAATGGAGTAGTGTCTTTGAAAATGAAGCTTTAGAAAAAGAAATAAACTATTTAACTTCATAATATGATTTTTTAAACAATAAATGATGTATTCAAAAAAACTATATATCTTAAAATCAAGATAGCAGTATTAATTAAGCAACTGTAACAACTTTGGAAAGAAAACAAGAAAAAAATGATTAGTAAAATGCATAAATTATTTTTAGAATTTAAGGAGACTTTATAGCTCTACTTGTAAACTAGCCTTAAAGCAGGTTTAGATTTAACACGTGGTAATTCATACATAGTACCCTTCAATCATGAGAGCAGAATAAATTTTAAGTAGTTTTATTTTATTAATTTATAATAGTATTTTTATTTTTGGCTTTTTCATTAGTTTAACTATATATTTTTTAACTTTTTTGTTTTTCAGAACATAAGTTCAAAGCTTCCCAGAACTACTTCAAGTTGAAGCTTAATATGATTTAATAAATGAATGATACATTATAATGAATTTTTCTAGAGACTTTTCAAAAATGGTGATTAAGAATACTTATTATAATTTTTTTAAATTTTTATTATTATTCTATCTCTTGAAAGGAGATGGCCATATCTCAATTTAATTAGTTTCTCCTCAGAAAAATTTATTCTTGATCTAAATAAAATTGCATCACTATTAACTAGATGTTATTATAAAATTTTACCAATTTTTTTATCTGAACATAGTTGAAAGTATGTATAAATTAAAGTGCTTCCACATAGTCTTACTATTATCCCACCATTAATTTCACATTTATATTTCATTATAATTGTAAAATAAGTTTTTCAATAATTTTAATAATACCTTAATATTTAATAATTTACTTACATAGCAGATTTTTTATCCTTTTTTTTATATGAGGCTTATTATATAAACAACACTTTTAGATTTTTTCAATTTTGAAGTCTGATAATTTAAATTTTCATTTAACTACTCAAATTATATAAAAAAAATTCAAAAATATATTTTTTAAATGTACTCTTTTTGAAAAACTTATCATTTCTTATAGGTTATTCTTCAACTATTTATTGTAATTAATTACCCACTAATTTATGTTCTGTTATTGTTGTTAATCATATCCAGACAAAGTAAGGATAATATCATATTATATTGGAGTTTTAAATTTAAAACTTAATACTAGTGGCTGGTATTAAATATGAAGTTGTTATAACTAAGTTGACCAATAATTAATGATTAAATGGCATTTTATATTACAAATTTTATTGAGTGCATATAAAAATAACACTCAAGAAATATATATAAGATATACATATAACCATTGAATATCAATAATGAAGTACTTATCGACATGATCTTTTTTAATAATTTTCAAATTTACTTAAAAAGACGTTAATATTACCAATTCAAATTTTATATCAAATATAACAATATTATTATTTCAATTTTAATTATTTTACAAAAAATTTGAGTTACAAAGTAATTTAATTCAGTATTTAATCAATTTTTTTTAAAAATTTATACAAAAATATTAATAACCCCTCACAAAAAAAATAATTTTTTTTACTTACAATTTGCACAGTATTTCTAGCCTTAAAATATTGGTATTACTCTAACAAAAATATTTTTTAAATAAATTTAAAATTTTTTTACATTATTTTATTACAAAATGTCAAATTTATAATTTAATTTACCATACTAAAAAATTTAGTTGAAAATTTAATTTTGGATTTCCAAAAAATTAACTTAAAAGTCAAAAATTAAAAAACAAAATTATAAATATAATTATGAGAAAGGGGTAAATTAAATTTATAATATTCATATAAAAAAATTAGTTATATTTTATGGTGTTTGAATTTTAAATTTAATGTATTAAAAAAATATTATTAAATAACTAAGCCAAGTGAAATTGGCTTGAGTTTTTGGTATCACTAGCACTTATTTTGTTTCTTATACTCACAAATTTTTTTTGTTTTGTTTTTGTTTTCTACATCTCTCTTTTTTTTATGATTTTTAATTTTTTTAACACTGAAGTTTCTTTCAAACAACTTTGTTCTAACTTGTCTCTCACTTCCCCACCAGATTGCACCTGGTGGGGAAAATTGCTTTCATTTTAGAAACCAAAGTCCCTTGCAGGGACTTTGGTTCCTCTGTGTGCATTGGACAGCCAGAAAAAAAACTGGCTGTGCAATGCACTGTTTGCAGCAGATGCAACACGTGTTGCTGCTGCATGCAACGTGCATTGCATGTGCTGCCCATATCTCATGCAGCTGATTTCAAGTCAGCTGCATGAAATATGGAAGTGAGTGTGCAACGCACGTTGCATACAGATTTGGCCACCGCCCAGCCTAGTAAATTGGCTGAAAGGGTGGCAAATGTAAAAATAAGCAACACTCCCATCCAGGGGAAACCTGTCTGGAAGTACTAAATTGAATTGAAAGGGACCCAAGCCAATTTCAAAGGCTTCCAAAAAGCAGCCAGTAGAAATCTGGCTGCAATAAAAAGTAAATTTTTTAATTAAAATAAATAAATAAATAAACATGTGTTCAAATAAGATATACAATGCTCTGAAGACCGTTAGAAACAGCCTTCCATTGTTACACATAGAAACAAAATGAAATGTTGCTTCCAGCAACATTGGTCATGTTTTGATATTTCAAGCCAAGTAAGATCAGGAAACAGGTCAAGGCAAAAAAATTTCACAATTAAAAATCTACCAATTTAATATGGTGGGTAGTTTCATATTTTAGAAATAAGTGGTGCACATTATAGTCCCCTTTAAAAAATTTGAAAATGAAAATTTTTTGACACAATGTAAATTTAAATGTGATGAGCATATGTTTTTTAGCTACATAAAACATGGTAGCTAGAATTATGTGGCGTCAATGTTTTTTAGATGTGAAATTCAGTGTGCCACAAACCTTCATCTGTAAAACATACAGCCGAGTAAATTCTAGTGGGAATTAGTATATGCATAGGAAACTCTTGCTTCTTGACTGATTTGATCCCAATCCTTCACTATCTAGTCCATGATGACTTTATGACTGTCTTGAACTCATAAGTCTTTGCTGCTTGTCCTGTCTTGTGTGTCCTGTATCATCATCATCATTATTTCTTGTGCTTAAGCTACTTCTACATTTTTTAGAATGTTTATGCAGTGAAGTATCAGAAAGAAATTGTCATCTGCTTTTCTTACATGCCAATTTTTATCCTTTTCCAGCTTTTTTTCTAGATCTTTTGCTGCATTTTAGATTTGAAAATATCTTAGACTGTGATCTTTTAGGTTACCAATAATATGTGAATGAATAACATAAATTGAGCATTATTCAGTTGGACACCAATATTCAAGGCTATTCAGCTCACTCCATTGTACCCCATGATTCTGAACAATTGATACACGCTCCCAATGTGACTTAGAATTTTTCCACTTTGTTTCCCAGCACATATTACCCTCATGATTCTTTAATCAAAAGTTTCACACATTCTTTTCACTAATTTCATCTTAAGAGATATTACAGAAAGAGAAGAACATTCTCGCAGAGTGACTTGCAAAGCCAGCCAATTTTCATATTGCAGGAATTTCACCTATCAAAGAGAACAATGCATCTATTATTTTCTGGCCTTGTGGATAAAGATGTGTCTTTTAAATCAATATACCATCTCATAGAGTTTTTAGATCATTAACCAGTGGTTTTAGAAGGTGATTAAGCTGTTCACTTGTGGGTTCCGTTGGTCCAGGTATAATAGCATACAAAAAAAGATTTTTTATTTTGTATCTATCTTCTTGAGGTAGGTTCATACACACCATCATAATATTGCCTACAGACTTCTGATGACCTCCAATCCTATTACCACAAGGCCTAAACCAGTTGAAATATAAAATAAACATTAAGTTGCCTGAAGTTATTGTATATTCATCATCATTGCCACCCAGAGCTGGAGTGGTAATGGGAAAGTTTTTCCAAATTGAACCATCACAAACATCCTTCATCAAATTACACTCTACATCCTCTGCCACAGGGTTTTTCTTCTCAATCAGAAGCTCAAATTTTAACAGTTTTATCTTTTCCTTAAGCCAGTTGATAAAACAATGGTGATTAAATGTTTTAAGAGAATAGTATTTTACATGTTCTTGATGTTCCTCTATCAAATACAGTATTTCATCACATTTAACTACCATTTGTCCTGCTCTAAACATTTTTAAATAGCACTTTGATGATGAAAAAAAAGTTGATTTCAACATAGTATAGATGGTTGAGATTCAGAGCTATACTCATAAAGAGAAAAGCATTTAGGACAGCATGTTTCAGTGAAAAATAATTGATGGAGCTTTAATCAACTAAAAACTGTATCTATTAAGTGTGGGATCAGGCTGACAATGCTATCAGAATCCAGTCTTCCACTATCACCTAGAAGTTTGAGCTTCTTAAATTCTACATCCAATAATTGAGTACAACCTTCTTTGCTCAAATGATGAGTTGGAGAAAGATTTGCTGCCTGCATCATAATTATTCAGCTATACTGTTCCCCAAGATTTGAGTTTCTAGAGACTGTTGAAGATACTTCTGCCCCCAATAGCAACTGCCCCTATGTAATAAATCATTGAAACATCATAAAGACTTTAATTCTCACATTTAACTATAGATATACAGCTTACTGTTTCTGTGGAGCGGGAACTTCCAATGTTAAGTGTATCATTGGAAGAAATAACCATCTGGGCCTTCCTACTTCTTTCCTCTTGATGTTTTGTGTAAGAATTAGAGCTTTTGAAAGCCATACCAACTTCAAAGGACCCAGAAGAAGTTTGATACTTTCTATTGACACATCCAAGCTCTTGACATTGAAATACATGAAAAAATGAAGGCATTGAAATTGTGATAAATGTAGGAATAAGTTATCTGTTGAAAGTTACCAATTGAAGGTATTCCTTTTTTTGCAAGGAAATGACTAATATAAGCTGTATTTTTTTATTAAAAGAATATGATGGAATATGTGTTGAAATTATTTAAGTTTAAATGTATACTTTTTAATCAGATAAATTATATATTAATTAAAAGCTATGCAGTCTACTTTATTTGTATTCTGTATACTCTCTGCATTTGTACAACAATACATGCATGTTTATCAGAATATTTTCTATCATAGAAAAAATTCTATTGTACACACAAGCATCTTAATTATTTTTCTATCAAATGCCTTCTGAGTTATATCTAACTACCCTGTAATTATTTGATTTTAGTAAAAATACTTAGTTATGGACTATAAGAAAAGTAATCCATATTTTTAACATAATTATTTAGAAAATTACCCCAAAAATCAAAGTTAAACCCAAAAATAAGGTTAATATTTTGTAAAAAACAATCACAAACATATTTCTTCACTTTGAAAATTGGTCTGTACTAGGTAGAATTTTCCATAAAAAATAATCAAAATACTCAAATAATAGATGCTACAAAAGTGTAAATCTTAAAGAATTACAAAAAAGCTGAAACCTTGTATATATTTTCATACATAAATGTGATGAAGTGACACTCTAGTCTATATATTCATGTTGAACAAAAATTACTCAATGGAATATGTATTACTATCAAATTGGACCAAAAATAATTTTTTGGTAATCAAAAAATGAACATAGCCTCACATTTATCAAATTATTTTTGTGGAAAAATTTTTTGAAAAGAAAAAAAAATCCTTTTATCAAATGAGTCCGCTTTTAACACATAATCATTCTCTTCCTTTTTTGCCATTCCTTTTGAGTTCAAATTGCATATAAAAATATAATTTTTGCATATTATCATGCCATAAAGTTGAAATATTTCTTATTCTTAATTTTTGTGATATTTCTCTTTAAATCAACTTTGATCATAAAGTTTTAGAGCTCCAAAATTTATCCTTCCTCTTTGTTTAATTTTATTGAACAATTTCTTAATCTAATGGTGTATGAACCCTATTAGCTCTTACTTTCCTCATGGAAGCCTGCCCACAAACACACAAACACTTAATAGAATTTTTAATGAGACTTTTCCTCCTTTCAATTCTAAATTTTGTAGATCTGTACACAATTTTTGTCGTTCAATTTTCAATATGTCACCAGAATCAAATGGATGGAAACAAAACCCTACTGAAGTTCAATAAGACAGATTTTCATCATTTGACATGAATTCTTGCAACATCACCTTTGAACTACCTCATCCAGAATCAAATTCAGCTGTTACAGAATAGTTTCCACCAATTTTCAATGAATCTTTTATTGACCACCTTTGCATGTGCGGTTTCCCAGGGTCAACTTTTTCTTGGAACCTAGATTGGTTTGAAAAATGGAACCAGGTCTTGGAAAATATTCTCATTAAACACTGGGACAATGCCTTAAAAACCAATAATTTGATTGCATATCCAATTGACTCAACTAAAATTAGCTTCTCAAATCAAATGGGACTTCTTCACCATTGTTTTTTAGGTCATGCTGATAAATTAAGACTTGGGAAGTATTCTGATAGCTCTCAAGAAATAATCAAAGAGAGAAAGCATAAATATAGAATAAAAAAAATTATGAAAATCTCCTTTTTTTAACCGTTTTTATTTATGACCTTTATTTCAAATAACAAAGATTCTTAGAATTCAGTTAACCAAACAAGAATTCTTAAACATATTCCACATTTTGAAACTTATCACAACCTTTTCACAAACATCAAGTGTTGTTCAGACACTGAAATTGATAACGATGGATCTTTAAGACATATCTTAATGTAATGGAGGTCTGAAGATTTTTCTAAAGTTGCACAATATCTTGACCAACAACACTTTGATATTTGATATAATTCAACCTACTCTGGAAGTGTGCTAAAGGACTTGGCCTTGTACAAAAGAATCAGTTTGGTTTCAACATTATTACCTAACCTTAATCCTTCTCATGTCCCCCGGGGTTTGCCAAATGACTGTTATTCTCCCTTATACCTTGCATCTCTAAATCCTCAACAACTCAGACTTTTAAATCCTCAAAATCCCATGAATTTACCTGCTCTCCTTGAGTTTCTTGCTTCTTCTGATGTGATTGATTGACAAACTCCCTTAATAATAGGTTTTCACACTCATACTTCTAATTTCCACTGTTTGGGACACTTAGCCTTGAAAACAAAAACATAATTTCAACAATTACTATTATAATTAAAATTTATAGAATTTAAATTAGGCTTAAATTTTTAGCTCCATTTTTTTCCTTTGAATCTTATACATGCTAAACTATATACTTCCATGTACAAAATAATTCAAAACATTTACTTAATTTTGCTGCCCCATTCTATACAGCTGATCAACTGCTGGATTCCAATTCGGCTCCTATTTCAACATTGAACATATAAAAAATTTAATATTTTTGTTCTTAATATGAAATATAAGACATTGAGCTCACTATTATATATACGTTTTGAGCACACCTGAGATCTATACCCACTCCTGCAGCATGAATTGTTCCAAACAAGACTTGGAAATATTTATTAAAATGGAATTCATGCATATTTCTGTCTCTCTTTGTCCTGCTGAGTTCACCCATAAGCTGGTTATACCTAATATTGTGGTCATCTAGAGCCATTTTTATTCTATTTTGAAATTTTAGAAAATTGTTTTTAATAAGCCAACAAAATTTTGTAAATCAATTCATTATAGAATCACTTACATCTGCAAAAAGTCTGAAAAGTTGGAGAATATAACAGCTTTTGGAAAATTTATACCCCTTTCACCAGACAAAAAGTTTTTCAAGTGGCCTATAAGATGAAAAGTCTTTGTGGAATGCTGCCAGGTGAAATCAAAAGTTGGAGTTTCATCCAGATTTTTGTAGATTGGATGGTTGCAGAATTTTCTTAAATTCATCAGCTCTCTAAGAAACTCAGATGAGTCACAAGGGAGGTCAGTGCTTCTGGAGGGCCCATATCTCTCAATGAATCCTTCTTGAAGCACATCAAGTTTAGACCTCCATGGATCTGCTAATTGAACCGATATCCCCCTTTGAATATTTTTTGGAAAAGACAAAATTGCATCCTTTGTTCTACGTAGGCTTATGACTTTCATTAAGTGATTGATTGACTTAATAGAATTAGCCTTTCCTTTTTGAAAACCTGTAAAAATGAAATTATTCCATAACCAGTATTCTTGATACTTTTCAATTCTATGAAAAAATAAGAGACTTTGAAGGTCAGTGGGCCTGTTCTGAAGTGGAGCTCCAGTCAAGCATAGTCGGTGTTGGGATTCCAAGTCAAATATTATTTGAGCCCTCTGTGAGTAAGGATTTTTAGTATAACTAAAAGAATATTTATAAAAATTGATTATTAAAATTAAGTTTCAAGTTTTAGATATAGAAATGGGCACTAACTGAGCTTCATCTAAAACAACTCTATACCAAAAGAGCTTTTTGAGTCACCAGTATCATTTTTTTTGCTTTGATTTTTTGACATCTTTGGGCTTGCTGTTTCATTGGTCGTTAAAAAAATAGCAGTTTCCTGAAGCTCATTGACCTTAGTATTTTGAAAATCCTTCCAATAAAGAACCTTGAAAGGAAGCACATTATCTTCAAAGTGCACACTTATTTCATTGATCCAATTTGATAGTGTTGCCAGTGGGCATATAATCAGTGTGGCTGAACTCCAATTAATACCTTATTGATTTTCTGATAACTGGAATTGTCTTGCTTCACTTTGAGTTGCACTAATAAGAGAAAGAGCTGACAGTGTCTTTCCCGAACCCATATCATTAGCGAGTATTGACCCGTTTCCTTCAGGGATTAATTTATTGTTAGGAAACTGATCTTTATAGTCATTGAATACAGTTCTAAGCCAATGGTTGTCCTGGTGCCTCCACATGATAACCAACTTTTACTTTAACATTTGTTCATTTTCAATCATAAAATTTATTGCTTGAAGTTGATATGTTTTGAGAACTGTTTTTATTCCTCAAATAAGTTGATCAGCTTTCCAATCTTGAGTACTCTCAGATATTAGGAAAGAGCCTTCAAAAATTACATTAGGGATATTAAAAAAGATAGTGGAGTTGTAGTTCAGAATCAGACATAAATTGATTTGAGCAGAAGAAAAATCTTCTTTAGCAAGAATGATTAGTGTACTTGAAAAAAAGAGGCATCCCCAAAGTTGATACTGATTACCAAAAACTGGAACCAAGTAAGCATGAAAATAGAATGGCTTCATAGGATTCAAGGCACTTCTTTTGTTTAAATGGTGAGATCCAGACCCAATTTCACCCAATAATGGTCCAATGTGCTGACTCTGCACTTGAGAAAGATTACCAACATGGGTTATTTTTCTTTCTTCAAATAGTCCAAAAATATGAACACTCAAATGGCCTTGCTGTAAAACTGTGGGGGTCGGAGAGTTTTGAAATCTTGAAATTACATTCATATAAATTTGATTGATAATTATTGAGAGCTGTCCAACACATCTGAGAATTGACATATTAAGTAAGAATAGTATCTGAAGATAGTGGTTGTTAAAAGATGAATTGAAGCAAAAAATGAATAATCAGTTTTGAATAAAACGACAAAATAACTTTTTAGCATATGCTATGCTAAGCTCATAGTTCTTTCACATGTATTATTATTATCTTTTTAAAAAATATTTGAAGTAAATCAATGATAACTGAAATGAATAATATGGTTTAAAAATAAATCTTGAGCCTATAGAGTAAATTTGGGTTTGTGGAAGAAGAAAAATTTTCTCAATAAAGATGTGCTTTATTTTTACATTATAATCACAAATTAGAATAATTTCACTCGAATTACACTTATTTATGTTTCTGTCTAATATTAAAATGCTTTAGATGGCAGTTCAAAATCTTAATTGAAACTACTACCTAAAAAAATGTCCTGATACTAACATACTTATTGTAATTCTTTGGACAGACACTTATGGTGATCTCAACAATATTAAAAATGATTTGATTTATATGTTTTATCAAATATCTATGTGGTCTAATGTAATAATTGAGATACTACAGTTTAACCTTCTGTTACTAACTTTGCAAGAAAATATCTGTAGATATTCTTAGACTGAATATCAAATTTTGCTTTCCACAAGATGGGAAAGTGAATATTATGATATTTTAAGTGATATTTTCAAGCTTTTCTCAATCTGTGCTCAGCTGAAGATCAAAGTAGTCACCAAACTCCAAGATACCTGTTATTTAGTTGGGTTGAACCTAGGTCTAACTCATTACCAAATCTTTGTCCTATTGATTTAAATATGGTTTCACAATGAATTCCCAACAGCTTTCCAACCACTTTCCAACATTTATAAATGAGGGGTATTGCTAGCAATACCCCCCCAAATTTTTCTATGGTGTGTCATAATGAAAATTTTCAAGATGATCTCTTTCATAGAGGGAGGAATAACAATAAAATAACTCAAATTTCTTCTATAATATAGGTAGCCTTCATCGATTGAAAATTTACCTTTTTCCAAAGCCTTCTGGTACTTTGGTGGGAGGCTTTTAATAAATGCTTGTATTGAAGCATTATTTGGATCATTTAATATAGTACATTACTTTTTTAAGTCAGTGTCCTTATCATATGAATCTAGAATAAGCTGTAATAGCTCTTACTCCATATCAACCACATATATCTTATGAATGTGAACTCTCTCATCTTCTGGAACATATGCAGGATTTGAATCATCATTTGTCAAAGGTAACCTTGATAACATATCCACATTTTAGTGAACAATACCAGCCCTATGAATTATTGTTATCATACCTCTGTATTTGTAAACAGCTAGCTGCCACCTAAACATATGTCTGTTTGGTTTTTTCAAGTTTAAGAGGGATTTAACTGCACTGCAGTTGTTACAAGTTCAAATTTCTGTTCATCTAGATAATAATTTAACTTCTCTAGAGTCCCCACTACTGCTAAACACTCCAGTTGGGTGGCACCATATTTTAATTCACTATTTCTCAAGGTTCTTGAAATATAACAAATCACTACTTCTGATACTTTATCATTCATAGCTTGTTTTTGATGGAGAGCAGCACCAAGACCAATAAAACTGGCATCAGTGTATAAAACAAATGGTTTATTAAAGTCAGGAAAAGCAAGAATTGGTGCTGAAATCAAACAATGTTTCATAGTGTCAAAACTCTTTGTCTTTCACTGTTCCAGAAAAAAGCAAAATCTTTCCTAGTTAATTGGGTAAGGGGTAATTCTATGACCTGGTAATTTTTAATATACTGTTTATAGTCTCCACACATTTCCAAAAAACTCTGGAGATCTCTAACTGTAGTAGGAGCTTTCACCTGTTGTATGGCTTCCAGTTTGTTCTGGTCAACACATATCTGTAAACATGAGACAAAATGACCAAGCACTTTTAAAGAATGAAAACCAAATTTGCATTTTTTCAAGGCAAGTGTCATATTTTTCTCATCCATCTTATAGAACGCTTTACACAGTTGGTTAAGATAGTCCTCAAATGTTTTAGAGAATATGATGATATCATCAATGTAAACCATCAGCCATCCTTAAATTATCTCCTGATGGAATGTGTTATCCATAACTTTTTGAAAAGATGAAGGGGCATTTTTGAGGCTAAATAGAATCCTAACATACTTATAAATACACATATGATTGTCAATCATCAGAAAATACGAGGAATTCTTCTCAAAAGTTACTTTGTGATATCTTTTATTACCATCTAAACAGCTGATATATTTAGCACCTTGTAAGGTAGCATGTATAGAGCTAATTCTGGATAAAGGATAGATATCATCAAAAGTATAAGTGTTTAATGCTTTATAATCACCACATAACCTGGATTTACCTTTCTCATAAGAAATTGAGACATGTGAGATAACACGATGTTTAGGTGTTTTAACTATCCTTTCAATAATATTCATTTTCAAAAGGGTAGAGATATTGTCTTCAATATCTTTTCTCTTTGTGGGAGAAGCAGGATAAAGATTCTTCTTTAAACTAGGTGGTATATAATTTAATTAGCAAGATAATGAAAGCATCATTTCTTCTTTTACCGATTCTAATTCATGTGACCCATGAGCAAAGGCCATAGGAAAAGATTTTATCAATTGAATTATGGAATCTTTTTCCTCACCAGAAAGTTGTTCTCCAAAAGAAGCATTGTAAATTTAAGACAAAAGGCCAGGAATTTCTTTTCTAGATTTTCTTTTATATTGAACTATAGAATGTCATGTGTTCAATCCTGGTGTTAATAATTTTTTTGGGGAGGAAAACTAAACTTTTCTCTTCCCATTCATCCCCATTGTGAATCATTGGTTTGAGGGATCCAATTTTATGCCATATTCGGTTAAAATATTATTTTCCACAATGAACCAACTGTTTAAGTTATCATTTTTCATGACAAAAAAATCACACATAGCTCTTACAAAACCATGGTATTATTTGAAAAATACTGTGGCTTTTTATTTACCAATGGGGGACAAAACAGAGCCATAAACTCTCCAATTCTCAGAAATGATAGGCATAATTCTTGATTTATAATCTTGATCCAATGAAGCAAGTGCCTTTTCAGATACTACGCTTCCTCCAGCTCCAGAATCAAAGAAAAACTCAATGTTATTTCCTTTAATTAAGATTGGTGCCTTGAGGGGGGAAATAATAATTGAGCTTTCTTCAAGATTTCTTATGATTTCAGAATCTTCTACTGTGGATGAAACATTATTTAAATAATGAATATCCTTTTCCAGAAATAAAATTTTCCTGGTAAGATTTATATGAAATATTGCTGGCACAATTATTGAAGTATCATCCAGTGAAACCGTGTCATCAGCATGTTCCTCTATCTTTTCAACAAGATTAATTTTCTTGTCAAAAAAATGGCCTTTCTGCCAAGGCTTGCTGCATTTAAAGCAAGTTTTTGTTGCATAATTTTAAGGTGCAACAGGGGAAGAAAGTTTACCAACTTTTTCAAGAGTTTTCTGTTGGTAATTGGAGGTTTTCTCCAATAAAGTTCTAGGAATGAATTCTTTAGAATCATACTTGTTATATAAATGGATCTCTTTTAAAGTATTGATAAAGGAAGAAGGTTCTCTTTAGAAATCAGTCCTAGCAACTATCAGGTCTCTCAGGGAAATAGGAAATTTATAGATGATCCTGTCCTTCCATAATTCAAACTCAATATCTGGGACCATTTCCCTCAAGATTTTCACAAGTTTCATCAGGAACTCAATAGGTTTTTCAGAAGAAGGAGAGCTATACCTAGCTTCCTCATACTGCCTTTTTTGAGCTAAACTTAACTTGGAAACACCACATTGTGCTTTAATTAATTTCTTCCAATCTTCCCATGAGTAGTCATTTTTATCTAAGAGGAAAGATTCATAGCACATTAGGGCTACATTGGTAAATAAAGAAATTAATTTTGACACAATTTCCTCATCTGAATGTTTGTAAGAATTTTTCAGAATATCAATCCTGCAAATAAATTGCTTCCAATCAGAGGAAGAATCACCATCAAATGTTGGGTATAGGTCAAGTTATGGCCAATTCCTTTGATTTGAAGTATTCATCTTATTACAAGCTTGTATCTGAGTGGTATGAAGCTGTAACTTCTACAATTGGGTAGTTATATCATTTTTTAACCCTTCTTTAGTTGAAAAAGGTATATCATCAATTTTTGATGGAAACTCAGTAATATCTACAGGCATTTCAGGCACTAATTTACTTTAGATGAACTAGGGACAGTTACAATTGGAGTATCCTGTGCAACAGGTTCTTTCAAAGAAATATCAGAATACATTTGGTAATGTAACAATGAATTCAATTTCTCTTCAATGGTTGTTAGCCAAGTCTTCACTCTTGGAATACCAGATAAAGTCTCATTGGTGGTGGAAAAACATAATTGGTTCTAATTTTTCAAAGATGAATAATAGTCACTTAATCTATTTAAGTTCAACTAATGTTCCTCTAGCTCCTGGAAACAGATAGACACAGTGTCTTGTAATTTAGACAAACCATTCTTGATATTTGGCCACAATGCAACTTCCTTTTCATGAGTTACTTTGTACTTTAACATATCATCAGAAACTCACTGTAATTCACTTCTCACTGATTGATAACCTTTTTCAGTTAACAAACTACTAAATTTCTGAGCCAATTGGATGTTGTTCATTATATTATTTTGTTTAGAAATATATCCCTCAAGTATTCATCATTAATGGTAGCTACATCTGGAGTATTTCTTAATAAGGAAACAGAATAATCTTCCAGGTTCTCATAAAACTCTGGATCAAGTGTTTTATCAATAATAGCCATATCAGGTTTTATCATTGAATTAGAAATCAATACCAAAGAATTAGTTACATTAGAATATTGAGCAATCTTTCTACTACAGTCATTCTCTACTGGTCTCAAATTATCATCTACTCTTTCAGAATTACCTGAAGGAACTGAATCAGTAAAAAGAAAGGGTACTTGGGATTTAATAGAGGGGCTTACCATGGTTTTGAAAAAAATTTAATGTGATTGGTTTTCCTCTTTCTTCCTCCTTGGCAGAGGTGAGGAGGTGCTGGGTTCAACTGATAAGTTCTGGAAGGACCTTCCAGAGGTGCTTGCTGTTGTTGTTGTTGGACTTGGAGGTAGTCCAACTGGGTGTTTAGCCAGTCCCATTGCCATTTTGAAACTTCCACCTTTTCCTGTTGTTGAGGGGCCAATTGTGGATGGGCTTTTGGTGCTGAAGGGGGTTTCCTCTACTCTTGAAGAAAAGATTCTATGTTTCTTATTTTTTCTTCTAGAATTTCTGCTTTTGACCTCAGTTTGAGATTCTCTGCCCTCAACTCCTTGATGTGAGTGGAGAGGTTGCTGACTTAATTTTTCAAGGGAATCTTTTTTATTTTGAATCCTTTTGGAAGCTCTTCTGGGGGATTCACTGAAGGCTTTTGATCCAGAGTAGCTTTCTCTACTATTATTTCTATTTCTTGCATTTCCACATCCTGACTGGTCCAATAATTGATTAATTTGAGCAATTTTTGTAGTCAAAGGAGAACTTACAGAATTCTATACATAATCAATCAAGTCAAGTTCCTCATCATGGGCAGCAGAAGCATCTTGATCAGTCATTGTTGTAGATAACCTGAACTGAGAGAAAGAAATATTAAAATTTAATCAGTTATTATCTTACTTTGTTAAAGAAATAAGAGAGAAAATTAAGAATATTTCAAGTATATAATCAATTATAATAATTTTTCAATTATCAGGACAAAGAGTAAACTGGAAAAATTAACAAAATTCTCAATTAATTACTTATATATATCATGATAATTATCAGGAATAAGAGTCAACTGAAAGATTTAATTACCAGGACTTAATGTCAACTGAAATAATTTGATATAATTTATTCAATTAATTTTTTATATTTATTATTTTACTTCCATGACAATATTTCAACCGAAAAGATAATATAATATTTTAATTACAAGGACAAAAGGTCAACTGAAATAATTAAAAAAATTTATATATAATATAATTAAATTAATTTATGTTACTTCTAGTACTAAGAACAAAATAGTTCTATCTTGATCAACTAGGAAAAAAAGATTATTATTTACCAGGCACCTCCCCCTGTAATGTGAAAAAATTAATGCCACTACAGAGAGATGAGTAATAATAAAGATATACATAAACTATGCAATATGCAAAGTGAGACCCAAAGATGGTAACCAAAATAGTCACCACAAATATATATGACAGTTGCCAATATATAAGCTTTAGATTTGGAGCGAGGTTTTATTCCCAGTTATGGCAAAAAAGTAAGTCACATCCCTGATGACCTTAGTTGTTTTTAGTCATCCACCAGTCCTTATTGGTCCTTGAATTTGATGGTCTCATGGTTGCTGGCATCAGGTTATTGGTTTGTTAACAACAATTCAGAAAGGCCCTTAAGTGTCAAGGGGTCATATTGGTCTAGAAGGTTTTAATGGAGGTCCAATGGCAGTAAAGGAAGGATATTTAGGAATTTCAATGCAAAGTTATGTAGAATTTTATCTCTATAACTTATTACTCAAATAAAAGGTATAATTATATTATTATTATTACTTGGTAGGATTAAAATTATGTAGTTGTAAATACTAAAACAGTAATAGTAGTAATGAAAATGAATTGTGGTATATAATAATTGTAAGTTGTGTAAAAAAGAATGAATCAAAAACAACCAAAATGGGAGGCTTTATATAGGCAAAAAGGAGAGAAAAAAAAGAGCTAAAATTCTATTTAGAGAAGTATGAGAGAAGGAAGATTCTAGAATGAGATATTGCAAATATTAAGAATGTTCTTTAAAGAATGTGTCAATAAAATGTATTTCCTGTATATAAAAAATTATTTGATTTATTTTAAATTTTTCTATAAATTTCAATTTAAAATAAAATAATTAGAATTTAAATTCTTGTATTAATATATTTTTCTTTCACTCCTGACCTGTCATGAAGACGTTGTTGGGGAATAAAAATATGGGGGACATTAATTTTTAAGTATTTACCTAATTTACTTATTTTAATTAGTTAATTTATTACAAGTAAATTATTTGAGTAAATCTAATATAATTAATAAAATTTAAATTTAAAGGCATGGCTTCATCCTAGTAAATAATTAATGATTTACTGGGTAAGTCTAGTAGCCTGTCTGACAATTGTTATGCCCCATGACAAAACAATTTTTATGCAGTGTATTGTACTCATCATATTTAATAGTTAAATATTTTATACTTATTAAGACTCAGCCCTTAAGTGAAGAGTGTTAATTTCTCAAAATCTAACTAATGAAAACTCTTTTGAAAAGTAAATTTCATGCATTCTTTCCTGATATAAATCTTGAAATAATATTTCTTGAAGATTAATTTTCTTCTTCCATCAATCAAAATAAGATTTAAGCTTTTTATAATCTTTTCCAGTACTTGAAATAAAAAACATCAATTTTTTTAACAAATTTAGAAGAAAAATACATTTCCTTAGATTCAAATTTAGATCAAAAATGATAATTAAATTAATATACTATATTATTTTTATTATAATACATTTTTATCAATTTTTGGAAAAATTCACAATAATTAATTATTTTATTTGTGCATTATATCTATTTAAAAATTATTTTGTTAAAACTTGAAACAATCAAAATTTATTTAATCTTAATTTAAATCATTTTGAATGCTGTTGCCTTTTATTATGAGATATTTATGTCCTAGGTTAGTTCATTTTTAGCTTTTCTATGAGAAAGGCACCAAAATGTCTAAGGTTAACATCCCATTCCACTTTCAGAAATATATAAGCAAAATTAGAATCAAAATAATTAGCCCTCTGACTTTTTTATGAGATAAGAATTCCAATCAACTAAAATTTTTATAAATCTCATGAATAAGACATAAGAAATAAAAATAAAGAGTATAAGAAAAAAATTTCTTACTCCAAAAATAAATAAATAAATGAAAATAAAAGAAAGAGAATCAAAAAATAATATACAAGAAAACAATTAAAATGTTGATTGCATTTGACTAGTTGATACTTTAGAAATCATGTTACTTATTTTGAATTTTTTTTATTTTTAAACTATGATTCTTCCTAGATAATATTACACATTATTTATCAATGATATTTTTGGTGCATTCATAGCAACTGGATAATTAATTTTTTAAACTTTCGAGTGATTAATACTACTATAAATGTGATTTCACATTTTTTTTTAAATGTAACTAACCAGTTCTATTTCATTGAAGTTAATAATTTTTTACATGGCTATAGTTTAGTTTACCATCTCATTGTTGTACTTATGAGCTAGCTAATAGTTTAAGTAATCTCTAAGTCATTTAGGGTCTTAAGCATTAGTTTTTTAAAATTAATTTATAGTACTTTATAGTTTTTTTAGTTTGAAATTATCTTTTCAATTAAATTTTTGGTTCAATATTTTTATTGTAGTTTTTTGTTGCTCATGTATAGGTATTGTAATTAGTTGTTGAGTTTAATTTTGGGTAGGTATTATTTCTTTAGCTAGTTATAATATAAAAAATTTGCTTATTTTATTGTAATTTTGGTTATTTCATACTTTATTTATTTAAGGTTTTGAGGTTATGAGTTGAAAGATAACTTTAGGGGTAGGAAGAAAAAGAAATAGGGTGGAAAAGAGTGGGGAGGGGAGAAGAGGGGGAAGTGAAGCAAGAGGATGGGGAGAGATGGGAACAGGAGGGGAATGGAAGCAAGAGAATTGGGAAGAGAAGGGAATGAAAGGGAGAGGATTAGGAGGGGAGAGGGATGGAAGCAAAAGGATTTGGAGGGGAGAGAGTATGGAAGCGAGAGTATTGGGAGGGGAGGGGATGTTAGCGCAAGCATTTGGAGGGGAGAAGGATGGAGGTGAGAGCATTTAGAGGGGAGAGGGATGGAACAGAGAGGATTGGGAGGGAAAGGGAGGGGAGGGGTATGAAAATGAGAGGATGGGTAGGAGAGGGGGGGAGGGAAGGGAGAGAGGATTGGGAGGGATGGGGGAAAGAAATAAGAGTATTGGGAAGGGAGGGGGAAGGATATGGGAGGATAGAGAGGGGAAAGAAGCGGGAAAATTTGGAGGGGAAAGGGGATGGAAGGAAAAGGATTGGGATGGGAGGAAGAGGGACAGGAAGTAAAAGGACAGAGAAGGGAGGGAAACAAGAGTATGTAGAAAAGGAGGAGAGAAAGTGGCTGAGGAAGAGGAGGAGAGAAAAGATATATGAGAAGGGAGGTACATGTGTTGTAAGGAGTGGAGGAGGGAAAAGGCATGAGACAGGTGTGAAAAATCTGCTAGAGAGAAATGAGAATTAATTTGTGAGCACATGTCATTACTTACAAAAACAAGATGTGTGGAGGGGAAACGTAGCAAGTGAAAGTAAAACTAAAAACACACATTTACTAAGAAAAAAAAATTATTATATTTACAGACAAAAAAAAAAAGAGATCTCGGAAGAAGTAAATACTGAAGTCATGCCACGGGCTCAACCAGGGTCATTCCATTGTATTTCCCTGAAATTCACCTTGGTATGGAATAGGGTTACCAAACTTATCCAGACGTATGGTTCAACATTTTTTACTCCTTTGATAATGTATCTTGTTTGGAAATATCTTCTAATGTCTTGTTTTTATAAACTTCAGTACTTTTTTCTTCCACAAAGATTAAAGATTTCAGCTTGGATATCTTTCTCATTATACTTGAGTGAAAATTTCAACTCTAATATAGCCACACCATGTTATGTTTTAGATTTTCATTGTCATTTTCCCTTTTTGAAAAAATTGGCTATTCTATGCTGTGGATTAGCAAAGTTTTTAATATTTTTCAGTAGCTATAATCATCTTGGGAATCACAAATGATCATACTAATTTTTTATTCTCTTTTGATCATTAACACTTGATTTGTTTCTATTTATATTCTACATAATGATTACTTAAGGGGATCTACCTCTTTCATCCTGGATATTCCCAGGACTGAGTAAAATAAGCCTTTAAAATATGTTAAATACATGTATAACACCCGGGGACAAGAAGTGAGGTATACGATATGTATACATAAGTGAAATAAGTCATTTAATACAATAAAAGACTGGTAACCATCTTCTACCCAGATGGAAAACAGGCTTACACACACATCCAGAACTTTGTCCTGGATTTGTGCACCTGCGTGCTATGCACCTTAAATGAGAGTTATATATAGATAGATATATATTACAATCTCAGGTTTTTAGTTGAATAAGTGGTTGTGAAATGAAAATTTCTGGTGGGGCTGCTGCATAAAGTGACACCCAGCCCTGAGTAATTGATTTAGAAATATTTGGGGTTAGTTAGGTTAGCAGCCAAATTCGCTATTATTTAGGAATTTAGGGCACCAGCTCTTATATATATATATATATATATATATACCATTAGAATACCTTAAATACATGCATATACCCACACTTTATAGTTCTAATGTACTTAATATTAGGTTGGAATATTTTAGGGTAGTCTTAAAAGCATTACACATAAGGTTATATAATCTTTAAAGTGATATTAAAGCTTCTTTATCATTATTATAGTGAAATAATAAATAAATATGCTTTATATCACTTAAAGTTGGATGTATGTTTAATAAATTAAATGATATTAAAGTTTCACTTTAATAGCTTAATTTGCCTTATTTGGTAAATTTGGCTACTTAAATGTTTTAAAAGAACACTTCTAAAAATTAATGTTATTTATGCTAGAAATGGCTTTTGTGTACTGGCCTTATGCTGCCTGCATTTATCCCATGTGCATAGCTTCATTATTAACAAAGTTTGTAATTCACATTAAAATTTTCCCATAGTGTATGCTCTACATGTGTAAACAGGCTAAAATTGGCAAGAGGTGCTTATTTTGTGTCCTAATTTCATTATTAGTGCATTGACCACATTGTATGCACCAATTTCATTAACAACCTCAACATTTAAACCCAGACTTCAAAACCATTCTAAAAATTACCTATTTAGTCAAGGATTTACCTGTACAAGTGCCTTCAAAGAGTCTGGATTCAGTCACCCCACATTTCACATTTTTTGGTTTTCTCAATGACCTCTCAGGCTATTTTGGTTATTCTTAAATGGGTATTTCATGTATAAAACTTTTATAAGTAATGTCTTAATTTCTACTGTCTATCTCACTTAATAAGAGTTATTTTTTTGAACTTTCTTTTCTTATATAGTCTTTTGTTTAAAGAATTTCACACATATACACTCTTTTTGTATTATTAACTTATTTTGATGTATTAACACAAGTTATTATTGTATTTTGAGATGTGATATTATTCTTCTTTTATCTTTGGATTATTCTTGGATTGATAGGCATGTGTAACTTCTATATTGGGATTTAATTGGGCATGTAAAGGGTTGGTAATAAAAGGGAGAACATTGGGGGATTTATGGGTATAAATGGAGGAGGTTTTTGGGCTTTTATTCAACATTCTCTTACATCACCTTACAAATATATTACCAAACCATTACAATAAATATTCAATAGTACTTTTAAAGTCTTTTAAATATTTTTTAAAATAATTGGTTTTATTTTTCTACCAACTGTAAGCTGTATACCATTTATAATGAGTGAGATTAAATTACTGAGACCATTATAATGAATTATGTTTTAATACTTAATTGGATTGGGAAAAAACAATTCATACAGGACAAATAAATTCTTCTAGACAACTGACTAATCAAGTGATTCAAGTTACTGCTCTTGAACTCATCCTGAAAACCTTGGTGTTGATAAAAATAAGTATATGATTGGGAGATAGGCAGTTTAGTGGTAAGAGCATGTACAGCAGGTGGAAGGGTATCATTTTCACATTTAACTTCAACATAGTTCTAACATGAAAATTTAAAATGCAATCTAAATTTGTATTCTGGTCAACTAGACTACCCTGATTCATTAACTATCAACAAAGAATTTAAAAAATAATTTTTTTATAATATATTAATTTTTCTTGAAAAATGAAATTTTTGTCATCTGAGAACTAGGGAGGTGAGAGTAACCCTACCTTCACCATTAGATAGCCCCTTGATGATCTCAAATTCAAACAAAAAATTTTGAAAAAAGAAATAAAATTGAGTTGAAAAAATAAAAAAAATTTGGTGTGAATGGCAGGGAATCCACCATATGCATCTTCCTAGCACAAGTTTGGCAGTGTCTCAGAACTCTTCAAGGGATGAAAATTTGACAAAATTGATGCTGAAATGGGATGAGGGGAGCAGATAATGTTTTGATATTTTGGTTTTTGATTCATGCACTTTCATGGTGTCCATTTTTTGAAAGAGAAAGACATCTGATATATTCCAGTTGAGATTTATATCTTACATGTGCTTAACGCATGATTAGATGTTGTCTAGGTATAAATTTAGATGTATGATTTATCATTGAGGGTGAATAAAAATATTTTGAGATTATATATTTTAGCAGTCTCACTCTTGTGCTTCTCTATTAAATCTAATATGTCTTTATTTTTCACTAATAATTCCATTTTACTTTTTATTTATTGTATTCTGATGTTTGATATCCTAAGTCCCTATCTGCTCTTTGTATGTAAATCACTGGGAACAGGTAGATATATTGATAATATATATTCTATCTTAGATACTAAAAGCATCCACACTAATTTGGTTGTGTAAATCCTGCTTAAATGCATATTACTTCTGAATTTCACAATTTTATGATATCATTCCACACTCATTTTTCAAAAAAATTCACTATTTATGAGTTACATGAAATATTAATCACTTATATTTCTTGGTTTATTAAATAAAATCACTCCTTTCACAATAATGATGTCTTCTATTCCTCTTTCTACTGTACTCATTTTTCTTCACTCAACTGTTGTGATTCCCATGCCATTAAACATCCTTGATAATTTATTAGATATGGAAGAAGAAGATCTGCCTCTTACATATTTTTTAACTACCTATTATAACAATCAAAAATCTAATACAACTACACTGAGACTAAAAAAAATGATAGAAAATGATAGTTACACTGGTAATGCACACTTAATGAAAGAATACTTTGGGCAAAACTGTTTTCAATTTTTTTGGAGCTTTGAGGTGTTGACATGGCTTAGAATGTATCATAATATAATAAAATGATAATTTTGGGTGTAATGTGATGATGAGAAGTAAGAAAAAAAATTTTGAGTGAGAGAATGAGGAGTAATATAGTGTTTTGTAAGAGTAAATTTTTAATGAATTGGAGGTAGTGAGGTGTTGCAAGTTTGAGCAAGTGAGATGAATTACTGAAAAAATGGCGGGAAGAAATTGAGTTACACAAATTGTTCAATATTTTGAGGAAAGACCCACAACTTACTGAAAATTTTACTGACTTGAACCTTTAGCAAAAGACTGAAAATAGATGATTGTGGAATTTTAAAAGCTATTTTCAGAAAAATATGGATACCAAATATAATTTAACCTGAAATTGTGGATTCTCTAATAGGTATAAATTTTTAGGTGATTGTAATAACTTGTTAAGCATATTAAGGGGGTTCCACTTACAATCAAGTTTCTTAAAATGAATTAAAGGTATTATAATATTTCTTGTATTGTTGCTAATAGGGGATGTCAGTTCTGGAAAATACGCACTTAAATTTGACAAAAACTGCACTTATTTAAGTGCGGATTTCCAAAACACACTGGCCCTAACACTTGTGGATTTCAAAATGAAGTAAGTCACTTATTTCACTCCAATTTGCACTTTCTCAACCAAAAGTGCTGATTTAACCATAATGTCCCATTTCACTGATTTTTCAGCATTATTCCCTTCATACACAGCACTCCGCAGCATAACACTTCATACCTCAAGACATTGTACATCATTTATGTTTTATACTGTGTAAGAGTAATGCCTTCCTCAATCTAAAATTGTGATAAGCTACATCAAGCAATGACTTTTATAGCTCTTGATCTCCTCATAGACTCTGATTGCAACTCAGATTATGATCTTGAAGAATATTTGCTTTTTTTATCAAAAATGGCCTGGAAACATTACCCTTTTTTAAGAAAGCCTCAAGTACAACATAAAAACACTTCTTAACTTATCTGTACCCAGTTTTAGACAGTTTTTTAGGACTTCTCAGGAATGTTTCCTTAGAATTGCTATTCTTATTTTCATATTGACTTTGATTTTGAATTTTCTGTTATCATTTCTTTTTTTCAAGTCTCTTTGTTTTCCTTGATCATCTCAACATGAAATCACATACTTTCTGAAATTGCATAATTTTTCAGTCATTATTTTTTTCTTTCATCACTTATATCCATTTCCTCCACTCCTCTTTTATCCCTCAAATATTTTGAAGTCAATTGTTTTCTCAACTCATATCTCCAGGTAAGTCATTTTTTCATTTTTACTTATATATTTGCTAATTAATTTTTTTTTATAAAATTTTTTTTAGTAATTTTTTATTTTTTGATTTTAAAGGTAAAAGAAACTTTTTCCTTCTCTCCCTATTCTCTTTCTTTTTTTAATTCCATCATCCTACTTTTCATTCCTCCTTGGCTTGATCATTCTTTCCCCTTTCTCCTATTTCACCTTTTTTTTTGTTCCATGTCATTGAAACACATACATTTCACATTTTTTAAGCATTTAAATTGCTCCATATTTGATTTCCCCCAAATTCAAACTTCACTCTTTCTCACTCTATTTTTCCTACCTGTCAATTAAGGTAAGTTTCATCTCCTTTTTTCATTTCTATATTATATCTCATTATATCTATGAAAATTTAATACTTAAACATATGTAGGACTCATATCTGGATAACTGTCAGCCAGGCTATTCCAGGAGTCCAGTAAATGTTATATAAATTATAAAACCTTAAAGAGTGGGTAAGACTTGTATTTAATGAATATAACTTAATATTTTATTGCATAATGAAATTATATAAGAATTTTATTATATACAAGTGTTACATTAAATTTATTGGTTATATATATTTTTATATACAATTAAATTGAGCATAATATAATATATTCTACAAATAATGGCGCATTTTTATGTATTTAATAATTATAAATTTATATTTAATTAATTAAAAAACATATATTATAATTACAAGTGTAAATTTGATTTATAATATATTTAAATTAATTACTTAAATTTATATATTAAATAATACCTCTCATATGATACTAAACAATAATTAAGGACGCTTCTTTTGACCCTTAATTGTGTTAGAAAAAACAAATAAATTAATTTGGACTAAATTGAGATTAATTGCTTGTTTTGTTGCGTCAAATTATTTTTTGTTTCACTTAAAATGTCCTTTAATCAGAATGTACCATCTGTTGGGAATTATATTTCTCATAGTTCCTATGTTTCCAATCTTGTTTAGTTATTCACTATTTTCACTTACTGATTTGGGAATTAATGGCGGGGAAATTGGATTCTTAATTGGGCTTTTAATTATTTGTTTCATGTTTTTATCTATATTGTTATGTTTCATTTACTCTTTTGATATGTTTGTTTTATTCCATTCTAATCATTGTATTTACAAATATATTAGTGCTTCAGAGGACCCATTGCCTATAAAAGGGCCTTGGATAATCCCCTGTAGCCTTATCACTTATTACACACTCAACAAATTAAATAACCATTTTATTACGTTTATATTTTTTTTATTAGTAATACAAATCTAATTAAAATTCTATACAACAAATTAAAGGTTGCTTTAAGTCTGATAGTAATTAAAATTGTTTGCCGCGCAGAACCCTTACATTTAATAATATTATTGTTAATAAAATCTAAAGTTTTTGTCACCTCTCAAAGTTGCTCACCGTTGTTTCCCTCTCAAATAAATTAAATATATATTAATTTGATTTATTTCCTTATTTTCCCTTGTCCTCCTCCTTCTCTCCTCCTTTTTCTCCTATTTTTCTTACCTCTTCTAGACGACTGACCGACAACTGGGGACCTTTCCAAACGACGACGACGATCAAGCCTGGCGACGAACGACAAAACGCACGGACCACCTAGCAAAACGAAACTTTTGCCGCGACTGTGTTTCGAACTTGGGTTTGACATCTTAGGTTTATATAATATTAATTTTTATATTATTTTGAAGTGATTTTTCGATCACTATAGTAAGTTCACCTTTGCGCCTCTCACTCATATTACTACATTTTTATTGCAATAACAGTGATTGTGGCTTAAGTGCTGATTCACTGAGTGTAAGTGTTCAATTTTTAAAATTTGTTTTTTTCCTAGTTGACCATTATAGAGTGTTAAATCCTCTTAGTCCTAGAAGAATTGACATTATTATTAATACAAATTGAATTATTAATTTAATTTTTTTTTATTATTAATTATTGTTAATTTTGGTTGACTTAAAAGTACATTGTGCTTAGTCCCAAATATATTGCCATATTTAATATTGGTAATTAATTGGTTGAATTAACTTACTTGTTATTCCCAATTTAACCTTGCAATCCATTTTTTTTAAAAATTAATTTTTTAATTATTACTTTATATTGAAAATTATTTTTTCTATAATTTAATTAATTAAATATTTTTTTTATTATTTGGAGCAATTATTGACTAACTTTTATTATTTTTTTATAAAGTAAAAAGTAAAATATAAATCTTCCCACTAGTATGTCCAACAATTTGGCAGAAAAAATGGATAACATGCAAGTGGATGAGATAGAAATTGACTATGATGCTGACACTGTAAGTTCTTCTAAAGTTGGTCATAAAAAATCTTATGCTAACACAAAGACTTCACATACTTCAGGATGTGGAAATGACAGGAAATGCAAACAAACCAAACCCCCTTCCCCCAGTACCACAGAAGGAAGTAAAGCCTCTAGTGCCTCAAGAAGGTCTTCCAAAAGGCTTCAAAATAAAAAAGCTTCCTCTGCCACAACAAATCAGCAACCTATCCAGTCATATAAAAGAGTTGAAGACAGAAAATATGACGTACAAAGCAAAGGTAGACACATTGTGGGATCAGGTCCAAGAACTCAGGAACCAGATTCAGGCCCAGGCCCCTCCTCAGTTGCCTCCCAATCAGCCTCAGCTTCAGGCTCAACCTTCACAGCCACCCAGCTCAACCATCCAAAATCCAAATACTATGGAAGTAGAGCAATGGAAATGGGATTATCTAATGAGTCACTACCAACAGAATGTGCAACACCCTCCTCATCATCAGCCTGGCCCATCCAGAACACCGAATTTCCATCCACCTCCTCATCCCTACCAACAAGGCAGGAGAAAGAAGGCCCAAGCACAATCCCAAACCCAGTCCCAGGGGAAGTTTCCTCCTCTGCCATGGTAAGTAATTTGGTTGATAGTCACTTGGGTATGTTTTCTAATAAATCTTCTTCTGCAGGTAATATTATTGAACATGGTGAAAGAACAGTTAAACATGTTAAAAGACAGCTTCCTGTAACTAGTAGCCCTATTGATGTAATTAGCAAATTGTCATTTGATGAACCTTTACATTTAACTTCTACATCTTTAATTAATCCTTCTCTTGCAATTAAAAATGATTCTGTTCCCCCTGAAATCTATACCTTAATTGAAAAAACTTCTGAGGAAATATTGAAAGATACCCTTGATTTTAATATTGTGAAAGACAAACATGTGAGAGATGTGTTAATCCATGAAAATGATAGATTAAATAATTTACACTTGCAATGTAAAGTGAGTTCTTCTGTACAAGATACAGCTTATTTAAAAATCAAAGAAACCTTGAATATTGTTCTTAGTCAACAAAAACAAATAAGAAGTGACCATAGAGCTATCTCAGATAGAAATATCAGTCTACATAAGACCTTGAGTGAATTGAAACCCCTTATTGAGGAAAATTATTCATTCAAGAATGAAATAAAATCTCTACAAAATGAGTTTAAGAAGCTAAAAAATGATTTCCATGCACTAAGTACCAAGCACTCAGTTTCTGAGGACAGAAATGTTCTATCTCTTGCAAAAGTAAATGACCAGATGTCTGAAATTCCAAGAATAAGAAACTATGTGTCTGACCTACAGGAAAAGTTCTCAACCTTATCCATCAATAATGAATTAAATGAGATTTCTGCAAATAAGCTGCATAAAAATAAAGGGAAAAAACCTGAACAAAGTTCATCCTTTCTTCCTCATATTTCAACCATTAAACAAACTGACAATGAGTCTGTAAAATCTTTTGCTACTAGCAAAAAATCTTGTGATGGTCATGCACCAGCTGTTTCTGTAAATAATGAAATTTCTGAACACCTGGCTAAACTTCAGGAATTATTACTAATGAATAATTCAAACCAAAAAGTGGACCATCCCAGTAGTCAGAAAAATTGGCCTAAGTTAGACCAATATCCTACCTTTGATGGTGATTCTTCCTCTGATTGGCAACACTTTATCCAAAGAATTGATAATTTAAAGAGATCTTATAAACTACCTGATGAGGAAATTGTTTCTAAGCTAATTTCTTTATTTTCCAATGTAGCCTTGATGTGGTATGAATCTGTCCTCTTAGATAACAATCATTATACATGGAATGATTGGAAATTCTTGATTGAGAATCAGTTTGGTGGATCAAAATTCAGGTTAGCTCAGCAGAGACTGTATGAGAATACTAGATATGTATCCTCCTCTGTTGAAAAGCCCATTGTTTTTCTGATGAAAATAACTAAAATCCTTAGAGCAATTGATCCAAAGATGGATTATTATATTTGGAGAGATAAAATCTTGTATAAATTACCAAATTCTCTTAGGGATTTGATTGTTGCTAGAACTGAGCATGTAAGGGAAAATTCTTCTTTCATTAACATCTGTAATGAAGTACTACTCAACCATAGATATGAACCAAAGAATTACCTTAGTAACTCTTATAATGATCAGAATAAACCTTCTATAAAACTCCCAGAAAAATCTGGTAAACCCTCTGCCCCAGTTGCACATAAAAAATATGCAACAAATACTTGTTATAAATGTAACAAACCGTGGCAGAAGGGTCATGTTTGTGACAAGAAAATTCATCTTGTTGAACAAAATGAAGACACTGATGAAGTTGAACTTGATGTCAATAATTCTTCCAGTGACTGTGAAAGTAATATCTCCTATGACAATGAATCTGTTAAAGATGTTTTAATGTTGGAACATGATGTCCATTATTTAAATAATATATCTGAAGATTGTGTATTGAATTTATCTTCAGTAGAAAATGCTGAGATAATTAAAGATATTACTAACAATTCTATTCCCATATCCCCTTTAAAGGCACCTGTTATCATTAATGGTAAAAATGTTGATGTAGTTCTTGATTCTGGTGCTGGAGGAAGTGTAGTATCTGAAAAAGCTTTGGCTTCAGTGGATAAGGAATATTTGAGTAAATTATTGCCTATAACTTCTGAAAAATGGAGAGGGTATGGTTCTACCTTATTTCCTATTGGCAAATACAAAACCTCTGTATTCTTCAAATATAATGGTGGTTTTGTCAGAGCTATTTGTGAGTTTGTTGTCATGAAAAATGATAATTTGAGCAATTGGTTTATTATGGGAAATGATATTTTAACCATGTTTGGTGTGAAACTGGACCCAGCAAATAATTGCTTTACCTTAGGAATGAATGGGAAAAGAAAATTCAAAATTTCTTCTCCTAAACCTTCTGGGCATTTGTTGAAATCTTGTAACTCACTGACCCAATGTAAAGGTAGAACAACAACTGAAATGGATGATTTATTACATGAAATAAATACCGCTTCTTTTGCTGATCATTTGACTAATGAACAAAAGGATTCTATTGTTGCCTCTATTACCTCTTTCCCTATGGCTTTTGCTCATGGTTCTCATGTCTTGGGAATTGTTCAGGAAGAGATGAAAATTACCTTATCCTGTAATTTGAGTGATATTCCTCCTTCCCTTAAGAAAAAACCATATCCTGCTTCTCCATCAAAAAGAAAAGATATTGAAGATAATATTGAAACATTATTGAAAATGAATATCATTGAGAAAGTGGATGTCACCCCCAAATATTGTGTCATCTCCCCAGTCTTGATTTCATATGAAAAAGATAAAGCTAGATTATGTGGAGATTACAGAGCTTTAAATACTTATACTGTTGATGATATTTATCCTTTACCCAGAATTAATTCAATACATGCTACCTTGCAAGGTGCAAAATTTATTAGTTGTCTGGATGGTAATAAAGGTTATCATCAAGTTCCAGCTGAGAACAATTCTCAAAATTTTTTGCTTATTGCTACTCATATGGGAATATATAAGTATGTTAGGATGCCATTTGGCCCTAAAAATGCTCCTTCAGTTTTCCAGAAAGTCATGGATAACACTTTCCATCAAGAAATTATTGAAGGTTGGCTCATGGTTTATATTGATGATATTATTGTTTTTTCTAAAACTTTTGATGAACATATGATTCACTTGAATAGAGTTTTCCAAAAAATGGATGAAATCAATATGAACTTATCTTTAAAAAAGTGTAAATTTGGTTTTCAATCTTTGAAAGTCCTTGGCCATGTTGTGTCAGGCTTACAAATTTGTGTAGACCATAATAAAGTTGCTGCCATTCAAAATGTGAAAGCACCAACTTCTGTAAGAGAAATCCAAAGTTTTTTGGGTATGTGTGGCTATTATAGACAATATATTAAAAATTATCAGGTCATAGCCTTGCCTCTTACAAAACTAACCAGAAAAGATGTTGCTTTTCTCTGGAATGATGACTGTCAAAAAGCTTTTAATACATTGAAAAATTGCTTAATGTCAGCCCCTATATTGGCTCTTCCAGATTTTAACAAGCCATTTGTACTTTATACAGATGCTAGCTTTATTGGTCTGGGTGCTGCCCTTCACCAAAAGCAAATTATTAATGATAAATCCTCAGAGGTTGTAATTTGTTATATTTCAAGAACCTTAAGAAATAGTGAATTGAAATATGGTGCCACTCAATTGGAGTGCTTAGCAGTTGTTTGGGCTCTTGAGAAACTTCATTACTACTTGGATGACCAAAAATTTGAGTTGGTAACTGACTGTAGTGCTGTGAAATCTCTCTTAAACCTCAAAACACCTAACAGACATATGTTCAGGTGGCAACTTGCTGTTCAGGAATACAGAGGAAGGATGACTATTATCCATAGAGCTGGAAATGTTCACTCTAATGTTGATATGCTCTCCAGATTGCCTCTGCCAAATAATGACTCCAATCCTGCTTATGTACCTGAAGATGATACTGTTCATATACATGGTATATTTATAGTTGATATGGAAGAAGAGTTATTACAGTTAATACTGGATTCATATGATAAAGATTCTGACTTAAATAAATTAGTTACTATTTTGAATGATCCTAAGAATACTTCAATTCAAGCATTAATAAAAACTCTTCCTGCAAAGTACCAAAATGCTTTAAATAAAGGAAAGTTTTCTATTGAAGATGGTTATATATATTATAGAAGGAAGCTTACCAATGTAATTGTTATTCCTCCTTCAATGAAAGAAACTATCCTCAAACTTTGTCATGATGACATATTAGCTGGACATTTTGATCTTGAAAAAACATTGATTAGAATCAAAAACACTGCATGGTGGGCTAATATGTCTGAAGACACAAAATTATATGTTGAATCTTGTGATTCCTGCCAAAAATCTAAAAGGTTAACAGGTAAGAGAGCAGGGTTATTACAACATATTGAAGAACCTAGTGCTCCCTGGCAAATCATTAATATGGATTTTGTCACTGGTCTTCCTGTTGCAGGTAAAGACAGCTTTAACTCTTGTTGGGTAATAGTTGATAGATTCACAAAAATGTGCAAATTTATTCAAACCCACAAAGATGTATCCACCAAGGAATTAGCTTTCTTATGGTGGTCTTACATGTTTAATATTATTGGTTTTCCAAAAGCCATTATCTCTGATAGGGATCCAAAATTCACTTCTGAGTTTTGGACCTCTTTGATGGATATTTGTGGCTGTGAGTTAAAATTGTCTACAGCTCACCATCCTCAGACTGATGGTCTAGCTGAAAGAATGATTCAAACTCTGGAAGATATGATTAGAAGGTATTGTGCCTTTGGTTTAGAATATAAAGACAATGACAGATTTACTCATGATTGGGTCACCCTTTTACCTGGTCTTGAATTTGCATATGATAGCACTGTTCATTCTGTCACTGAGAAAAAGCCTTTTGAGCTTTGGTTAGGTTATGTCCCAAACACTCCTGCTCAGATTCTCAATAATAAATTACCTAAGTTGGAACTACACCCTGGTGTAAAATCTTTTATGCAAATGCAACAGCTATGCAGAAAACATGCTCAGAGTTGTATTGATAAAGCATTTGAATATGAAAAGAAAAGATGGGATAAATCCCATAAAGAATACACATTTAACAAGGGTGATGAAGTGTTGATCTCTACTGTCCATTTCAATTTACAAGGTAACCACAAATTAAAAGATCCTTTTGTAGGACCATTTGTTGTTAAAAGAATGGTTGGTGATAATGCAGTAGAAGTTGTATTGTATTCTCCATATGATAGGAAACATCCTGTCTTTCCCATTTCTTTACTTAAACCTTATACTTCCAACAGTGACTTATTTCCAAAAAGAAGAGGAAGACCTAAGAAGAACCCTCAGGAAGTCACAGAAACAGCAGAAATTGATAAAATTCTCAATGATAGAATTATCACTTCTGAAAGAGGTACTGAATATTTATTGAGATATAAGAACAAATCATCTGAACATGATGCATGGATACCTGGCAAAGAAATTTCAAATCTGCCTGCTCTGTTGAAAAAATACAAAAAGAAAAAATCTTAGCATTTTTTTTTATTGTTTTTTTTAGAGTGAGGGAGTGTCAGCCAGGCTATTCCAGGAGTCCAGTAAATGGTATATAAATTATAAAACCTTAAAGAGTGGGTAAGACTTGTATTTAATGAATATAACTTAATATTTTATTGCATAATGAAATTATATAAGAATTTTATTATATACAAGTGTTACATTAAATTTATTGGTTATATATATTTTTATATACAATTAAATTGAGCATAATATAATATATTCTACAAATAATGGCGCATTTTTATGTATTTAATAATTATAAATTTATATTTAATTAATTAAAAAACATATATTATAATTACAAGTGTAAATTTGATTTATAATATATTTAAATTAATTACTTAAATTTATATATTAAATAATACCTCTCATATGATACTAAACAATAATTAAGGACGCTTCTTTTGACCCTTAATTGTGTTAGAAAAAACAAATAAATTAATTTGGACTAAATTGAGATTAATTGCTTGTTTTGTTGCGTCAAATTATTTTTTGTTTCACTTAAAATGTCCTTTAATCAGAATGTACCATCTGTTGGGAATTATATTTCTCATAGTTCCTATGTTTCAAATCTTGTTTAGTTATTCACTATTGTCACTTACTGATTTGGGAATTAATGGCGGGGAAATTGGATTCTTAATTGGGCTTTTAATTATTTGTTTCATGTTTTTCTCTATATTGTTATGTTTCATTTACTCTTTTGATATGTTTGTTTTATTCCGTTCTAATCATTGTATTTACAAATATAGTAGCGCTTCAGAGGACCCATTGCCTATAAAAGGGCCTTGGATAATCCCCTGTAGCCTTATCACTTATTACACACTCAACAAATTAAATAACCATTTTATTACGTTTATATTTTTTTTATTAGTAATACAAATCTAATTAAAATTCTATACAACAAATTAAAGGTTGCTTTAAGTCTGATAGTAATTAAAATTTTTTTCCGCGCAGAACCCTTACATTTAATAATATTATTGTTAATAAAATCTAAAGTTTTTGTCACCTCTCAAAGTTGCTCACCGTTGTTTCCCTCTCAAATAAATTAAATATATATTAATTTGATTTATTTCCTTATTTTCCCTTGTCCTCCTCCTTCTCTCCTCCTTTTTCTCCTATTTTTCTTACCTCTTCTAGACGACTGACCGACAATAACAGTGGACTTATATAACTCCTCATGTTGTCATTTTTATTATCACTTCTCAAGTTATTGTAAAATTTTTAAAATCATACTCAGAATTAGGGTTAGTTTTATTCAAATATAATATCCTTTTAGCTGAAGATTCTCTGGAATGCTATCTTTTAATTCCCACAACCAGATTTGAATTTAGTTCAGTGGTTGCTGAGATATTGACCTTTAAAGCTGAGCTTTTTTTCCCAATTTGACTTTTTAATAGTTAATTTGTTATATAACAAATTAGGTTTAGGTTTCTTTAAATCACATTTCTTTTGACTGAAGATTCTCCTGAAGCCTATCTTTAATTTCCTACAAACAGGTCTGAATTAGGTTAAGTGGTTTCTGATATTTAGACTTAGAAGTTGAGCCTTTTGTTCCAAATTTCACTTATCTTATTTCATGTTTTTATATTGCATAATTAGAGATTAAGGATTCTGAAACTCTTATCTGATGATTATCTAGGCTTTTATCTCCCTCTTTTTAAAATTTTCATAATAACTTTTCAAGGTTTTGTGCAATTTTGAAAAGAAGAGTCAGAATTAGGGTTAGGCTTATTTGAATCAACCATCCTTTTAGCTAAAAATACTTCTGAAGCCTATCTTTCATTTACAGCAAACTGATTTGAATTTGGTTGAGTGGTTGCTGAGATATTTAACTTTAAATTTGAGCCTTTTTTACCAAATTTCACTTTTATTTATTTCATAACACATATCATAATGTTTACACCATGCATTTATCCTTCCAGATTCCAATGATTATCTAGGCATGTATCTCCCTCTTGTTATAATTTTCATCATCAGTTTTAAAGTTCTCTCTTCAATTTTGAAAATAAGAGTCACTATTAGGGCTAGGTTTATTCAAATCTATTGTCCTGTTAGCTGAAGATACTTCTGAAGATTATCTTTCATTTCCAGAAACCCAATTGGAATTTGGTATAGTGGTTTCTGAGATATTGACCTTTGAATTTGAGATTTTTTCTCCCAATTTCATTTCTATTTATTTCATAATGAATTACATAATGTTTACATTATGTATATATCTTTCCTGATTCCTCAAACTACCTTTCCCTTTACTTATTATTCTTCCCTTACACCAAGGTGTTTTTTTCTTACCATTTTCATATGTCTAATCTTTCACTCATTTTTGCTTCTCTTGTAAGATCAGGCAAAAGTTAGTCGAAAAAATCAACAAGGTAAAAAAAGAAGGTAAAATAATTAAATTTACAAAACTTTAGGTAGATAAAAAAAAGTTTGGTTATTAGTAAAGTCATCAAATATTTTTTATTTGTTCATAAATTTTTAATAAATAAATCTGATATTTCAATTTACTAAACTAAAGTAATGAGCCAACAACTTTTTTTTGTCTAAAAGGTAATCATGATAAATTTAAATTGTTTCATAGGGTTCATCTTGCCTATACCTGTGTAAATTCACAAAATTATTTCTAGAATTGGTCTGCATTTTTGTATTGAGGAATTTTCATTACTTTAAAACTGGTGAATTTGACTTATCCTCTTTATTTATTTATTAATTTATGGAATTATTCTAAATTTTGGTGATTTTAAACCTTTACTTAAATAAAATTCAGGGGAGGGTATTGCCAAATTTTCAAATCTGACATAAAAATTGATGACTTAGAAAAATTGGTGATACCCACCCCTTGCTTCAATAAAATTTAGGGGAGGGTATTGCCAAATGTTTCAAACAGATATAAAATTGTTGACTTAGCTTTATTTAAAAATGAAAATTGGTGGTGAGGTGATGAGGTTTTTTGAACAGTTTTCAGTATTATTTTACCATCTGAAATTCCAAAATTGCAATATTTTAGAGTCCAGTAAAGAAAAATGGTGTTATCAGATTCTCATGATATAACTATTTTTGATAATATTAAAAGTAACTATTAAAGCAGGAACCAAAAAGAATATCAAATTCCTCATAGAGAAGATACATGAAATTGAGCTTTTTGGAAAAAGTAGAAATTCTGCTCTCCAAATCATAATAATCAATACCAAAGCCAGTGGAAGTGGAAGCGAAATGAGCCTTTTTATATTTTTATTGATAGCTTTTGAACCTCTCCTTCATTTTCTTAGGATTGATATTGATTCTCCGTTTTGTTTTATTTTTTACTTCATTTGCCATCAACAAAAAGAAATTGACCTTTAATGAAGGTTGACTTCTGATTTGGGGCGGTTCAAAACATAAAAGAAAAGGAAAAAAAAATGCCTGTTTAAAATTTCACAAAAAAATGTTTCAAATATCAGTGAGAGGTGTGTGCCAAGGATTGATGAGAGGATTAAGGTCTGAGTGTCACATGTGACAGGGATGGGGTGGGAAAGGAAGCAATGATGTGGCTGACATGTGGTTGTAAAAAAATTTAGAAAAAAGTGCTGATTTGAGGTCATAAATGACACCCATTTTTGAAATAAGTGAATTTTTTTGCAAAATTTAAGTGCTGAATTTTTTTGAAATCTGCACTTAAGTTAAGTGCAGATTTTCCAGAACTGAAACCCCCTAATATGTGAAAAAAGTCTCATATGTTTTTTATTCATAACTAATAAATCTGTGTTAATTTGTCTTTATTTTATTCTGATATATGAAATTCTAAATCTCTATCTTCTCATTGCTTGTCAATCACTGGGGGAATTTGATTGAAATAACTCATTAATCATATTAAGGGGATTTTACTAACTATCAAATCTCTAATAAAAAATTAAAGGTGATTGAATTAATTTTTTAAGAAGATTAAGGGGATTTTTTTCCTATCAAATCTCTTGTAATTAATTAAAGGAAATTTTAATCTTTTAATGATTAAAAGTCTGAAGACATGTCTATGAGCTCACCAAGTGACAGTATACCTAATTATACTTCAGCTAGCTCTTATTCTACTTCTTCGACCTCTATGTATTGACCTGCTACTGAAAGTCAATCTCAGAATTCAAATTTTTTTCCTTATATTCCCCTTATTATGACTGACCAGTCTAATGATAAACTTAACAGTGTACCAGTTCTCACAAATGGAAATTTAAAATTGTGAAAATCTATTATTAAATTCTATTTTGATTCACATGATCTCACACATCAAATGACTTGTGCAAAGAAACTGAGAGATTCTGATCCAAATGATTGGAGAAAAGTAGAAAATAGATCAAGATTAAATTAGAATAAAGCAGTTGTTTCCAGAGACGCACTTTCAATATCTAAGGCAAAATCAACTTATTTTTTATCAGAAGACTCTGTATGATTATGGTGAAGGAAATAAATATACTGTCTCAGATCATTTGGATCAACTTGTTTACTTGAAATGGGATGGTGCTTTGTTACTTAGGAATTATCTTGGATATTTTGAAGAGGTTGAGAGTCTGTTAGCTGACAGTGTGTTAAGTGATAAGAAGCTTAATATCTCCTGAAAAAATTATTGAAATTATTCTGGTGAAGAGTGTGCAGAATGAATCTAAGCTAGGTATTACTCAAAATTTATTTCAGAATTTTAAGAGTCTTAGTCTTGAAAATATTTATTATAGTCTTGAATATGAAGCCAATCAAAGGTCACTATATGGTACACTACTAATTCCATGAAGGCTCAAAAAAAGAAGAATAAAATCTCTCAATGCCCATCATCTCCAGCAAGGAATAACAAGAAGAATTTTAACTGTAGTCTTGGTCATATGGGTCATAGTGATGAAAACTGTATTTCACAACTACAGGAGGAGCTTCAAAAATTGAAGGGTCCTTCAAATTCAAAGAATGAAAGGAGAAACCTACAGAGTAAGTAACTGAATCTCCATCTCTAGTTAGTGTACATGAAGATGAGCATGAGGATTCAGCCTATCTTTCAAGTACTACAAGTACCAGCACCTGTTTTTGTTCTGCTGTTGGGAGCTACTACACTTATTGTTCAGAATATAAAGATGCTCTATAGCATTAATTTTTTTTCTCAACAACTAAAATTGATAATGCAAGAACACATATACTTACAGTGGATTACTCTAGGGATCTAATTATTAATACTTGTCTTAAATTAAAAAATGTGTTAGTTGTAAAGGGTTTTTCTGCTAATATAGTTTCAGTTAGAAAGATGAATCATATGGTTTTCACAATCAGTTTTGAGCCCAATGAGACAATTTTTTTTGATTTGAGTGGTCATTTAATAGCTAAAATTTCTCATAAAAGTCTCAAGAAAAATCTGTGGTACATCAATCATCATGCATACCTTAACACTGGATGAAGGCTAGCCTTGTATCAGTGGCACAAATGTCTAGGTAATTTATATTTAAAATGAATTTTTTTTAAAATATTAGGATATAGATTTTGTTTATGAAAAATATGAATGCATCACTTTCTAAAAAGAAAAATGGTAAAAACTCTTTTCTTGTCTACTCTTCCCATTGAAAATATTCCATTATTCCATATTTACTCAGATGTTTTAGGACCAAAAAAAAACACCAAATATTGGGGTTTATAGATATATTTTAGCTTTTATAGATGATTGCACACAATATTCTACTATATTTATAATGAAGTAAAAGTCTGAGGTGCTCTCATATTTCTTGAAATATCAGGTAGATATTTAAAATAAACTAAATGAAAAAAATCAGGTACTTAAAATGTGATAGGGGAGCTAAATATGGTTCATCTAAACTCAATAATTTTTTAAATAAAAGAAGAATATCTTGTGATAAAGCACAAGAAAGAAGACCACAGTATAATTCAGCTGCCTAGAAATTCAATAAAAAATTGATAAAGTCTGTACAGTGATAGTTGATTGAACCAGTCCAACTCTACTAATGTGAGTATGTTTTATGAGCTGAAATTACTTATTAAATGCCTTTCCACACTCAATACTTAATTCAGAATCTCTAAATGAGGCACTGAAAATTTTTCTGCCTTAAAAGGGCAACCATTCTTTTAATTACCATTTTATTAGATGCTTTGGCTCTTTAGCAATACCACTTAATTATATGGTATCACATACTCAGAAAATTCAAACTCAAGGTTCAGAATGTGCTGTGGTGAGATATAAAACTTATTCAAAGAATTTTAGGCTATATGATAGAATTTCCAAGAAGACAATTGTTTTGAGAAATTTCAAGTATTCAAAGCAAGAAATTATTCTGATTCTAAATCAGATTCCATACATGTACCTGAGTATACAATTTTAATTTCTAATTTATTTCTCAGTTTATACAAGAACTTAATCTATTTATTGACCTCCTCCTTACTTCTTGCCTTCATTGGTTTCAAATAGTTCTGTTCACCCCTCTGTCCAAGTTGATGTGTGAGCTGGTCATCTAGAAGATAGAAGTAAGAGGAGAAGAAAATGAAGAGGAATCATCATGGGAAATCAGGGGGTGAGCTTCTAGCAGTTCCCTCTCTTTGAAAATTTTAGGAAGAGGTTAGGAAAACATTGGGGAAATGTTGTGAAAGTGTTAGGAAACTTTTTTTAAATTTGATGAAAAATTTTGAAAAAAAAGTTGGCCCTAAATTGAACCTCAATCTATCCCTTCTTGAGCAGAGCTTTGTATTCAAGTTGAGCATCAGTTGAGCCAAATTTGAGCAATGGTTTAGCCACAACACTTAAAATACCATAATATTAAATCTTATATCTAGATCCATTAAATGTTGGGCGGTTAGGTTTGATATTAGTAGAAATATCTTAAATGACAAAGTATACTAGGTGTGGAATATTATTTAAATTATCATTTTTATTTACACAAATATATAAAAAAGCATACTATTTAAGTCCTCTTTTAAAAATATTATTACTAAAAATATAACTCTGTATAAATATTTGCACATAATTTTAAATTTTCTAGACAAAAGTTGATATTGAGCCCTTATTAATAGAAATTTCTTATTGTTTCTTGGAATTAAAAAAATAAGAAAATTTTCAAAAAATTTAATGTAGGAGAAAATATATATATGTATTTTATAGGGGGAAAATATAGTAATAATTTTTTTTTCACATTTATGCTATTGAAGAAACTAATTTTAATATATTGGCACAAAACTTAGGCTCTAAAATAATGCACTTCCTTCAGTTATCTATCTGTATTTAGTTATTATTAAAATGTGAGTAAAAATTAATTATTAACATACATGAAAAATTCAATTTTTAATATTCATCCAATATTATATATATTCTCTACTTTATTCTCTTTTAATAATTTTCTCTCATCCTTTCATTCTTTAAACTACCACCATCACCATAAAATTCATTTAATTAAACTTTAGAACTGGAAAACTGATCTTCAAAGCCTTTTATCATTCCTGAGATTTGAAAGATGGCAAGAAAACTGGTTGTGGATTAATTTTCTTATGAATGGCTAAAAAAGAGGAAGCTCCAGCTCAATAAAATCAATATATACTCTCATGAATGTCATATTCCTGCAGAGGAATAAAGAAGCAATCTTATCACTTCCTCAAAAAATTGAGCAAGGAATATCTGTAGATTTATAAGATCCTTGGCACTCAAAACTTACCAAATTTCAAGAACGTTTTTCTGAGTATTATGGGCCTTCTCCAAACACCAACTTCCCTTGGGACTCAGCTGAGTTTCTCTGAGAACTATAAATTTTACTGAAATTTGATAAAAACCCTGTCTACAAAACCTCAGATCCACCTCCAACATTTCCTTTCACGTGGAAACATTCAGCAAATATTATACATCTAATCAGTCATTTAGAAAATTTCTTAAAGGGAGAAAGGGGGATAATTTTTCCCAAGGATTTTATATTTTCAGAATATGTAGACTTTTTGCAAATATATGTAATTCTATTAATTATCTCAATAAGTTATTTTTAGCTTAATCAACATTTCAATATTCTATCAATTGAACCAGTATAAAAAAAGCTTTAGATGACCATGGAATTAGCTGCACAGATCTTGTAGGAAAGTTGAGCATGAAAAAAGGGATGAAAATATGGACAAATTCCAAAATGGTGAAAGATGTCAACTTTTGCTTGGTACAATCAAGGCTGAAGGAGTTGGAATATACTTGAGATGTGCGCAAAATGTATATATAATGGTAAGTCAAAGAGTCTTATATTGAAATAAAAAATGTTGAAAAGAGAATTTGTTAATATATTGAAACAGGAGCCTAATTGAAATCCAGCACTTGAACAGAAAGCAGTTGATCGTCTGTATAGAATGGGCCAACAAAATGAAGTTCATGTACTCATGAATTTTGTAAGTAGAAGTATTGAATTCAGCATTTATAAGATACAAAGAAAAAATATTAAGCTATCATTTTAGGTGAAATTTTCTTTAAATAAAGTTGCATCATAGCTAAAAAAATTTTATCTGTTCTAAATTTTTAAGGCTAAGTGTCCCAAACATTGGAAATTAGGAATATGAGTCTGATAGATTATTGATTAGGGAATTCATCAATAACTCACATTAGAGTTAGAGATTTTTTCAAGTATGTAGGAAATTTTTATTGGTGCTTGACAATTGAGAAGTCTTAATTGTTGAGGATTAAGAGAAGCAAGATAAAATGAAGAATAGAAGTCACTTGGCAAACCCCTGGGGACTGGAAAAGAATTAAAGTGAATCTTGATTGTGGATACCAAATTTAATCTATTATATAATGCCAATTTATTAAGTATTTCTCCTGAATAAGGGGAATTTTCTCATATTTGAATGTGTTTATGGTTGAGATTTTGTGCAAGTCTTGAGAATTATTCAGATCTCCATGGAAATAAAATCCGCTTAAAATAACCTTCATCATCAATTTTGGTGTCTGAGCAACATTTGACGTTTTTGAAAAGATTCTCATAGGTTTTACCACTTGGAAGTTGTTTAAGAAGGTGAGTTTGGTTAAAAGAATTCTGAAAAATAATGTCAAAATTATATAAGATTGTGAAAAAATAAGAGAAAAATATTAATTCTTACCTTCATTTTTATTTTATATTTATACTTTTTATTTTAAATATTTCACAGAAACTATCAGAGTTTTTACAAGTTGTAATTTATCAGAATAACCTATAAAACAGCAGTGAAGAACACCAATTTGATTTAGGTAGGAAATATGAGTAGAGTCCATTGAATAACAAACCAAAAAATTAGTTTCCAAAGCTTCCTCCCAGTGCTTAATGATAATTTTTGCCAAAACTTGATTCCACTCGTGAAAAAAATCAAGATTCCATGGCAAATGTTTTTCTGGGAAAATTGCATTGATGAAGTAAGTGGATAAAAGAATTGTTGAATATAGTAGGTATTTGTTCAGAAATGAAGTAATTTCTTTCAGGATATGGCAAATCAATATCAATTTTGAGAGAGCTTATATTGAACAATGAAAAACTGTGTAGTTTTTCTTCTTTGGGATTCAGCTTCCATTCATTATACTGAGGTGAAATATTCAAAAGAACATGACAGAAATTGTGAATAGACCTGCAGAAATGAGAAGTTGACACCACACAATGTGGGTGCCAACTTTTTAGCAAGTCAGCAACCTTGGACCCAAACTCATCCCAGATTGAACACACATTGAGCTATTGAAAAAGGAACCATACAATCAGGGATGAAAAAAACTCAGCCAAAAAGTTTTAGGTGGGTGTTTAAGTAGAGTTCAGTATGGGTTCAATATAGGTTCAGTCTGAGTTCCATCTGAATTCCATCTGAGTTAAGGTTGGGGATTTGCTTGCAAGTCCACCTCCTATATTGTGTAGTGTGATCAAGGGAGTATGGCATTGAATCTTTTATTAAGTACAAAGGTACTATTAGGTATTATTCCCTGAGAAAAATAAGAACAATTAGAGCTCATCATATACATTATGAAAAGCAAAATTAAGGAAAGCATAAAATTTTGAAAGGATATGGCAACAAAAACACTACTATAATAAATTTTTTATTTTAAAAAGAATTAATAATGAAGAGTTGAGTGGAGGGACAGATGAGTTTTCTCATGAAAATCTTTCTCTATAAAGTATGGATATCTATGTATCTTCATAATTACTTCAAAAGTAAATAACTTGGCTGTAATAGAAAATTATTTCATGATAAATGGGTAAAAATGTAATGCAGAATCATTTTGATTTTCCAAGTTATTTTGATAATATTTTAATGAAAATAATGACCTTTTTTGAGCTTGTTGATTTTATTGCCAAACTAATTTAAAAATTTATATTAACACATTATCAGTAGATGTATAGATTATTGACAAAGATTACTTGAAAACCGTACCAATTTTTCAGAGTATGGAATAAGAAACTCAATGTAAAAATTCTCTTTTTTAGATTCCAGAAGCTTTACTTTGATGACCTCTTAGATTTAAAGATTATAAAATAATATATTTAGTTGAAAAAATATTAATTTATCAGACTGTAATTATATATTGTGAAAAATAAATATTATAAATTTTTTTATATCTTATAGTGATTATTAGTGAAAAACTTTCTGTTACTTAGAAGAGTTTTATTAATGCAGGTTATAATAGAAAAAAAATCACAACACTTAAATAACTTTATTATAATAAATTAAATGGAATTATTTTGATTCAAGTTATATCATAGTTTCTCCTATATTTAAAAATGCAATGAATTTGTATTCTCTTATAGTATTATGCTTTGTGCAAAATAACCTGTTTGATAAATATGTATGCAACATTGTAAAATGTAGCAAGTGTGAATCATTTTGCTAATGCAGAGTATGGATACCTACTTAATGCATGGTTGATATGCATGAAATAAACATTCAAAGAAATCCATGGTAACCAACTTGTTGATAAACTTCTTAAGACATAAAAATTAGCTTATTTAAGTAAGGGCTTCACAATAAATAAATAGTTTGTTCAATTGATACCATCCAGTAACATATTTCTTATATCCAGAAGTCTTAAAATGCCACCATTTTTTCACATTTGTAAATGTGAAGAGCTTGGATGTTCATCAAGAAAGCATCAGACCTCATTGGGAAGCTTTGAAGTTGGTGTAGCTTTCAAAAAATCTCAGTCATACTCCAAACATGAAGAGGAAAGAAATTGAAAAGCACAGATGGTTGGTACATCCAGAGCTTCACCTAACTTATGATCTGAAATCTTAGATCTTTTAAAACATAAATATTTGGCAAATAAAGAGAAATTATGTTTAAATTAATCTCTATTTTTTGTGTTTTCTTAGGGGCAGCCTGTTCTGGATACAATTGGATCTCTACTGCAGTCAAATTAATTGAATTTGGAAGAGCTTTATAGCCAAAAGACAATGTGGCAAGCAGAAAAACTTTCTCTTATCCATCAATTAAGAAAAGATAGTTTTGCTCAATTTTTGTGTGATGAAATAAAGAAATTCAAACTTCTTAGTGATGTTGTGTGTTTTGGCGCTGTTTATGCATGTCTTAATTGACATCTGTTTAAGAATTGTGTATTTTTCTGGTTTTATTCCGTGGATATTGGGTCTGCGGGTATGTGGGTACTATCATTGGATATCCCCGGTTTTTCTATATATTTCATGTCTTGTTAATATTTTTCATATTTTAAGTTTTAAGGGGTCAATTCCTCATTCTTCAGTTACAAAAGATAGCTGTTTAATTTTGTTTTTCATGTTGTAAGGGCTAACATTAAGTCTTAGGGTTAAGTACTTAGTACCATCAGATAGGTCTAATTTAGCTCTATATTTCATGTCTCAATGTTGTTATAGTGAAATTCTGTGTTTTAAAGGTTTTAGTAGTTGTAGCTAATTTTTCTAAGTAGATTAGGTGTTTTTATTGGTTTTCTGGCTTCAGGCGGCACCTCCCACGTCGGGCGGCCCGCCCACCTCTGTTTTAGAAGGTTGGGGAGCACTTCTGGAGAGTTTTTATTCAATTTGGCTGGTACAGGTGCCAAATTCGTTGGTGTTCTTGGGCTCTTAGATAGTGCTCTGTTTGTACATAGTGAATAAGACAGTTTGGGGAAACTTTAATTATCATACAACCATCCGGAGGTGATATCCTTGTTCCTCACTCAGTTTTCACTGTTTTTTGGCCACAATTGGCTGTGTTTGTTGCAAGGTTAGTTCTTCATTTAACTCAACTTTAGCAACAGGTTCTCTGGTATAGTCTTGCAAGCTATATCAAGTATTATTGCTGTCTCTTGTGTGGATTTGCAGCCTACATCAAGTATCTTTGCTGTCTCTGGTGTGGATTTGCAGCCTACATCAAGTATCTTTGCTTTCTCTAGTGTGGAAATTGGTCTACATACCAGTTCTTTGGTTTGGTAGTATGTCTGGGAATACTTTCTTGGCTCATCAAGCAGTCTAGTGTGTTGAAAAAGGGGCTTTAGCAAAACAGAAACCAACTTACTTTAGCAAGTAAATCTCACTCTATTTTTCTAAAGGTACAGGGGATTTTCTCTCTTGGTTTTCTCCAACTCCCTTGGTCAAGGCCTATAGCTAGTACTATAGGATTTTCTACAAGGTAGGTAAGCTAGGAACTAGTAGAATCATCAGCCTTATTCCCCTTTATATAGAGACAGTATTCAATCAATTGTGACTCAATCCATTATTTTTCACCAAGACTTGCTGTGCTAAATGCTTTGCACTTTATGAGTATAACCCAAAAAACCAACCATCAATCTTTTCTTGTACTCAACTCTCTTATTCATCCTCAAAGTGCTATTTGAAAGATTCAGAAAAGAGAGAAGAAACTGTCAATAGTGATGAAAGTTTGTATTTAGCTAAGTACAAACAAGAAGAAGCAATCTACCATCCTTGTAAAACATTTCAACACAACAGTTTGGTTGACTGGATTTCAGGAAAGCTTCAACTAATCAAATTCAAGATGCTGATTGAGTAAAAAAATGATTTTCTAGAAAACATGGAAAGGGATGTGATAAAAGATTTATATGATGGTTTTGTATGGAAAAATTTTCTGGATATTTATACAAATCAAAATAGAAGTGTTGATGGATATACAAAAACACAAGGTAATTTAATTTTTATATTATATGTTGATTGGTTTAGGCTTGGTGGCAATTGTATTGGAGGTCATCAGAAATCTGTGGATAATATCTTGTTGGTGTGTATGAACATGCCTCTAGAATATTGATGAAAAACCACAAATCTATTTTTGTATGCTATTATTCCTGGTCCAACTGAGCCAACAAGTGAAAAAAAATCATCTTTTGAAGCCTCTTATCAATGAAATAAAGACTCTATTGGATGGTATATTTTTTGTAAAAATACCTCACTATCCATGAGGCCAAAAAATAGGGGCTGCATTATTCTCTTTAATAGGAGATATTCCTGCAATACAATAGATTGCTGGCTTTTCAATTCACTCAGCCACTAAGCTTTGCTCTGTCTGTCATATTTTAAAAGAAAAAATTGGTGAGCATCAATTTGAAGAATTTCCCTTACAAACTCATGAGGATCATATTCACTGGGCAGAGAAGTGGGAAAAGTGTCTGTCAAATTGGGAAAAGGTATCTATGGTTAAGAGTCATGGGGTTTGATGGAGTAATCTGAATAACCTTGTATATTGTCATCATACAGAATATTGCTCAATTAACTTGATGCATTCACACATTCTTGGAAATCTTAAATATCACAGTCTATATTTTTATCTAATACAAAAAGCAGCAATTGACCAAGAAAAAAAGCTGACAAATGAAAAAAAATTGCATGTAAGAAGAGACAATGATGATGCACATTCTGATATATTTCTAAATTAGAGATATGAGAAATGTAGAAGCAGCTTAATCAGAAGTGATTCTCATAATAGGGGGTGTTGTCACGCGCCACGTGACACTCGAAGCGAAATTAACTCAATAAATCAATAATATCGAGTCCTAAATCTATACTCGAAGCGCAGAAAGCAATTCTCCATAGCAACTGCGATTTTCCTTTGTGTACTGCTATTTAACTGCGCTAGCCTAAACTCTAAATCTAAATTAGTCAATCTCCCAATAGGGTACCTTAGTCCTTTTCAATAAGCGACGCACAGCTCTAGGATCAACAAAATAGTATAGTAGTAGTTTTTTTCCATTAAAGTTTTGTTAATTAATTAAAAGGGGCAAATTGAGCATGAACGGATATTTAGTAGAGAGGGTCTAAGTGTATGTTAGTAATGGTCAATGGAATGGGAATGCTGTGATGGAAGGGAGGTCAATGCGAGGAGGAACAAAGGATATAAAAGGAGTTGGGTATTTGGTTCGATATTCCTTAGAATTAAATTATAATATCGTATTTACATTAATAGTGGTAAATCCTTAAAAGTTAAATCATTGTTATTGTATCTTTCTTTTACCTTCTCAAATATTCATTTCTAAATCCTAAATCTTTGATTATTGAGTTTCCAACCCTTTGTGAGATTTTAAGAATTATTATTACCTTGGAAATAGTTTATAATTCTTCTCAATCGAACCTTGAACCTATAGCTATTACTTCGAGTGACCTTCGAATCATTTCCTTGAATCATTCCTCTGTGCTTCGAAGAAGTTTCTAAAATCCCTCATCTCACTTACAGGAACATCCTCGACCTTGTGCGTAGGTCGTCCGGTGACAGTATAATTTAATTCTTTGTAGTTCTCATTCTTTGCACTACTACGTCCTTTTAGGTGTTTCTAAAAATTTAAATGGCACCTGTTCAACGCACTCCTCCTACGGGCGCTACTACTAGAGCTTGCGCTAGAGGCAAGCCAACAGCCACAAGGTCTGTTTCTCGCACTCACTCTTTGGAACCACTCGACCTTAGGGAATGGCAACATTCAGTTCAATCTGTAGAAGACATTCCACAAGATTTTGAGGATTCTAGTGATGAAGAAGAAGGAGAGGATACAATGCATGAGGCACCATCCGCCCCTGCCAATCACCCTTCTGGCCAATCCTCAGAAACGGGACCATCTAACTCTCTGGAAGATTTCATGAGACTTTTTATGAAAACCCTTTCAAATCCAACGTCTTCAGAGGGATCTAAGTTCAAAACTCCTTCTATTAAATCTCCTGACAAATTCGACGGAGATCACCCCGACAGATTGCGACCCTTCTTGAAAACCTGCAAGCTACTGTTCCATAATGACCCTCGAACCTTTAACAGCGACCGATCAAAGGTTGTTTACGCTTCTTCATTCCTAGCCGGAAAAGCAGCAAGATGGTTCGAACCTTATCTACTCATGCTTTCTTCGACAGAAACCCACTTACTTATCAATAATTGGGAAAAATTCGAGGACCAACTTTTTACGTTGTTTGGGGACCCTAATGAAACGGACAACGCGGAAATTGAACTTGATTTTCTTCGCATGAGTGATAATGGTAAAGCTACTGAATATATCTCGAACTTCAGAGCACTTCAAACTAGAGTAGGTTGGAATGATGCTGCCCTTAAGTATCATTTCAAGAAAGGACTTCCTTCGAGGATTCTAGATCAATTAAATCTTCACGGTCAGAAGATGACTACTTTAACGGACTTAATGGATCGAACCCTCGAACTTGAAGGCGCTTATCAAGGACGACTTCAACATCGTCGATATTCCAACAAACCTCAAGGCCTAAATTTTAAATCAGGACCTTCTTCACACCCACGACCAAATCAATCCTCCTCGACTCAATCCAAACCCAATAAGGGAAAGGATAAACCTCAACCAAAAGGCTTGACCCCAGGCGATATCAGCAAAGTACTGGATCCTAAAGGGGAACTTAAAGAAGCTGAGAGGAAGAGACGAGCAGATAATGGGTTATGTATGTATTGTGGGGGTAATCACAAGTTGGAAGACTGTGTAAAGTTGAAGGAAAGAGAAGGTACTAGTTCGAAGTCAAAAAACTAGTAGATAGTTTACTTGTGTGCAAAGCAAACTATCTTATCTCTCCCAGTGCACAGAACCTCCATGTCTTAAGGACTGGAGTTGCCTTAAACCGCTTGAGATTCATTCTTTTTAAGGAGGATATCCCCTTCAGTTGTCTTATAGACTCTGGAGCTTCAATTTCTTTTGTTAGTTTATCTTTTGCCGAGAAGCTTCAACTAACAATTACAGATATCGATCGAACTCCCATCTATTTGGTCGAATCAGAGGAACCCAAATATTGGGTAAGTAAGAAAGTTTTATGGGTTTTCAACTTTCCGAATTTTCCCCCCTTCGAGTGGGAATTATCAGTCTTGGAAGCCCCAAGGATGGACGATACCATTCTTGGCCATGACTTTTTAACGCATTGGAATCCCGAAATTGATTGGACTAGGGGATTGATCACCCCACGCTCTAAGTATATTTCTGATTCTTCAATGCAGGTCAATAGGGAGTTAAACAACCCGCCTGACAACGTCCTGCTAGAGGACAAATCTCTGCCAGATGACTTGCAAGCATCTGTACCTTCTTTAAATGAGCAATTGGCTAACCCTTCTAGCTCGATGACTTCACTCGAAGAGGATTTAAATTGCCTCGAAGTAATCGAATTATGCTCTCTCAATACAGGTATCCCCTTGACAGATTCTCTCGAAGATGAAGAGGACGACCAAATAAACGTTGAAGCCATCAAATCAACTCTACCGAAAATCTACCACAATTTCCTTGATGTTTTCTCAATCCGCAAGGCCGATAAGTTACCACCTCATCGACCCTACGACCATCAAATAGAGTTAATAGGCCCAGTACCTCTGGCAGGTCCTGTCTATTCTTTATCGAAGGAAGAATCTCAAGTTCTTCGAGACTACATTGCAGAGAATGTAGCCAAAGGTTTCATCAGAGCCAGTAAATCTCCAACCGGCTCCCCTGTCCTCTTTGTAAAAAAGAAGGACGGTAGTCTTAGGTTGTGTGTTGACTATAGAAAGCTCAACACAGTCACGAAGAAGAATGCATATCCTGTTCCTCCTATGTCATTACTTCTTACCCTTTTCAATGGTGCTAATTTCTTTTCTAAAATTGATCTTAGAGGCGCTTACAATCTTATTTGCATTGCGGAAGGTCATGAACCACTGACTGCAATGCGCACTAGATTTGGTAGTTTTGAATATTTAGTTATGCCTTTTGGATTATGTAACGCACCTTCAACTTTTCAAACTTTTGTTAATGATATCTTTCAAGATTTTGTTGAACAATTTGTAGTCGTCTATTTAGATGATATTTTAATATTCTCAAAAACACTGGATGAACATATTCATCATGTTCGACAGGTCCTAAATCGTCTTCGAGATCATGGTCTCTACGCCAAGCATAATAAATGCGAATTCCACCTCAAATCAATTGATTTTTTGGGTTTTACGTTGTCCACTGACGGTTTAGTCATGGATGACAAAAAAGTCCAGAAAATCCTGGAATGGCCTGAGCCCAAAAACATTAAATCACTCCAAGGATTTTTGGGTTTTGCAAACTTCTATAGAAGATTTATTAAAGATTACTCTAAAACTATTTCCAATCTTACTTCTCTTCTTAGAAAAGATATTCCTTTTGTTTTTACTTCTACAGCACGAAAGGAATTCGAAGCACTAAAAACGGCGTTCACCACAGCCCCAATTCTTCGGCATTTTGATCCTTCTGCCTCGACAATAGTTGAGACAGATGCGAGCAATTATGCTATTGCAGGGGTCATCTCCCAATTAAATCCTGAAACAAATTTGTTTCATACTGTTGCTTTTGAGTCACGCAAACTCATAGCCGCGGAATTAAATTATGAAATTCATGACAAAGAGCTTTTAGCTATTATCCATTGTCTTAAAAAATGGCGTTCTTTTCTTCTCAGCCTAGATAGTCCTTTTCAAATTTTAAAAGATCATAATGCTTTGAAATACTTCATGTCTTCTAAAGTGTTAACCAGGCGTCAAGCCAGGTGGGCTGAATTTTTGTCTGAATTTTCTTTCTCTATTTCCTATCGCCCAGGCAAAAACTGCATTGTCCCAGATATCTTGTCACGTCGGGACGACGTTTACCCACAGCGGGGGGACACATTTGCTGACAAGAACCCAGCAAATGTGCAATCAATCTTCAACAAATCAATTTTAACGACTCATCAAATTAATTCGATGACAATTCAATCTTTTCGAAATCCACTATCCAACATCCTTGAAGCTCAGTTGAAGGACTATTATTGTTTAGGGTTAAAAGACAAAATACTCTCGAAGCAAGGGGCCAAAAGATTTAGTATTGAATCAGGTCTATTAGTCTTCGAAGGTAGAGTAGTCATACCCGACAAAAATGAGATAAAAGTATGGATTTTCAATAGTCGACATGATTCTCCGTTAGCTGGTCATTTTGGGGTTGATAAAACCTACCAGTTAATAGCGAGGGATTTCTTCTGGCCAGGTATGACCAAGGAAATCAAGGCCTATATAAAAGCTTGTTACGAATGTAATAGGAATAAGGCTCCCCGTCACCGGAAGCATGGGTTGCTTCAACCACTTCCTATTCCCTCTAAACCTTGGGAATCTTTATCGATGGATTTCATTTCTCAACTTCCTATTTCTAATGATTTTGATGCTATATTAGTAATAGTAGATAGATTTTCAAAAATGTCTATTTTTATTAAAACCACTACTACTGCTACAGCAGAAGATTTGTCAAAATTGTTTCTAGAATATGTATTTTCTAAACACGGCTTACCAAATGATATTATTTCAGATAGAGGCTCATTGTTTGTATCCACATTCTGGACCCAACTGTGTCAACAACTCAATATCACGAGGAATCTCTCCACGGCCTATCACCCTGAAACCGATGGTCAAACAGAAAGAGTTAACCAAATCCTCGAACAATATCTTCGAATGTATGTCAGTTACCAACAAGACGATTGGACCACATGGCTACCATTGGCCGAATTTGCTTATAATAACTCGACTCATTCTTCGACACGACAATCTCCCTTCAAAACCATTTATGGACGACATCCTCGATTCAACTCAATTCATGTAGGAACTAATCATCCTGCGGAACATTATCCTCGAACTATATCACAACTCCAAGAAGAACTTAAAACAAATTTGGAATCAGCAATTCGAAGATACAAGGAACAGGCCGACAAACATCGACAATCTGCTCCTTCCTTTAAACCAGGCGACAAAGTATGGCTCGATGCACGAAACATCCAAACAACAAGACCATCAAAGAAACTGGCTGAAAAGCGCTTGGGACCGTTCGAAATCGACTGTGAAGTCTCTAAAACTGCATTTCGACTCATGTTACCTCCTAAATGGCAGGCTATTCACCCTGTTTTCCATGTATCTCTCCTGGAACTGGCTTGAGAAATATACCTGGGCAAGAACCAACCCCCTCCGGAACCGGTCGAAGTAGAAGATCATCTAGAGTGGGAAGTAAGTCGTATCCTTGATTCAAGAATACGCAAGGGGAAACTTCAATACCTCGTGGAATGGGAAGGCTTCCTCAATGACTCAGACAAAACATCCTGGGAACCAGCCATCAATGTTTCTAACGCTCCTGAACTCCTAAAAACTTTTCATTCGAAATATCCTTTAAAACCAAAACCTTAAAATTTCTTTATTTAAAACTTTTCTTTTCTTTTCTTTCTTTCTTTAAAATCTAAAACATCTCTTAAATTTCTTAGCCTTGTTTTCTTTTTTCTCTCTTCTTTTTCTTTCTTCTCCTTCTATAAAATTTCCTCCAAAACCAACTAAAATTAAAATCAAAATTAAAATTAAATTAAATTAAATAAAATAAAATAAAATAAAATAAAATAAAATCAAAATTAAAATTAAATAAAATAAAATAAATAGAATAAAACATAAATAATAAAATAAAAAAAATAATAATAATAATAAATCTCTCTAAATATTTTCCTTCTTTTCTTTTTCAATTCTTTAAATACATTCTTTTCTTAAATTTAAAATTCTCTTCAAAAAAAAAAAAAAAAAAAAACTTCTCTTCCAAAAAAAAAATTTTTTTATTCTCTCTTTTAAAACTTTCTTTCCTTCGAATCATCAAATCTTGTACGACACAACCATTTCCTCGAACTTAACTTCAACCCCTGAATCTCCCTATAATAATTCTTCGAAACAAATAAATCTTCTTTTCAAACTCTCTTAAATTCTAAATTCTGTTTTTTTCTTTTCTTTCTTCTTCCTCTCTTTTCAACTAAAATTTCTTAAAAAAAAAAAAAAAATTTCAAAAATCCTCAATTTAACAAATTCATCTCAATCACAAAACCGTTTCTTCTTTCTCTCTCTTTTCTTATATAAAAACTTTTCTTTGATAAAAAAAAAAAAAAAAAAAAACACTACAACTTCCTTCAATTAAAACAACCTTTTTTCCTTTCTTTAAAATTCCTCTTTCAAATTCTAAATTTTTTTTTAAACTTCTTTTCTTTTTTTCTTTTTTTTTCTCTCTCTCTCAAATCTTATAAAATTAACAACATTCACCTACAATGAAAAAAAAAATAATACTAATAATAAAATAAAATAAAATAAAATAAAATTAAAAATACATTTTTTTTCTCTCTACTTCTTTACATCTCCTTTTCTTTTCAAATCTTTTCTTTTAACTTCTCTCGAACCAATCTTTTCATTTTCTCCAAAACTACCCTTATTTCCTTCCTGCATTTCTCAAATACCTCCTCCTCTCCTACCGGAACCACCTCTCCCATCTCCAATAGCTCCTCTGCCACGTCGAAGGAAGCAGCGTCAATAATAGCGTTGACCTCCCCACATAGTTCTTCCGCGAACCTTACTCTTCGACCTTGACAAGGTTTTTTCGACCACACCTGGTCCAGGGTGTCTTCGGGCTCTTCAACTACTTCCGTTGCTGGAGGGTTTGCCTCAGTTGGTATAACCGGCGCAGGCTCCGCAATCGGCTCTTCAAGGTTATTTGATGTCTAAAACAAAACTCATCAGTAACTTCATCCTTGAAATAAAACAATTAAAACTTACCTCGAAGATGGGATCAGGCTCCAGAAATAACCTGAGCGCCACTTCGACTTCTACCTCTCTCTCTTCCTCATCGTCCTCGATGACCACCCGTCGTTTCTTGGGTGCCCGCCCTGGAACAGGGACTTCATCTTCATCCTCCTCCACCAATTTGTCGACCTCTTCCTCAACACCTCGCTTCGAACTCGTGGCCTGGGTTACCCAGGTTGAGATCTCGTTGTTCATCTCCTTATCATTTTCCCCCACCGATTGTTCATCTTCGATCGAGACATCCCAAATGTCTTCGACCACCTCTTTGGTCTTCGGAACTACCCAAAATTTTGTTTTTGTAAATCGTTTTTCGATTTCCGCGTTCTTCGTCAACGCATCGCACGCCACTCGCCGCCAACGGCAAAACTCGCATTTCTGGCGAGGGCCTCGAGTCGCTGTACTTTCGACACAGAAATATTCCATGCTTTCACAAGCCGTGCAAGTCTGTGAAAACTGTCGTGTGATTATTCCCCCATCCGCTTTAGGGTGTGGAGGCGTGGGTGTGGGAGTAGGGCAGTTCATTATAAAATAAATAATTAAGAGATGAGGGAAAAAAGTATTAGACAAGGGAAATTAGTGTGGGAAGATGGCTCAAGCTCAACGGAGTTCGCGTTTTTTATACCCGGGCATCTGTCACGCGCCACATGACACTCGAAGCGAAATTAACTCAATAAATCAATAATATCGAGTCCTAAATCTATACTCGAAGCGCAGAAAGCAATTCTCCATAGCAACTGCGATTTTCCTTTGTGTACTGCTATTTAACTGCGCTAGCCTAAACTCTAAATCTAAATTAGTCAATCTCCCAATAGGGTACCTTAGTCCTTTTCAATAAGCGACGCACAGCGCTAGGATCAACGAAATAGTATAGTAGTAGTTTTTTTCCATTAAATTTTTGTTAATTAATTAAAAGGGGCAAATTGAGCATGAACGGATATTTAGTAGAGAGGGTCTAAGTGTATGTTAGTAATGGTCAATGGAATGGGAATGCTGTAATGGAAGGGAGGTCAATGCGAGGAGGAACAAAGGATATAAAAGGAGTTGGGTATTTGGTTCGATATTCCTTAGAATTAAATTATAATATCGTATTTACATTAATAGTGGTAAATCCTTAAAAGTTAAATCATTGTTATTGTATCTTTCTTTTACCTTCTCAAATATTCATTTCTAAATCCTAAATCTTTGATTATTGAGTTTCCAACCCTTCGTGAGATTTTAAGAATTATTATTACCTTGGAACTAGTTTATAATTCTTCTCGATCGAACCTCGAACCTATAGCTATTAATTCGAGTGACCTTTGAATCATTTCCTCGAATCATTCCTCTGTGCTTCGAAGAAGTTTCTAAAATCCCTCATCTCACTTACAGGAACATCCTCGACCTTGTGCGTAGGTCGTCCGGTGACAGGTGTCAGTTCTGGCAAATCCACACTTAACTTTAGTGTTGATTTCAAACCAAATCAGCACTTAAATTTTGCAAAAAAGTCACTTATTTCAAAAAAGGGTGTCAGTTATGACCTCAAATCAGCACTTTTTTCCCGTTTTTTTTCACAACCACATTTTGGCCACAAAACATCCCTTCCTTTCTTACACCATCCCTGTCACATGTGACACACTGACCTTCCTCGCTACCTACCCATCAATCCTTGGCACACACCCCTTCCTGACATTTTCAATATTTTGGCCAGGTATGTTTACATTCTTTTTTACTTATTTCTTCTACTTCTTATTCTTTTTTCTATGGGTGTCAGTTCTGACCTCAAATCAGCACTTTTTTCGTGATTTTTTTTTCAAAACCACATGTTGGCCACATCATCCCTTTCTATCCCATACCATTTTGTACTCTCCAAATTTCTTTTTTGTGTACTTCATTCACTTGGGTTGGTATTTTGGTTTGTTGCATATTCATTTTTTTTGGAATTTATGGTGAAATTTATTTTTTGGATGGCTCATTGGTTTTCTTTCACCAGCTCAACATGAAATTGCATATTTTGTCAGTGATTTTTTTTTTCATTCATCCCTCATATCCTTTTCCTATTTTCCTCCAACATCCCTCAAACAATTTGGTTTCATTCATATTGTCATCTCATCTCTCCAGGTAAGTCACTTTATTCTTTTTTTTTGATTTTTTGATTACTATTATAATTTTTTTTGTTTTTTTCTGTTTATTTTATTTTTTTTATCTAAATTTTTTTTGTAAGTGGTTATTTTGGATTTCAATGGTATAATTAACCTTTTTTTTCTCTCCCTCTTGACTTTCTTTTTTAGCTCCATCACCCTACTCTTCATCCCTCCTTGGCATGGTCATTATCCCCCCTTTCCCTTATTTCACTTTTTTTTGGCTCCATTTCATTGAAACACATACATTGCACATTCTTTATGCATTTCACTTACTCCATATTCAATTTCCCCACAATTCCAACATCAATCTTTCTCACTCTATTTTTCCTACTTTTCAATCAAGGTAAGTTTCATCTCCTTTTTTTCATGCCTATATGATATCTCATTCCTTTTATGAAAATTTCATACTTAAATATATGTATGACTCTTATCTGGATAACAGTGAACTTATAAAACTCCTTTTGATCTCATCTTCATTACCACTTTTCAAGTTTTTGTAAAATTTTGAAAATCAGACTCGGAATTAGGGTTAGGTTTATTCAAATCTAATGTTCTTTTTATTGAAGATTCCCCTGAAGGCTACCTTTCATTTCCCACAAACAGATTTGAATTTGATTCAGTGGTTGCTGAGATATTGACCGTTAAAGTTGAGCCTTTTTTTTCCCAATTTAAATTTTTATTTCATTTTTTATGTAACAAATTAGGGTTAGCTTTACTTAAATCACATGTCCTTTAACTGAAGATTCTACTAAAGCATATCTTTCATTTCTCTCAAACAGGTTTGAATTAGGTTCAGTGGTTGCTGAGATTTTGACCTTTGAAGTTGAGCCTTTTTTCCAAATTTCACTTGTCTTATTTCACATTTTTATATTGCATATTTTGAGGATAAGGATTCTGAAACTCTTATATGATTATTATCTAGGCATTTCAATTATATAGGCATGTATTCGTTGCCCAAGAATATCACTAAAGCTCAAAAAGATGAAGATATTTGCTTATGGGACACTCTACCTTCCTTTAACTCTTTTCTTGCTCTTTGACTCAAAAAGCACTGTAATCAAGCATTTGAAAAAAATCATGAACTTGCAACCAAAGTTGGAATACTGAATTGGTGTGACTCCAAATGGGAAGATATCAGCCACGAATATCTTTTATTTTCTAATGTTATTATCACTCATTCTGGATTTCACAATAAAATTCACACCGATTCCAAGGACACCAATTTTCTTACTTTTGGTATATTCTCATATATCAAACCGATTACTGGCAAACCAATACCATCTCCAGCTAAAATCAAATGACATGGTTTATATTTTCCAGACCACCGGTGCATCATTGATTTTGGTTTGGGAAATGGTGTCATTGAAACTATTTAGAATTATTCTAAGGATAATCATCAAACGACCAAAGCTCCTCCTGGTTTGGAATCCTGTCAAGATTTAACACATTTTGGTTGCTCATTTAAAATCAGTCATAAGTTGATTCAAAGAATCAATAAGGTAATGAAAGAAGGTAAAGTTAATCGATTTAAAAAAACTTTATTTAGATCCAAAAAGTATGGGGATTAGAGTTGTCATCGAAAATATTATATTTTTTCGTAAATTTATAATAAATATTTTTTATGTATCAATTTCCTCAACTAAAGTAATGGGCCCACAACCTTGTGTTGTATAAATGGTAATCATGATAACATTTATTTGTTTCATGGGGTTCCTCTAGCCTATACCTGTGGAAAGTCCCAAACTTTTGTTTCTAGATTTGATCTGCATTTTGGCTTGAGGGATTGTCATTACTTTAAAATAGGGAAATCGATATATATTAGATATTTATTTAATAATTTATGTAATTATATTAAATTTAGATGACTTCCACCACTTACTTCAATAAAATTCAGGGGGGAGTATTGCCAAATTTTCAAATCTGACATGTGAAATTGATGACTTAGAAAAATTTTGGTGATATCCACCCCTTGCTTCAATAAAATGCAGGGGAGAGTATTGCAAATTTTTTAAAACAGATATAGAATTTTTTTGACTTGTAAATATTTTGGTGAAAATTTTTGACAAGAATGTGAAAGTAATTGTTTCCACCTTGAGCAGGTTTCTGGCTCAAAGGAATAGCAGTACCATCAACAAAACCAATACATCCTGGGAAGCCCTCTGCTTGCATAACCTGAGATGATTCAAGTCGCTCTTCTTTTGTTGGCCAGGTGAGAAGTTGAGATTACAAGGAGTTGATGGCAGTGATACATTGTTTGGTATAAGTGTTAACTGAACCATACCCTAAATCAAAGACATTTTCTAAACGTTTCAAAGCGGCTCCATTACCATTTGAACCCAAACGACATAGTGTGATGGCCAATTGAATTGAAGGATGTTGTTGTTCTTTTTGAGAATTATTGTGAAATATGGGATGATCCTGAATAAGCTCAAGCAATTTAAGGAAACAATCCTGAGAAGTCCTGAACAGCTGTCTAAAACTGGGTGTAGATAGTTTAAGAAGTGTTTGGATGGTGTACTTGGGGGTATGAAGTACTTGAGGCTTTCTGGGAAGAAGGTAACGTTTTGTGGCCATTTTTGATAAAAAGACAAAATCTTCTTCTAGATCAGAATCAGAATTGCAATCAGAGTGCAAGAGCAGTTCAAGAGCCATGAAAGTCATTTCTTTATGTAATTTATCATGATTTGAAAGTGAGGAAGGCATAGCTGTTATATGATATGATATGAAAATGTAAGTGATGTAAGATGTTTTGAGTTATGAAGTGTTATGCTGCGGAGTGCTGCGCATGAATGGGATGATGCTGACAAATCAGTGAAATGGGACTTGATGGTGAAATCAGCACTTTTGGTTGAGAAAGTGCGGATTTGAGTGAAATAAGTGACTTATTTCATTTTGAAATCCACCAGTATTGGGGCTAGTGTGTTTTGGAAATCCGCACTTATTTAAATGCGGATTTGGTCAAATTAAAGTGCCGATTTGTAAGTGCGGATTTGCCAGAACTGACACCCCCTAATATTAAACCAGTGAGATGGCATAAAAGACTACAATATACAATTACAACAAGAATTTCACAAACATATCTTAGAATGGATAGTTGAAGAGCTGAATCAGAAGAATCAAACAGAAGTACAAAATCATCAAGCTCTGAACATCACTTTCAAACCTTATAGTTTGGCTCAGAAATGATTCTTGAAGTGGAAGTGGAAATTTGACCTATACCTTAAGGCAAAAGAGTATTAGCATATCTGAAAGTGAAAGATCTAATTCATTCCTTGAGACTATTAGAAGTAAGGAAGATAAAAAAAAGGGCAAAGAGAAAGAAAGAGAAAGAACTAGAAATCTACAATTTTCAGCCACTGAGCTAGAGGTAATGTGTAATTTGATTGAGCAAACAAAAAAAACCTCCTGGATTTCACACGTGCACAAAAAAGTAGGATTTAAAAATTCAAGTTCCCTCAAAGTAGTGAAGTGGGATGTACTTTATACTTTTTACTTTCCTTTGTCACATATCCCCCTTTGGGTAGAAAAATTAAATCAACAGAGACATCAGTGACTTCAGACCATAAAACTAGAAAATATTATCTTCTCAAATCACTCATCACTTTAATTTAAAATACCAACTTTTTGACTTTCAAGAATGTATCCACAGATGAAGTTGATGAATTAAAACAACTGCTATTGGAGTATTTTAACTTCTAAGAAGAAGGTTGGAAAATTATCAGCTTTAAGCCAAATCTGCATTTCACTCAACATTTTTCAGAAATGATTAAACATTTTGGTCTACCCATAGGTATGGATACTTTCGCTTCTGAAAGAGTTAATAGTATATTATTGGAAATTCAAAACAATCATCATCCAGGTATTTAGTTTGGTAATTGGTTGCTTAAAAATGAAAATGAGCTAATTTATTTTTATTGAACATAGAAGAAATACCACAGATCATGCTCAAGCACTGGAATTGGAAGTCTAGGGTATTGGAACAAGGTGAAGCTGAAGATGATTCTCAGTATGGATCTAATATTAAAAAATTTAACACAATACAAAAAAAGACATATACATTTAACTGAGGCATTATTGCAAAATGGGTAAGGGGACGCTTGAGAAAAGAGAAATCTAAACAGGCTTTATTACCATCAGAGAAGGTAGGAGACTGGGTAGTTGAATATTTAGCAAGAATATTGGTCCATGAAGAGCATTATAAGACTCATGGCCAGAATCCTGGGAATTCTACCATTGAATTCTACTTTTGAAAAGATAGTCAGTTAGGGCATATTGATCAGATTTTTAGTTCAAAGGACAATAATTAAAAAGTCTATCTAATTGTAAGTCCATTTAAAGAGCTTATACCAGAAGATACAAAAAAGGATCCCTATAAGAGATTTCCACAAGTCCATTGCTCTTTAGTAAGTGTAGAAAAAGCAACACAAATTGTGATATATCAAGATTCAATTTTTGGACATGCGGCCACTTTACAGTACCAAAGGCGAATGTTTTGAGTAAATTACGATGTTATCACTGCTGTTGGATTTCAGAAACTAGTAAGTAAAAAAATTAAACAACATGGAAATTTTATTTTTGTTAATATATTTGAAATAATTTAGGATTGGTAAGAAATTGAAGGATTTGGAATGTTTGAAATAGATTTTTGGAACAGCTAGATGCAAGATTGATAAATAAAACCTTTTGATATTTTGCCTAAATTTTTACAAAACAATAAAAAGGCATTATATATGGTTTAGAAACCCTGCTATTAATGAGTGACATTTTATTGTAAATGTAGCTCCATCTAAAAGGAATTAAATGTACTATACAAAGTCTACCTATACTTGAAAAATATTATGAATAGTTCAGAACCAGGGTAGAAAAACATAAGGACCATATATAACAAGAAAATAAAACTGAGTTTTCCACTAATTTATTTGCTTGAATATTTTATTCATTAAACTTATAATTAAAATGTATAACTAATTTCTCTTTAATTTATCTTTCCGAAATTCTGAAAGTTCATAAATTTTGTTTTATTTTTTATAAAGCACAGAATGTCTAATACCAGTGATGACATGCATGTTGATACTCCATTAGAAAGTAACTTTAGAGGTAAAAAAAATCCTCCTTCTCAAAATCCTAGAACAGGTGATTTGGGTCCTGCTCCCCCAGAAAATCCTAGAGAAAATCCAGGTAAAACCTAAACTCACCCTCAGTCCTCATCAGCTCCCCTAATTTTATCAACTGATTTCTCTTCTAATATCAAAAATACAGATGGTCAATCCACACCTAGTAGTCTGAAGAAGGAAGAAGAAAGTTTAGGGAATGATTGGGCTATTATATTGTTGAATCAGTTTCTTGGAAACAGTGGGGAACCCACTTCTACTAACCCAGCAGCCAGTACCAGTGGACATAGTGATTAAAATTTTCCAACATGCTTTTATGTTTATAAAATAGGCTTACCAATTTTTATTTTTAAAAATTTGCAGTTAATCCCTCTCTTATAATTCAAGCTACTGTTCAGCGCAGAATACTTGATGCTGAGTCACTTCAAAATAACTGAAGCTTGTGAATGGTTAGAAGCATACTTACGAAGTGTGATGTACCAAGGAGCTCAGATTCTATCAACTAAAATATCTATCACTTTTTGAAGTTGTGTCTTGGTGGACCCATTAATGTATCTGAGTTTCCTGTTGGCCCAAAAAAAGAAGTTACAGACTGGAAGAGTTGGCATAATTACAAGATTTTGAAAATAGAAAAAGCATTAAAACAGGTTCAAAATTTACCGCAGGGAACTTCAGCTGCTGATTTTAAATTTATTTTAACAAATACTGCCATGTTCATATGCTCCAAAATTCATCTACCATCTTTTATTTCAACACCTGATCCAGGAGGACTGAAGGGAGGAGTTTCTGTACCAATCTCTGTAAAAAAAATTTTGAACAAGAGCTTCAAGAGAATGGATTTTGTTGACTTGCTTTTGATTGGAACTGTCAAAATTTCTCCAAGTCACAATGGAATCAAGTAATTGGGAGTGTAGTATCAAACCATTGTACTAAGTAGCTCTCAACATTGAAAAATATTGATTCATAAAAACTCAGGTTTACACCAATCATTGTCCAGAAACGGGTGGTAAAAGAGGGAAAGGAGATTTCAAAGGTGGCCAGTTGAAAAAGTAAAGTGAATAAGGCAAGTAGAAAGGAAAAAAGATCAAGAGCACAGATAAAGTTTTATCAAAAAAAGGTATTTATTCAAAGCATAATAGCTAAAGAAAGTCTTTTACTAATTTTATTTTATTTTAAATTTCAAAAAACTGCTAAGACATGGCAAGTGAAAAGTGCATTGATCACCCAGGCTTTGTAGCACTTTTTCATGATACGAGTCTCATGTCTGATTTAGAAGAAGCCCCACCCCATCCAGAAGAGAAAAATTGTAGAAAATACTAGAGTACTAGCTATAGGCCTTGACCAAGGGAGTTGGAGAAAAATCAGAGAGAAAATCCCCTGTCCCTTTAGAAAGATATAAGTAAGATTTACCTGCTACAGTAAATTGGTTCCTGTTGTTTAAGCCCTTTTTCCAATACACTTGACTGCCTGATCAGCCAAGAAAGTAGTTTCCAGACAGACTAATAAACCAAAGAACTGAATTGTAGACCAATGTCCACACCAGAGAAAGCAATGATACTTGATGTAGGTTGTAAATCCACACCAGAGACAGCAATAATACTTGATATAGCTTGCAAGACTACACCAGAGAAACCAGTTGCCAAAGTTGAGTTAAATGAAGAACTAACCTTGCAACAAACACAGCCAATTGTGGCCAAAAAACAGTGAAAACTGAGTGAGGAACAAGGATATCACCTCCAGATGGTTGTATGATGATTAAGGTTGCCCCAAACTGTCTTCATCACTATATACCCACAGACCACTATCTAAGAGCCCATGCACACAAAGGACTTAGGCATTTCTGAGCGCCGAATTGCATAAAACCCCTCTAGAAACACTTCCCAGCCTTCTAGAACTGAGGCGGGCTGTCCGCCCAATGTTGGGAGGCCCGCATGAGGCGCCTGGACCACCCTGAAGCTTGAAAATCACCAAAAACCTCCAAAAATACCCAAAATACTTAGAAAAATCTACTACGACTACTAAAACCTTTAAAACACATCATTAAGCTATAACAACATTGGGACATGAAAGGTAGAGAAAAATTAGCCCATCCTAATGGTACTAAGCACTTAACCCTAAGACTTAAGGTAAGCCCGTAAAATGTAAAAAACAAAATTAAACAGCTATCTTTTAAAATGAAAAATGAGAAATAATCTCTTAAATACTTAGAATATGAAAATGTCATCAAGACATAAAATATAGAGAAAAACCAGGGCTATCCAATTGTAATATCCACATCCCCAAAATCCTAATATTCGCCCAAACATTCCAGAAAAACACCCAATTATTAAACAATGCCTTTTAAGACATATCAAAACAATGCCAAATAGACCAACAAAGGGCTCGGCCAATGTTGAAAGACCACATCCTCCCTCAAATAGAGAATGTCCACATTCTCCTTCATCACAACCACTATGTTCAGCTTCCTCTCCAAATCTGCTACTGACATGGGTCCTTGCCAATACTGCATTGACAACAACCTCATCTGTACCATCACACCTCCAGCTCATCCCTACAGAACCTCCTGTGATTCCTGTCACTCTAGGAAGGAGACTTGTTTCAGACCTGGTCCATTGTCCTCTCTAAAATCTTCTCATCCTCCACAACCTGATCCACCTTCCACCAGCACCAAAAGATCCAGACCATCCATCCTGATCCCCAGACTGGTCAACAAATTACACCCTTCGAAAAAAGAGTGCTAAACCCACTAAAAACACTAGCTCTTTAATCCCTGGTCCCTCTGATGGTAAGGCCAATACTTCTTCATACTGAAATTCAATCTGACAAATTTCCAGCTCATTTTCATCCAGACAGTGATGATGACAATGTGGGAATCATTGAAGAACCCCCATCTAATCCATTTCCCACAATCAAAGACAACTTCCAACAACATTCTTCTCAACAGAAGCATCTCATCATAAATACTTCCAATCCACTCCTGCCAGGAATCCACAGGACCTTGAGAAAAGGAAGAACCTCATTCACCAGTTCAAAGCCAATGCTGAACATTTTGTAACATCTCTTGATTCTTTTCTGTAATTTTTTCTTGCCTGAAAATCTTTATTTAGAAATAAAAAAATAAAAAACTCTTCATTTTAAAGTCTTGGGGGACTAATCTTCAGTTTTAAGTCTTGGGGGACTAACAGACCTCATTTTATAGTCTTGGGGGACTCAAAAATCCTCAGTTTATAGTCTTGGGGGACTCCAAACCTGAATCAAAAAGACAGAACCAGAGATCAAAACATTAAAGACCAAAGAAACAAAATAACATTCTGGGGTAACTGTTCTACAGAGCAGCCAGTTCATCAGTTACCCCCACACTTTCCTTAACAAAATTCAGAGACTCCCCCTTGGATTCCCTCTGTCAGAATCACACCAACTCCACATTATCAGTTTATAGTCCTGAAAGACTCAACCTACAACCATCCTCAGTTTATATTCTTGGGGGAATGTACCATCTCTCAGTTTAAAGTCTTGATGGACTGCAGATCCACATTAGTAATAAAAGATAAAAATCTTAAAAAATCTTTAAATAACCAGCCAGTTTAAATTCTTGGGGGACTAACAGTGTTCAGTTTAAAGTCTTGACGGACTATACACATTTTGCATATAAAGGCAGAGCCACCTCCATGCACAGTGCTCCACAGGTAAGCTGTTGAACTTCCACTCTTTCTTCATTTTCTACACATCACTGAAAAAATTTTCATTCATCTCTTTTCTCTTCATTATTTTTCCTTCACAGATCATGGTTGAATCCCCAGAATTTGACCCATTGGACCTTCCCTGTTTCACTTCTCCAAAGTGCTTTGCTTGTAAAAAGTAAATCCACATGTGCAGGCCTTGTACCTTCACTCTTCCTACACCTCAAGCCAAATTCTATAACAGAGCCTGTGATTCTTGCAACTGTAAAAAAAAATGTGACAGAGACCCCAACTATCCAATACCTCCCCCTTCACCTTCACACAAATACATTTCCGGATCTCCTAAAAGATCACCAGAACTTGGACCTGCTTCCTCTTCTTTATCTTCCGCTCTTTCCAGAAGATCACACCGTTCTATTCCCAAATCACTCCCTAAAAGACCTGCTTTATCTTCTCATGAATCTTCTTTTATCTTAGCAAATTTGGCCAAATCAGCTTCAAAATCACCTCCCAGGCTGCTAGACCCTGTCAAGGAAGCCCTCCCGCCTTGCCAGAAAGCAAAAATCAGGCTCAAAACTCCCAAATTCAGCCAGATAACAGCCAAAATACACCATTAAACACCAATGACTCTGCGCAAAAACCTCCTTACGCTCCCAGAGCAATGCATACACACACAATTTCTTGCTCAGACAATCCTAAAAATTCCAACATCTCTAGAAAACCTGCCAGAGGACCTTCTTATAACACCAGAGCACACAACACTGCTTCCAAAAAAAAACCCCCGGTTACTTCAAGAAGAACTAGCTACACCTCTCCTCTGGCCACCAATTATTCCTCTGATGGTTCCCTTTCTTCTATATCTTCATCTAGCAAATCACCATCAGCTTCCAGGTCACCTTCTCTTGATCATTCCTTAAACAACCCTGGTTCTCCACCACCAGTGTCTAACCTAACTGGGCCAAGCAATAATAATTTCACAACCACAAAAGCAGCCCTGCTGTTCCAACCAGGCCACAGGAGTGCCCTTCTTCTCCTTCATCTTCTCAATACCATTTAGAGAATGATCATGAGAATCCATACCTCTATCTGGTTGATCCTCGTTCAACATCCATTCAGCTTTCTTCAACAGCTCAACTCCCAGCCGCTTAAAAATTTGATGAGCTTCCAATCTGTAAGTGCCAAATTAATAAATCCAATTTCTTTAACAGAGAAAAATTACTGATCTAATTCTTCTGTGTAGTTGGAACCCTGCCTCCTGAATCTACAATTGGGATTGGCCAACCTCTAGAAACTACCTTAACGCTGTATTAGGCCAACATGAAACAACACCTAAGCATGATGTGTTCAAACATGCTTAAGGCCTTTTCCCTCCATGGCCCATTGAATGACTTTGAAAAGAATCTGAAGAAAAAGCTCCTTGATGACAACTGGAAGATGTCTAGAATAATCAAGCAGACCTTCCAACACTCTATCCCCGCTTCTTCCACTTCTTCCCAAAAATTACCTTCCACTCCAGTCCCTGACCATTACAATCCATATACTCTTTCCAGCCGCCTACATCACAAAGAACACAGTTCTTCTTCCAATCCTGACAAAAAGCAAAAACTACACCATAATTCGGACCAACCTCCGGAGACTTCTTCTTCCAGAAATTAAAATAAAAAAGAAAGAAATTAATAAGTCACTAAATAGAGAGAACAATAATAATTAACAGAAATGTATATAAAAAAATTGTTTATTTTCATTTTTATTTTATTTATTTATTTAATTTAATTTAATTTAATTTAATTTAATTTAATTTAATTTAATTTATTTTTATTTTATTTTATTTATTTTTATTTTTATTTTTTTATTATATTATATTATATTTTAATTTAATTTAATTTAATTTAATTTAATTTAATTTAATTTATTTTAATTTATTTTAAACTACTAAAATAATAAAAAAACTTGAAAATAAATAATAAAATTAACCAAAAATATAAGAGTTGAAAAAAATTAAAATGAAATGAATAATAATAATAACATGAGACAAATAATAGTTACTAATGGTATCCCCCAGCCAATTTATGAGCTGATCCCCTGATACTTTACCCACATCCAAGTGCACCTTGATGTGGATACACTGTTCAATAATTTTTAAATGAATTAAAAAAAAAGATAAATAGAAATTGAGAGAATAATAAGAAAAAGAAAGAAAATAGCATTACCTGGGCAATTGATGAGCCTTTCCCAACCAATGCTTGCCCACATCTGGGTGACCCTGATGTGGTGACACCATAAAATATAATATTGTGATTTTTCCCACTTTATATCCTAATAACTCCCATAAAAAGTTAAAAGAAAAAAAGAGAGAAAAAAAAAGAAAATAATCTGAAGCTACTATCTAACACAACCATAGACACAAAAATTAAAGAAAAGAAAAAAATCTGGCTCCATAGAAAGTCCAGTCTAAGGAAATGATCATTGGGTGGGCTCCCTCCAATAAGTAAAAATTATGGGAGACCACCAGTGATCCACCACCAAAACCAAAGAAGACCGTCATGAACCAGTAAGCCAGTTTAAAGTCATAGTGGACTTAAAGCCTGAATAACAGAAACCAGAGCTAGGATTCAACTAGGAAAAACAAAATACTTGAAATAGACATTTTGGGGTAACTGTTCTACAGAGAAGCCATCTCATCAGTTACCCCCACACTTTCCAAAATAAAATCTAGAAGCCCCCCCTGGGTACCTTCTAACAAAACACAAAATCTAACAAATTAAACCAAAACCAATAAGCATGAAGAGTCTGGCACTTGAAGACCAAAAGAGTTTTCAGTTTAAAGTTATAGAGGACCAGAAACCTGTGAAGAAAAAACCTATACTTGGGTTCAACCAAATTAAGAGAAGGGGTTGGAAACAGACAATCTGGGGTAGCTGTTGATAGAGCAGCCAGCCCATCAGTTATCCCCACACTTTCCAAAACAAAATCTAGAAGCCCCACCCATGAGTACCTTCTAGCAAAAAGTTTCCAACAAAACAGATGCACAGCATCACCAAAATCCAAAATTAAAGAATGGTCCATAGTTTATCCTCATTGCAGAGTCAATCTTCTTCACTTTTTGTGCCTCTAGGATAAAATCTTTTCACCTGATCAGCAGCCACACTCTTTTTTAACACTGCACCATCTAACTCCTCCATAACTTAAGAACCTCCAGACCCTTGAGATCTGACTCTGTAAGGTCTATTCTATCTGTCAGCAAAAATCTTTCCCCACTGACTCTCCAAAATTCTATTATACACCAAAACCAAACAACCAGGTTTAAAGGGATTCCTGAGGCTATTAGCCAACATCTTGTCCCATAATCTTACTGATTAATTTCTTATCTTTATCATTCTAGAGTATGCCTTCTCTTTAAATTCCTCTCTACATTCCAACTGTTGCATCCTGGCACAGAGAAAATCTTATGTTGAGCATATATCATCCCAATCAATTCCAAGATAAGAGACAGCTTCCAAATCCACCGGTAGAACAGCTTTCTGCCCAAAAATTAATTCATAAGGGGAATAGCCAGTTTTCCTTTTTACAGTGACTGTATCAGCAAATAACACCAAGGGTAAATAATGCCTCCCTTTTTCAGCACTATCTCCACACATTTTCACCAAAGAATTCTCAATAACTTGATTGCCTCTTTCAACCATGCCTGCAGCTTCAGGATAATAAGGTGTAGCCACTCTGACTTTAGAGCCAATACTTGCCACAGCTTCTTTAAATTCAGCTCCAAAATCTGGCCCACCATCAACAGTCACCAACTTCATTAACCCATACATAAACACCCATTCCTTCTTCAAAAATTCTGCCACATTTTTGGCAGTCAAATTCACCAGAGGCACTTCCTCAACCCAACCAGACAAATCATCCCTGGAAACGATTGAGTATTTATACCTGCCCTCTTTGATATGGACAGCATCCAAAATGACTCTTCCAAACACAGTTGTTTCACCAGTAGCATGGCCAACCTCATTAGTTTTCAAGTGACTTTTTCTTTGACATTATTAACAAGATTGAACCCAACCATGCACAGCCAACTTCATACCTGGCCACCAAAATCCATATGCTACTCTTCTATAAGTCTTCCCAAAGCCTTATGACCAAGGTCTTCATGAAAAGACTTCAAAACCAATTCTTGACCCTTCTTCTGAGTCACCACCACTTGAGGAATTGGATGTCTCCTCCTCATCAACCTCCTTCCTGACACATAAAAGCCAGGATTCTTCTTCTTGACTTCAACCCAAGTATCATCATCACAAGTATATGGCCTCTCCAAGGATAACAGATATTCAACCATAATAAAAAAAACCCAATCTGACCCCAGGTCTCATCTTCAAAATACAACAAAACAATATCAAAGGGTAAACCCTGTCATTAAAATCTCCAGTGTACACATGAGCAACACAACCGGCCAATCCAGGACACCAATCCCTAAACTTTGGCACCTCCTTTTTCTTCCACTGAATCTTAAAAGAATCTAGTTCACCAACAAAAACACCATTCTCCAAATTTGAGGCATCCCAAACAATAGCCCCATCTTCATCAATGAAAATATCCTGATCACCAGATTCAAGATCAGAACCATCCAGCTTAAGCTCTTGGTGGAGGCAAGAGCAATCATCCAGTTTAGCCTCTTGTGGGAGGAAAGAAAAATCTTCAGCACCCTTTGCACTGGGCCTAACCACTGGAACATCTTAATCAAATTCTTCAGAATCAGAATCATCATCTGTGGGTGGTCTTCTTGATAATCTATCTGGCATTGTAAAAGTCTTACCTGGCTTGTGCACCAGGTGAAAAGATGAATTTTGAATAAATGCCACCCACCTGGTCATTGGAGCATTTGAAAGACTAGGTATGTTGATCATTTGAACCAGAAATTTAGCGTCCACCTGCTGCTCAAAACGCTGCCCCCAAAAAACGGTTTGTAGCTTCTTCAAAATTTTTGCTACACCACACAATTCCAACTTTGGCTGAGAATACCTAGATTTCACCTCATCAAAAAATACAGACTCATACCTTACTGGCCTGAGCTTCCCAGCTTTATCTTCCTGAGACAAAACAGCACCAGCAGCAATAAAACTTGAGTCCACTGCCAGATAAATTTTTCCAGCTTCCTTTCCATAATCCAACTTGTGAAGAATAATATCTTCACATACCACCTTCTTCAATTTCTGAAAAGCCTCTTCACACTCTGCATCTTTCCTGGCCAACCTTCTCAAGGGTGAAGCCAAAAAAGAAAAATCTTTAATAAAAATTGTGACGTACACACAAACTCCCAAAAATCCCCTAACTTCAGTAGTATTTTTGGGTTTTGGCCATGACTGAATTTTATTAACTTTCTACTTTGCAATAATCCTTCCCTCCTTACATACAAAATGACCCAGGATTTCCAGAGCAAGAACACAACAACAAAACTTTGACCCAGAAATGATCAAACAAGCCTCTTCAATACTGAACAATACTCTCTCTAGAGTAATTGCATGTTCCCAAAAAATCTCCTTATACCTGGGTTCTCCATCAGCACCTAATTTACATAATCAGTGGAAGGTCCTTTAATTCCACCATCATCACTAAAAATATCAGCATGAGTTGGAACCTCATCCTGTAAAATCCAAGCCATTTGAGCTTTATATACTGCTACCAAATTAGTTGCTCCTTGAGGCAACCTAGTGAGCTGAAATCTTCCCAGAGGAATCTCAAATGTTGTGAGTGGCTGTGAATCATTGTGAAGTTCCCTTTCATTATAACCACTCATAATATCTCCCAAACCATAACACACCCTTCCAGCAAAAGCTTCCACAAAGTCCTCAACACTTGAAGGCATCCCTGCATCCTTGATAGTGACTCTATTCAAGGCCCTAAGATCATGCACCACCCTCAACTTCCTATTCTGTTTCTTAACACAGAAAACAGGCCTTGAGTAACTAGAAGTTAATTTTTCATACAATCCTGTCCTGACTCTTGCCCTAACAATCTCCACAAAATCATCCCTAATTGCAGCTGAAATGGGAATAGGTTTGATTTGCCAAGGCTCATGAAAAATCATAGGAATCAAGTATGGCTCCCCATATGAGTGTTTCAACACATCCCTTTCCTCTTCAACAAATGTCAAGGCTTTCTCCCTGAGCACAATAACGTGCAACAACAACTTCTATTCCTCATCAGACAACCACCCATCAGGACCAAAATTAAAAACTTTCAAACTCTCCACAGTCACCTGAGCGGTTTCAACAGAATAAGGAGGACTCTTCACCAGAGGAGTACAGTACGGATCTCTTGACAACAAAGGCCTCTTCAGAGGATTCAAACACACAGGCATAGGCTCATTGACAGGCCTAATCTTCTGCGCTACCTTCTTGTACTTTGCGGCTCCACTGTCAACTTTAGGGATCTTCAAGATGTCTTCACCACCAGACCTGGAACAAAAAACAAGGGTTTCCCCATTTCCCACATTTGTGGCCCAGGTAATGTTTTTGAAATGTGTAGAAGAAACCCTAGTGGTGCACAATTGGGAGGACTTACTTTTAGACCCCAATCTCACCACTCCACAACTTTTCCGCAATTCCACATCTTTGTCCTCACTTCCATCTTCCAAATCTTCAAATCTTGATTCATCTTCTGAATCACATCTTCTAAAATTATGCAGTTTATCCTCATGCTAGAGGCCCAAAAATGGATCTTGAAAATCTTCTTTCTTCAAAAATTTGTGCAGTTCATCCTCATGCTGGAGGCCCAAAACTGGATCTTGACAATCTTCTTTCTTCAAAAATTTGTGCAGTTTACACTACGCAATATAGGGGGTGGACTTGCTAGCAAGTCCTCAACCTGAACTCAGATGGAACTCAGATGGAACTCAGACTGAACTCATACTGAACCCATACTGAACTCTACTTGAACACCCACCTAAAACTGTTCTGCTGAGTGGTGTTCATCCCTGATTGTATGGTTCCTTTATCAATAGCTCAATGTGTGTTCAATCTATGGTGAGTTTGGGTCCAAGGTTGCGGACTTGCTAGCAAGTCCGCCCCCCATATTGTGTGGTGTTATCCTCATGCTGGAGGCCCAAAAATTGATCTTGATGATCTTTACAAAAATAATTCTTTTCTTCTTTTTTAATTATTATCAGATTTTTTTCTTGCTTTTCCTCAGTTATCTTGAAATTTTTATCTACTTTTCTTGAGTTTTCTTCCATCCTGAAAAACTTACCAAAGGTTTCCCCAATGCTCACAGACGTGGCCAAGGTAATTTTTTTGAAAGGCGTAGAAGAAACCCTAGCGGTGCACAATTTGGAGGACCTACTTTTAGACCCCAATCTCACCACTCCACAGCATTTCTGCATATCTTTCAATAAAGATATAAAGCCAATCTTCTTTTTGAACTTGAATTAAAAGTAATTACAAATCTTGAGAGAGAACAGATACTTGATAAAAAACATGAAGAATACTTGCAGAGAAGAGAAACATTAACAATAGAAAGTTGAAAATCCACTTGGTATATCTCCAAGGGAGCTGACCTATTACAACATGGGATTTCCTCATATTGGGGAGAGGTTGTAGCAATAGGGCAATGAGCCCTTATTACTCTAAAAAAGGCAGACTCTCACAAGAGCCTGTGCCACACTCCAAAAAACCAGAGGCGGAACCCACCTCTTTTCTTCTCCTACAACAATCCATGCACTGGCACATTGAAGACAAGCCAGGCCTGGTCTCCCAACCATCCTCTTCAGGAGATGATAACCTCATGTGAAGCCTCCTCTCATCTTCACCGGTCAACTACAAACTAATTCCCATGTCAAACTGATAACCAATTCTTGCCTGGAAATCCATCAAGAATGGTCCACCCAAAACAGCTATTACATTACCTTTGGTAATGTGAAAATTAACCTTTCTGGAGGCTCCACCAACATCCCGCTTTGCAAATTCAGCTGTCCCAATCAGCTTAATGAAATGACCACCAATCCCTCCTTAATTTCCACCAATTCCTGTCTTGATGGGGAGGCCCAGATGAGTAGCCTCAAAAAAAGAAATCAGGTTAATCTGAGAAACTGAATCCACAAATGGACTAGCCTCCCTGCCATTCAGAGTGACATTTACATAACCCAGAGGAGCAGAAAAATGAGTTTCCAACCCCTCAACAAACTTCTCAGCAGAATCAAAAAGGTATTCCACCTCCCCAGAAGAAACCCTTCTCCTGGTCAACAATTTTTTGTCTATCAGCAAACCCAGGACTGATAGCGTACAATTCCCCATAAGAAATGGAAATCTGACCCTGATTCATTCTTTCCAGAACCAAGTCCATAACATATAATTTTCCAGAAACTACTGGCCTCTCAAAGTGAGCCCTTGGCTTCACTACCTTGGTCCTATAAATCTCCTGAGGACCAGAGCCACCAACTGATTTTCCATCAACAGGAATCAAACCAGATTCCTCCCCGACACCTCTAAATCCAACAGTCTTTGTCAATGAATCCAAAGGGACATCCTCTTCTGAGTCAGAATCAACATCCATTGGCACTGGCTCACCATTCATGTCCAATGCACCAAAACTGGGGGGGACCATATCAAAAATCCCCTTCTGCATCTTGTACAGCTCCTCTTTTCTGTACTTCCTCCTGGCTACACTCATATTAGGATCCACCTTTGAAGCCTTAGGCTTTGGTTGGGCCTGAGAACTGCTCTTAGGCCTTTCCATCTTTCCAGCTTCAACATCATAGACACCAGCCAAACAATCACCACTTGACTGTCCTTCACAAGAATACAACTCCAACCAACCAAAGAAGTAGAAAAAAAGACTTTATTAACCTCATTCACTTTTCCCTCAACATCTCCATCTGCCTTAGCAGAAGACTTCCCCTGATCAGGGATCTCCTCAAACCTTGGCCTCCTCTGATTGAGACCATTTCTTCTCCTGACCAAATCAACAGGACCCTGCCCCTCACTGGGATTCACAAATGAGCCATCAGGGAATTTAAACACCCTGCCGTCAAACTCCACCTTTCCTTCTTACACATCTCTGTTCAGAGCCAAAAAATCATTGGACTTGTGCCCCCTCCTTCTGCAATAAGAGAAGACCCAAGGATAACTCCTACCAGCCCTCCTATAAAAATATCTAGGCTGAAATGGAGCCCTATTGACCTTCATAGCCTCCTGAACAATAATATGTAACTGTTGTGTCAGATCAGCCAACTTCTCCACCACTGGGTCCCTCTCCAGCTTGGAAGCCTCCACAATATTCATCTTTTCCTTCTTCACTCTACTCTCCTCTTCAGCCAAAGCCTCACTGAATTTTCTGACATACTTGGAAAACCCCTCTTGATAGGGGTTCACAGCCAACAGCTTCAAATGAGCCTCCACAGCCTCCTTCACCTTGTCGAAGGTAGGCAACTTCTGTTCCCCTTTGAAAAGAGTCTTCAACAAGACCTTCCTTGAAAACTCTTTCAACACATCCATCCTGAAATCTCTAGCCAAGGCAGACCAAAAAACATCTTTTGCAGCATATTCATGTGCCAGCTCCTCCACTTCTACTAAATATTCTACCACAGGATCAAATTGCAGCAGAATATTCCTGTAACTGAGTAAGTTACCAACACCACCATAAGACTTCCATTCACTGACAACGTTTTTCAGATACACCATAGTGAGCCTGATACCCCATTTATCCACCATCTCCCTGCTCAGCAGCTTCCAATTCCTCTTCTTGTAGCCAGACATGGCCACAACCTCATTCTCCACTGCCCTATCACCAATGAAGAAAATTATCTCCTTCACCATGTTCATGTAAGAAGCACCATCCACACCAGAAGCAGTTTCATATTTCTCCAGAAACCACTTCACATCTTCCCCATTAAACTTGGTACCATCCCAAGTTTTAATCCTAACACACTCCCTAACCATCACAGCAGGAGGAAGTTCCCCCCCCCCCACTGACAGTCACCACAGGAATAGATTAACCAGAAGCCATTCTTCCAGACCAAAATCACCAAAAGGGACCAACCAAAGACAAAAGAGATTCCAAAGAACTAGCAAGTTCTACCCCACGTTGGGCGCCAGAAATGTAGACAATCCTATAGTACTAGCTATAGGCCTTGACCAAGGAGGTTGAAGAAAAACCAGAGAGAAAATCCCCTGTCCCTTTAGAAAAATATAAGTGATATTTACCTGCTACAGTAAATTGGCTCCTGTTGTTTAAGCCCCTTTTCCAATACACTTGACTTCCTGATCAGCCAAGAAAGTAGTCTCCAGACAGACTACTAAACCAAAGAACTGAAATGTAGACCAATGTCCACACCAGAGAAAGCAATGATACTTGATGTAGGTTGCAAATCCACACCAGAGACAGAAATAATACTTGATATAGCTTGCAAGACTACATCAGAGAAACCAGTTGCCAAAGTTGAGTTAAATGAAGAACTAACCTTGCAACAAACACATCCAATTGTGTTAAAAAAACAGTGAAAACTGAGTAAGGAACAAGGACATCACCTCCAGTTGGTTTTATGATTATTAAGGTTGCCCCAAACTGTCTTCATCACTATATACACACAGACCACTATCTAAGAGCCCATGCACACCAACAAATTTGGTGTTTCTGAGCGCCGAATTGCATAAAGCCCCTCTAGAAACACTGCTGTCACCGGAGGACCTATGCACAAGGTCGAGGGTGTTCCTGGAAGTGAGATGGAGGGAGTAGTTTAGAAAATTCTTCAAAGCACAGAGGAAATGTTTGAGGAAGTGATTTGAAGATGACTCAAAGGAAGAGCTACTGCTTCGAGATATGTTGGATAAGAATTCTAATATAATGTAAATGTAATATTAATAATCTTAAGATCCCACAAAGGGTTGGAAGACTAAATAATCAAAGATTTTAAGTTTTAGAAATGATTACTGAGAAAAAAAAGGAAATGTACAATAATAATGATTTAACCTGAAGCTTTACCACTATTAGCTATATATACGTTTTATAATTTAATTTTAAAGAAATTTTGAACCAAAATCGAACCCCTTTTATATCCATTACTCCTCATCGCATTGAACTCATATCCATCCATCATTCCTCAAACCACAGACCAAAAAAAATACACCTATTACACCTGGACCCTCCTCAATAACATCTGTTAACCCTTTAATCCTCCACTAACCATCCTGTCCATTCTCACTATCCCTGTTAATAACCCACAGATACTTAATAAACCTTTTGAGGAATATTACATTAACTATTTCCCTGTGTGTCGCTTATCGAAGAAAAGACTAAGCTCACTATTGAGAGATTGACTAATTTAGATTTAAATTTTAGATTAGTGCAATTGAATAGTTAGTACACAAAGGAAAGTTGCAGTTGCTATGTAGAATTTTTTTCTGCACTTCAAGTATGGATTTAGACATATGTATTATTGATTTAATGAGCTTCTTTTGCCTCAAGTGTCATGTGGCGCGTGACAGATGCTGGGGTATAAAATGAAAGCTCCATTGAGCATGAGACATATACTTCCCACACTACTTTCTCTGACTCCTTCACTTATTAATTATTATTTTTTTTCTTGTATTATGTCAAACTGCCCTACTCCAACACCCATGCCTCCACTCCCCAAAGCAGATGGTGGAATTGTTACATGGCAATATTCCCAAGAATTCACTGCCTGAAAATTGATGGAGTACTTTTGCATTAAAAGTAAAGCCACACAAGGTCCTCGCCAGAAATGCGAATTTTGCTGCTAGAGACGGGTGACATGTGATTCTCTCTCAAAAAATGAGGACATCAAGCAAAGATTTACCAAAACTAAGTACTGGGTAATCCCAAAGACCAAAGAGGTGGTCAAAGACATTTGGGACATGCCGGTCGCGGATGATTGTTTGGTAGAAGAAGTTGAGGAAGAGTTTGAGGAAACCATGGCAACTTGGGTAACCCAGGCCACAGGTAGAAAACGAGGGGTAGAAGAGGAGGTGGATGAACTGGTTGAAGAGGATAAGGATGAAGTTACCATCTCAAACCGAAATCCAAAGAAGCTGCCGATGATCATCGAAGATGATGAAGAAGAGAAGGAAGTGACAGTAGAGGTCACCCAAAGGCTATTCTTAGAGCCTAAACTGGTTTCAAAGTTAGACTGCCTTTTCTTGTTTCAAGATTCTGTTACTAGTTACTGTATGTTTTTTAGAATTCAGATGTCATCGTGGAAGCTCCAATTGAGGCAAGTCAACTGGCAGTTGATTCAAGGGAGGATAATGAGGAAACCCTTGACCAGGTATGGTTGAAGAAACCTTGGCAGGGTCGACGAGCTCAATTCATCGATAATTTAAATGATGAGTTCAACAAGATTGTTGATGCCACCTCCTTTGATGTGGAAGAAGAATTACTGGAGATTGGGGAAGTGGTACCGGTAGGAGAGGAGGAGGTATTTGAAAAATGCAGGAAGGAAATAAGGGTGGTATTGGAAAAAATGAAGTAATTGGTTTGGGAGAAAATACAGGAGAAAATTTGAAATGGAAAGAGAAAAAAGAAAGGAAGGAAAAAAAAAATAGAAAGCAATTTGTGTATTTATTATATTTTGTTGTTTTAGTTGAAATTTTAATATATATTTTATAAGATTTTGAAAAAGAAAAAGAAAAAGGAAGAAAAAAAAGATTTGAATAAAATTTTGTTTTAAATATTGAAAGAAGAAAAGAAAGAATTTTTAACTGAGGAAATTTTAGTTTAAGTATTAAAAAGAAAAAATTTAAGTAAGAAGAAAAAAAATATAGTTGATTGAAACAATTTCTTTTGAAATGAAAATTTAATAAGAGAAAATTTTTTTATTCGTGAATGTTTATTTATTGAAGTTTTTGAGGAATTTTGGTTATTTGAAAAGAAAGAAAAAAATTAGTTTTGAAAAAAAGAATTTGAAAGAAAGAAGTAATATGTTCAAAGAATTTTAAAAGAGAGATTTAAAGGTTGAAGTGAAGTTTGAGAAAGATTGTCCTATTGATTTTGTGAAAAATTTTGATAGTTCAAAGAAAAAGAAATAAGGGAAAAGAAAAAAATTTGAAAGGAGAAAAGAAAGAAAATTAAAGGAATTATTGATTTTTAAGATTTTATTTTAATGAATTTTAAGATTTTATTTTTATTATTTTTTATTTTATTTTATTTATTTATTTAATTTCTTTATTTTTTAAAGAAGGTTGAAAAAGCTTTTGAAAAGAAGAAAGAAGAAAAGAGAAAGAAAAGAAAAAAGAGAAGAGAAGAGAAAAATAAAAGAGAGTTCTAAGGTTTTGGTTTTAAAGGATATTTAAGATGAAAAGATTTTAGGAGTTCAGGGGCTTTAGAAACATTGATGGCTGGTTCCCTGGATGTTTTGTCTGAGTCATTGAGGAAGCCTTCCCATTCCACAAGGTATTGAAATTTCCCCTTGCACATTCTTGAATCAAGGATACGGCTTACTTCCCACTCTAGATGAACTTCTACTTCGACCGGTTCCGGAGGAGGTTGGTTCCTGCCCGGTTATGTATCTCGAGCCAGTTCCAGGAGAGATATGTGAAAAACAGGATGAATAGCCTGCCATTTAGGAGGTAGCTTGAGTTGAAATGCAGTTGTAGTGAATTCAGAGTTGATTTCAAATGGTCCCAAGCGTTTTTTGGCCAGTTTCTTTGATGGTTGAGTCGTTTGAATGTTTCTTGCGTTGAGCCATACTTTGTTGCCTGGTTTGAATGAAGGAGCAGATTGTCGATGTTTGTCGGCTTGCTCCTTGTACTTCAAATTGCTAATTCCAAGTTTGATTTAAGTTTTTATTAGAGTCATGATATGGTTAAATGATAATGTTCCGCAGGATTACTAGTTCTTACATGGATTGAGTTGAATCAAGGATGTCTTCCATAAGCAGTTTCAAAGGGAGATTGTCGTGTTGAAGAATGAGTTGAGTTATTATAAGCAAATTCAGCCAATGGTAACCATGTGGTCCAATTTTATTGTTGGTAACTGACACACATTCGAAGGTATTGTTTGAGGATTTGGTTGACCCTTTCCGTTTTCCCATTGGTTTCAGGATCATAGGCCGTGAAGAGATTCCTCCTGATATTGAGTGGTAGACACAATTGAGTCCAGAATGTGGATACAAACAATGAGCCTCTATCTGAAATAATATCATTAGGTAAGCCATGTTTGGAAAATACATATTCTAGAAATGATTTTGACAAATCTTCTGCTGTAGCAGTAGTAATGGTTTTAATGAAAATAGACATTTTTGAAAATCTATCTACTATTACTAATATAGCATCAAAATTATTAGAAAGAGGAAGTTGAGAGATAAAATACATCCATAAAGATTCCTAAGGTTTAAAAGGAATAGGACTTGGTTAAAGCAACCCATGCTTCCGATGACGGGGAGCCTTATTCCTATTACATTTGTAACAAGATCTTATATAGGCCTTGATTTCCCTGGTCATACCTGGCCAGAAGAAATCCCTCTCTATTAACTGGTAGGTTTTATCAACCCCAAAATGACCAGCTAATGGAGAATCATGTCGACTGTTGAAAATCCATAATTATATTTCATTTTTGTTGGTTATGACTACTCTACCTTTGAAAACTAATAGACCTGATTCAATACTAAATCTTTTTGCCCCTTGATTTGAGAGTATTTTATCTTCTAACCCTAAACAATAATTGTCCTTTGACTGAGCTTCGAGGATGTTGGATAGTGGATTTTGAAAAGATTGAATTGTCATCAAATTAAGTTGATGAGTTGTTAACATTGATTTGTTGAAGATTGATTTCACCTTTTCTTGGTTCTTGTCAGAAAATGCATCCCCCCGCTGTGGGTAAATGTTGTCCCAATGTGACAGGATATCTGGGACAATACAGTTCTTACCTGGGTGATAGGAAATAGAAAAAAAAATTAGACATAAATTCAGCCCACCTGGCTTCAAATCTGGTTAACACTTTAGAAGACATAAAGTATTTCAAAGCATTATGGTCAGTTAGTATTTGAGAAGGACTATCTAGGCTGAGAAGAAAAGAGTGCCATTTTTTAAGACAATGAATAATAACTAAAAGCTCTTTGTCATTAATTTCATAATATAATTCTGCCGCAATGAGTTTGCCTGACTCAAAAGCAAAAGGATAAAACCATTTTGTTTCAGGATTGAATTGAGAAATGACCCCTGCTATAGCATAATTGCTAGCATCTGTATTGACTATTTTCAAAGCAGAAGGATCAAAGTGTTGAAGAATTGGAGCTGTGGTAAATGAAGTCTTCAATGCTTCAAATTTCTTTTATTCTGTAGAAGTAAAAACAAAAGGAATCTCTTTTCTAAGAAGAGAAGTAATATTGGAAATAGTTTTAGAGTAATATTTAATAAATCTTTTATAGAAATTCGCAAAACCTAAAAATCCTTGGAGGGATTTAATGGTTTTGGGCTCAGGCCATTCCAGGACTTTTTGGACCTTTTTCTCTTCCATGACTAAACCATCAGTGGATAACGTAAACCCCAAAAAATCAATAGATTTAAGATGGAATTCGCATTTATTGTGCTTGGCGTAGAGACCTTGATCTCAAAGGCGATTTAGAACCTGTCGAACATGATGAATATTTTCATCCAGTGTCTTCGAGAAAATTAAAATATCGTCTAAGTAGACGACAACAAATTTTTAGACAACATCTTGAAAGATGTCATTAACAAAAGTTTGAAAAGTATATGGTGCGTTACATAATCCAAAAGGCATGACTAAATATTCAAAACTACCAAATCTAGTGCGCATTGCAGTCAGTGGTTCATGACCTTTCGCAATGAAAATAAGATTATAAGTGCTTCTAAGATCAATTTTAGAAAAGAAAGTAGCACCATAAAAAGGGTAAGAAGCAATGACATAGGAGGAACGGGATATGCACACTTCTTTGTGACTGTGTTGAGCTTTCTATTATCAACACACAACCTAAGGCTACTGTCTTCTTTCTTTACAAAAAGAACAGGGGAGCCGGTTGGAAATTTACTGGCTCTGATGAAACCTTTGGCTACATTCTCTGCAAGGTAGTCTCAAAGAACTTGAGATTTGTCCTTCAACAAAGAATAGACAGGACCTGCCGGAGGTACTAGACCTATTAACTCTATTTGATGGTCGTAGGGTCGATGAGGTGGTAACTTATTGGCCTTGTGGATTGAGAAAACATCGAGGAAATCATGATAGATTTGCAGTAGAGTTGATTTAATGGCTTCAACATTTATTTGGTCGTCCTCATCATCTTTGAGAGAATCTGTCGAGGGAAGACCATAATTGAGAGAGCATAATTCGACTATTTAGAGGCACTTTAAATCCTCTTCAAGTGAAGTGATTGAGCTAGAAGGGTTAGCCAATTGCTCATTTAAAAAAGATCAGATGCTTGCAAGTCATCTGGCAGAGATTTGTCCTCTAGAAGGACATTGTCAGGCAGGTTGTTTAACTCCCTATTGACCTCCATTGAAGAATCAGAAATATAATTAGCGCGTGGGGTGATCAATCCCCGTGACCAATCATTTTCAGGATTCCAATGTGTTTAAAAGTCATGGTCAAGGATGGTATCGTCCATTCTTGGGGCGTCCAAGACTGATAATTCCCACTCAAAGGGGGGAAAATTTGGGAAGTTTAAATCCCATAAAAAATTCTTCTTTACCCAATATTTGGGTTCCTCTGATTCGACCAAATAAATTGGAGTTCAATCGATATCTGTGAATGTCAGCTTTAACTTCTCGGAAAAATTTAAATTGACAAAAGAAATTGAAGCTCCAGAGTCTATAAGACAACTGAAGGGGGTATCCTCCTTAAAAAGAGTGAATCTCAAGCAATTTAAGGCAACTCCAGTCCATAAGACATGGAGGTTCTGTGCACTGGGAGATATAAGATAGTTTGCTTTGCACACAAGTAAACTATCTACTAGTTTTTTGAACTTGAACTAGTACCTTCTCTTTCCTTCAACTTTACACAATATTCTAGCTTGTGCTTACCCCCACAATACATACATAACCCACTATCTGCTTGTCTCTTCCTCTCAGCTTCTTTAAGTTCCCCTTTTGGATTTAGTACCTTACTGATATCGCCTAGGGTTGAGCTTTTTGGTTGAGTTTTGTCCTTTCCCTTATTGGGTTTAGATTGAGTTGCCTGTGGGTGTGATAAAGGTCCCAATTTAAAATTTAGGCCTTGAGATTTGTTGGCGTATCAAAAATGTTGAAGTTGTCCTTGGTAAAAGCCGTCGAGTTTGAGGGTTCAATCCATTAAATACGTTAAAGTAGTCATCTTCTGACCATGAAGATTTAATTGATCCAGAATCCTCGAAGGAAGTCCCTTTTTGAAATTATACTTGAGGGAAGCATCATTCCAACCTATTCGAGTTTGAAGTGCTCTGAAGTTCTAAATATATTCAGAGGCTTTACCATTATCACTCATGCAGAGGAAATCCAGTTCAATTTCTGCATTGTCAGTTTCATTAGGATCACCAAGCAATGTAAAGAGTTGGTCATCAAAATTTTCCCAGTTATTAATGAGTAAGTGGTTTTTCTGTAAAAGAGAGCATGAGAAGATAAGGTTCAGGCCACCTTGCTGCTTTTCCGGCTAGGAATGAAGAAGCGTAAACAACCTTCAATTGGTCGTTATTGAAGGTTCAAGGGTTGTTATGGAACAGGATCTTGCAGGCTTGCAAGAAGGGGCCCAATATGTCTGGATGTTCTCCATCAAATTTATCAAGAGATTTCATGGAAGGAGTTTTGAATTTTTATCCCTCCAAAGACGTTGGATTTGAAAGGGTTTTCATGAAAAGTCTCATGAAGTCTTCCAGAGAATTAGATGGTCCAGGTTCCAAAGGTTGACCAGAAGAGTGAGTAGCAGGGGCAGATGGTGCCTCATGCATTGTATCCTCTCCTTCTTCTTCTTCGCTAGAATCATCAAAATCCTGGGGGATGTCTTCTACAGATTGGACTGAGTGTCCCCGTTCCCTAAGGTCAAGAGGTTCCAGGGAGTGAATGCGGGAAACAGGCCATGTGGTTGTTGGCCTGCCTCTGGCACGAGCCCTAGTAGTAGCGCCCATAGAAGGAGTGTGTTGAAAAGGTGCCATTTATAGAATTTAAAACACCTGAAAAAAGGACGTAGTAGTGTCAAAGAATGAGAACAACAGAGAATTAAATTATACTGTCACCAGATGGCCTACGCACAAGGTTGAGGTTGTTCCTGGAAGTGAGATGGAGGGAGTAGTTTAGAAACTTCTTCGAAGAACAGAGGAAATTTTTGAGGAAGTGATTCAAAGATGACTCAGAAGAAGAGCTACTGCTTCAAGATATGTTCGATAAGAATTCTAATATAATTTAAAGGTAATATTAATATTCTTAAGATCTCACAAAGGGTTGGAAAACTCAATAATCAAATATTTTAAGTTTTAGAAATGATTACTGAGAAAAAAAAGGAAATGTACAATAATAATGATTTAACCTAAAGCTTTACCACTATTAACTATATATATGTTTTATAATTTAATTCTAAAGAAATATTGAACCAAAATCCAACCCCTTTTATATCCATTACTCCTCCTTGTATTGACCTCATATCCATCCATCATTCCGCACACCACAGACCAAAAAAATACACCCGTTACACCTGGACCCTCCTCAATAACATCTGTTAACCCTTTAATCCTCCACTAACCACCCTGTCCATTCTCACTATCCCTGTTAATAACCCACAGATACTTAATAAACCTTTTGAGGAATATTACATTAACTATTGCGCTGTGTGTCACTTATTGAAGAAAAGACTAAACACACTATTAAGAGATTGACTAATTTAGATTTAAAGTTAAGATTAGCGAGTTGAATAGTGAGTACACAAAGAAAAGTTGCAGTTGCTATGTAGAATTTTTTTCTGTGCCTCGAGTATGGATTTAGACCTCTGTATTATTGATTTAATGAGCTGCTTTTGCCTCAAGTGTCATGTGGCGCGTGACAGCTTCCCAGCCTTCTAGCACTGAGGTTGGCGATCTGCCTGATGATGGGAGCCCCGCCTGAGGTGGCTGGACCACTGTGAAGCCAGAAAATAACCAAAAACCTCCAAAAATACCCAAAATACTTAGAAAAATTTACTACGACTACTAAAACCTTTAAAACACATAATTAAGCTATAACAACATTGGGACATGAAAGGTAGAGAAAAGTTAGCCCATTCTAATGGTACTTAGAACTTAACCCTAAGACTTAAGGTTATCCCCTAAAACGCGAAAAACAAAATTAAACGGCTATCTTTTAAAATGAAAAATGAGAAATAATCCCTTAAATACTTAGATTACGAAAAATGTCATCAAGACATAAAATATAGAGAAAAACTGAGGATATCCAATGGTAATATCCAACTCCCCGCAGTCCTAATATTGGCCCAAAAAATTCCAGAAAAACACCCGATTTTTAAGCAATGCCATTTAAGACATATCAAAACAACACCAAATAGACCGAAAAAGGGCTTTGCCATTTTTGGAAAACCACAAAGTCCTATATGTGTAGTTCCTAGATGGAGAAATCCAAAACTCAATGAAATTTTAGAGAACATGGAGAACTTGACTTAAAGGACAGCCAATTAATATGTTGAAAAGGTTTCAATGAAGAAACTTTATGTTTGCTCAACTAAAAAGACAGCTTCAACAGATGGTATCTTGAATGTGACCAAATATCTGCAAAAAACTGCTATTCACCCAGATACTTATAAAATTTGTCGCTTAATGAGAGGGAGTTACTTGAGGTTCAAGAAAATATAGATTTTGACAAAGTTAATAAAGCACTTGATAAATAAGAAGCACCTTAAATTTTTTAACTCACTGGTAACCATTTATAAAGAGTGATAGTATAATTTTTTTAAAAATAAGATTATCATTCTTTTTTAAAAAAATGCCAATTGATGTATAAGATATGAGAGAGATAAATAATTTATGATTATTAAAATATTTAGGATAGAAAATAGATATATATTTTTGTAAAACTTTAAGACATGATAAACTTCTTGATTAAATAAATGTGAAATTTTTCATATGCACATTGGCAGCCTGATACTTCCATCAAGGATGTACAAAACTCTGAAGTGAATTAAGGGTCTCTGTCAGAGATTATGGCTTTGGGTAACCCAGCAGTATTCATCATCTGAGTCCACCATAGTAATTCCAAGTCTTTTGCAGCTACCTATTTATGGGTAGGGATAAATTTACACATTTTTGTTAATCTATCTACTATTACCCAGCCAGAATTGAAACTTTCTTGTCCTGCTAATGGCAAGCCAGTTACAAAATCCATGTTTATAAATTCCCATGGAGCATTCGGTTGCTCTATTTGTTGCAACAACCCAGCTCTCTTCCCAGTTAATCTTTTAGATTTCTGACAAGAGTCACATACTTCAATGTATTTTTTTACATATTCTTTCATGTTTATCCACCAGGCTGTATTTTTAACTCTGGTTAATGTTTTGTTAAAATCAAAATGACCAGCTAAGTTGTCATCATGACAAGTATTCAATATTAACTCTTTCATAGAAGGTGGTATCACTATTACATTACTTAACTTTTTCCCGTAATATATATATCCATCTTCAATTGACAGTTTACCTCTTTCCAACACATTTCTATACTTTGGAGGCAAGGTACTAATTAATGCACTCATGGAGGCATTAGTTGGATCATTTAGAATGGTAGATAATTTAGTCAAATCTTTATCAGATGAATAATTTTCCAATATAGTTTGCATAAACTCTTCCTCTAAATCCACTATATAAATCCCAAATATATGTATAACATCATTTTCAGGTACATAAGCTGGGTTGTCAGCATCATTTGGAAAAGGACTTCTAGATAATAAATCCACATTAGAATGCAATGTTCCTTCTCTATTATTAATTGTCATTCTTCCTCTGTACTCTTGTACAGATAGGTGCCACCTAAACATGTGCCTATTAGGGGTTTTCATGTTTAGTAATGATTTTACTGCACTGCAATCTGTTATGAGCTCAAACTTCTGGTCTTCCAGATAGTAATGAATTTTCTCCAAAGCCCACACCATAGCTAAACATTCCAGCTGTGTGGCAATATACCTTAATTCTGTTTTTCTTAAGGTTCTGGATATATAACAGATAACTACTTCAGATAATTTTCCATTTATTATCTGATTCTGCTGTAAAGCAGAACCTAAAACTATAAAGCTTGAATCAGTGTACAAGATATAAGGTAGGGTGAAATCTGGCAGTCCCAATATTGGAGCTGAAATTAAACATTCCTTTAATTTATTAAAAGCGTGTTGTCTTTCATTATTCCAAATGAAAGCCTCATTTTTCCTGATTAATGTTGTTAAAGGAGCTGCAATGGATTGATAATTTTTAATATACTGACTATAATATCCACACATACCCAAAAAACTTTGAACCTCTTTTACATTTTTAGGTATAACAATGTTTTTAATTTCTGCCACCTTATTATGGTCAACACAAATTTGTAATCAAGATACAACATGTCAAAATACTTTCAAGGATTGAAATCCAAACTTACATTTCTTTAATGCAATTGTCATATTTATTCCATCAATCCTTTGAAAGACTCTTTTCAGGTGATTTAAATTTTCATCATATGTTTTTGAAAACACTATGATGTCATCAATATAGACCAAAAGCCATCCTTCAACCATTTCCTGATGGAAAACACTATCCATTAGTTTTTGGAAGACTGAAGGCGCATTCTTTGTTCCAAATGGAATTCTCACATACTTATATATACCCATATGTGTGGTTATTAATAAGTAATTTTGAGAATTCCTTTCCACAGGAATCTGGTGGTAACCCTTGTTTCCATCCAGACAGGAAATATATTTTGCTCCTTGTAAAGTAGCATGGATAGAAGCTATCCTTGGTAGAGGGTAAATATCATCTACAGTGTATGTATTCAGAGCTCTATAATCACCACATGATCTTGCCTTATCCTTTTCATAAGAGATCAATACTGCAGAAATGACACAATACTTAGTTGTTGTGTCCAATTTTTCAACAATACCCATTTCCAACAACATTTTTATGTTTTCTTCAATATATTTCCTTTTTGCAGGAGAATCTGGGTAAGGTTTCTTTTTCAAGATTCCAGGAATATTATCCAAATCACAACTTAAAGAGATTTTCATCTCATGGTATTTTACCAATCCTAGTTCATTTGAGCCATGAGCAAATGCCATAGGATATGATTTAATCAATCTCAAAATTTTATCTTCTTCAATTCTTGAGAGTTGAGGACTGAAAGAGGCCTTTTGGATTTCATTGTCCAAATCAACCACATCAGTGGTGTTTCTCCCACCTTTCAGTTGTTCTTCTCTAGGAGAAATGGCATAAACTGAATTTTCAGAACATATTTTGAATTTTCTCTTACAATTCATGCCTATAGTGAAGCAACTGTTTGCAGGAACAAGTTTAATGCCAAATTTTTTTCATTAAATCATTGCCAATAATAAACAAATCAGTACAATTATTATTATCTATTACAACAAATTCAAACACTGCTTTAACATATCCATAAATATATTTAAAGAATACAGCAGTTTTGTATTTGCCAATTGGATTTAAAACTGAACCAAAAACCCTCCAGTTCTTTTTCTGAACAGGTTCTAGTTTTTCCTGGTACTTACTGTTATTTTTCATTAATGTATTAATTGAAACTACACTACCTGCAGACCCAGTGTCAAGAATGGCATTCATTTTCTTCTCCACATATGATAAAAGGTGCTCTGATAGGTGTTATTTTGTAAGTGTCATAAGATACATCTTTAATTATTTCAGCTTCCTCAATGGAAGTTAAAGATGTGTCTGTATGAGGTATAGCATCATTCATGAACATAATATCCTGTTCTAATACAAATATCTCATTTTCATCATCACTGTAAGTGTCAGCCTAAATATCCTTAGTACTGAGTATTTCTTATGCTTAAAATAAAATAACCTTAAGTAGATTAAGCTTATATCTTAAAAATAAGGTTATAATAATAATATATATAATTTATTATATATATATATAATTATTATTCTATTATATAACTTATAATAGTTTAAATAGCTTATCCATGACCTAATAATATTTATTAAGGTGTTAATGGAGTCATAATTTACTTATCTTAAGTGATATGAAGTAATTATTGACATATATAAGCTTATATGTATACATAAATCTCATATTCAGTGAAATATGCAGTATATTATGTATATTTAGATATATAAGTGGGTTTTATCCCCTTAATAGCCTATAACCTTTGTTTTTCTGCTTATTTTAGGTCATATGGACAAAATCAGTGGACTCACAACGCCTACAGAAGCATAGACACCTATATCAGGCGCATACACCCAGTTTGGACAACTAAAATTACTTCCTTGGATGGTTATTCACGGATTTATGGGTTGGAAGGATGTTTCTGGGTTAATATGGATGCTTGGGGATGTTATTGGGGGCTTGGAAATTTTATTTGTTTCCTTTATATGCTATTAGTTTCATTAAATCTCTTTTTTATTGTTTATTTTACCTGTTTCTTTATGGTATTCCCTTTTATCTGGGTTTTCTATTTATGGTATGGATCAGTGTTATTATTAATAGTGATGGAGGGTCCTTACTGGAGGTCTGGGTGTTGAAACTGCTTGAAGTGGACGCAATGGGAAGGTGATGGGCCCTCACAGTGCTGTAATTGCCGGAGATAGCAGTGACATCATCTGGATTGAAGGTCTGTGCACTCCAGTGGATTTGGGTATAAGTAAGGAGGGATTTTGACAGTTATTGATCATCATTCAATTACTACAACTCCAACAAACACTACTATACAATTATTAACCTTTAGAATATATTATAAATCCACTATAAATTTATTTTATCTTTATATAAGCTATAACTATATTTTATTCATCTATTTTCCACCACTAGCACGCATTTAAATCCAAGTATTGTGAGTTTGATTTGAGTATAACTATTTTATTAGTCTTCCCCTGAGGTTTAATCACTAAATCATTTATCAATAAGTAGTAGGACCATAAATAAACACTATTATATCATACTTATATACTAGACTATACTGACAGCAAGATATGTTACTTTTACAATCCTTGCTGGATTCCACGTTCTCATGTTCATGATTACTTGGTTCAAATTTTTGTGAGGTTTCAATAACATTTATTCTCTTCTTACACATGTGACCCTTAACCCAAGGTTCATTACATTTATAACAAGTGTTATTATCTTGTCTTTTAGGGACAAGGGGAGCTGAAGGTTTTTTCTTCTCCACTGGAAATTTACAAGTAGTAGGTTCTACTACCTCGACACTTTGTTTGTAATTAATATACTTGGTTTCATATTTTTGGTTTAATAATATTTCATTGCATATATTAATGAACCCAGAGGTATCTCTGATGGTTTCAGTTATAGCTACAATAATGTCTCTAACTGATATAGGCAACTTGTATATTATTTTCTCTTTCCACTCATCATAATCCATTTTTGGATCCATAGCTTTCATGATTTTTATTAAATTCATTAAAAAGACCATGGGTTTATCTCCAGCATTTGGATTATATCTGGCTCTTTCATACAATCTTTGTTAAGTGATTCAGAATTTTGGGCCACCAAATTGTCTTTAATTAGTGCCTTCCATTCATTCCAGAGGTAGTTAATTCCCTCACTCAATACAGATTCAAACCATAATAAGGCAACATCTGTAAATAAAGATATTAATTTTGATGTAATTTCTTCATCCGTTAATTTGTATGAAAATTTTAATAATCAATTCTTTAAATGAATTGTTGCCAATCAGATTTTGAATCCCCATCAAAAGAAGGGTACTGATCTAACTTAGGTAAGTTCTTTTGGCTGGTTTTTGCTTCCCTAACCTGAGAAATATTGAGTAATTCACTTACTTTTGAAAGATGATCATTTATTTCATCTTTTACTGATTTTATATTCTCAGAGCCTATGACACTATGTTCATGTTCAATCATTGGTTTATCATCAGAGTGTTTCATAAAAACTGGTACTCTTTCCACATAAGAGGTATTATCTTTTATTTTTTCAGTATTTTTCAAAATGTTAGCTACTTCAATTTCTACATTTTTTTAACCTATCTTTTATAACAGGTACATGAGTTAAGGTATCATTTACATTTTAAAAAGACAATTTTACACGTCCCTCTATGGTAGCCATAATATTCTGAGAATGTTCTAATTTATTTTCTAAATTTTTAATCTCAGTGTTTAATATTTTGATTTCATTGATTAATTCATTATTTGAATTAACAATAATTTTTAACCCATTGGCTGTTGTACTCAATGATTGTGTGAGGTTTAATAATACATTTTCTGTATTATTGTTTGACTCTCTAGAGAATTCTTCCAATTTTTCAATTCTTAATGATAATTTACTAATTATTTTTGATTCCATTGGATTTTCTTTTAGAAAATATTCAATTTTTTCTGTGTCAAATTCAGAAGACTCATCATCAGGTTCAAGATTTGATTCATTTTGTTCCATTTTTATATTAATAGCATTTTCCTGGTGGTCAATAAAACTATGTACATTGTCCTCATTTAAAGACAAGTTTAACATGTTATTTTCAAATGAATAATTATTTAAATAATTATCAATTAAATCCAATAACTCTCTATCAATTTCATTACCTATAAGTAATTCATTGTTAGGATTATATAATTGATCCTGAGAAGATGGATGACTTACCAAGGTCTTATTCCATTTCCACTGCCTCTCCTTGGCTTTCCCCTGTAAGGGTTACTGCTGGAGCCCTGCTGTTGAGGGTTGTTGTAGTTTTGGGGGTACCAATCCCACTTCCATTTGCTTACTGTAATTTTTTGATCCTCCTATTGGGCTGGAGGTGTTGCTCTGGAACTGTTGGGTGCCACTGTTGGTGGTTGAGCCTTTATTTCTACTAGAGCTTGATTGACTTCTATGAAACCCTGAGTTGCTCTTTTCTCCAGATTGTTAATCTGGTCCACTATATTGTTTACTATTATTGTCAAGGTGTTCAATAGAGTGGAGAGGGAGTGAATTTGTTCTTGTAAGGAATTTTTTGTTTTCTTTATTGATACCTTTTTTAAAAGTTTTTCCCTTTCCCCCAGAGACATTTCTGGAGTGATGGTGTTTATGGGGGACTCCTGGCCCTCCATTTGAATGTCCTGTACCAGGTTTCTCAGATCTACGTCTTAAGCTATAAGGTTTTGCCTTATTACTCACAATATCATTGTTGTCACACATTTTTACATGGAAATTAATCAAAGAATTGAAATTTGAGATTTTTAAAACTTCAAAAAGGAGTTTTATTGGTATTTATTAATACAACTGAAAACAATTTTATTGCTTACTTGTAGGTATAAAGTGAATTTAGAAGTGCCAAAAGTCAAATATGCTTTCATGTGGTCACTTGATTTAACTGGTCTACACTATGTAGCCGTGTTTTTATATTTAAAAAAGAAAATTTGTCAGTAAGATTCTTTCTAAATATTAAATGAATTTTACAAATCAATAAAAAGGGATTAAGAGTCCTGTTAAAAGAAAGAAATTATTCAGTTTAATTGGTTATCATCTGCAAAGATCAAAAATTTAATTGGTATATTGAAAGAATCCTACCAAGAACAATTTTATGTTAAATTAGTGGTAAAAAATTTTATCTGCAAAGATTATAAATTTATTGGTCTATTGACAGACCCACTAATAACAATTTTATGTTAAGTTAGTGGTAAAATTGTTGATTAAATATCACAATCTTATTATATAACTGTGCATCTTTTTCTGAAATCACTATATAAGTGACCCCAACCTGTTCTAATAATCCAAATATTTCCATAGGGATTTTATTTACTTGTACCTTCTTTAGAACTTTTACTGACAGGATTATAACAGATTTCTTGAGGAAAGGCCCCTAAATGTCAGGCTAAGATCAACTAAAAGGACGTGAACTAGCTTGAAAAGTCTTTTTCAAGAAGATTTATGTGGTCCTATATGAATACTGTAGTGTAGATCCAACAAATAGTAAAATATAATTCAAAATAAAGGTCTCAGTAATATAATTCTCACTATTTTAATATATGGCTTACAATGTTTTTAGTTGGTAGAAAAATGGGGTTTTAATAATTCATATACTACTCAAAAGACTTTTAAAAGTACTAATTAATGTGTATTATAATTAATTTGGTTATATGGTGTAAATTGTAATGATAAAGAATGTAGAAACAAGACCCAAAAACCTCCTCCTTTTATACACACTGAGTTCCCTAATGAATCGCTTGATATACAACTCCAATACATAGCTAATGATGTCTCAAACCAACTAATAGACATTCCCATTAAGATCCCAAGTAACCCATGACATAATAAGAAGAGTAAAAATTGTCAAAATCCTGTAATAATAAGGAAAATCCATCAAAATTAAAGAATAAGATAAAAAGAGTATATGCATATTAAACAATAATAAAAAAGACTAAAGAGTGAATTTTTAAGTTTAATAATAGCTTAATATTAAGGGGGATTCACTGTAGAAATGATGGGGCTAATCCTTACATTATACTAGGTGAAATTCCCATTCAAAAATGACCAATATTGACTGAGAAACCACCCAAAAACTCAAAAAAGAGTGTGAGATGTGAGGTAACTACATGCAGTCCTTGGAAGGCACTTTCACGGGTAAATCCTTGACTAAATTTAGGCGAATTCAAGCATGGTGATGAAATAAGTTTCCAAGAGTGAGGTTATTAATGAAATTAGTGCATATTAACAGGGTCAATGCATTATTAATTAAGCTAGGACACTAAATAAGCACCTCTCGCCTATTTTAGTGTGTTTCCCCAAAATGGGCATAGAATGTGGGGGTAATTATAGTGTGAAAAAGCTAACTTTGCTAAAAATGAAGCTATTCACATAGGAAAAATGCAGGCAGTATGTGGCCAGTACACAGAAGCCATTTCTGGCATAAAAAACACCAAATTTGAAAATTATTATTTTTATGCATTTAAGTAGCCAAATCAATAGTCCCAAATGAGAAAAATTGAACTGTCAAAGTGCATTTTTAATATTCTTAAATTTATAGCACATATAATCAATTTTTAAGTGAAATAAAGCGCATTTCTTGTTTTTTGCATAAAGCAATGAAAATAACAGCTTTAAGTATACTTAAAAATTATGTAGCCTTGTAATTTAGGTTCTTAAGGCTACCCTAACATATTTCATCTTAATATTAAGTACATAAGACTTATAAAAAGTGGATATATGCATGTATATAAGGTGTTATAATTGCATTGTTTGTGTATTATCATAATTTAACTTATGTATACTGTTTGTGTACTCTCATTTATTTCTCCCATGTGTAGTTCATCTGTATAACATAACTTATAAGTACTTTTTACTCAGTTCTGGAGATATACAGGCTGAAAAATACACTGTTTTAAAACCCCTTTTTGCAATGATTTTAGTTATTCTTCCTCCATGTTGAAAAGATGCATTGTATAGCACCAAAAAACTATTTGGCTTTTTTTATGTCCGCATCATTGGAATATGCATGCATAACAAACAAAGTATTAGTAATTTTTCTTTTCACAATTAAAAGAGTCACAGAAAATACCAAAAATATTTTTTAAAAAAAATTCAAAATAAAAAAGTGACTTTTTCTTGTTGGACCATGCAGCCAGCTAAGTATGACAGTAAGATTCCAGGTATAATTTCAAAATTTGTGGTTTTTTTGACCCTAGAGATTTTCTTGGTACATTTTTCTTTTGCTTATGACCCAGATTAATGATTTTTGCCTTCAATTGAGATCCCAGACTAATATTATTTGAGATTTAAAAATAAATCAACAAATTCAAAGAGAAAAAATAATTCACCCTTCTGTAAACACAAAAAAGTGGTGTAAATCTTTGAAATGACAGAAAATATCTTACATATTGAATATCAAATCAGAAAAAAATTACTTTTTGTGTTTTACTTTTATTCAGATTAAGGTTTTCAGCCAATTAAGTTTCAATTTTTTATCCTGATACCACTACACCATTTTTTAAGACCTAAGAGATCGCACTACTTCTAGCACTAGCAATAGCCCAAGAAAGTAATGACTATTCTGAAGACAGCAGTGAGACTAACTAAAACTGACTATCTTGGGGCTACCAACAATTAGGGTTACCACTATGGGAGACTAAGAAGTAACTGAATTTCTAAACAGGTTTGTCAATGAGAAGTTACCAACAGTTCTTTCCCTATAAAACCCATTCATTCAATCTCTCTCTCTCCCCCCTAATAAATTTTTTAGTTCCCATAGTGCTCCTTCTCCTCACCTCTCAACCCAAATCCTTAAATTACCTCCCCTTTTAACCTTCTTTCCCCCTGCACTCCTTCTCAAACTCCTTCACCTTTCCCTTAGCATTAACTAATTTTTCCACTGGCTCCCAGGACCTATCTCTTACCCTTAACTTTTCCAATGCACTAAATGCTGGATCTTTCCCCTGTACCTCTGCTTATAAATCAACTTTTACACTTCATACTCTTCTTCATTTCTTACATATACTGGCACTGGTGGCTCTTCTGGGTGTCCTGGTAATTTATCTTCTTAGTTCCTCATGAGTAATCAAATATTGAAAACTGGATGCACTTGTCTCATTGAAATTGGTAGTTCCAATTTTAATTCTGAGTCATATATCTTGGCCTTGATCTAACGTGGACCTGCTTTCTTGTGATCTAACTTGGTTCTTGGGAATAATGTGGAAAGTACATGTGAGCTTAAATAAACCACATCACCTACCTGTGGCACCAGATGTTTAGTATTCCCCTTATCATGGTGGAACTTAATTGACTATTGAGATAATTTAAATGCTGTTTCTAACTCTTGAAGTATTTTCATTCCTTTATGAATATGCTCCTCAGCTTCTGGAACTTGAAACATTGATGAGGTACCAGTCGAGAATGTTGGGTGGTATCAGTAGCTGGCATAGAGATGTGAAATTCAGGTTTCAGCATGTGTCTAATTGTTATATGAGAGTTCAGACAATGGAACCAGATGCACGCAATCATCTTACTGATAGTTAATTAAATGGAATAGGTTTTTTAGTTGTCTTATTCACTATCTAAGATTTCCCATTGGTATGTGGATACCAATCTGTTGACAAGATGGGCTTAGTTTTTAGTTCCTCATACATTGCCTTTATCAACTTAGATTTAGAAGTACTTTTCCTGTCTGTTATTATACTTTCAGGAAATTCATGAAACTTCCAGACATGTGCAACCATTAATTCTGAAATACCTATAGATGTGACCTTGGTAGTTGTGGGAATGAAATGTGCCATTTTGGTGCAGTGGTCCACTACTTTGAGGATAGCTTTCTTTTCTTGAAACTTGGGTAACTCTACTAGAAGATAATAATATAGTACCCTTCATGGCTGCTTGTTTCTTCCTAATAGGGTTGGAGTTTGTCTTTTTAGTTTACTTTTCTCCTCTAGAAAGATTCACATGCCACTACATTGTGCTGGACATGTGACTTCATGGACTTCTAACAAATGTTGAAGTTTACCAGCTCCACTGACTTTATGGGTCCTGCATGTCTTGCTATTTGAGACTTTATTTGAGCACCTGCCTCTTGAGTTTTTCATTGTTTGGAACCACTATTCTACAATTCCAATATAGAACTTCCCCTTTCAATTTATACTCTTCCAATTCCTTACTTACCAATACTTCTTTAGATAAAAGAGCCTTCACCAACTCTTGCACTCCCTCATAATTTTCCTGCCCCCTCCTTACCCATTTTATCAAATCCTTATCTTCCTATTCCACATTATCCAAGATTACCTCCTCTTCAATATCCTCCTTCAGAAAAGCTTTTCCCACAGTGTGTAAATGGTTTGGTTCTGGGCATATGTCAGGGTGTTAAAGTAGTGCATAAGTTTTTCCACTTTTCTTTACTGGTTGGAATTTAAAAATGAATTGAATTCTACTTAACAGCTCCACTTAGCAAGCTTTCCTTTTTTCAGCTTTTTGTGGTCAGGAATTTTTTCAAGTTTTATGATCTGTATAAATTATAGTTTGCAAGCAGAGAATTCCTCCTTTAAATTAGTAGAGCCAAGTGCTTACAGCTTCTAATGTTTCCAGTAACTCTTTATCATTGATTTTGTAGTCCAATTGAGAACCTAACAGTGTATGTTACAAATATGCTACTGGCTGTAAGGCAGTTTGGCATCATATTTGGATAATACAGAGCCTTGTTCAAAATCCAAGCACTCAAATTCTTCAAAAAATGGCACAAGTAAGTCTGGGATTGAAGGAATAAGGGCCATCACAAATTTCCTCTTCAGATAGTCAAAATAATCTTGTTGGATACTTTTACATGCGAATTTGGCTTCTTTTTGGTGAGGTTGTGTAGTGGTTGGAAGATATGAGAATGATTTTCAAGAAAGAAGCTGTTACAAGTTTCAAAGCCTCTTTATAACTTAAGATCCTTTACTGACACTTGTGTTGGCCACTCTGTTACTGCTTTTACCTTCTCCTGATCAATATGTGCCCTATCCTTTGAAATTATAATTCACAGATACAGGGTTTTTTCTTTGAAAAGACAATTTTTTTGGGTTTCAACCATAATTGCACCTTTTTCAAGAGCTGAAAACAATCCTTCACTTGCATCTGGTGTTCCTCCACCACTCTGTATTAAATCAAGATTTTGTCTATTTAAGCTTCCACATCTATCCCTATTCTACTCTAAAGATTCTATTGGTGAAGTTCTGGAATGAATCAAGGGAATTACATGGACCAATAGGCATTAATCACCATTTGAAATGACCAAATTTTCTGCAAAATGCCAGTTTATGCTTGTCCCCTTTTTTTACAGGTATCTGGTGGTAAAATTCCTTGAGATCTAAGAATAAGAAAATCTCTGCACCCTGATGACAGTAAATCAGCTTATTATTCAGTGGAAGGGGATATCTGTTCTTAACTTTCAGTCCATTTAACCTTCTGAAATACATGCATGGTCTCAATGATACATCTTTTTACCTGAAAATATTACAGAATACTCCCAAGAATATTTGGATATTTTGACTCTCTAAATCTCTAATTAAGCCATTCTTCAAGTTTTCAACAATCATCTCTTTTGAAACTTTTTACTTAAAGGTTGAAAAAGAGATTATGTCACTAAATTGAGGATTTGCCACTGGAATAAGGTTAAGGGAAAACTAATATGGTAATTGAGGTTTAAGGGTCTTGACTCCTACATCTTCAAACAGAAGTAATAATTCCAAGTAGGCTTCAAGTACCATTTTCTTGAGGCTTTTTGTTTGATTTGAGGACTTGACCCTGGCTGAAATCTTTGAAGATATAGACCATGCTTTGTGATGCATTCAAGCTCCTCCTCTTCCTCCATTACATCATACAAGTTCTTAAACTTAGCATCAAGGGAGAATTTCAGCTCTTGTGGTAAGTCTACTGGTGATAATAAAGCACCAGTAAACATTACAGAAATGGCCCCTGACCACTGAAGGGAAAAGGTTGAAAATAATTTTTCTATGCCTTTCAACTTTCTATCTTGGTGCACTTTGTCCCCTCTATAGTCTTCTACAATGCTCAACATTGGTGCCTCATTCACAGCCTTCTGCTTAAAATCAAGAGAAAGCATCAGCTCTGGTGGTAAGTCAACTGATGATAACTTTCAGCCTAGGAATCACCAGGACTGAGTAATTCTTATGTTTAAAATAGGATAAACTTAAGTTTATTAAGCCTCTAACTTAAAAATAAGGTCACAATACTTATATATATGGTTATATTACATATATATATAATTATTACACTATTATATGACTTAAATTAGTTTAAATAGCTTATCCATAGCCTAATAATACTTATTGAGGTGTCAATGAAGTCATAATATACTTACCTTAAGTGATATTAAGTAATTATAGACATACATAAGCTTATATGTGTACATATATCTCATATTCAGTGAAATATGTAGTTATATTATGTATATTTAGGTCTATAAGTGGGTTTTATCCTCTTAATAGCCTATAAACTTTATTTTTCTGCTGATTTTAGGTAATATAGACGTATCCAGTGGACTTACAATGCCTACACAAGCATATATACCTATTTCAAGCACATATATCCAGTTTGGTCAACTTAATCTGCATCCTTGGATGGATTTTTAAGGATTTATGGGTTGAGATATCATTACTGGGTTAATATGGATGCTTGGGGATGTTATTGGGAGCTTGGAAAGTTAATTTGGTTCATTTATATGCTTTGGGTTTCATTTTATGCTCTTTGGATGAGTTATTTTACCTGTTTCTTTATGGTACTTGCTTTTATCTGTTTATTTTATTTATGGTATGGGTGTGTGGTATCATTAATTGTGATGGAGGGTCCTTACTGGAGGTCTTGGTATTGAATCTACTTGAATTGGACGCCATAAGGAGGTAATGTGACCTCACAGTTCTGTAATTGCCAAGGATAGCAGTGAAATCATCTGGATTGAAGTTCTGTGCACTCCAGTGGATTTTGGTATAAGTAAAGGCGGATTTGACATATTATTGATCATCACTTACTTAATAAACTTCAAATAAAACACTAAAAACAATTATTGTCCTATATAAATGTATTATAAAGCATTTATTAATTTATATTATCGTTATATAAGCTATAACTATATTTTATTGATCTATTTTCCTCCACTAGCACACATAAAAATCTAAGTATTGTGAGTTTATATTGAGAATAACTATTTTATTAGTCTTTCCCTGAGGTTTAATCTCTAAATCATTTATAAAAAGTAGTAGTAACATTAATATTTACTATTAAATCATACTTAAATACTAGATACACTGACCATTGGGGGTCTTTCCTTAGTTTTTTACTTATTATTTAGTATAAGCCTTAGGACATGCTTTTTACTCTAGTATATCTCAAACAAACCAAATATTTGGGTCTGATGCACATAAGTGGGTCATAATAGCTCAGTTATTGCAGAAAGAACCCTTATAATAATTGTACTATTTTTTTATAATAAAAATAAGGTATTTACAGTAGTAACTGTAACCAATATAAACCCAATTTTACTTGGTATTTGGTCACCAATATAACACCCAATTTAATTTGTATTTGGTTAAAGATTTTTAAGCTAATTATTCAACCTTATAATGGTCTATTTAGACTTATTATTTTATTCTTAACAGATTTATTTTTGAATTTTTCTTATATTTTATTTAAATAAATAAATTATAAATTCAGGGTAAGCTCCAGTTCTTTTAGTAGTAATTGTATTGCTAATATTTTTTTCAAATAATTATCATATAGATTTTCTTTTTTTTAAGACGTAAAGAATTGTTATTTAAGACACAATGAGTGCTAAAAAGGACAATTTAAGTGAAAAACCTGCTTATAACACCAGGTCTAAAGCTAAAAACATTGCTCCAGGACATCACCATGGAGGGAAAATCTTACCCACAACCAGAGTATATGAGCATAGAGGAAAATGATTCTCTTCTAAAAAGATAAAAATAAAAAATACATCACCTCCTCTGCAGAATCAATAGTCCCAACTGGACAAATAGGTTCTGAAACTAGAGAAATCAAGCTCTACCATGCTAAAGGAGATAGAGCAGTTACAAAACAACTGCAAGGTGGGGTTCCAACAAATGAATCAAACCTTGGCAGATTTAAAGTTAGGTAAGCTAATCCAACAGACCCCTACCCAAGGAAGGTCACATCATTCCCAGGAAAAAATCTTGGTAGAGAAATTGAAGTGGGATTGGTTCCATCAGCAGTGGTCCAGTAACAATTGCAACAGGGATCCACCCCCTCATCAAAATGCCTCAGCTCAACCTTACAAAGGAAAACAAAAGCATCAAATGTCAGGTATTGCTCCTATCCTGTGGTAAGTAGAGTACCCTCTCAGATTGAACACAATACTGATGATTAAAATATAGGTAATTTCATTGATGTAAAATCTGTACAGAAATTTGAGGAGGACTTAAGACAATTTGGTTTTGATGTAGATACACCTGATTTATCTTTTGATAATAACAAAAGTACTATTTATAATAATAATAGAGTCAACCCTTAGTTTCCACCCCTTATTAGTGAGATGAGAAGTTCACAAGATAGCGAAAAAATTGAGAAGGAAGACATGGAGTCTTTTAATAATAACCCAAATTTACATAGAATTGTTTCAGCATTATGGAATAGAATGACTGAGTGTGAGGAACAGACAATTAAGCTCACAAAAGATACACTTTTGTCCTTGACTATGAATATTACTCAACTGGCAAAAAGAAATAAAGAATTAGAGAATGAACACATGGCTCCAACTCTTAAATATGATTATTTAAGTAATAAATATAGTGAACTTTCAAACAAATTCTGTGAGTTAGAAAGATTGTATGAAGCACAATTATTAAAATCTGAATCAAGAGCTAAGTTATCTTTTGCACAAACAAATCAGAGTTTCTCTGATCTGTTACAAAGATTAACTAAATTTGAGATTGAAACTGCTAATCTACTAATGAATCAGGATAATCATAAGTATACACAGTATAATAATAATCCTTTCATTGGCAAAATGAATCTTAATCATTTCCCATACCACCACAAGTAAAACATCAGGTTGAAGATTCAAGTCTGAGAAAGAAAATTTATGTCAGAAATACAAGCAAGAGGAGATACAAGAAGATTTATCCAGATTAAATGAATTATTGAATTTACCTAAGATTAGTGAAACAAAATCCAACCAGAAGAACTGGCCAAAGATTTATCAGTACCCATCTTATGATGGGGAAGTCAGCTTTGATTGGCAGCATTTTATTCAAAGAATTAACAACTAAAATTCTAATATAAGTTACCAGATAAGTAAATAACATAAAAATTAATTTCTCTATTTAAGGATGTTTCTTTATTATGTTTTGAAGCTGTATTGAGTGATGGTAAAGATTTCTCTTGGGCTGAATGGAAACAACAAATTGAAAAACAATTTGTAGGTTAAAAATTCAGGCTAACTCAGCAAAGATTATATGAGAAAACTAGGTATAATCTGTTTAATGGTGACAAATCTATGGTATTTTTAATGAACTTGAATAAAATATTAAAAGCCATTGAGCCAAACATGGATTTTACTTATGAAAAGATAAGATAATATATAAATTACCTATATCTTTAAGAGACATTGTTGTAGCTAGAACAATATTTGTTAATGAATATTCTGAATCTATTAATATTTGTAATGAAATATTATGAAAACATAAGTATGAATCAAGGTATTTCACTTATAAACAAAATGTTGAACCTGTGAAAAATCAGAATTCAAAAACACTCCAGGAAAAACAGAAAAAACCTACTTCACCTGTAGAACCAAAAAAGTATGAGACAAATACTTGTTATAAGTGTAACAAACCTTGGGATAAAGGTCACATATGTGAGAAGAATATAAATATTGTTTAAAATCAACATGAATCTGAAACTGAAACTGAGAAAAGTAAAGATTCAAATGATTATGACAGTAATATCTCATATAGTGATGAAAATGATGTCTGTATATAGGAAGATTATTTGTCAATATTTGACAATCCAATATTGAATAAGGACTCAAATTAATCTTTAATGAATTTTTAGGATGCTGAAATCATTAAAGATATACAAGCTGATAACTTTAGAATGACACCTATCACGGTTCCAGCTATCATTTCTGGAGAAAATGTAAATATAGTATTGGACACAGGAGCTTCTGGTTCTGTTGATTCTACAAATAAATTACATAAAATTGAAAGTGAGTTTAAGTCAAAGCTTGAACCGCTTCAAAAAAAAGTTGTAGAGGTTTTGCATCAGTACTACACCCCATTTGTAGATACAAAGCTACTGTTTTCTTCAAACATCAACATGGTCACCACGGGAAATCTAGGGGTGAATTGCTAGCAATCCCCTCTCTTAAAATTCAGAGTGTCCCTTAATTATGCCAGGTTTATGAATACTTTATAAACATAAGTAAATTAGAGTTAGATTTACATTTATTCTCAGATTGATTATAGACAGAATATCAACTGATTCCAAATTATGCACAAGTTGATCCTCCAGAAATTAATTTTGGTCCTCTGTTGAGCACAAATTGAGCACAAATTGATCTAACCTAATCTTATGCATATATAATAGTTCAGGATACTTGCTCTATTAAATTTGATAATAAAATAAAATATTGATGAATTTATATATAAAAAAATTATTATGTAAGATATTAAATTATAAATTTAGGCATCAAAGGAGGGCACTTAATAGAACTTAATTATACTTTGTGACACCTTAATACTGCATCACGCAGTTTGAAACATTTAAAACAAAATGTGTCATGATGGGCAATGAAATTTCTTGGAAAGACACTTTCAAAATTAATACTGACCATAATACACAAGTATGAAACCTTGGCATCTATCCAATAAAAGATTTTCCTTCTGATAAATGAATTTTTCTCAGTTACTCCCTGCTAAAAAGTGTTCTTGTGAGACTTTTATGACCTTCAGGGGGGTAATTTGGCCACATCAAACTACTTCTATTTCCATGATTGACCAAAACATCATCCTCATTTCCATCTAAAGAGTTGATCTAATCTGACTGTGGCTGATCAAAGGGTACCACCACAAGTTTAGCCAAAATTTTGGTGAACACTTTTTTGATGGATAGTGACTAACTGGTGCTTTCCAAAATTGTCCACGTGAAGTTAGGCTAAACTTCAGGAGGATAAATTTTTTATGAATACCAACTTAACTGAAGAATACTTTTGCCCTAGCTACTCTGCATCATAAAAGTGTCCAACTGAGGTTTAGCCATAATTCAGGTAGACACTTTTGGAAAGGCACAGTCTGATGGGTAAAATATCTATATATGGCAATAAGTATCAGTTTTTTATCAAAATGGAACTAGAATTGATTAAATATGGCCAAAGTGTCCACCTGAAGTTTGGCCAAAATACAGGTGGAAATTTTTATGAGGATTACTTGATGAAATGAAGAAGACTTGCAATTACTTTCCATCATAAAATTTTCAATTTTAAGTTTATCAAAAATTGTGGTGACACTTTTGCCAGATCCAATCATATGGGATCAACTCTCTATATGGCAATGAGAATCAATTTTTAGTCAATCATGGCATTAGAAGTAATTTGATATGGACAAACTTTCCACCTGATTTTTGGCCGAAAATAAGTTGGAAATGTTTATCAGGAATACTAGATTAACTAAATAAGACTTGCACCCTACCACTGTCCATCATAAAAGTGTCCACCAGAAGAATTCTCAAACTTGTGGTTGACACCTTTGGCCTGGTCCAGTTATATGGGATCAATTCTGCATATGGAAATGAGGATTTAATTTGGTCAATCATTGTACTAGAAGTAATTTGATATAGACAAAGTGTCCAACTAAATATTGGAAAAAAATCAGTTTAAAACTTCATTTAGTTTTTCAAAAAATCAAATTAAATACAATTTTATTCCTGATGATGCCCATTTTATCAAACACCTCTTCTGAGCCTTGAAAGTAGGCATTTAGCTTGAATTTTTAATTTCATATAAAATCCCTTTTATTCAACCTATTTCTTTTTATCCCCTTTTTTTCTTTTAGATATCAATTAATTTTATTTAAAACAAATCATTTTCATAATTTTTTACCTGTATTTAATAAAATTATTAAAGGTTTAACATCACCCTGTAAGCATTTGGCACATGTTCTTTTGCTATACTAATAAAAATAATAATATACTAGTGACAAAAAATTGATCAAATGATAAAATATTAATAAAACAGAAAGATCAAATACCAGTGGATATGTTTTAAAAAAATACCAGTTGCACTGAAGAAGAGCTGGACCCTAGATACTCACCATCAAAAAAGTGTCCAGCACAAGTTCGGCCGAACTTGTGCTGGACACTTTTGGTGAGGTGCAGTCATATGAGATCAATTCTCACCATGGAAATGAAAAAAATTATTTGATAAAAAACTTCATTAGAAGTAGTTTTACATAGCCAAATTTTCTACCTAGAGTTCATCCAACCCACAGGTGCACAATTTTTTATCCTTAAAAAAATTCAATTTTGTACAATTTATCCCTGATGGCTCTCATTTGCTTCAACACCTCTACTGGCTTTTGATAGTAGGAATATTACTTAAATATCTTTTTCATATTTGATTCCTTTAACTTAATCTTTTATTCCTAATATTGCTTTTGGATATCAATTAATAATTTTTAAAATAAACTATTTTCATATTTTTATACATTTATTTAATAATATTATAAATGGTGTAACATCACCTGGTATGCATTTGGCACATGAGTTTTTTCTATACTTATAAAATTAATAATATAATGGCAACCAAAAAATGATCAAATGATTTTTATGAGTGAGGAAAAAAGATAAAATACCAGTAGACATGTTTGTAAGAAATACTAGATGAACTGAAGGAAAATTCTACCCTAGCTACTCTCCATCATAAAAGTGTCCAGCACAAGTTTGGCAGAACTTGTGCTGGACACTTATGGTCAGGTGCAGTCAGATGGGAGCAATTCTCTCTATGGAAATGAAGATAAATTTTTGATAAAAAATTACACTAGAAGTAGTTTGATATGGCAAAATTTTCATGCTGAAGTTTTGGTAAAGCTCAAGTGGATTTTTTTTTTATTTTTACAAAAAAGAAAATTTAGTACAAGTTTAGCCCTGATTGTGCTAATTTGATTCAACATCCTTTTTTTTTGTTTATGGCAGGAATTTAACTTGGATTTTAATTTTCATCTTTGATTTATTTTATTTTACTTTATTCCTCTCATATTTCTATTTGATAGAAGTTTATTTTTTGTAAAATAAATCATTTTCATATTTTTTTACCTTTCTTTAATAATATTATAAAAGGTGTAACATCACCCAGTATTCATTTGGCACACAACTTTTTGCTATACTGATAATATTAATAATATAATGGTGACAAAAAATTAATCAATTGATAAATATGAGTGAGGCACAAAGATTTAATAACAGTGGAAATGTTTATAAGAAATTCCAGATGATTTAAAATGACTTTCACCCTGGCTACTCTCCATGATAGAAGTGTCCAGCACAAGTTTGGCCAAACTTGTGCTGGAAACTTTTAATTGCATGCCGTCAGATGCAATCAATTCTTTTTATGGAAATGATACAGAATGATCAGTCCATCATTGCACTAAAAGTAGTTTTATATGGAAAAATTGTCCCCCAGAAGTTTTTCCAAACCTAAGGTAGACAATTTTTTACTTTGGTAAAAAGTAAATTTGATCCATGTTAATCTATGATGGTGCCCATTTTTTCTGAAGCCTCCACTGGCTCATGAAGCAGAAATTATAATTAGTATTATTTTTTCATGTTTGATCTCTTTAATTTTAATTTTACCCTTTTATTTATCCTTTAGCTTTTAAATATCAATTTTATTTTGGTAAAACTGATCATTTTCACATTTTTTTACATTTATTATATAATATTATTAAAGTTTTAAAATCACACAGTGTACATTCAGTACACATGTTTTTTCTATACTAAAAACATTAATAATATAATGGTGACTAAAAAATAATCAAATAATAAATATGGATGACACAGAAAGATCAAATACCCATAGACATTTTTAAAATGAATATAAGATTAACTGAAGAAGACTTGCACCCTAGCTACTCTCCATCATAAAAGTGTCCAGAACAAGTTCAGCTGAGCATTTGCTGGACACTTTTGGTTGCATGCAGTCAGATGGGATAAATTTACTCAATGGAAGATAAAATGAATTTTTGCTCAATCATTGCACAAGAAGTAGTCTTATACTGCTATACTATCCTCCTGATTTTTTTGAAAACCTCAGGTGGAAACTTTTATTTGATGGCAGAAATTTTATTTGAATGTTTAATTTCATATTTAATCACTTTTATTTTACTTTTTTATTCCTCTTTTTGCTTTCAATTATCAATTTATTTATTGTAAAACTAATACTTTTCATATTTTTTTAACTTTTATTTAATAAGATTATTAAAGATGTAGCATCTCCCAGTATGCATTTGGCTTACAATTTTTTTCAATACTAATAACATTAATAGTATAATGGTGAAAAACAATGAATAAAATGATAAATATGAATGACACAGAAAGATCATATACAAGTGGATTTGTTTATAAGGAATACCTGAACCCTAGATACTCACCATCATAAAAGTGTCCTGCATAAGTTTGGCCAAACTTGTGCTAGACACTTTTAGTTGCATGCAGTCAGATGGGATAAATTTACTCTATGGAAATGAAAATGACATTTTTCTCAATCATTGCAAAATTAGTAGCTTGATATTGCCAAAATGTCCTCCTGATGATTTTTCAAAACTCATCAGGACACTCTCTTTGGTTTAAAAAAAAAGAAAATATAGTGCAAGTTTAGCCCTGGTGGTGCACATTTGATCTAACACCTCTACTTGCTATTGATAGTGGGAATTTTCCTTAGATTTATTTTTCTTATTTTATCCCTTTTATTTTACTTTTTTATTGCTCATATTGCTTTAGATATCAATTTTTAATTTTTAAAATAAATAATTTTCATACTCTTATACCTTTATTTAATAATATATATGATTAAAGGTGGAACACCACCTGGTATGCATTTTTCACACAAGTTAGTAATATAGTAATAACATTAATAATATAATGATGACAAAAAATTAATCAAATGGTAAATTTAAATGACACAGAAAGATCAAATACCAGTATATATGTTTATAAGAAATCCCTTTTGAGTTTAAGAAGATTTGCTTTATGCCTACTCTCAATTATAAAAGTGTCCAGCACAAGCTCGGCCGAACTTGTGCTGGACACTTTTGGTTGCATGAAGTCTTATGAGATAAATTCTCTCTATGGCAATGAAAATGATATTTCACTCAATTATTGAAGTAAAGAATGTTTAATATTGTAAAATTGTCCCCTGGAAGTCTCTCCAAACCTCAGCTCAAAATTTGTTAGCTATACATAAAAGTAAGTTTAGACCAAGTCTTGACCTAGGGGTCCCCAACTGTCCCAACACCACTTCTGTCTCTTGATAGTAAAATTTTACTTGTATTTTTTATTTTGTATTTGATCCCATTTATTTTCATTTTACTTTTCTATTACTCTTTTTAATTTTAAATATCAATTTATTTTTTTAAAAACTAAACATATTCATATTTTTTTAACTTTATATAATAATATTATTAAAGGTGTAACATCACCAATTTTTCATTTGGCATGCAGGTTTTTGCTATACTAGAAACATTAATAATATATATGGTGACAAAAAATTAATTATAAGATAAATATGAATGATAAAAAAAAGTTAAAAAACCAATAGAAATGTGAAAAACAAAAAACTGATGTACTGAGAAACACTTCCACCCTAGCTACTCTCCATCATAAAAGTTTCCAGCACAAGTTTGGCCGAACTTGTGCTGGACACTTTTGTTCAGGTGCAGTCAGATGGGATCAATTTTCTCTGTGGAAATTAAATTAAAAGAAATGCTAAATAATTACATTAGAAGTAGTTTGGTATGGCTGAATTATACACCTTGAGTTTTCCCAAACCTCAGGTGAAAATTATTTATCTTTAAAAAAAATTAAATTTTATCAAATTTAGCCCTGATGGCACCCATTTGTTTCAACACCTCTACTGGCTCTTGAACGCAGGAATTTTCCTTGAATTTTTCTTTTTCATATTTGATCTCTTTTATTTTACTTTTTTATCACTCATGTTACATTTGGATATTAATTTATAATTTTGGAAAAAAAATCATTTTCATATTTTTTTAACATTTTTAAATAATATTATAAAAGGTGTAATATAACATGGCATGCATTTGGTGCACAAGTTTTTTCCATACTAATAAAATTAATAATATTCTAATGAAAAAAAATTAATCAGATAATAAAATATGAATAACACAGAAAGATCAAATACCAGTTGACATGTTTTAAAAAAATAACAGTTGCACTGAAGAAGGCCTGCACCCTAGCTACTCTCCATCATAAAAGTGTCCAGCACAAGTTTGGCTGAACTTGTGCTGGACACTTTTGGTCAGGTGCAGTCAGATATGATCAATTCTCTCTATGGCAATGAAAAAAATTATTTGATAAGAAAATTCACTAGATGTAGTTTGATATAGCTGAATTATCCACCTAGAGTTCATCCAAACCACAGGTACACAATTTATTATCTTTAAAAAACAGTCAACTTAGTACAATTTATCACTGATGGCTCTCATTTGCTTCAACATCTCTACTGGCCTTTGATGTTAGGAATAATACTTGGATTTCTTTTTTCATATTTGATACCTTTAACTTAATTTTTTATTCCTCATATTGCTTTTGGATATCAATTAATAATTTTTAAAATAAATTATTTTAATATTTTTATACATTTATTTAATAATATTATTAAAGGTGTAACATCACTCAGTATGCATTTGGCACACCATTTTTTGCTATACTTATATAATTAATAATATAATTAAGACAAAAAATTAATCAAACAATATTTATGAGTGAGGTACAAAGATAAAATACCAGTAGAAATGTTTGTAAGAAATACCAGATGTACTGAAGAAGAATTCTAACCCACCCACTCTCCATCATGGAAGTGTCCAGCACAAGTTCGTCCGATTTTGTGCTGGACACTTTTGGTCATGTGCAGTCAGATGGGATCAATTCTCTGTATGGAAACAAAAAAATATTTTTATCAAATTTCACCAGAAGTAGTTTAGTTTAGCTGAATCATCCACCTGCTTTTCTGCCCAATATGAGGTGTATAATTTTTTATCTTTAAAGAAATGGTCACTTATTACAATAAAGCCCTTATGGCTCCCATTTGCTTTAACACCTCTAATGGCTCTTGATAGCAGGAATTTTACTAGTATTTTTTTCATATTTGAACTTTTTGACTTTTATTTTACTCTTTTATTCCTCTTTTTACTTTTAAATTTCTATATAATTTTTGTAAAACTAATCCTTTCCATATTTATTTACGTCTATTTTAAAAAATTATTGAAGGTATAACTTCACATGGTATGCATTTGGCACACAAGTTTTTGCTATACTAATAACATTAATAATATAATGGTGATAAAATATTAATCGGATGATAAATATGAAAGATACAGACTGATCAAATACCAGTAGACATGTTTATGAGAAATACAAGATAAAGGAACTGAAGAAAATTTCCACCCAAGCTACTCTCCATCAAAAAAGTGTCCAGCACAAGTTCGGCCGAACTTGTGCTGGAAACTTTTGGTCACGTGCAGTCAGATGGGATCAATTCTCTCCATGGCAACAAAAAAAATTTTTTTTATTAAACTTCACTACAAGTAGTTTTGATTAGCAGAATCATCCACCTGTTGTTCTTCCCAACCTCAGGTGTATAATTTTTTATCTTTATAAAAAAAGGTCACTTATTAAAATTTAGCCCTGATGGCTCCCATTTGTTTCAACACTTCTACTGGCTCTTGAGAGCAAGAATTTTACTAGTATTTTGTTTTTCATAATTGATCTCTTTGAGATTAATTTTACTTTTTTATTTCTCTGTTTTTTTAATATCTATTTAAATTATTGTAAAGCTAATCATTTTCATATTTTTTTACTTTTATTTAATAATATTATAAAAGGTGTAACATCACCTGGTATGCATTTGGCACATGAGTTTTTTCTATACTTATAATATTAATAATATAATGGTGACAATAAATTAATCAAATGATATATATGAGTGAGGCACAAAGATCAAGTACCAATGGACATGTTTATAAGAAATACCAGATTAACTGAAGAAAAATTCTTCCCTAGCTACTCTCCGTCATAAATGTGTCCAGCACAAGTTCGGCCGAACTTGTTCTGGACACTTTTGGTCACATGCAGTCTGGTGTGATCAATTCTCTCTCAATCATTGCACTAGAAGTTGTTTGATATGGCTAAATGGTTCTGCTGAAGTTTTGTTAAACCTCAGATTGGCACTTTTTTGTTTTTCAAAAAAGCAATTATATTCCAAGTTTAGTGCCACTGGTGAGCGTTCACCCCAATATGTCTAGTTGCTCTTGATGGCAGTAATTTTATTTTAATTTTTTATTTCATATTTGCTTCCTTTAGTTTTACCTTTTTATCACTCATATTGCTTTTGTATATTAATTTATTTTTTGTAAAACAAATCATTTTCATATTTTTTTACCTTTTTTTAATAATATTATAAAAGTTGTAACATCACTCGGTATGTGTTGGACACACAAGTTTTTGCTATGCTTATAATATTAAAAACATAATGGTGACAAAAAATCAATCAAATGATAAATATGAGTGAGGCACAAAGATCAAATACCAGTGGACATGTTTATAAGAAATACCAGATGAACTGAAGAAAAATTCTACCCTAGCTACTCTCCATCATAAAAGTGTCCAGCACAAGTTTGGCCGAACTTGTGCTGGACACTTTTTGTCACATGCAGTCTGATGTGATCAATTCTCTCTATTGCAATGAAAATGAATTTTTCTTCAATAATTGCACTAGAAGTTGTTTGATATGGCAAAATTTTCATCCTGAAGTTTTGGTAAAGCTCAAGTGGATTTTTTTTTATTTTTACAAAAAATGCATTATAGTCCAAGTTTAGTGCCACTGGTGGGCATTCACCCCATCATGTCTACTTGCTCTTGATGGCAGGAATTTTAATTTAATTTTTTATTTCATATTTGATCCCTTTAATTTTACCTTTTTATCCCTCATATTGCTTTTGGATATCAATTTATTTTTTGTAAAACATATCATTTTCATATTTTTTTACCTTTATTTAATAATATTATAAAAGGTGTAACATCACCTGGTATGCGTTGGGCACACGAGTTTTTGCTATACTTATAATATTAATAACATAATGGTGACAAAAAATCAATCAAATGATAAATATGAGTGAGGCACAAAGGTAAAATACCAATTAATCAATAGTTCTTTTTAATATTATAAATTTTTTGATTAAATAAAATGGTAATAATGAATTATATTTTTCATCCACAATTCCACTCTAATGATTCCCACTGCACAAAAAGGGTTCACTCAGTCATTTCTTTACTGCTTGTGCATATATTTTATTGCCCACAGTACTACAATTTTTTGTAGTGATTATCCCACATCTGATTCATGAATATTTTTGAACAATATAAGTTTTTTTTACAAAAGACCTTATCTTATCCAATATCCCACAAAAAATACAACCTGTTTTTGTATTAAAACCCATTAATTATTAAGAAATTGTTAAAATAATTAGATTAGACCCTGGCACAGCTAGATCCATACCAACCGACCTAAAGTCTTTTCAATATTGAAAACAATTAAATAAAATTATGATATCATACTAAATTATGGGCACCAACCATAATTCAGCACTTCTCATTTGCTCTGCTACAAAATGAGTGCATGTAGCATTTTTCTAATGTCAGACTGTTTTTCTTCCTTCCCTCACACCTTTAGTCCAGAATGAAAATTTAGTATGAGTTTTGGTCAAAATGGTTCGCCAGGGTTATCTGTATGCAATATGAATTCATATTGCATATTTCTATTTATGCATAAAATATACTCATTAAGCATCATTTTTTTGCATTTTTCAATCATTATGCATATTCATTATACAGATTTATATGCATATCAATATATTTTATTCATATACATATATGCACCTTTTTTTTGCATATTCAATATGCATATTTTTAATGCATATTCAATATGCATATTTTTAATGCATATTCAATATGCTTATTTTTATGCATACTCAATATGCATATTTTTTATGCATAATCACTATGCATATTTTTATGCATATTTTTTATGCATATTTTTATGCATATTTTTTATGCATATTTATTCTTCATAGTCATTATGCATACACTTTAGACAGGCATTTCACATCAATTTTTAACATGCAATAAGTATCCACCATGCAAATTCAAATGCATATGCATCTATATCGTACACGCAACATATATTCAAGTTTAATATTTGAATATTAAGGTATGCTAAGTGATTTTGTTCAACCTTTTGCCAAACCTGAGATTAACTGATGTTCAATGTGGTTCCTAAGCTCTGCTCAAGGAGGGATTGTTCTGGATTCAATCTGTGACAGTTTATTTTTTCAATGTTTTTTCATCAGATTTAAAAACATATTTCTGACAGTTTCAGGATGGTTTCCCAACAGTTTCCTGACAAATTCCTGATAGTTTAAAATAGAGGGAACTGCTAGCAGTTCACCCCCAGATTTCCCATGGTGGGTTATGTTAGAATAACATATGACTTTGTAGTAATGGATAACTCTAATTTTAGTAACTGTTTTATCATTGGAAATGCCATTATGACTAATTTTGGTGTAAAATTAGACCCTGCTAATACTAATTTTACAATTGGAATAAATGGTAAAAGGAAATTAAAAAAAAATTCTTTTAACACGGTCTTACACATTGAGTCAGTGATAAATATTCCTTCCAAAGGTGGAGAATCCAATGAAATGGAAATTTTAAAAGCATCATTTGGCACTCCAATATTTGAAGCTGATAAAATAAATATTTTGGACTTAATTAAAGCATTTCCAATGGCTTTTTCACATGGGACCAATGAACTTGGCCTTGTAAAAGATCATGAGATGAAAATTAGTTTAACCTGTGATATGGATAATATTCCTGCTAGTCTTAGAAAGAAACCATACCCTGCTTCACCAAAAAAGTGGAAAGACATAGAGGATAATATTAAGATGTTATTGAAATTGAAAATTCTTATGAATGTTGAAACTACACCAAAATATTGTGTAAAATCACCAGTGCTTATTTCTTATGAAAAAGATAAAGCAAGACTGTGTGGTGATTATAGAGCATTAAATAAATTTACAGTAGATGTTATTTATCACTTGCCAAGGATTGCCTCTATACATACTACCCTTAAATAGGCTAAGTATATAAGTTACCTAGATGGAATAAAGGGTACCATTGGATTCCTGTAGAAAAGAATTTGAAGAACTTTTTGTTAATAACAACACATATGGGAATATATAAATATTTTAGGATGCCATTTTGACCAAAATATGCTCCTTCTGTATTTCAGAAGTTAATGGATATAACAATCCATAATAAAATGATTGAGGGATGGTTAATGGTATACATTGATGAAATTATAGTGTTTTCTAAGACATAAAAAGAGCACTTAGTCCATTTAAAGAAGGTATTTCAAAAGATGGATGAAAAAAAATGAACCTTGCATAGAAAAGTTGTAAATTTGGGTTTGAGTCTTTAAAAGTGAATGGTAATATTGTATCTGGCTTAAAAATATGTGTAGACCAAAAAAAGTTGGCTGAAATCAAGAATATTGGAATTATTCAAAATTTAAAGGATGTAAAATCTTTTCTTGGTATTTGTGGTTATTATAGACAATATATAAAAAACTACCAATTAATGTTTGCACCATTGACCATACTGATAAAGAAATCAGAAGCTTTTATTTGAAATAATTAAAGACAAAAGGCTTTTGATAAGTTGAAAGAATGTTTAATGAAAGCTACTATCTTGGGATTACAAGATTTCAAATTGCCTTTTTTATTGTATAAAGATGCAAGTTTTATTGGTCTAGGTGCTGCTTTTAATAAAAAACAACTTATTGAAGGGAAAATTTCAGAAGTAGTAATTTTCTATCTTTAACATACTCTAAGAAGTAGTGAATTGAAATATGGTGCTAATCAACTTGAATGTTTGGCAGTATTATGGGCTCTTGAGAAGCTACATTATTAACTTAAAGACCAAAAATTTGAGTTAATAACCGACTCTAGCGCAGTTAAGTCACTCTTAAACATGAAAACTCCTAATAGACATATTTTTCGATGGTAATTAGCTGTACAAGAATAAAGAGGACGGATGACTATTTCACATAGAGAAGGAACCTTACAATCTAATTTAGATCTGTTATCTAGAGTACCTCTACCCAATAATGATGATAATTCTGCTTATGTTTTTGAAATAGAGATTTTTAACATTTATGGCCTTTTGATTTTAGATCTTGAGGATGTGTTTATGCAATCAATTCTTAATAATTATGCTTTAGATCCTGACTTGAGTAAACTTACTACAATATTAAATTATCCATCTAATGCTTAAATGAGTGTTCTAATAAAAACATTACCACATAAGTATAAGGAAGCATTAGAAAAAGGAAAATTTTACATTGAGGATGGTTTTATATATTACAGAAAGAAATTAAGAATTGTAATTGTAATTCCCCCTTCAATGAAGGAGTTAATGTTAAGCATATGTCATGATGATATATTAGCAGATCGTTTTGACTTCCATAAAACATTAACCAGAGTAAAAAATATAGCTTGGTGGATTAGCATGTCTGATGATGTTCAAAAATATGTTGAGACATGTGATTCTTGTCAAAAATCCAAAATATTAACGGGAAAAAGAGCTGGTTTATTACAACAACTTGATAAACCAAAAGCTCCATGGGAAATAGTTAACTTGGACTTTGTAACAGGTTTTCCAATAGCAGGGCATAAGAGTTATAAATCCTGCTGGGTAATTGAAGATATATTTACAAAAATGTGTAAATTTATACCTACCCACAAAGAGGTTTCTGCAAAGGACTTAGCTTTTTTATGATGGAAACAAATGTTAAATATAGCAGGTTTTCCCAAAGTAATAGTTTCAGACAGAGATCCAAAATTTACTTCAGAGTTCTGAGAATCACTTATGGATGTTTCAGGGTTTCAATTAAAAATTTATACAGCACACCATCCACAAACTGATGGGCTAGCAGAAAGAATTATACAAACCTTAGAAGATATGATAAGAAGATATTGTGTTTTTGGTATTGACTTTAAAGACAATGTCGAATTCCAGCATGTTTGGGTAACCCTTATCTGAGATTTACAATTTGTATACAATAGTACAGTACATTCTGTCACAGGAAAAAAGCTATTTGAGTTATGGTTGGTTTATGTACCTAATACCCCTGCTTAAACTCTTAATAAATTACTTAGATTGGATATCCATCCTGGTACAAAATTTTTTCATAAGATGCAAGAATTATACTGAAAGCATGCTCAAGAATGTATAAATAAGGCGTTTGAGTATGAGAATGAAATATGGGATAAAGGCCATAAAAATGCTCAAAGAGGGTTATGAGCTCCTTATTTTTAAACTATATCTCAATTTAAATGGTAATGTTAAATTTAAGGATCCATTCATTGGAACATTTTTAGTAAAAAAGATGGTTGGTAACAATTATGTTGAAGTTCTTCTATATGCACCATATGATAGATAACATTCAGTATTTCCTATTTCTCTCATAAAACCATACCCTTCTAATGATACTGCTCTATTTCTAAGAAGATCAGGAAGGCATAAAAAGCAACCTGAAGAAATAGTTAAAAAGGCAGAAACTGAAAAGATACTTAAAAAGAGACACCTTACTAAAGAAAAGGGAGTTGAGTATCTAATAAGGTTTAAAAATAAATCAAGTGAATATGGCCAGTGGATTCCAGAAAATGAAATCTCTGATCTTAAAATATCTTGAAAAAACTTAAATCCAAATAATACTGTTTAATTCAGTATATGTATCATAGAAATTTTAAAATTATTTTTTATTTATTCCTTACTTATGAATTAAAATGTCTTAACATTTTTTTTATTGTTTTTTTGATGGAGAGAGTTTCAGCCTTGGTATCTCCAGGACTGAGTAATTAATATGTTTAAAATTAGATAACCTTAATTTTATTAAGCTTATAACTTAAAAATAAAGTTAAAATACTTATATATATGGTTATATTACATATATATATATTTATTACACTATTACATGACTTAAAGAAGTTTAAATAGCTTATCCATAGACTAATAATACTTATTAAGATGTTAATGGAGTCATAATATACTTATCTTAAGTGGTATTAAGAAATTATAGACATACATAAGCTTATATGTATACATATACCTCACATTCAGTGATATATGTATTTATATTATGTATATTTAGTTCTATAAGTGGGTTTTATTTTCTTAATAGCCTATAAACTTTATTTTTCTGCTGATTGTAGATCATATGGAGGTAACCAGTGGACTAATAGAGCCTACACAAGCATATACACCTATTTCAGGGACATATATCCAGTTTGGTGATCTTAATCTACTTCCTTGGATAGAATTTTAAGGATTTATGGGTTGGGATATCATTACTGGGTTAATATGGATGCTTTGGGATGTTATTGGGAGCTTGGAAAGTTAATTTGGTTCCTTTATATGCTTTGGGTTTCATTTTATACTCTTTGGATGAGTAATTTTACCTGTTTCTTTACAGTATCTTCTTTTATCTGTTTATTTTATTTATGGTATGGGTCTGTGGTATCATTAATTGTGATGGAGGGTCCTTACTGGAGGTCTAGGTGTTGAATTTTCTTGAAGTGGATGCAATGGGGAGGTGATGGGCCCTCACAGTGCTGTAATTTCTAAGGATAGCAGTGACATCATCTGGATTGAAGTTCTGTGCACTCCAGTGGATTTTGGTGTAAGTAACGGAGGATTTGACAGGTTATTGATCATCACTTACTTACTATAATTTAAATAAAAATTATAAAACAATTATTATCCTATATAAATATATTATAAAGCATTTATAAATTGATATTATCTGTATATAAGCTATAACTATATTTTATTGATATATTTTCCACCACTAGCATGCATAAAAATCCAAGTATTGTGAGTTTATATTTATAATAACTATTTTATTAGTTTTCCCCTGAGATTAAGTCACTAAATAATTTTTAAATGAGTATTTCTACAATTAATATTTACTATTAAATTATACTTGGATACTAGCACACACTAACAATAACAGAATATCAGAACACTTTTCATGATGGGCCAGGGGGTCAATACTTTAGCACAAGTGTCCTTTTTTCTTCACATTTGAACCTAATTTTCTTTCAGTCAATGTTTGGGCTACATTGGTCCAGAAATTCAATACTGGTCTTTCAGGTTTGTTGTGTATGCCTTGGATTGAGACTCCATTCCATTACATAAGAATTGCCACACAATATGGGGGGCAGACTTGCTAGTGAGTTTTTAACCTTGGACCCAAACTCACCACAGATTAAACACACATTGAGCCATTGAAAAAGGAACCATACAATCAGGGATGAACACAACTCAGAAGAAAAGTTTTAGGTGGGTGTTCAAGTAGAGTTCAGTATGAGTTTAGTCTGAGTTCCATCTGAGTTCCATCTGAGTTCAGGTTGAGAACTTGCTAGCAAGTCCACCCCCTATATTTTGTAGTAATTATTACACCTCTAAAGTCACAAGCTTTGATTAATTTAAATAAAATTTAGGTTGCTTTATATTCTGGTGCTGGAGGAAGTGTTGTATCTGAAAAAGAACTTACTTCAGTTGATCAGGATTATAAATCAAAACTAATGCCTATCACTTCTGAAAATTGGAGTGGGTATGGATCTGTTTTATCCCCCATTGGTAAAAAAAAAGCTACAGTACTTTTTAAAGATAACCATGGCTTTGTAAAAGCTATATGTGACTTTGTACTTGTGAAAAATGATAACTCAATAAAATGGTTCATTGTGTGAAATGATATATTTACCAAATATTGAATTAAGTTTCATCTCTCAAACCAATGCTTCACAATAGGGTTAAATGGGAAGAGAAAATTTAAAATTCCCACCCCAAAAAATTTATTAACACCAGTATTTAACACATGTCATTCTGTAGTTCAATATAAAGAAAGATCCGCAAAATAAATTCCTGCACTTCTGTCTGAAATTGACAAAGCTTCTTTTGGAGAACAACTTTCTGGTGAGGAAAAATATTCCATCATTCAGTTGAAAATATCTTTTCCTATGGTCTTTGCTCATGGGTCTTATGAATAAGGATTGGTAAAAGTAGAAACAAAGCTATCTTTATCTTACCCATAAACTGAAATACCACCTATTTTAAAAAAGAAGCCTTATCCTGCTTCCCCTAAAAAGAGAAAAGATATTAAAGGCAATATATCTACCCTTTTAATAATAAATATTATTGAAAAGGTAGTTAAAAAACCTAAACCTAGGGTTATCTTACATTTCCTAATTTCCTATGAAAAAGAAAAATATAGGTTATGTGGTGATTATAGAGCATCAAATAATTATACTGTAGATGATATATATCTTTACCCAGAATGAGCTCTATCCATGCTACCTTATAAGTTGCTAAATATATCAGCTGTTTAGATGGTAATAAGAGATATCACCAGATATCTGTTGAGAATAATTCACAGAATTTTTTAATGATTGCTACTCATATGGGTATATATAAGTATTTTAGGATGATATTTGGTCCCAAGAATTCCTCTTTAGTTTTTCAAAAAGTTATGGATAACACATTCCATCAAGAAATAATGGAAGGATTGCTAATGGTCTAAATTGATGCTATCATCATATTCTCCAAGAAATTTGAGGACCACCTTAAACACCTATGTAAAGTGTTCCATAAGATGAATGAGAAACAATGTGAAACTTGTTTTAAAAAAATGCAAATTTGGTTTTTATTCTTTGAAAGTGCTTGGTCATGTTGTCTCAGGATAACAGATATATGTTGACCAGAACAAAGTGGAATCCATACAACAGGTAAAAGCTCTTACTATAGTTAGAGAGCTCCAAAGTTTTTAGGGAATGTGTGGATACTACAGACAATATATTAAAAATTATCAAGTCATAGCATTACCCCTCACCCAATTTACTAGGAAGGATTTTGCTTTTTTCTGTAACAGTGAAATAAAAAGATATTTTGACACTATGAAACATTTTTTGATGTCATCAACAATTTTTTTCTTGTCTGAATTTAATCAACCATTTGTTTTGTACACTGATTCCACTTTTAATGGCCTTGGTGCTGTTCTTCTCCAGAAACAAGTTATGAATGAAAAGTATATGTCATCCAGGCTATACCAGGAGCCCAGTAAAGTTTATGTTAATTTACTGTAACTAAAAGAGGGCGTAAAAATTTGCTTATCATGTATATAAATTAATCTTATATTGCATAATGAAATGATAGAGCTATTTTATTAAATATATATAAAGTTTATATTAATTTTATTATTATATAAATTATTTATACATTTAAATTAAGCATGATATATATTCTATAAATTATGGCGCATTTTTTATGTATTTAATATATAAAAATTTATAATTAATTAATTATAAATATATATTATAACTATAAGTGTAAAATTGAATTATAATTTAATTAAATTAATTAATTAAATTTATATATTAAATAAACCTTTGTCATACATTATTAAACAATAAAATTGGGTGCTTTTTTGACCCTTAATTGTGTCAGTAAAATTGATAAATAAATTATAACACTTATTTAATAATATGGAATTAAAATTCTCACTTTAAATAAGAAATAACATTAAATTAATTATATGTTTCATTTAAACTAATTATTGAATTAATTACATAGTTAAAACAATTAATTAAAATTACTTTACACTGGATTGAATTGATTACATGGATTATTGCTTGAAAATAATTCTAATTGTTTTAATTAAACCCTTTACATCCTATGTAATGTCTGTTTTTGTATTCCTTTTATCACAGTTCTTATGTTTCAGGCTTACTTAGTTACTATTATTTTAGTTTACTTGTTTGGGAACTTATAGTGGGAAAATTAGTTACTTATTCATGGGTTTAGTTAATTGTTTCAAGTTTTTCTCTTAATATCTATGTTTAATTCCTACTTTTTTTATATTCATGTTTTAACTTATTATTATTTTGTATATACTGATTTGTGGCGCTTCAGAGGTCCCTTGGTATATGAATGGGCCTTGGGTAATCCCCTTTAGCCCATCACTTATTACACTCAATTTTAACATATGTTTTAAATATATATAACACATTTATTCTATTTTATATTAGTATTATAAGTATAATTTAAAAGGTAAATAAATATTCTAAGGTTGCAGTAAGTCAATTAATAATAGAAATTGTGAAACGCGCACTGAGATATAATTTATTAAAATTATTATTTTTATATTTAAATTGAACCTTCCATTGTGTCTCTACTCAGGAAATTGTTGTTGAATTTTTTATTTCTCTCTCTTCTTTTAATTAAAATTTTAAATTTCATTTATTATTAATTACTATCTCCTCACCTTATCCTAGTTCCATTTTAATTCTTTCTTCTTCTTCTTCTAGACGACCGGCTTACACTTGGAGGCTTTTCCAAACGAAGACAACAATACGCCACCTTGTAACAAACGACATTGCGCATGGACCACCCAAGCCAAAAAGGAAATTTTTGCCGCCATCATGTTTCAAACTTGGGTCCGACCTTTTAGGTTTATATTATATTAAATAATATTTAATTTTGAATTGATTTCTCAATCACAATAGTAAGTTAACTTTTGCACCTCTCACTTATATTATTAAATTTTTATTGCAATAAAAGTGATTATGGCTTAATTTCTGATTCACTGAGTGTAAGTGTTCAAATTTTTTTATTATTCCTAGTTAACCATAATAGAGTAATACTCCTAGTCCTAGAGGATCATTAATTTTTAATAAATTTTTAATTAATTTTATTAAAATATTTTTGATTTATTGGTTGACCATAATAGTACTCAGTACTTAGTCCCAATTTGCCAATTTATTTTTTTTGGTATTATTATTTTGGTTGACTAATAAAACACCTATGTTGGTTGGTCTCATTATAATTATTGTTATTTCTTAATAAACAATTTTATTTACATATATTTGTATTACATTTTTTGTTAATTAATTAATTTTAAATTAAAATTTAAAATTTTTGTTTTGTTAAAAATTCAATTATTTATCTTTTATTTTTAAAATAACAATTTGAATCATTAAATTAATTTTGATTCTTTGTTCACAGTTTTAATGTCCAGTAGTTTGGCTAACAGCACGGATAACTTATATGTGGATGAGATTGAAGTGGATGGTGACACTGAATCTGTAGGTTCTTCTAAATTCACTTACAAAAATTATTCAGCTGACAAAAAAACTTAAGGACGTGGAAATGGCAGGAGAAGTGGAGAACCCTCCTCACCAAACACCTCTGAAAGAATTAAAACCTCTAATAAATCAGGAAAATTAATCCAAAGATATAAAAATAAAAAAAAACCACTGACCCAACAAGTAAAAAACCTGTCCAGTCACATCAAAGAACTGATAGCAGAAATTATGAAGTACAAGGAAAGAGTAGACACACTCTGGCAGCAGATGCAGGAATTATTAAATCACAAACAGGCTCAAACTCCTCATTTCCCAGACTCCCAGCCTCAGCCTCAACCTTAGCCCAATCAGGTACCCAACTCCTTCACGCAAAATCAAAGCACTCTGCAGGTGGAGCAGTGGAAATGGGATTACTTGATGAGCCATTACCAACAGAATGTTCAGCAACCAAAAGCTCAACACCCTGGCCCATCCAGGACACCAACCTACCATCCATCTCCTCAGCCCCATCCTTATCAGGGAGGCAGAAGGAAGAAAGCACAGGGGAAGTTTCCTCTCTTTCCATGTTAAGTAATTTGTTTGATAAACATGTTGGTATGTATAATAACAAATCTTCTTCAAGAAATATTGTGGATTCTGGTGAAAGATCAGTTAAACCCTTAGAAATTAAACTTCCTTTAATGAGTAGCCCCAATGATGTAATTAGCAAATTATCATTTGATGAACCTTTACATTTGACTTCTACTTCTTTAATTAATCCTTCTCTTGCAATTAAGAATGATTCTGTTCCCATGAAGAAACTTTTGAAGAAATATTGAAAGATACCCTTTTTTTAATGTTGTAAAAGACAAACATTTGAGAAGTGTGTTAATACATGAGAGTTATAGATTAATTAATTTGCACTTGCATTGTAAAGTAAGCTCTTCTGTACAAGATACAGCTATCTTAAAATTAAAGAAACCTTGAATATTGTTCTTAGCCAACAAAATCAAATAAGGAGTAACCATAGATCTATCTCAGATAGGAATATCAATCTACATAAAACCTTGAGTGAATTGAAACCCCTTATTGATGAAAATTATTCATTAAAAAGTGAAATTAAATCTCTACAAAATGAGTTTAAAAAGGTAACAAATGATTTCCATGCACTGAGTGACAAACACACAGTTCCTGAGGACATAAATGTTTTATCTCTTGCAAAAGTAAATGACCAGATTTCTGAAATTCCAAGGATAAAAAACTATGTGGCTGACCTGCAGGAAAAATTTTCAACTTTCACCATCAATAATTATCGTATAAATGAGAATGCTGCCCATAAGCTGCATAAAAATAAAAGAAAAGAACCTGAACAGAGTTCCTCTTTTCTTCCTCATATTTCAGCCATTAAAAAAACTAACAATGAGTCTGTAAAATCTTTTATTACTAGCAAAAAATCTTGTGATGGTCATGTACCAGCTTTTTCTGTAAATAATGAAATTTATGAACACCTGGCAAAACTTCAGGAATTATAAATGATTAATAATTCAAAACAAAGGATGAACCATCCCAGTAGTCAGAAAATTTGGCCTAAATTGGACCAATATCCTACCTTTGATGGTGATTCATCATCTGATTGGCAACACTTTATCTGAAGAATTGATAATTTAAAGAGATCTTATAAACTACCTGATGAGGAAATTGTTTCTAAGCAAATTTCTTTATTTTCCAATGTAGCCTTGATGTGGTATGAGTCTGTTCTTTTAGAGAACAATCATTATACATGGAATGATTGGAAATCCTTGATTGAGAATCAGTTTGGTGGTTCAAAATTCAGGTTGAATCAGCAAAGCCTGTATGAGAATACTAGATATGTATCCTCCTCTGTTGAAAAACCCATTGTTTTTCTTATGAAGGTAACAAAAATCCTGAGAGCAATTGATCCAAAGATGGAGTATGATATTTGGAGAGATAAAATCTTGTATAAATTACCAAATTCTCTTAGAGATTTGAGTGTAGCTAGAACTGAACATGTAAGGGAAAATTCTTTTTTCATTAATATATGTAGTTACGTACTGCTCAAAAATAGATATGAACCAAAGAATTACCCTGGAAGATCTTATCATGATCAAAATAAACCCTCTACAAAGCCCCCAGAAAAACCTGGTAAACCCTCTTCCCCAGTTGCACCTAAAAAATATGCAACAAATACTTGTTATAAATGTGTCACGTGCCATGTGACACTCGAGGCAAAAGCAGCTCATTAAATCAATAATATCGAGTCCTAAATCTATACTCGAAGCGCAGAAAGCAATTCTCCATAGCAACTGCAATTTTCCTTTGTGTACTTACTATTTAACTGCGCTAGCCTAAACTCTAAATCTAAATTAGTCAATCTCCCAATAGGGTGCCTTAGTCCTTTTCAATAAGTGACGCACAGCGCTAGGTTCAACGAAATAGTACAGTAGTAGTTTTCATTAAAGTTTTGTTAATTAATTAAAAAGGGGTAAATTGAGCATGGACGGATATTTAGCGAAGAGGGTCTAAGTGTATGTTAGTAATGGTCAATGGAATGGGAATGGTGCGATGGAAGGGAGGTCAATGCAAGGAGGAACCAAGGATATAAAAGGGGTTGGGTATTTGGTTCGATATTCCTTAGAATTAAATTATAAAATCGTATTTACATTAATAGTGGTAAATCTTTAAAAGTTAAAATCATTGTTATTGTATCTTTCTTTTATTTTCTCAATATTCATTTCTAAATCCTAATTCTTTGATTATTGAGTTTCGGACCCTTCGTGAGATTTTAAGAATTACTATTACCTTTGAAACTAGTCTATAATTCTTCTTGAACGAACCTCGAACCTATAGCTCTTACTTCGAGTAACCTTCGAGTCATTTCCTCGAATCATTCCTCTGTGCTTCGAAGAAGTTTCTAAATCTCTCATCTCACTTTCAGGAACATCCTCGACCTTGTGCATAGGTTGTCCGGTGACAAAATGTAACAAATCATGCAAAAGGGTAATGTTTGTGACAAGAAAATTCAGCTTGTTGAACAAAATAATGACACTGATGAATCTGGAATTGATATCAATAATTCTTCTAGTGACTGTGAAAGTAATATCTCCTATGACAATGAATCTGTTAAAGATGTTTTAATGTTGGAACAGGATGTCCATTATTTAGATAATATATCTGAAGAATGTGTATTTGATTTATCTTCAGTAGAGAATGCTGAAATAATTAAAGATATTACTAACAATTCTATAGCCATATCTCCTTTGAAGGCACCTGTTATCATTAATGGTAAAAATGTTGATGTAGTTCTTGACTCTGGTGCTGGAGGAAGTGTAGTGTCTAAAAGAGCCTTAGCTTCAGTAGATGAGGATCATTTGCGTAAATTCTTACCTATGACTTCTGAAAAATGGAGAGGGTATGGTTCTACCTTGTGTCCCATTGGAAAATACAAAACCTCTGTATTCTTCAAATATAATGGTGGTTTTGTCAGAGCTATTTATGAATTTTTTGTCATAAAAAATGATAATTTAAGCAATTGGTTTATTATGGGTAATGATATTTTAACCATGTTTGGTGTGAAATTGGACCCAGCAAATAATTGCTTCACCTTGGGATTGAATGGCAAAAGAAAATTCAAAATTTTCTCCTCTATAAAACCTTCTGGGCATCTGTTAAAGTCTTGTAACTCACTGATCCAGTGTAGAGGCAGACCAACAATTGAAATGGATGATTTATTAAATGAAATAAATACTTCTTCTTTTGGTGATCAGTTAACTAGTGAAAAAAAGGATTCTATAATTGCCTCAATTACCTCCTTCCCTATGGCTTTTGCTCATGGTTCTCATGTCTTAGGAAGTGTTCAGGAAGAAATGAAAATTACCTGATCCTGTAACTTGAGTGATATTCCTCCTAGTATTAAGAAAAAACCATATCCTGCTTCTTCAACAAAAAGAAAGGATATTGAAGATAATATTGCCACATTATTGAAAATGAATATCATTGAGATAGTGGATGTCACCCCCAAATATTGTCTCATCTCCCCAGTCTTGATTTCTTATGAAAAAGATAAGGCTAGATTATGTGGAGATTACAGAGTATTAAACACTTATACTTTTGATGATATTTATCCTTTACCCAGAAAAAATTCAATACATGCTACCTTTCAAGGTGCAAAATTTATTAGTTGTCTGGATGTTAATAAAGGGTATCATCAAGTTCCAGTTGAGAAAAATTCTAAAAAATTTTTGCTTATTCTTACTCATATGGGAATATATAAGTATGTTAGAATGCCATTTGGCCCTAAAAATGCACCTTCTTTTTTCCAAAAAGTAATGGATAACACTTTCCATCATGAACTAATTGAAGGATGGCTTATGGTGTATATTGATGATATCATAGTTTTTTCTAATACTTTTGATGAACATATGATTCATTTAAATATAGTTTTTCAAAAAATGGATGATATCAATATGACCTTTTACTTAAAAAAGTGTAAATTTGGCTTTCAATCTTTAGAAGTCCTTGGCCATGTTGTGTCAGGCCTAAAAATTTGTGTAGACCACAACAATGTTTCTGCAATTCAAAAGGTAAAAGCACCAACTTCTGTAAGATATATCCAAAGTTTTTTGGGTATGTGTGGCTATTATAGACAGTATATTGAAAATTATCAGGTCATAGCTTTGCCTCTTACCAAACTAACTAGGAAAGATGTTGCATTCATCTGGAATATTGACTGTCAAAAAGCTTTACATGGATTAAAATGTTGTTTAATGAAAGCTCCTATCTTAGCTCTCCCAGACTTCAACAAACCATTTGATGCTATCTTTGTTGGTCTGGGTGCTGAACTTCACCAGAAACAAATTATTAATGATAAATCTACAGAGGTTGTAATTTGTTATATTTCAAAAAAATTGAGAAATAGTGAATTGAAATATGGTGCCACTCAATTAGAGTGCTTAGCAGTTGTTTGGGCCCTTGAAAAGCTTCATTACTACCTAGATGACCAAAATTTTGAATTGGTAACTGACTGTAGTGCTGTGAAGTCCCTCTTAAACCTGAAAACACCTAATAGACATATATTCAGGTGGCAACTTGCTGTTCAAGAATACAGAGGAAGAATGACAATTATACATAGGGCTGGAAATGTTCACTCCAATGTTGATATGATGTCAAGATTGCCTCTGCCAAAAAATGACTCCAACTCTGCTTATGTACCTGAAGATGATACTGTTCATATCAATGGTATATTTATAGTTGATATGGAAGAAGAGTTATTACAATAAATTCTGGATTCATATGATAACAATTCTAATTTAAATAAATTAGTTACTATCTTAAATGATCCTAAGAATGCTTAAATTCAAGCGTTGATTAAAACTCTTTCTGCATAGTATCAAAATGCTTTTCTTAAAGGAAAGTTTTCTATTGAAGATGGTTATATATATTATAGAAAGAAGCTTACTAATATAATTTTAATTCCTCCTTCTATGAAAGAAATAATCCTAAAGCTTTGTCATGATGACATATTAGCGGGTAATTTTGATCTTAAAAAGACATTAATTAGGATTAAAAACACTGCTTGGTGGGCTAATATGTCTGAAGATACAAAATTATATGTTGAATCTTGTGATTCCTGCCAGAAATCTAAAAGGTTGAAAGGTAAAAGATCAGGGTTATTACAACATATTGAAGCACCTAATGCTCTTTGGAAAATCATTGACAAGGATTTTGTCACTGGTCTTCCTGTAGCAGGTAAAGACAGTTATAATTCTTGTTGGGTAATAGTGGATAGATTCACAAAAATGTGCAAGTTTAATCCCACCCACAAAGATTTATCCACAAAGGAATTAGCTTTCTTATGGTGGACTTACATGTTCAATATTATTGGATTTCCAAAAGCCATTATCTCTGATAGAGATCCAAAATTTACTTCTGAGTTTTGGAAATCTTTGATGGATATTTGTGGCTGTGGGTAAAAGTTTTCTACAGCTCATCACCATCAGACTGATGGTCTAGCCGAAAGAATGATTTTAACTCTGGAAGATATGTTTAGAAGGTATTTTGCCTTTGGATTAGAATATAAAGATAATGACAGATTTACTCATGACTGGGTCACTTAATTGCCTGGTGTTGAGTTTTCATATAATAGCACTGTTCATTCTGTCACTGAGCAAAAGCCTTATGAGATTTGGTTAGGTTATGTCCCAAATACTCCTGCTCAAATTCTCAATAATAAATTACCTAAGTTGGAACTACACCCTGTTGTAAAATCTTTTGTGCAAATGAAACATCTATGCAGAAAACTTGCTCAAAGCTGTATTGATAAAGCATTTGAATATGAAAAGAAGAGATGGGATAAAACCCATAAAGAATACACATTTAACAAGGGTGATGAAGTGTTGATATCTACTGTCCATCTCAATCTACAAGGTAACAAAAAATTAAAAGATCATTTGTAGGACCATTCGTTGTAAAAGAATGGTTGGAGATAATGCAGTAGAAGTTGTATTGTATTCTCCATATGATAGAAAAAATCCTGTTTTCCCATTTCTTTGGTTGAGCATTATACTTCCAACAGTGACTTATTTCCCAAAAGAAGGGTAAGACCTAAGAAAAACCCTCAGGAAGTCACAGAAACTGCAGAAATTGATAAATTTCTCAATGATAGAATTATCACTTCTGAAAGAGGTACGGAATATTTATTGAGATATAAGAACAAATCATCTGAAAATGATGCATGGATACCTGGAAAAGAAATTTCAAATCTTCCTACTCTGTTAAAGAAGTACAAAAAGAAAAAATCTTAGCATTTTTTTTAATGTTTTTTTAGAGTGAGGGAGTGTCAGCCAGGCTATACCAGGAGCCCACTAAATTTTATGTCAATTTACTGTAACTAAAAGAAGGCATAAAAATTTGCTTATTATGTATATAAATTAATCTTATATTAAATAATGAAATGATATAATTATTTTATTAAATATATATAAATATTATATTAATTTTATTATTATATAGACTATTTATACATTTAAATTAAGAATGATATATATTCTATAAATTATGGCGCATTTTTTATGTATTTAATATATAAAAATTTATAATTAATTAATTATAAATATAAATTATAACTATAAGTGTAAAATTGACTTATAATGTAATTAAATTAATTAATTAAATTTATATTTTAAATAAACCTTTGTCATAAATTATTAAACAATAATATTGGGCGCTTTTTTGACCCTTAATTGTGTCAGTAAGATTATTAAATAAATTATAACACTTATTTAATAATATGGCATTAAAGTTCTCACTTTAAATTAGAAATAACATTAAATTAATTATATGTTTCATTTAAACTAATTATTGAATTAATTACATATTTAAAACAATTAATTAAACTTGCTTTACACTGGATTGAATTGATTACATGGATTATTGCGTGAAAATAATTCTAATTGTTTTAATGTAATGTCTGTTTTTTGATTCCTTTTCTCACAGTTCTTATGTTTCAGGCTTACTTAGTTACTACTCTTTTAATTAACTTGTTTGGGAACTTATGGTGGGAAAATTAGTTACTTATTCATGGGTTTAGTTAATTGTTTCATGTTTTTCTCTTAATATCCATGTTTCATTTCTATTTTTTTATATTCATGTTTTAACTTATTATTATTTTGTATATACTGATTTGTGGCGCTTCAGAGGTCCCTTGGTGTATGAATGGGCCTTGGGTAATCCCCTTTAGCCCATCACTTATTACACTCAATTTTAACATATGTTTTAAATATATATAACACATTTATTCTATTTATATTAGTATTATAAGTATAATTTAAAAGGTAAATAAATATTCTAAGGTTGCAGTAAGTCAATTAATAATAGAAATTGTGAAACGCCCACTGAGATATAATTTATTAAAATTATTATTTTTATATTTAAATTGAACCTTCCATTGTGTCTCTACTCAGGCAATTGTTGTTGAATTTAATATTTCTCTCTCTTCTTTTAATTAAAATTTTAAATTTCATTTATTATTAATTACTATCTCCTCACCTTATCCTAGTTCCATTTTAATTCTTTCTTCTTCTTCTTCTAGACGACCGGCTTACACTTTGAGGCTTTTCCAAACGAAGACAACAATACGCCACCTTGTAACAAACGACATTGCGCATGGACCACCCAAGCCAAAAAGGAAATTTTTGCCACCATCATGTTTCAAACTTGGGTCCGACCTTTTAGGTTTATATTATATTAAATAATATTTAATTTTGAAGTGATTTCTCAATCACAATAGTAAGTTAACTTTTGCACCTCTCACTTATATTATTAAATTTTTATTGCAATAAAAGTGATTATGGCTTAATTTCTGATTCACTGAGTGTAAGTGTTCAAATTTTTTTATTATTCCTAGTTAACCATAATAGAGTAATACTCCTAGTCCTAGAGGATCATTAATTTTTAATAAATTTTTAATTAATTTTATTAAAATATTTTCGATTTATTGGTTGACCATAATAGTACTCAGTACTTAGTCCCAATTTGCCAATTTATTTTTTTTGGTATTATTATTTTGGTTGACTAATAAAACAACTATGTTGGTTGGTCCCATTATAATTATTGTTATTTCTTAATAAACAATTGTATTTACATATATTTGTATTACATTTTTTGTTAATTAATTAATTTTAAATAAAAATTTAAAATTTTTGTTTTGATATTATAAGGTTGCAGTAAGTCAATTAATATTAGTAATTGTGAAATGCGCACTGAGATATAATTTAATAAAATTATTATTATTATATTTAAATTGAACCTCCTGTTGTGTCTCTACTCAGGCAATTGTTGTTGCATTTCTTTATTTCTCTCTCTTCTTCTAATTAAAATTTTAAATTTCATTTATTATTAATTACTATCTCCTCACCTTATCCTAGTTCCCTTTTAATTCTTTCTTCTTCTTCTTCTACTTCTTCATTTAGACCACTGGCTTACAGTATCAGAAGTATTAATTTGTAATATTTCAAGAACCCTAAGAAATAGTGAATTGAAATATGGTGCCACTCAAATTTAGTGTTTGGAAGTTGTGTCTGCTCTGAAAAAAATAAATTATTATCTTGATGACCAGAAATTTGAATTTTCACTGACTGAAGTGCAGTGAATTCCCTCTTAAACTTAAAAACACCTAACAGACACATGTTCAGATAGCATTTGGCTGGTCAGGAATACAAAGGAAGAATGACAATAATTCATAGGGCTGATAATGTTCATTCAAATGAGGATATGTTATTAATTATACTATTGGCCAGTTTTTCCAGAAGAAGAGTAAAAACAAGGAGAAGAGGGAAAAGGAAACAAGAGAAAGGAGATTTTGAAGAGAAGAGAAGAGAAAAGAGGGAAAGTTTAAAGGTGGAAAGACAATAATATAATAAAATTTTCAGTGCTAATGACTATTTGTAAGGGTATTATAATAAGTAAGTGTTTTATTTCTCTCTGCATAAATAGAAACTACTAATAATTAAAACACCCTTAAAGCAGACTTGGAATATTTATTTAATTTTTAACAGGACAGATGCTCCGAAACAATAAAATTAATAATAGTATTTGAAATATGTTAAAGTAATGTAAGTGATAGAGCTGAAGGGGATTACTCAATGCCTTTTTATAGGTAAGGGATCCTCTGAAGCACTAATAATATGTAAGTAAAAAATGATAATAAAATGAAACAAGAATATAAAAGAACAATATTTAAATCTGGATATTGAGAGAAAAATATGAAACAAATAATTAAATCCTATAATAAAAAATAATTTTCCCATACTAAATTCCCAATCCCAATTAATTATAATAGTGAGTGTCGGTGGTACTCTTGGTCTAGGAGATAGGACTTGAGGTCCTACGAGGTTTTGGATGATTTTAATGGGTTCTCAAAAAATTGGTACGTATTTCTTATAATCTTTGATTATTTTTACTCAATTAATAAGAGGTGTTTTTAAGATATTATGATAATTTATAGATTAGAATTACATTTTTGTAAATGATAATATGATAAAATATAGTAATAAACAATTTAAATGATATATAATAAAATATGTTTGGTAAGTAAGGAATGGTTTGAAAAGTACAAAAAGAGGGGGCCTTATATAGGCAAAAATGTGAGAAATAAAGACACGGAGTTAATGCCACCTAATACAAGGGTGTGAGAGAAAAAGAAACTAAATAAACAGAGTATGTGAAATAATAAAAGATATACTAAAGGGTGTGTAAATAAAGGTATCATTTTTATTTGAAATAAAACTTAAGATCCCTTGGACCGTCACATTTAGTACAAAGAATTTGATTTAAAATGTTGATTCAACAAAATCTAAATTTCATAATAAAGGAATTTGAAAATCTTCTTCTTTTGATATTTTTTTATATATTTTAATACTATTTCTATTCCCTCTCTTCTGTATTATTGAGCACGGTGTTAGGGAGTAAAAGTGTGTGTAAAAATTACTTATTTTTATTATTATTTACGTTACTTAGTGTAATTAGCTAGTTAGTTGTAAGTAATACATAAGTAAGTAGTAAATATTTAATTATTAATAAGGATTTAAAAGGCGTGGCTATATCTCAGTAAGATAATTAATTACTTTACTGGATAGGTCTAGTAGCCTGGCTGACACTCCCTTACTCTAAAAAAACAATAAAAAAAATGCTATGATTTTTGCTTTTTATACTTTTTTAGTAGAATAGGGAGATTAGATATCTCCTTCCTAGGTATCCAAGAATCATATTAAGATGATTTATTCTTGAATCTCAATAAATATTCTGTACCTTTTTCAGCAGTGACTATTCTGTCATTCAGAATCTTTTCAATTTCTGCTGTTTCAGTGATTTCACTAGGGGTTTTCTTTGGTCTTCCCCTCCTTTTTGGAAATAAATAACTATTGGATGTGAAAGGTTTCAAAAGAGATATTGGAAAAACAGGATGTTTTCTGTCATATGGAGAATACAAAATAACTTCAACTAAATTATCACCAACCATTCTTCTGACAACAATTTGACCAAAATATGGGTCTTTCAATTTGTTATTACCTTGTAAATTGAAGTGGACTGTAAAAACCAACACTTCATCACCATTTTTAAAAGTGTATTCTTTATGGGATTTGTCCCATGTCTTCTTCTCAAATTCAAATGATTTTTCAATAAATTTTTGAGCATGACTTTTTCAAAGTAATTGCATTTGAAGAAACAATTTTACACCAGGATGTAAATGCAATTTAGGTATTTTATTATTGAGAGTTTGAGCAGGAGTATTTGGAAAATATTCAAGCCAGAGCTCAAAAATCTCTCTTTGAGTAACATAGTTAACAGTGCTATTATAAGCAAATTCCAACCCAGGAAGTAAGGTAACCCAATCATTTGTGAATCTGTCATTGTCTTTATACTCAAGGCCAAAGGCACAATACCTTCTTATCATGTCCTCTAAATTCTGAATCATTCTTTCAGCTAATCCATCAGTATGAGGGTGATGGGCAGTAGAAAGTTTCAGATAACAGCCACAAACATCCATCAGAGAAATCCAAAATTCAGAAGTAAATTTAGGGTCTCTTTCAGAGATTATTGCTTTAGGAAAACCAGCAGTATTAAACATATGAGACCACCATAAGAAAGCTAATTCTTTAGTTGAAGCATCCTTGTGAGTAGTGATAAATTTACACATTTTTGTGAATCTGTCCACAATAACTCAGCAAGAGTTGTAACTATCTTTTCCAGAAATGGGTAATCCTGTTTTGAAATCCATGTTTATTATCTGCTATGGTGCATCAGTAGGTTCAATATGTTGCATTAATCCAGCTCTCTTACCAGAGAATCTTTTTGATTTTTGGCAAGAATCACAAGATTCAACATACAATTAAGTGTATTCAGACATGTTAACCCACCAAGAAGTGTTTTAATTCTGTTCATTGTTTTTTGAAGATCAAAATGTCCAGCCAATATGTCATCATGAAAAATTTTCAAGATGATTTCTTTCATAGATGAAGGAATAACAATGACATTACTCAGCTTTCTTCTATATTATAGATATCCTTCATAAATAGAAAATTTACCTTTCTCAAAATCCTTCTGATACTTTTTTGGAAGGGTCTTAATTAATGCTTGTATTGAAGCATTCTTTGGATCATTTAATATGCTGCATACCTTTTTTAAGTAAGTTTCCTTATCATATGAATCCAGAATAAGCTTTAATAGATCTTCCTCCATATCAACCACATATATCCCATGAATATGAATAAGTTCATCCTCAGGTTCATAAGCAGTATTAGAGTTATCATTTGGTAAAGTTAACCTTGATAACATATCCACATTTGAGTTAACAATACCAGTCCTATGAATAATTGTCATTCTCTCTCTGTATTCTTGAACAGCTAACTGCCATCTGAAAATATGTCTGTTGGGTGTTTTCAAGTTTAAAAGGGATTTAACTCCACTGCAGTCTGTGAAAAGTTCAAATTTCTGGTCATCTAGGTAATAATGTAGCTTTTCTAGAGCCCACACCATGGCTAAACATTCAAGCTGAGTGGAAACATATTTCAATTCAATATTTCTCAAGGTTCTTGAAATATAAAAAATTACTACTTCTGATACTTTATCATTAATTACTTATTTTTGATGGAGGGAAACACCAAGACCAATAAAACTGGAATCAGTGTACAAAACAAATGGTTGATTAAAGTCAGGTAAAGCAAGAATTGGTGCTGACATCAAACAGTGTTTCATAGTGTCAAAAGCTCTATGTCCTTCACTATTACAGACAAAAGCAACATCCTTTCTAGTCAGTTGGGTAAGGGGTAATGCTATGAATTGGTAATTTTTAATATACTGTCTTTAGTATCTACACATTCCCAAAAAACTCTGGAGCTGTCTAACTGTTGTAGGAGCCTTCACCTGCTTTATGGCTGCCACTTTTTTTTGGTCAACACATATCTGTAACCCTAAAAAAGCATGACCAAGCACTTTTAAGGAATGAAAACCAAATTTACATTTCTTGAAAGTAAGTGTCATATTTATTTCATCCATTTTGTGGAACACTTTACACAGGTTGTTGAGATGGTCCTCAAATGTTTTCGAGAATATAATGATATCATCAATATAAACCATCAGCCATCCTTCAATTATCTCCTGATAGAATGTGTTATCCATAACTTTTTGAAAAACTGAAGGGGCATTTTAAGGGCCAAATGGCATCCTAAAATACTTATAAATACCCATATGAGTAGCAATCATCAGAAAATTCTGAGAATTCTTCTCAACAGGTACCTGGTGATATCCCTTGTTACCATCCAAACTGCTTATATATTTAGCATCTTGTAAGGTAGCATGTATAAAGCTAATTCTAGGTAAAGGGTAGATATTATCAACAGTATAAGTATTTAATACTGTATAATCACCACATAACCTGGCTTTATCTTCCTCATAAGATATTAGGACAGGTGAAATTACACAATATTTAGGTGTCTCAACTACCTTTTCAATAATATTCATTTTCAAAAGGGTAGATATATTATCCTCAATATCTTTTCTCTTTGTGGGAGAAGCAGGATAAGGCTTCTTCTTCAAACTAGGTGGTATGGCAGTTAATGGGCAAGATAATGAAAGTTTCATTTCTTCCTTAACTAATCCTAGTAAATGTGACCCATGAGCAAAGTCTATTGGAAAAGATTTTTTCAATTTAATGATGGAATTTTATCCTCACCAGAAAGTTGTTCTCCAAAAGAAGCATTGTCAATTTAAGACATAAGGGCATGCATTTACTTTTTAGATCCTCTTTTATACTGAATAACATAATTAAATGTGTTAAATCCTGGTTTTAACAATTTTTTGGGTGAGGAAATTTTAAATTTTCTCTTCCCATTCATCCCCATTGTTAAGCATTGGTTTAAAGGATATAATTTTATGCCATATTTGGTTAAAATATCATTTCCTATAATAAACCAACTTCTTAAGTTATCATTTTTAATGACAAAAAAATCACAAATAGCTCTAACAAAACCATGGTAATATTTAAAAAACACTGTGGCTTTGTATTTACCAATGGGGGACAAAACAGAGCCATAACATCTCCAATTTTCAGAAATGATAAGCATAAGTTTTGATTTATAGTCTTGATCCAATGAAGCAAGTGCTTTTCAGATACTACACTTCCTCCAGCTCCAGAATCCAGAACAACTTCAATTCTGGCTCCATTGAACAAGACTGGTGCTTTGAGAGGGGCAATAAAAATTTTGCTATCCTCAATGTTACATATGATCTCAGCATCCTCAACTGTAGATAAATCATTAATATCAATATCAAAATTATTTAAATAATGAATATCTTCTTCCAGAATCAAGATTTCTTGTTGAGATGCATATGAAAGATTTCTGGCACAATCACTTGAAGTATCATCCTGTGCTATTGTGTCATAAGCATGCTCTTCAGTTTTTTCAACAAGATTTATCTTCTTTTCACAAACATGGCTTTTCTTCCAAGACTTGTTGCACTTGATGCAAGTGTTTGTTGCATACTTTTTAGGTGAAACAGGGGCTGAAGGTTTACAAACTTTTTCCAGAGGTTTCTGTTGATAAGTCAAGGATTTCTCCAAAGGGGTTCTAGGAATAAATCTTCAGGAATCATACTTGTTGTTTAGAAGGATCTCATTACAAATATTAATCAAGGAAGAAGGTTCTCTGGAGAACTTAGTCCTAGCCACTATCAAGTCTCTCAAAGACATTGGTAATTTATAAAGGATCCTGTCCTTCCATAACTCAAACTCTATATTTAAGTCCATTGCCCTTAATATTTTTACAAGTTTAATTAATAACTCAATAGTTTTATCAGTAGAAGAGCTATATCTAGTTTCCTCTTACTGTCTTTGTTGAGCCATCCTAAACTTGGAGCCACAAAATTGTGCTTTAATCAACTTTTTCCAATCATCCCATGAGTAGTCATTCCTATCCAGGAGAACAGAGTCATACCCCATTAGGGCTACATTGGTAAACACAGAAATTAACTTAGACACGATTTCCTCATCTGGGAGTTTGTAAGAATTTTTTAAGTTTTCAATTCTTCAAATGAATTGCTGCCAATCAGAAGAAGAATCACCATCAAATGTTGGGTACTGGTCAAGTTTTGGCCAATTCTTATGATTTGAAGGATTCTCCTTAGTATTAGCTTGTTTCTGAGTAAGAAGCAGTTTTAACTTCTCTAATTGTGAAGTAATCTCATTATTTAATTCTTCTGTTGAAGATCCTGGTGCATCATCAATTTTTGATGGAAACTCATTGGTCTCAAGAGGCATTTCTGAGTCTAATTTTACTTTAGATGAGCTAGCTTCATGTATACTTGGAGCATCCTGTACAATATGTTCCTTTAAAGAAATTTCAGAATATTTTTGATCATTAAACAATGAATTCAATTTTTCATCAATGGTTGTTAGTCTGGCTTTCACCCTTGGAAGACTAGATTAACTCTCATTGATTGTTGCAAAATATAACTGGGTTTTATTTTAAAAAGATGAATAATGATCTCTCAATATTTTCAGGTTCATCTTATCTAACTCTAGTTCCTGGCAACAGAAAGACACAGTATCTTGTAGTTTAGACAAATCATTTTTGATATTTTGCTATAAAGCAACCTTCTTTTCATGAGTTGCTTTGTAATAAAACAAAACATCAGAAACTCTTTGTAACTCACTCCTTAATTCTTGATAACCCTGTTCAGTTAACAAACTATAATATTTCTGAGTTAATTGCATGTTGTTCATGATATGATTTTTATTAGCAATAATATCTCTCAAATATTCATCATTAAATTTTTCTACATCTGGAGTTTTTCTCAAGAAAGAAACAGAGTAACTTTCTAGATTCTCATAAAACTCTGGCTCAAGTCTTTCATAAAAAATAGCCATATCAGGATTTATCATTGAAGGAGTAATTAAAACTAAAGGATTAGATACATTAGAATATTGAGTGATTTGTCTACTCTTATCAACCTCAACTGGTCTCATAGTTTCATCTCCTCTGCCAGAATTACCTGAAGGAACTGGATAAGTAACAATAAATGGTACTTGAGATTCAATAGAGGGACCTACCAAGGCTTGGGAAAGATCTGAATATTTTTTTTCTTTTTCTGCCTCCTTGATAAGGGTAAGATGAAATGAGTTGAATTGACTGGGTCTTGACGGACCTGCCTGAGGCATTTGAGGCTGCTGTTGAGACAAATAATCCCACTGGGTGTTTAACAAATCCCACTTCCACTTTGACACTTCCACCTTTTCTGGTTGCTGGAGACCCAATTATGGAAGATCCCTGGTGGGAGGACATCTCCTCTTCTCTTGAAGAAAGGCATCTATTTTTCTTACCTTTTCTTCTAGTGAGTCTATTCTTGCTCTCAGTCTTAAGTTCTCTGTCCTCAGTTCCTTTATATGTGTGGATGGATTCTTTACTTTCTGAGGTAAAGGCATTTTTTTTATTTTGAAGCCTTTAGGAAGTCCTTCTGGGGGGTTGATTGAAGTCTTTTGTTCCTGGGCACTTGTTTCCACCAGAATCCTTACTTCCTCCATTTCAACATCCTGATTGGTTCAATGATTTATTAATTTGTGTTAATTTTGTAGTTAAAGAAGAAATCACAGAAGTAGCCTCATCATAATCAATCAGATCCAATTCCTCTTCACATGCAGCAGAAACACCTTGATCAGTCATTATTTTTATTTAACCTGAAGTAAGGGAAGAAATAAATAAGATGAATTAGTTTTATTTTTGCTTTTATTTAAAAGAAAAAAATAATTAAAAGAATATAAAATTATTCAGGACAAAAATCAACTGAAAATAATAATTTATTTATTAATTCAAAATAATCTTATAACCAGGATTAAAAGAAATCAACTGAAGAAATGAAATTAAATTTTAATTAACAAATTTAATTTGTGATAATTATCAGGATTTTAATCAACTGAAAGATATTTAATTACAAGGACCTATTGTCAACTGAAATAATTTAATATAATTTATTTTTTATTAATTATTAAGATTTTATTGTCAGGAAAATTTGTCAACTGGAACAATAAAATTTAATTTATCAGGACAAAGTCAACTGAAAATTATAATATAATTAATTTAGAAAACAATTTTATTACTTCTAGGACTAAGAATACAATTAATCTATCTTTGTCAAATAGGAATAAAAAATAAAAAATTAATTACAATTTACCAGACACCTACCCCTGTAAAATGAGAAAATTAATGTCACTTACAGAGTGCTGAGTAAATCTTTGATAACAATGAGTTTTCCACAGTTGAAGATTCTGAAATAATAAGAAATATTGAACACCTCAATTATTTACCACAAAATATGGGCTGCGGACTTTCTAGCTAGTCCACAACCTTGGACACAAACTCACCACAGATTGAAAACAAATTGAGCCATTGATAAAGGAACCATACAATCAGGGATGAACACCACTCAGAAGAGCAGTTTTAGGTGGGTTTTCAAGTAGAGTTCAGTATGAGTTTAGTCTGAGTTCCATCTGAGTTCCATCTGAGTTCAGGTTGAGAACTTGCTAGCAAGTACACCCCCTATATTTTGTAGTAATTATTACACCTCTAAAGGCACCAGCTTTGATTAATTTAAATAAAACTTGGGTTGCTTTATATTATGGTGCTGGAGGAAGTGTTGTATCTGAAAAAGAACTTGCTTCAGTTGATCAGGATTATAAATCAAAACTAATGCCTATCACTTCTGAAAATTGGAGTGGGTATGGATCTTTTTTATCCCCCATTGGTAAATAAAAAGCTACAGTATTTTTTAAAGATAACCATGGCTTTGTAAAAGCTATGTGTGACTTTGTACATGTGAAAAATGATAACTCAATAAAATGGTTCATTGTGTGAAATGATATATTTACCAAATATGGAATTAAGTTTCATCTCTCAAACCAATGCTTCACAATAGGGTTAAATGGGAAGAGAAAATTTAAAATTTCCTCCGCAAAAAATTTATTAACACCAGTATTTAACACATGTCATTCTGTAGTTCAATATAAAGAAAGATCTGCAAAATAAACTTGTGCCCTTCTTTCTGAAATTGACAAAGCTTCTTTTGGAGAACAACTTTCTGGTGAGGAAAAATATTCCATCATTCAGTTGAAAAAATCTTTTCCTATGGTCTTTGCTCATGGGTCTTATGAATAAGGATTGGTAAAAGTAGAAACAAAGCTTTCTTTATCTTACCCATAACTGAAATACCACCTAGTTTAAAAAAGAAGCCTTATCCTGCTTCCCCTAAAAAGAGAAAAGATATTAAAGTCAATATATCTAACCTTTTAATAATAAATATTTTTGAAAAGGTAGTTAAAAAACCTAAACATTGGGTTATCTTAAATTTCCTAATTTCTTATGAAAAAGAAAAATATAGGTTATGTGGTGATTATAGAGCATCAAATAATTACACTGTAGATGATATATATCCTTACCCAGAATTAGCTCTATCCATTCTACCTTATAAGTTGCTAAATATATCAGCTGTTTAGATGGTAATAAGAGATATCACCAGATATCTGTTGAGAATAATTCACAGAATTTTCTAATGATTGCTACTAATATGGGTATATATAAGTATTTTAGGATGATATTTGGTCCCAAGAATGCCCCTTCAGTTTTTCAAAAAGTTATGGATAACACATTCCATCAAGAAATAATGGAAGGATTGCTAATGGTCTAAATTGATGTTATCATCATATTCTGCAAGAAATTTGAGGACCACCTTAAACACCTATGTAAAGTGTTCCATAAGATGAATGAGAAACAATGTGAAACTTGTTTTAAAAAAATGCAAATTTGGTTTTTATTCTTTGAAAGTGCTTGGTCATGTTGTCTCAGGATAACAGATATATGTTGACCAGAACAAAGTGGAATCCATACAACAGGTGAAAGCTCTTACTATAGTTAGAGAACTCCAAATTTTTTAGGGAATGTGTGGATACTACAGACAGTATATTAAAAATTATCAAGTCATAGCATTACCCCTCACCCAATTTACTAGGAAGGATTTTGCTTTTTTCTGTAACAGTGAAATAAAAAGATATTTTGACACTATGAAACATTTATTGATGTCAGCAACAATTCTTTTCTTGTCTTAATTTAATCAACCATTTGTTTTGTACACTGATTCCACTTTTAATGGCCTTGGTTCTGCTCTCCTCCAGAAACAAGTTATGAATGAAAAGTATCTGTCATCCAGGCTATACCAGGAGCCCAGTAAATTTTATGTTAATTTACTGTAACTAAAAGAGGGCGTAAAAATTTGCTTATTATGTATATAAATTAATCTTATATTGCATAATGAAATGATAGAACTATTTTATTAAATATATATAAATATTATATTAATTTTATTGATTTATAAATTATTTATACATTTAAATTAAGCATGATATATATTCTATAAATTATGGCGCATTTTTTATGTATTTAATATATAAAAATTTATAATTAATTAATTATAAATATATATTATAACTATAAGTGTAAAATTGAATTATAATGTAATTAAATTAATTAATTAAATAAGCCTTTGTCATAAATTATTAAACAATAATATTGGGCCCTTTTTTTATCCTTAATTGTGTCAGTAAAATTATTAAATAAATTATAATACTTATTTAATAATATGGCATTAAAATTCTCACTTTAAAAGAGAAATAACATTAAATTAATTATATGTTTAATTTAAACTAATTATTGAATTAATTACATAGTTTCGCTTATTGCGAACCCCCCAGCCCTCCATTTTACTTCTTGGTAACACACCGGTTCCTTCCTCTTCCCCTCCTTCTTTTTTTCAACCCCGGTTACTCCATCTTCCCCTCCTCCCTCTCTTCTTCCCCCCACATCATCATCATCGCAAAGCATCCCCCCCTCATCCTCATCACAAACCAGACATGCACCCTTGGCGCGTGATTTTCCTCTCCTTTTTCCTCATACCGCCTCCAGCCCATTAATGCAGTCATGACAACAAGACACGTCTGTGTCTTGGTCGTCGCAACATGCTGGAAGTGGCCATGCTCATTGTCCTAGCCCCTTCTCTTCACTCAGCAGAGACAATTTTTTATCTGACAATGAAAATGATAATTTTATTTTGGATAAAAATTCTTATACCCCAATTATCTTACACAATTTTTTTTGCTAATAATTTGGTTATGTAACCGGACGACCTACACACAAGGTCGAGGATGTTCCTGCAAGTGAGATGAAAGGTTTAGATACTTCTTTTAAGCACAGAGGGATGGTTCGAGGAAGTGATTTGAATATGACTCGAAGGAAGAACTACTACTTCGAGTTATGTTTGAGAAGGATTCTAATATAGTTGAAAGGTAATATTAAAATTCTTAAGATCTCACAAAGGGTTGGAAACTCAACAATCAAAGATTTAGGATTTAGAAATGATTATTAAGAAAATAAAGAAAGATACAATAATAATGATTTTCACTTTAGAGGTTTACCACTATTAACTATAAATACGTTTTATAATTTAATTCTAAGGAATATCGAACCAAAAAACCCAACCCTTTTTATATCCTTTACTCCTCCTCACATTGACCTCATACCCATCCACTATTCCGCACACCACAAACCATTTAAAATATATCTGTTACACCTGGACCCTCCTCACTAACATCCGTTAACCCTTTAATCCTTCACTAACCATTCCTTCCATGCTCACTACCCCTTAATAACCCACAGACATTTCTTAAAATTTTTAATGTACTATTATATTGATTATTGCACTGTGCGTCGCTTATTGAGAAAAAGACTAAGACACACTATTGAGAAATTGACTAATTTATATTTAGAGTTTAGACTAGCGCTGTTGAATAGCGAGTACACAAAGGAAAGTCGCAGTTGTTATGGAAAATTGCTTTCTGCACTTTGAGTATGGATTTGAGCCCCTTATTATTGATTTAATGAGCTGCTTTTGCCTCGAGTGTCACGTGGTGCGTGACAGATGCCCGGGTATAAGAACACGAGCTCCGTTGAGCATAAGACATATTTCCCACACTAATTTTTCTTCTTCTTTATTTTATTATTATTATTATTATTATTTAACTCACTATGGTGGATTTCCCTACACCGACTCCCACGCCTCCACACCCTAAAGCGGATGGGGGTGTTGTTACATGACAATTTTCAAAGACTTGCACGGCCTGGGAGTCAATGGAGTATTTTTGCGTGGAGAGCACGGCGAAACAAGGGCCTCGCCAGAAGTGCGAGTTTTGCAGATGGAGAAGGGTGGCGTGTGATGCCTTAGCAAAGAATGACAACATTGAGAGTCGGTTTACTAAGACGAAGTATTGGGTGATACCCAATACGAAGGAAGTAGTCGAGGACATTTGGGATGTGTCCATTGGGGACTATTAATCGGTGGGGGAAAATGAGGAGGATGTTGAGGATGATGTGAAAACCTGGGTGACTCGGGCTGCGAACAAGAGGAGGGTCGTCGAAGAGGAAGTCGACGAATTGGTCGAGGAGGAAGAAGAAATTCCCATCTCAAGAAAAAACCCCGAAAAAACGACGGGTGGTAATTGAAGATTACAAAGAGGAGAGGGAAGTGGCAGAGAAGGTCACTCCTAAATTATTTTTGGAGGTTGACCCAATCTTCAAAGTAAGTTCACTTTTTTATAATTCATAAATTTAATTACTGATGATCCTGTTTTTAGAATTCAGACGTCATCATCAAAGTCCCTACGACGGGAGCTTAAAATGTGGAAGCGACCCTTGTGGAACCCACTTCTGTGGAAGTGGCAGTGTCGGTGGAGGATAGGTTACCAACTGTTACCTCAAGGGAGGAAAACGAAGAAACCCTCAATCAAGTATGGTCGAAGAAGCCTCGTCAGGTTTGAAGAGCAAAATTTATTGAAGACTTGAACGGCCAGATTGATAAAATTGTCAATGCCGCTTCCTTTGACGTAGCCGAGGAGCTACTGGAACTTGGGGAATTGATTCCGGTAGGAGAGGGAGAGAATTTTGAAAAATGTAGAAAGGAGATAAGGGAGTGGTTTGGGAGAAGATAAATGAGAAAATTTAAAATGAGAAGAGAAAAGAAGAAAAAAGGAATGTAGAAACAATTTGTGTTTAGTTATTTTATTTTTTTATTTTATTTAGAATTTTAATATTTATTTTTTATAAGATTTGAATGAGAGAAGAAGGAAGAAGAAAAAAAAATAGTTGATTGAAAAATTTGTTGTAAAGGAAATTTAATGAAAAGAAAAAAAAAATTGTTATTTAAGTTTGTTTATTGAAGATTTGAGGGATTTTAGTTATTTGAAAAAAGAAAAGAAAGAAAAGGAAAAGATGAAATAAAAATTTTAAGAGGATTTTGAAAGAAAGAAGCAATTTGTTTTGAAGAATTTAAAAGAGTGATTTAGAAGTAAGAATGAAGTTTGAAAAAGATGGTCGTGTAATGTTCGTGAAGAATTTTGATAGTTCAAGGAAGAGAAAATTTTAAAGAAAGAATGTATATAGAAAATTGAGAAGGGAAAAGAGAAAGAAGTAATTTTTTTTTAAAAAAAAGATTTTAATTTTATTTGTTTTTATTTTATTTTATTTTAATTTTATTTTGATTTTATTTTATTTTATTTTAATTTTGTTTTAATTTAATTTTAATTTATTTTTTTAATTTATTTTTATTTTAATTTTATTTTAATTTAATTTATTTTTTGATTTTAATTTTATTTTAATTTTAATTTTATTTATTATTTTTTTTTAAAAAAAAGTTGAAAAATTTTGAAAAGAAAAAGAATAAAGAAGAAAACAAAATTAAAAGAATTTTTTAGAGGTAAGGATGTTTTAGATTTTAAAAGGAAAAAAAAAGAAAAGAGAAAAAGAAAAAAGAAGAAAAGGAGAAAGAAAAAAGTAAAAGAGAGTTTTAAGGTTTTGGTTTTAAAGGATATTTAAGATGAAAAGATTTTAGGAGTTCAGGGGCGTTAGAAACATTGATGGCTGGTTCCCAGGATGCTTTGTCTGACTCATTGAGGAAGCCTTCCCATTCCACTAGGCATTGAAGTTTCCCCTTGCGCATTCTTGAATCAAGGATATGGCTTACTTCCCACTCTAGATGGTCTTTTACTTCGACCGGTTCCGCAGGAGGTTGGTTCTTACCCGGTTATGTTTCTTGAGCCAGTTCCAGGAGAGATACGTAAAAAACAGGGTGAATAGCCTGCCATTTAGGAGGTAGCTTGAGTTGAAATGCAGTTTTAGAGACTTCAGAGTTGATTTCGAATGGCCCCAAGCATTTTTCAGCCATTTTCTTTGATGGTCGAGTCGTTCGAATGTTCCGTGCATCGAGCTATACCTTGTCGCCTGGTTTAAAAGAAGGAGCAGTTTATAGAAGTTTGTCGGCCTGTTCCTTGTACCTTCGAACCGCTCATTCCAAATTTGATTTAAGTTCCTCTTGGAGTCATGATATGGTTCGAAGATAATGTTCCGCAGGATGATTAGTTCCTACATGGATTGAATTGAATCAAGGATGTATTCCATAAACAGTTTCGAAAGGAGATTGTTGTGTCGAAGAATGAGTTGAGTTATTATAAGCAAATTCAGCCAATGGTAACCATGTGGTCCAATCGTCTTGTTGGTAACTGATATACATTCGAAGGTATTGTTCGAGGATTTGGTTGACCCTTTCTGTTTGTCCATCGGTTTGGGATGATAGGCTGTGGAGAGGTTCCTTGTGATATTGAGTTGTCTACACAGTTGAGTCCAGAATGTGGATAAAAACAATGAGCCTCTATCTGAAATAATATCATTAGGTAAGCCGTGTTTGGAAAATACATATTCTAGAAACAATTTTGACAAATCTTGTGCAGTAGCAGTAGTAGTGGTTTTAATGAAAATAGACATTTTTGAAAATCTATCTACTATTACTAATATAGCATCAAAATCATAGAAAGAGGAAGTTGAGAAATAAAATCCATCAATAAAGATTCCCAAGGTTTAGAGGGAATAGGAAGTGGTTGAAGCAACCCATACTTCTGGTGACAGGGAGCCTAATTCCTATTACATTCGTAACAAGCTTTTATATAGGCCTTGATTTCCCTGGTCATACCTGGCCAGAAGAAATCCCTCGCTATTAACTGGTAGGTTTTGTCAACCCCAAAATGACCAGCTAATGGAGAATCATGTCGACTATTGAAAATCCATAATTTTATTTCATTGTTTTTGGGTATGACTACTCTACCTGATTCAATACTAAATCTTTTGGCCCCTTGCTTCGAGAGTATTTAGTTTTTTAACCATAAACAATAATTGTTCTTTGACTGAGCTTCGAGGATGTTGGATAGTGGATTTTGAAACAATTGAATTGACATCGAATTAAGTTGATGAGTTGTTAACATTGATTCGTTGAAGATTGATTTCACATTTACTAGATTTTCATCAGCAAATGTGTCCCCCCGCTGTGGGTAAACGTCGTCCCGACGTGACAAGATATCTGGGACAATGCAGTTCTTACCTGGGTGATAGGAAATAGAAAAGGGAAATTCAGACAGAAATTCAGCCCACCTGGCTTGACGCCTGGTTAAAACTTTGGAAGACATAAAGTATTTCGAAGCATTATGGTCTGTTAAAATTTGAAAAGGACTATCTAGGCTGAGAAGTAAAGAGCGCCATTTTTTAAGACAATGAATAATAGCTAAAAGCTCTTTGTCATGAATTTCATAATTTAATTCCTCTGTAATGAGTTTGCGTGACTCAAAAGCAACAGGATGAAACAGTTTTGTTTCAGGATTATATTGAGAAATGACCCCTGCGATAGCATAATTGCTAGAATCTGTCTTGACTATTGTCGAAGCAGAAGGATCAAAGTGTTGAAGAATTGGAGCTGTGGTGAACGCCATCTTCAATGCTTCGAATTCCTTTCGTGCTGTAGAAGTAAAAACAAAAGGAATATCTTTTCTAAGAAGAGAAGTAAGATTGGAAATAGTTTAAGAGTAATCTTTAATAAATCTTCTATAGAAATTTTCAAAACTCAAAAATACCTGGAGGGATTTAACAGATTTGGGATCAGGCCATTCTAGGACCTTTTGAACTTTTTTGTCGTCCATCACTAAACCATCAGTCGATAATGTAAAACCCAAAAAATCAATAGATTTAAGATGGAATTTGCATTTATTATGCTTGGCGTAGAGTCCGTGATCTTGAAGTCGATTTAAAACCTGCCAAACATGATGAATGTGTTCATCTAGTGTCTTCAAGAAAATTAACATATCATCTAAATAGATGACAACAAATTGTTTGACAAAATCTTGAAAGATGTCATTGACAAAAGTTTGAAAAGTAGATGGTGCATTACACAATCCAAAAGGCATAACTAAATATTCAAAACTACCAAATCTAGTGCGCATTGCAGTCAGTGGTTCATGACCTTCCACAATGCAAATAAGATTGTAAGCGCCTCTAAGATCAATTTTAGAAAAGAAATTAGCACCATTGAAAAGGGTAAGAAGCAATGACATGGGAGGAACAGGATATGCATTCTTCTTAGTGACTGTGTTGAGCTTTCTATAGTCAACACACAACCTAAGACTACCATCCTTCTTTTTTACAAAGAGGACAGGGGAGCAGGTTGGAGATTTACTGGCTCTGATGAAACCTTTGGCTACATTCTCTGCAATGTAGTCTCACAGAACTTGAGATTCGTCCTTCAACAAGGAATAGACAGGACCTGCCGGAGGTACTGGAACTATTAACTCTATCTGATGGTCGTGTAGGGTCGATGAGGTGGTAACTTATCGGCCTTGCGGATTGAAAAAACATCGAGGAAATCATGATAGATTTCTGGTAGAGTCGATTTAATGGCTTCAACGTCGATTTGGTCATCCTCATCATCTTCAAAAGAATCTGTTGAGGGAGACCAGAATTGAGAGAGCATAATTCAATTACTTCGAGGAAATTTAAATCCTCTTCGAGTGAAGTCATCAAGCTAGAAGCGTTAGCCAATTGCTCATTTAAAGAAAGATCAGATGCTTGCAAGTCATCTGGCAGAGATTTGTCCTCTAGCAGGACATTGTCAGGCGGGTTGTTTAATTCCCTATTGACATGCATTGAAGAATCAGAAATATACTTAGTCCGTGGGGTGATCCATCCCCGTGTCCAATCAATTTCAGGATTCCAATGCGTTAAAAATTCATGGCCAAGAATGGTATCGTCCATCCTTGGGGCGTCCAAGACTGATAATTCCCACTTGAAAGGGGGGAAATTCAGAAAGTTGAAAACCCATAAAACTTTATTACTGACCCAATATCTGGGTTCCTCTGATTTGACCAAATAAATTGGAGCTCGATCAATATCTAAAAATTTTAGCTGTAACTTCTCATCAAAAGATAAACTGACAAAAGAAATTGAAGCTCCAGAGTCTATAAGACAACTGAAGGGGATATCCTCCTTAAAAAGAATGAACCTCAAGCAATTTAAGGCAACTCCAGTCCTTAAGACATGGAGGTTCTGTGCGCTGGGAGAGATAAGATAGTTTGCTTTGCACACAAGTAAACTATCTACTAGTTTTTTGACTTCGAACTAGTAGCTACTCTTTCCTTCAATTTTACACAATCTTCCAGCTTGTGCTTACCCCCACAATACATACATAACCTTTTATCTGCTCGCCTCTTCCTCTCAGCTTCTTTAAGTTCCCTTTTAGGATCCAGTACTTTGCTGATATCACCCGGGGTCGAGCTTTTTGGTCGAGGTTTGTCCTTTCCCTTGTTTGGTTTGGATTGAGTCGAGGAGGATTGAGTTGTTCGTGGGTGAGAAGAAGGTCCCGAATTAAAATTTAGGCCTTGACATTTGTTGGTGTATTGACGATGTTGCTGTTGTCCTTGGTAAACACTGTCGAGTTTGAGGTTTTGATCCATTAAATCTGTTAAAGTAGTCATCTTCTGAACGTGAAGATTTAACTGATCTAGAATCCTCGAAGGAAGTCTTTTTTTGAAATGATACTTAAGGGCAGCATCATTCCAACCTACTCAAGTTTGAAGTGCTCTGAAGTTCGAGATATATTCAGAGGCTTTCCCATTATCACTCATGCAAAGAAAATCAAGTTCAATTTCTGCGTTGTCAGTTACATTAGGGTCACCAAACAACGTGAAGAGTTGGTCTTCGAACTTTTCCCAGTTATTAATAAATAAGTGGGTTTCGGTCAAAGAGAGCATGAGGAGATAAGGTTCGAACCATCTTGCTGCTTTTCCGGCCAGGAATGAAGAAGCATAAACAACCTTTGATTGGTCCTTATTGATGGTTTGAGGGTCATTATGGAACAGGAGCTTGCAGGTTTTCAAGAAGGGTCGCAATCTGTCTGGCTGTTCTCCATCAAATTTATCAGGAGATTTCATAGAAGAAGTTTTGAATTTAGATCCCTCTGAAGACATTGAATTTGAAAGGGTCTTCATGAAAAGTCTCATGAAATCTTCTAGAGAATTTGATGGTCCAGGTTCTGAAGGTTGACCAGAAGGGTGATTAGCAGGGGCGGATGGTGCCTCGTGCATTGTATCCTCTCCTTCTTCATCATCACTAGAATCATCAATATCTTGTGGAATGTCTTCTACCAATTGGACTGAATTTTGCTTTTCCCTAAGGTCAAGTGGCTCCAAGGAGTGAGTGCGGGAAACTGGCCTAGTGGCAGTTGGCCTGCCTCTGGAGCGAGCTCTAGTAGTAGCGCCTGTAGGAGGAGTGCGTTGAACAGGTGCCATTTTAAGAATTTAGAGAAAACACCTGAAAAGGGACATAGTAGTGCAAAGAATGAGAACTACGGAGAATTAAATTATACTGTCACCGGACGACCTACACACAAGGTGGAGGATGTTCCTGCAAGTGAGATGAAAGGTTTAGATACTTCTTTAAAGCAAAGAGGGATGGTTCGAGGAAGTGATTCGAATATGACTTGAAGGAAGAACTACTACTTTGAGTTATGTTCGAGAAGGATTCTAATATAGTTGAAAGTTAATATTAAAATTCTTAAGATCTCACGAAGGGTTGGAAACTCAACAATCAAAGATTTAGGATTTAGAAATGATTATTGAGAAAATAAAGAAAGATACAATAATAATGATTTTCACTTTAGAGTTTTACCACTATTAACTATAAATACGTTTTATAATTTAATTCTAAGGAATATCGAAACAAAAAACCCAACCCTTTTTATATCCTTTACTCCTCCTCGCATTGACCTCATACCCATCCACTTTTCCGCACACCACAAACCATTTAAAATATATCCGTTACACCTGGACCCTCCTCACTAACATCCGTTAACCCCTTAATCCTTCACTAACCATTCCGTCCATGCTCACTACCCCTTAATAACCCACAGACATTTCATAAAACCTTTAATGTACTATTATATTGATTATTGCGCTGTGCTTTGCTTATTGAGAAAAAGACTAAGACACACTATTGAGAAATTGACCAATTTAGATTTAGAGTTTAGACTAGCGCGTTTGAATAGCGAGTACACAAAGGAAAGTTGCAGTTGCTATGGAAAATTTCTTTCTGCACTTCGAGTATGGATTTGAGCCCCTTATTATTGATTTAATGAGCTGCTTTTTCCTCGAGTGTCTTGTGGCGTGTGACAGGTTATTAGACACTTTACGTGTAAATATACACCTCTTATCCAACAATTTTTTTACTAAAATTTTCATAACCACATCTTGGACAACTTTCTTTCATATCAACATGTTGCACAACTTTCTTCCATAACCACATCTTGGACTACTCTCCGGATATACCTTCTACCTAGCTGTGCACTCCCATTCTAATCCTATCCTGTTCATTCTATCTGCTCAGAATTTCTTCCAATTTAATCTATTTGATTCTGCTCCTTTTCATCTCACACTCTCATCTGCTTGTTTCTGCTCCTTTTTATCTTGCTATCTCATCAGATCTTTTCTGCTCCATTTCATCTTTAATTATCTTAACATTCCTCATTGTCATAGATCTTCTCAAAGGCAGCCATCACCCAGTTGTTCTTCAAATCTCACTACTCCCTCTTTCCCCTGCTCTGCTGAGGAATCCAAAACTGTTCAACTATAAATAGGATGATCATCTCATTCTTATCAACTGGCTAAAAACTAAATATAATTATGATTCTTGTTTTGGTACTGAGTATGCAACTAAAGTCAGACAGCTCCACTCATCAAAATTTAATATTTATCTTCTAATGGCCAACAAGTTTTGGAATGAGACTAAGAGAAGAATAAATCTTTTACCAAAACAGATGTCTGAAGGATTCAAGCATTATCCAGTCAAGTACAAGAAGGCAAAGACTATTTCATCTTCTCCTGATTTTGATATTAATGACCTCGATATCATAAAGGGAATCAAATCTACAGATGATAAACTTGATTATTTATGTCCTTACTTTAAATATATGGATGTCATTTTTGGAGAGCGAGCCTATGTTAATCCTGAAAACATGTTGGATTAAGAAGATTTTATCTCCAAACATGATGTTGAAACAAATCTTTTCCCATCCTCTTCCTCCACTCAATCCTCCCGTGTTCTAAATTTAACAAATCTAGATATCCTTTACACAGATCCTTATGGTGATATAAACCAACCCAATCTAAATCAGGTATTTTTTTTCTTCTATATTACCAATTAATTTTTATATTTACTTATCTTTTCTTGCCTCTAAAAAGGATGATAAACAAACCCAGGACCCACCATGATCTGAGTCTGAAGCTAGCAACATTGATGAGGAGGACATTAATGTACAAATTACATCCAACAAAAAGAATAGGGCTTCAACTTCTCTAAATTTCCACTCCCAAAGAAAATAAAAAAATGATACTTCATCACAAACCCCTTTTTCCTCTATGGAAGAATTTTTGGAGAAATGTGATTCTGGTAAGTGATACCATACCTCTTAATACTTTACTCTTCCTTTCTTCTACTTTATGTTAATATTTCTTATCACTCTAGAACAAGTAAAAATTGCAAAATAGACTCTAAAGTTTGAAAAGAAAAAATTGAGCTCTCTTTAAGGAGAGATGACAGAGAACATTATTTGGAAGAGAGGAAGTACAAGCTCTCTTTACAAAAGGATGATCAGGCTCAAGACTTGGAGGAGAAGAAGTTCAGGTTAACTCTAAGTATTGAATAATCAAAAAAGAGGAAAAAATGCTTGAGCATCAAAACTTAATGGAACAGATGAAGTATAAGAATAATCTTGAAGAAAATTCTAAAAAGAATGATTTCTTGATATAATGTGTTAAAGCCAATAAAACTGTTGATGAAATTGAATGTTTGACAAAATTTTTTTATAACTAGTTTGTTTTAGTTCCTTCACACTTCAAATGTTCTTATTTATTTTTACATATAATTTTACAAAAATATCCTGTATTTCTGTACTCTATCATTCTTTAGTTGAATTTTTTTATTTTAATGTTAAAAATTCTTTTTTAAATAAAATTTTCAAGTCTCATTTAAAAATTTGCCAATACCCCCTGCTTTTTTTGAAGTAAAGGTTGGTTATCACCAAAATTCTTTCAAATTATGAATTTTGAATTTCTTATGAAAATTTGGCAAATATACCCCTGTTTGTATTTAGGGATGGATATCACCAAAATTTAAAGACAAACTTTGCAGATCTGATTTGAATATTTTGCAATACCCCCTCTGCATTTTATTGAAGTAAGGGTTGGGTATCACCAAAAATTTTATAAATCACCAAAATATTTACATGTCAAAAATTTTACATGATACATTTGAAAATTTTTCAATACCCCCCCTACACTTTATTGAAGTAAGGGGTTGGTATCACCTAAATTTTCACAAGTCTTCAATTTTGAATGTAAGACTTGAAAATTTGACAATCTTCCCCCTGCATTTTATTGAAGTAAGTGGTGGGAGTCATAAAAATTTAATATAATTACATAAATTAATATATACACAACCAATATATATCAATTACCTTAGTTTTAAAGTAATGACAATTCCTCTAGCCAAAATGCAGATCAAATCTAGAAACAAAAGTTTGGGACTTTCCACAGGTATAGTCTAGAGGTACCCCATGAAACAAAAAAAGTTTTTCATGATTACCATTTATATAACACAAGGACATTGGCCCATTACTTTATTTGGGGAAATTGAAATATAAGAGATATTTATTAAAAAGTTATTCAAAAATATTAAATTTTTGATGACACCACTAATCCCCATACTTTTCAGATCTAGATAAAGTTTTTTTAAATCTATTAAATTTACCTTCTTTTTTACATTTTTGATTCTTTAAATAAACTTTTGACTAATTTGGAACGAACATCAAAAATGAGTAAACTCTTGACAAGATTCCACACCAGGTGGAGCTTTGGTTGTTTGGTGATGATCCTGAGAAGAGTTCAAAATTTTTTCAATCACACCATTTCCCAAACCAAAATCAATGATGCACTTGTGGTCTGGAAAATTTAAAGAATTTTTTTGATTTTAGCTGGAGATAGTATTGGTTGGCCAGATATCAGATTGATATATGGAAATATTCCAAAAGTAAGAAAATTGGTGTCATTCCTATCAATATAAATCATTTTGTGGAATTCCGAATGAGCAATAATAAAATTTGAAAATAAAAGATATTTTTATTGCTAAATTCTTCCTATTAGGTGTCACACCAATTTGGTATTCCAAATTTTGTAGCAACTTCATGATTATTTTAGAATGCTTTCTTGTAGAGTTTTTTAAGACAAAGTGAAAGAAAAATATTAAAAGATGGTAAGGTGTTGCATAAGTGAAAATCTTCATCTTTTTTGGCTTTAGATAAATTTTTAAGTAAAGAATAGAAGCCTATGGAAATAAAATGAGTGACTTAATTTTAATAATGAAAATATATTATTAGACATACCAAGAGAATAGCCTTTAACAAATCCTGGTATCCAGCCAAATCCAATCATATTACCACCCAACAAATTCGTATTCCATATTGGTAAGCAAACCAAATCCATATGATATAAAGTTATGATAAGATCATATAGTTGATTAAAAGATTCATTTTTTGAACCATTAAAATAATTATTTTCATAAATAAATTCAGGTTTAAAAGAATTACTGATAATGGATTTTTTCAGTGTATCTAGTATTTAAGTATGATATAATAGTATTTATTTATGGTCCTACTATATATTGATAAATGATTTAGCGATTAAACCTCAGGGGAAGACTAATAAAATAGCTATACTCAAATAAAACTCACAATAATTGGATTTAAATGCATGCTAGTGGTGGAAAATAGATGAATATAATGAAGTTATAGCTTATTCAAAGATAATATCAATTTATAATGGCTTTATAATATATCTTTGAATAATAATAATTGTGTTATAATGTTTATTTGAATGTTAGTAATTAAATGATGTCTAATAACCGTCAAAATCCTCCCTTACTTATACCAAAATCCACTGGAGTGCACAGACCTTCAATCCAGATGATGTCACTTCTATCCCTGGCAATTACAGCACTTTGAGGGCCCATCACCTCCCCATGGTTTACACTTCAAGCAAATTCAACACCCAGACCTCAAGTAAGGACCCTCCATCACAATTAATGATAACACATACCTATACCATAAATAGAAAATCAAGATAAAAGCGGATACCATAAAGAAACAGGTAAAATAACTTGTCCAAAGAGAATATAATAAAACCCAAAGCATATAAAGAAAAAAATGAAATTTCCAAGCCCCCAATAACATCCCCAAGCATCCATATTAACTCAGAAATGACCTCCCAACCCATAAATCCGTGAATATCTATCCAAGGAAGCTGATTAAGTTGTCCAGACTGAGTGTATGTGCCTGAAATAGATGTTTATGCTTCTGTAGGCGTTGTGAGTCCACTGGATACGTACATATGACCTAAAAAAAGCAGAAAAACAAAGGGTATAGGCTATTAAGAGGCTAAAACCCACTTATATACTTAAATATACATAATATACTGCATATTTCAGTGAATATGAGATTTATGTATACATATAAGCTTATGAATGTCAATAATTACTTCATATAACTTAAGATAAGTATATTATGACTTCATTAACACCTTAATAAGTATAACTAGGCTATGGATAAGCTATTTAAACTATTATAATTTGTATAATAGAGTAATTATTATATATGTGTGTAATATAATCATATATATTATTGTTTTAACCTTATTTTTAAGATATAAGCTTAATGTACTTAAGGTTATCTTATTTTAATTATAAGAAATACTCAGTCCTAGGGATATCTAGGCTGACACTCCCTCACCCAAAAAAAAACAATAAAAAAAATGTTAAGACATTTTAATTAAAAGTAAGGAGTGAATATAAAATTTTATAAATTTCTATAACACATATACTGAATAAACAGTATTATTTTGATTCAAATTTCTTCAAGTGATTTTTAAGATCAGAGATTTCATTTTCTGGAATCCACTGGTCATATTCACTTGATTTATTTTTAAATCTTAATAGATACTCAACTCCCTTTTCTTTAGTAAGGTGTCTCTTTTTAAGTATCTTTTTGATTTCTGCCTTTTCAAATATTTCTTCAGTTTGCTTTTTATGCCTTCCTGATCTTGTTTGAAATAGAGCAGTATCATTAGAATGGTATGGATTTATAAGAGAAATAGGAAATACTGGATGTTTTCTATCATAAGGTGCATATAGAATAACCTCAACAGCATTATTACCAACCATATTTTTAACTACAAATGGTCCAATGAATGGATCCTTCAATTTAACATTACCATTTAAATTGAAATGTAGTGTAGAAATAAGGAATTCATCACCCTCTTTGAACATTTGTTCTTTATTGGCTTTATCCCATCTTTTCTTTTCATACTCAAACACCTTATTTATACATTCTTGAGCATGTTTTCTGCATAATTCTTGCATCTGAAGAAAATATTTAGTACCTGGATGGATATCCAATCTTGGTAATTTATTAAGAGTTTTAGCAGGGTTAATAGGTAAAAACCCAACCATAACTCAAATGTCTTTTTTCCAGTGACAGAATGTACTGTACTATTGTATGCAAATTCTAAACCTGGGATAAGGGTTACCCAATCATGCGTGAATTTGTCATTGTCTTTAAAGTTAAGACCAAAAGCACAATATCTTCTTATCATATCTTCTAAAGTTTTTATCATTCTTTCTGCTAGCCCATCAGTTTGTGGATGGTGTGCTGTAGAAAGTTTTAATCAACACCCTGAAACATCCATAAGTGATTTCCAGAACTCAGAAGTAAATTTAGGATCTCTGTCAGAAACTATTACTTTGGTGAAACCTGTTATATTTAACGTTTGTATCCACCATAAAAAGCTAAGTCTTTTGCAGAAACCTCTTTGTGGGTAAGAATAAATTTACACATCTTTGTAAATCTATCGACAATTACCCAGCAGGAGTTATAACTCTTATGCCCTGCTATTGGCAAACCTGTTACAAACTCCATGTTAATAATTTCCCATTGAGCTTTTGGTTGCTCAATTTGTTGTAATAAACCAGCTCTTTTGCCTGTTAATCTTTTAGATTTTTGACAAGAATCACATGTCTCAACATATTTTTGAACATCCTCAGACATGTTAATCCACCAACATGTGTTTTTTACTCTGGTTAATGTTTTATGGTAGTCAAAATGACCTGCCAATATATCATCATGACATATACTTAACATTAACTCCTTCATTGAAGGGGAAATTAAAATTACATTACTTAATTTTTTCCTGTAATATATAAAACCATCCTCAATGGAAAATTTTCCTTTTTCTAATGCCTCTTTATACTTATTTGGTAATATTTTTAATATAACATTCATTGAAGCATTAGATGGATCATTTAATATTGTAGTGAGTTTACTCAAGTCAGGATCTGAATCATACATATCAAGAATTGATTGCATGAATTCATCCTCAAGATCTACCATATAAATGCCATAAATGTTAATAATCTCTGATTTAGTAACCTAAGCAGGATTATCATCATTATTAGGAAGAGGTACTCTAGATAACAGATCTACATTAGAGTGCAAGGTTCCTGCTCTATGTGTAATAGTCATCTGTCCTCTGTATTCTTGTACAGCTAATTGCCATCTAAACATGTGTCTATTAGGAGTTTTCATGTTTAAGAGTGACTTAACTGCACTACAGTCAGTTATTAACTCAAATTTTTGGTCTTCAAGGTAATAATGTAGCTTCTCAAGAGCCCATACTACTGCCAAACATTCAAGTTGAGTAGCACCATATTTCAATTCACTACTTCTCAGAGTACGTGAAATATAGCAGATTACTACTTCTGACATTTTTCCTTCAATAAGTTGTTTTTGATGCAAAGCAGCACACAGACCAATAAAACTTGATTCTGTATATAATACAAAAGGTAATTGAAAATCTTTTAATCCCAAGATAGGAGGTGTCATTAAACATTCTTTCAACTTATCAAAAGCCTGTTGTCTTTCATTATTCTCAATGAAAGCTTCTGATTTCTTTATCAGTGTGGTCAATGGTGAAGCAATTGATTGGTAGTTTTTTATATATTGTCTATAATAACCACACATTCCAAGAAAAGATTATACATCTTTAAATTTTGAGGAATGCCAATATTCTTTATTGCAGCCACTTTATTTTGGTCTACACATATTTGTAAGCCAGATACAATATGACCAAGCACTTTTAAAGATTCAAATCCAAATTTACATTTTTTCAATTCAAGGGTCATTTTTATTTCATCCATTTTCTGAAATACCTTCTTTAAATGGATTAAGTGTTCATCATAAGTTTTAGAGAACACTATCACCACACAATATGGGGGGCGGACTTGCTAGCAAGTCCGCAACCTTGGACCCAAACTCACCATAGATTGAACACACATTGAGCTATTGATAAAGGAGCCATACAATCAGGAATGAACACCACTCAGAAGAACAGTTTTAGGTGGGTGTTCAAGTAGAGTTCAGTATGGGTTCAGTATGAGTTCAGTCTGAGTTCCATCTGAGTTCCATCTGAGTTCAGGTTGAGGACTTGCTAGCAAGTCCACCCCCTATATTGCGTAGTGTATGATGTCATCAATGTATACCATTAACCATCCCTCGATCATTTATTATGGAATGTTATATCCATTAACTTCTGAAATTTTGGTCCAATTGACATCCTGACATATTTATAAATTCCCATATGTGTTGTTATCAACAAAAATTTCTGTGAATTCTTTTCAACAGGAATTTGATGGTACCCTTTATTTCCATCTAAGTAAATTATATACTTAGCACCTTTGAGGGTAGCATATATAGAGGCAACCCTTGGAAAGGGATAAATATCATTTACTGTAAATGTATTAAATGCTCTATAATCACCGCACAGTCTTGCTTTATCTTGTTCATAAGAAATTAGCACTGGTGATATTACACAATATTTTGGTGTAGATTCAACCTTTTCAAGAATTTTCATTTTTAATAACATTTTAATATTATCCTCTATGTTTTTCCTCTTCATTGGTGAAGCAGGGTATGGTTTTTTTTAATACTAGCAGAAATATTATCCATATCACATGTTAAACTTATTTTCATTTCATGATCTTTTACAAGGCCAAGTTCATTTGTACCATGTGCAAAAGCCATTGGAAATGCTTTAATTAAGTCCAAAATATTATTTTTCTCAGCTTTACTTATCTGAGTGCCAAATAATGCTTTTGAAATTTCTGTTTCCAGAAGTTCCATCTCATTGGATTCTCTTCCTTTGCACAGAATATTTGTTACTGACTCAATGTGTAAGACTGTATTAAAAGAATTTATTTTAAACTTCCTTTTACCATTCATGCCAATTGTGAAATTGTTATTAGCAGGGTCTAATTTCACACCAAACTTAGTCAGAATATCATTTACAATGATAAAAAAGTTACTACAGTTACTATTATCCATTACTACAAAGTCACAAGTTATTCTTACATAACCATGTTGATGTTTAAAGAAAACAGAAGCTTTGTATCTTCCAATGAGATGTATTACTGATCCAAAACCTCTCCAATTTTTACTTTGTAGGGGTTCAAGCTTAGACTTATATTCACTATCAATTTTCTGTAATGTATTAGTAGAAACAACAGAACCAGAAGCTCCTGTGTCCAATACTATATTAAAATTTTCACCAGAAATGATAGCTGGAATGGTGATAGGTGTCATTCTAAAGTTATCAGCTTGTATATCTTTAATGATTTCAGCATCCTCAAAATTCATTAAAGATTCATTTGAGTCCATATTTAATATTGGATTGTCAAAGATGGACAAATCGTCTTCCAACATACAGACTTCATTTTCATCACTATATGAGATATTACTGTCATAATCACTTGAATATTTACTTTTCTCTGTTTTAATTTCCGATTCATGTTGTTTTTCAATAATATTTATATTCTTCTCCCATTTGTGACCTTTAACCCAATGTCTGTTACACTTATAACAAGTATTTGTCTCATACTTTTTTGGTACTACAGGTGCAGTAGGTTTCTTCTGCTTCTCCTGAAGTTTTTTTGAATTCTGATTTTTCACAGGTTCAAAATTTTGTTTATAAGTGTTCATACTTATGTTTTAGTAATATTTCATTGCAAATATTAATAAAGTCAGAATATTCAGTAACATTAATTGTTATAGCTACAACAATGTCTCTGACAGATAAAGGTAATTTAAATATTATCTTATTTTTCCATAAGTTAAAATTTATGTGAGGCTCAATGGCTTTTAATATTTTATTTAAATTCATTAAAAATACCATGGGTTTGTCACCATTCAACGGATTATACCTAGTTTTCTCATTAAGCCTCTGCTTAGTGAGTCTGAATTAAGAACCTCAAAATTGTTTTTCAATTAGTTGTTTCCATTCAGCCCAAGAGTAATCTTTACCCTCATTCAAAACAGCTTCAAACCATAATTAAACAACATCCTTAAATAAAGAGATCAATTTTGATGTTATTTCTTCATCTGGTAACTTATATGAGAATTTTAAGTTGTTAATTCTCTGGATAAAATGTTGCCAATCAGAGCTGGCTTCCCCATCATAAGTTGGGTACTGATCTATCTTAGGCCAGTTCTTCTGATTTGATTTTATTTCACAAATCTTAGGTAAATTCAACAACTCATTTACTCTTGATAAATGGTCTTGTATTTCCTCCTGTACAGATTTGTGACTGAAATTTTCAGATTTGACACTACCACCAGATGGTTTTAGTTGTGGTGGTATAGGGAAGGAACGAGATTCACTTTTTCCAATGAAAGGATTATTATTATATTGATTATACTTATAATTATCCTGGTTAATTAGTAGATTTGAAGTTTCAATCTCAACTTTATTCAATCTTTGTAGTAGCTCAGAGACACTTTGATTTGTCTGGGCAAAAGATAACTTATTTCTTGATTCAGTTTTCAACAAATGTGTTTCATACAATTTCTGCAACTCAAAAAATTTGTTTTAAAGTTCATTATATTTACTAATCAATGAATCATATTTAAGAGTTAGAGACAAATGTTCATTCTCTAATTCTTTATTACCTGTTGCCAGTTGAGAAATATTTAATTTTAAAAAAGAAATTGTATCACTTGTGAGCTTAACTGTCTGTTCCTCACAATCAGTCATTCTATTCCACAATGCTGAAACAAATCTATGGACAGTTGGATTATTATTAAAATACTCTATGTCTTCTTTCTCAATTTTTTCACTCTCTTGTGAACTTCTAATCTCACTAGTATGTGGTAGAAACTGAGGATTAACTGTATTATAAATACTACTGTTGTTATTGAAAAAAGACAAGTCAGGTGTATCTACATTAAACCCTAATTTTCTAAGGTCCTCCTCTGTTTTCTGCACAGATTTGACATCAATAATATTACCTACATTGTAATAATCAGTATTGTGTTCAATATGAGAGGGTAATCTACTTACCACGGGATTTGTGTGAGCCCTAATTTTTGGTGCCTTTGTTTTCTCTTGTAGGGGTGAAGTGAGGAAGTCTGATGAGGAGGAGGATCCTTGTTAAAGTTGTGACTGGACCATTGTTGATGGAACTAATCCCACTTCCTTTTGTCTACCAGTATTTTCTCCTGGGAGTGATGTTATCCTCCTGGGGCTGGCCTCCCTTTAGATCTGCCAATGATTGGTTCATCTGCTGAAATCCTACCTTGCAATTTTTTTGTAATTGCTCTACCTTCTTGAGCATGAGGGATTTTGATTCCTCCAACATAAATACCTGTTTTGCCAGATGGGATAGTTGATCCTGAAGAGGAGGAGACGTTGTAGACAATCCTATAGTACTAGCTAAAAGCCTTGACCAAGGGAGTTGGAGAAAACCCAGAGAGAAATCCCTTGTCCCTTAGAAAAATAGAGTGAGATTTACTTGCTAAAGTAAGTTGGTTCCTGTTTGCTAAAGCCTCTTTTCAACACACCGACTGCTTGATAAGCCAAGAAAGTAGTCCCCAGACAAACTACCAGACCAAAGAACTGAAATGTAGACCAATGTCCACACCAGAGAAAGCAAAGATACTTGATGTAGGCTGCAAATCCACACCAGAGACAGCATTAAAACTTGATATAGATTGCAAGACTAAACCAGAGAAAACAGTTTCCAAAGTTGAGTTAAATGAAGAACTAACCTTGCAACAAACACAGCGAATTGTGGCCAAAAAAACAGTGAAAACTGAGTGAGGAACAAGGATATCACCTCTGGATGGTTGTATGATAAATAAAGTTTCCCCAAACTGTCTTATTCACTATGTACACACAGACCAATATCTAAGAGCCCATGCACACCAACGAATTTGGCGCCTGTACCAGCCAAATTGAATAAAAACCCTCCAGAAGCGCTCCCCAACCTTCTAAAACAGAGGCGGGTGGGCCGCCCAACGTCGGAGGTGCTGCCTGAAGCGGCCGGGCCTCCCTGAAGCCAGAAAACCAATAAAAACACCTAATCTACTTAGAAAAATAAACTACAACTACTAAAACCCTTAAAACACAGAATTACGCTATAACAACATTGTGACATGAAATATAGAGCAAAATTAGCCCTATCCAATGTTACTAAGTACTTAACTCTAAGACTTAAGGTTAGCCCGTAAAACACGAAAAACAAAATTAAACAGCTATCTTTTGTAACTGAAAAATGAGGAAATGACCCCTTAAAACTTAGAATATGAAAAATATTAACAAAACATGAAATATATAGAAAAACCGGGGCTATCCAATGATAGTACCCACATACCTGTAGTCCGAATATTCACGGAATAAAACCAGAAAAACACCCGATTCTCCAACAGATGCCAATTAAGACATGCACAACAAAGGCCCTTGCCAATGTTGGAAGACCACATCCTCCCCCCAATTCAGAATGTTTACATTCTTTCTTCATCAAACCACCATGTTCAACCTTCTTCCTAAAACTACCTTTTAAACGGGTCCTTGCCAATACTGCATTGACAATAATCTAATCAGCACCATCACACCTCCTGTCAATCCATACAGAATGTCCTGTGATGTCTGCCAATCCAGAAAGAAGACCTGCTACACACCTGGTCCATTATCTTCTGAAACAGCTTCACCTCCACCTCAACCTGGTCCATCTTCTACCAGCACCAAAGGATCTGGGCCATCCATGTTAATTCCCAGATTAATCAAAAAGCTACACCCTTCCCAGAAGAGTGCCAAAACCACTAAAACAACAAGTTCCACCATCCCTTGTCCATCTGATGGTAAAGACTTCCATTTCTTCTTTCCACTTTATAAAACTGATGACTTCTCAGTTCCTCCATCTTCTGACAGTGATTATAACAATGTAGGATCCATTGAACCAACAACACCAAACCACTTGCCCACAATTAAGGCCAAGTTCCAACAACACACATCTCAACAGAAACACCTTCTGCTAAACTACTTCCAATCCACTCCTGCTAGAGATCCACAGTACATTGAGAACAGAAGACACCTCATTCACCAGTTCAAGGCTAATTCTCAACACTTCATTTCATCTCTTGATTCCCTCTGTTATTCCACTAGTACTTGAGTTTGATTCAGAAAAGAAAAATTGATCACACCCTCTATGGGATGTAACCACAAACAACCCTCAATTTTAAGTCTTAGGGAAACATCCTCATTTTATAGTCTTGGGGGACTCAAAAACCCTCAGTTTAAAGTCTTGAGGGACTCAAAAACCTAAATCATAAACCCAGAACCAGAGATCAACCACATTAAGACACAGAGAAAAAACTAACATTCTGAGGTAATTGTGAATAGAGCTGCCAGCCCATCAATTACCCCCAAACTTGCATTTGATAAATGCAGAGGCTCCCCCTGTGGATACCCTCCGCAAATCTTTCAAACCCATTCCAACAACAAAAACCCATTCCTCAGTTTATAGTCTTGGGGGACTACACCATCAAAAAATCCTCAGTTTAAAGTCTTGGGGGACTAACAGCCCTCAGTCTAAAGTCTTGGGGGACTAATCTTGAAACCATAGATCTTTCAGTTTAGAGTCTTGATGGACTATTCTTGAAACCAGCTAGTTTAAAGTCTTGGAGGACTGCCAGAGTTTTTCATAAAATAAATGCAGCCAATTTCATACAGAACACACCTACAGCCAAATTGCCTAACTTACACCTTCACTTCATCATCTACCCATCACTGACAAAAATCTCCTTCTTATCTCTTTCCATCATCTTTTCTCAGCACAGATCATGGCTGGATCCCCTGATGTCAACCCCTCTACTCTTCCTTTCTTCACTGCTCCCAAGGAGTATGCCTGCAAACAGTGCATCCACATGTGCATACCTTACACATTCACTCTTCCAACTCCTGAAGCCAAATTCTACAACAGGGCCTGTCATTCTTGCTACTCCCAAAAGAAGAAATGTGAAAGAGATTCCAACTACCCTATTCCTTCTCCTTCACCTTCTCATGAATACCTCTCCAGATCCCCTATCAGATCTCCAGAGCTTGGTCCAGCCTCTTCATCTTTATCCTCAGCACCATCCAGAAGATCCCTGAACTCAGTTTCCAGAACTCTCCCAAAAAGGCCTGCCTTAACTTCCCAAGAAACACCTTTTATCTCTGCTAAGTTAGCTCCAAAAGTTCCAAATCAGCTCCTAGGCTTCTAAACCGTGTCCAGGCGGCCCTCCCGCCTCACTAGACAGTGAAAATCAGGCTCAAAACCTCCAAAAACAACCAGAAAACAGCCAAATTCCTCCAATCAACAAAAACAACTCCATGCAATTACCTCCTACTGCTCCCAGAGAAATGCAGCCAACCCTTCCAAGGTCCAAAAACTCCAAAATTTTCCAAACTTCTAGGAGACCATCAAAAGGACCCCAGGAAGACACTAGAGCACCCAGCACTGCACCAAAGCAACAACTTTGTCCCCAGTTAAGGCAACAAAACTACACCTCTCCTCTGTCAGCCAACTATTCTTCTGACATTTCCTTTCCTTCAAAAGCTCCATCCAGAAGAGATCAATCCGCTTCCAAATCACCCTCTCCTGCTACATCTTATAACAGCCCTGGTACTTCATCAAAAGCACCTCATCCAACTGAATCAAGCAGAAATATTAACAACAACAACAGCAGACCTGCTGCTCCAACTAGGCCCCAGGAACATCAGCCTCCTAGTTCACCTTCTCAAAACCTTTCAGAGGAAGACCAAGAGAATCCATATCTTTCCCTGATTGATCCACCTACTATCACCATTCCAAAATCTTCAGAAATATGAATTCCGGTCGCTTACAAATTTGATGAGCTTCCAATCTGTAAGTACCACATTAATTCATCCAATTACTTCAACAAAAATAATTACTGATCCAATTCTTCTTGTCTAGTTTGCACCCCTCCTCCTGAATTTACTATTGGGGTTGTCCAACCTCTAGAAACTTCTTTGACCCTGGATTATGGAGACATGAAACAACACCTCAGCACCATGTGTTCAAACATGCTGAAAGCCTTTGCCCTCCATGGACCATTAAATGACTTTGAGAAAAATTTGTGGAAACAACTATTGGACGACCACTGGAAGATGTCTAGGATCATTAAGCACACCTTCTAACAATTCATTCCTGCCTCTTCTTCTTCCTCTTCTGAACTACCATCCAAACCCATTCCTGCCCATTATAATCCATATAATCTCTCCAGCAGGATGCACTTCAAAGAACGCAGTGCTTCCCACAACCCCAACAAAAAACAAAAACGACATCATAATCCAGACCAGCCTCCAGAACCTTCATCATCCAGAAAATGAGCTCCTGAAAAAAGATTAAAAACATAATAATAAATAAATAATAAAAATTAATAACTATAAATTCTAATTTTTTTTAAAGTCTAATAACATACTAAAATTAAAAATTGATAAATAAAGTAAAAATAAATGAAATAAAATAAAAGATAAAAATAACACAAATGGTACCCCCAGCCAATTGATGAGCTGATCCCCTGATACCTTGCCCACATCCAAGTGCACCTTGATGTGGATACACCTTAAATAATTTAAATAAATTTGAAATAAGAAACATAAATTAAGTGTAATTATGAGAATAAAAAATAAAAAATATGACATTAATGAAAAGTAAAATAAAATAAAATGATAAAATAGCATTGCCCTGCCAATTGATGAGCCTTTCCCCACCAATGCTTTCCCACATCCAGGTGACCCTGATGTGGTATAACCCTATATTTTTTTTGATTTTATAATTTTAATAACCCCCATAAAAAATCAAAAGGAAAAAAAGAAAAAAGAAAATAATCTGAAACTACTATCTAGCAAAATCATAAAAAAAAAATCAAAGATAGTCCAGCTCCATAGATGGCCCAGATTAAGAGAAGTTCCACTAATAGAAAGTCCAGTCCATAGAAATGATCAATGGTTGGGCTCCCTCCAATATGTAAAAATGATGGGAGACCACCAGTGATCCAGCACCAATCCAAAAAAAAACAAAAGATAAAGAAGCCAGTCCCAAACTAGTTTAAAGTCAGAGTGGACTTGAAACCTGAATGATAAACAACAGAAATAGAATTCAACTAGGAAAAACAAAAGACTTGAGACAGACATTCTGGGGTAACTTTTCTACAGAGAAGCCAGCTCATCAGTTACCCCCACATTTGCCAAAATAAAATCTAGAAGCCCCCCCTGGGTACCTTCTAAAAAAAACACAACATCCAACACAATAAACCAAAACCAATAAGAGTGAAGAGTCCAGCACTTGAAAACCAAAGGAAATTCCAGTTTAAAGTCATAGAGGACTAAAACTTGTGAAAAGAAACCAATACTAGGGTTCAACCAAATTAAGAGAAAGGGTTGGAAACACACAATCTGGGGTAACTGTTCTACATAGCAGCCAGCCCATCAGTCACATCTACACTTGCCAAGATAAAATCTAGAAGCCCCACCCATGGGTACCTTCTAACAAAAAGTTTCTAACATGAAAGTTTCTCTGAAACACCAAAAATTCCAAAATTTAAAGAACGTTCCATAGTTTATCCTCATTGCAGAGTCAATCTTCTTCATGTCTAGTGCCTCTGGGATAGAACCTCTTCACCTTGTCTCCAGCCACTCTCTTCTTCAAGACTGCACCATCCAAGTCTTCCAAAACATAAGAACCTCCAGACACCTGAGATTTGAATCTGTAAGGTCCATTCCATCTGTAAGCAAATAGTTTTCCCCACTGACTCTCCAAACTTCTATTATAAACCAAAACCAAACAACCAGGTTTCAAGGGATTCCTGAGTCTATGAGCCAACTTCTTGTCCCAGTATCTGACTGATTGATTCCTAATCTTCATCATTCTAGAGTATTCCTTCTCTTGACATTCCTCTCTACATTCCAACTGTTGCATCCTGGCACAGAGCAATTCTTCTGTTGAGTGCACATCATCCCAATCAATTCCAAGATAAGAGACAGCTTCCAAGTCCACTGGTAGAACATCTTTCTGACCAAACATTAACTCATAAGGAGAATAGCCAGTTGTCCTCTTCAAAGTGACCCTATCAGCAAATAACACCAAGGGTAAATAATGCCTTACCTTTTCAGCACTATCTCCACACATCTTTACCAAATCATTCTTGATAACTTGATGGCCTCTTTCAACCATGCCTTAAGCTTCAGGATAATAAGGTGTAGCCACTCTAACTTTAGAACCAACACTAGCCACAGCTTCTTCAAATTCAGCACCAAAATCTGTCCCACTATCAACAGTCACCAACTTCATCAACCCATACCTATAAATCCACTCCTTCTTCAAAAACTCTGCCACATTCTTGGCAGTCAAATTAACCAGAGGCACTACCTCAACCCAACCAGACAAATCATCCCTGGCAGCAATTAAGTATTTATACCTTCCCTCTTTAATATGGACAGCATCCAGACTGACTCTTCCAAAAACAGTTGTTTTGCCAGTAGCACGGCCGACCTCTTTAGGTTTCAAGTGAATTCTTCTTTGACATTCCTCACAAGATTGAACCCAAACCTGCACATCTGACTTCATACCTGGCCACCAAAATCTGTCAGCTACTCTTCTATAAGTCTCCCCAAATCCTCTATGACCAAGGTCTTCATGCAAAGACTTCAACACAACTTCTTGACCCTTCTTCTGAGTCACCACAACTTGAGGATTATGATGCTTTCTCCTCATCAACCTTCTTCATGACACATAAAATCCAGGACTCTTCTTCTTAATTGACAACCAAGTATCATCATCACAACTATCTGGTCTCTCCAAGGTCAACAGATATTCAACCATAATAAAATAAAACCCAGACTGACCCCAGGTCTCATCTTCAAAATCCTACAAAACAACATCCAAGGGTACAACTCCCACCAGGTCAAAAGTTAGACGACTTGCAGTTAAGTGGTTGTTTAGTACCTGTGGTCTAACCTGAGTCAAACCTGTGTTGGAACTTTGGTGGGACAATTTTTCATCATGACACATAGCTCATAGCTGAATCATTAGGACCAATTTGAATTCTTCATATAGTGCTTTTTGCATAATTTCTAACAGGCAATAGATCATACTTTGGTGTCTAAAAAGTATATATTGAATTCATAATGGATATTACAAAGGTAATTAATAGGCACCAGCTATACTACTTAATGACATTATACAGACAGTATCAGATAAAACACCACAAAAGCCACTTGGATTGAGAGTTCTTGAAGCATTTCCAATAATATCTTTATGAGTAATAATAACATTTTTAGACCATCTATTTTAGCACCAAAATGTTTTGAATCCTGCTTTGGAGAAAGGATTTTCTATTTTTTTTCAACAGCATCATACAATCCAACTAGAATAAAGATTTTATCTGGGAACTTCTTTGACTCCCACATTCTAAACACAACTCCGACCTTTTTGCCTTTTGATAATTTGATCTCAATATTCCAATTCCCTTGATGTTTTGAGTATAGTGAGAAGTATTTACCACCAAGATTAAAGTATTGGAGATCAGTGTCAGCCCAGATATCCCTAGGACTGAGTATTTCTTATTCTTAAAATAAAATAACCTTAAGTAAATTAAGCTTATTATCTTAAAAATAAGGTTAAAATAATAATATATATTATTATATTATATATATATATAATTATTATTCTATTATATAAATTATAGTAGTTTAAATATCTTATCCATAGCCTAATAATACTTATTAAGGTGTTAATGGAGTCATAATATACTTGTCTTAAGTGATATGAAGTAATTATTGACATACATAAGCTTATATGTATACATAAATCTCATATTCAGTGAAATATGCGGCATATTATGTATATTTAGGTAAATAAGTGGGTTTTAGCCCCTTAATAGCCTATAACCTTTGTTTTTCAGCTTATTTTAGGTCATATGGATGAAATCAGTGGACCCACAACGCCTAAAGAAGCATAGACATCTATATCAGGCGCATACACTCAATTTGGACAACTTAATTTTCTTCCTTAGATGGTTATTCACAGATTTATGGGTTGGAAGGTCATTTCTGAGTTAATGTGGATGCTTGGGGATGTTATTGGGGCCTTGGAAAATTTATTCGTTTCCTTTATATACTATGGGTTTCATTAAATCTCTTTTTTATTGCTTATTTTACCTGTTTCTTTATGGTATCTGCTTATATCTGGATTTTCTATTTGTGGTATAGGTCTGTGTTATCATTAATTGTGATGGAGGGTCCTTACTGGAGGTCTGGGTCTTGAATCTGCTTGAAGTGGACGCCATGGGGAGGTTATGGGACCTCACAGTGCTGTAATTGCCGGGGATAGCAGTGACATCATCTGGATTGAAGGTCTGTGCACTCCAGTGGATTTGGGTATAAGTAAGGAGGGATTTTGACGGTTATTTATCATCATTAAATTACTAAAATTCAAATAAACACTACAATAAAATTACTAGAATTCAGAAATATATTATAAAGCCATTATAAATTGATATTATCTTTATATAAGCTATAACTATATTTTATTCATCTATTTTCCACCACTAGCACGCATTTAAATTCAAGTATTGTAAGTTTTATTTGAGTATAACTATTCTATTAGTCTTCCCCCGAGGTTTAATCACTTAATCATTTATCAAAAAGTAGTAGGACCATAAATAAACACTATTATATCATACTTATATACTAGACTATACTGACAATCGGGGGTCTTTCCTTATATTTTACTTATTATTTAGTATAAGCCTTGGGATGTGATTTTTACTTTAGTACAGCTCAAAATAACCAAATATTTGGGTCTTCTGAATATAAGTGGGTCATCATAACTCAGTGATTGCGGAAAAGAACCCTTATAATAATTGTACTAATTTTTTATCATAAAAATTAGGTATTTACAGTAGTAACTGTACCCAATATAAACCCAATTTCACTTGGTATTTGGACACCAATATAACACCCAATTAAATTGGTATTTGGTTAAAGCTTGGTAATCTACTTATTCACCCTTATAAAAGTCTAGTTGAACTTATTATTATATTTTTAACAGATTTTTTTCGAATTTTTCATATATTTTATTTAAATAAATAAAGATATAAATTCAGGGTAAGCTCCAGTGCTTTTTTATTAGTAATAACATTGCTAATACCTTTTGTCTACTAATTACATAGAGTTTTTCCTTTCTGTAGACGTGATATATTGTCATTCTTAACAATATGAGTGCTCCTCAGGACAGTGTAAATGAAAAGCCTGCTTATAATACCAGGTCTAAAGCTAACAAAAACTTTCCAGGACATAAACATGGAGGGTCAGCAATACTCCCAGGCAGAAAACATGAGTATAGAGGAAAAGGGCGCCCTTTTAAAAAAGATAACTATAAAAAAGATGTCTCTTCCTCTTCAGGATCAACTGTCCCACTTGGCCAAACAGGTTCTGAAGTTGGAAGAATCCAAATCACTCATGTTCAAAGAGGTAGAGCAATTACAGAACAATTGCAAGGTAGGGTTTCAGCAGATGAATCAGGCACTGGCAGAGCTAAAGGGAGGCCAGCCAAGTCAGCAACCCCCTATCCCAGGCGGGTCAACTCACTCCCAGGAGAAAATCCTGGTAGAAAAATGGAAATGGGACTGGTTCCATCAACAATGGACCAGCCACAGCTGCAACAGGGATCCACCACCTCATCTGACTTCCTCAGTTCACCCTTACTAAGGAAAAAGGGGCCAAAAATCAGGACTGTCATCTATCCCATGGTAAGTAGATTACCCTCTCAGATTGAACACAATACTGATAATTACAATATAGGTAATCCTATTGATGTTAAATCTGTGCAGAAAATAGAGGAGGATTTAAGAAATTTAGGTTCTAGAGTAGATAAACCTGACTTGTCTTTTGTCCACAATAACAGTACTATTTATAATAATGATACAGTTAACCCTCAGTTGCCACCACCTACTAGTGAGATGAGAAGTTCACAGGAGAGTGAGAGAATTGAAAAGGAAGACATGGAATATTTTAACAATAATCCAACTGTCCATAGAGTTGTTTCAGCATTGTGGAATAGAATGACTGATTGTGAGGAACAGACAGTTAAGCTCACTTGTGATACAATTTAATCCTTGACATTAAAAGTTTCTCAATTAGCAACATGTAACAAAGAATTAGAAAAAGAACATTTGTCTCTAACTCTTAAATATGATTCATTGAGTAGTAAATATAATGAACTTTCAAACAAATTCTGTGAGTTAGAAAAATTGTATGAAACACATTTATTGAAAACTGAATCAAGAACTAAGTTATCTTTTGACCAGACAAGTAAAAGTGTCTCTGAGTTGCTACAAAGATTAACTAAAGTTGAGATTGAAACAGCCAATCTACTAATGAACCAGGATAATCATAAGCATAATCAATAAAATAATAATACTTTCATTGGCAAAAGTGAATCTCATTCCTTCCCTATACCACCACAATTAAAACCATCTGGTGGTAGTGTCAAATCTGAAAATGTAAGTCACAAATCTGTACAGGAGGAAATACAAGACCTTTTATCAAAAGTGAATGAGTTGTTGAATTTACCTGAGATTAGTGAGATAAAATCCAATCAGAAAAACTGGCATAAGATAGATCAGTACCCAACTTATGATGAGGAAGCCAGCTCTGATTGGCAACATTTTATTCAAAGAATTGACAACTTGAAATTCTCATATAAGTTACCAGATGAAGAAATAACATCAAAATTAATTTCTTTATTTAAGGATGTTGCTTTATTATGTTTTGAAGCTGTATTGAGTGAGGGTAATGATTACTCTTGGGCTGAATGGAAACAACTTATTGAAAAACAATTTGGAGGTTCTAAATTCAGGCTTACTCAGCTGAGACTTTATGAGAAGACTAGGTATAATCCGTTGAATGGTGACAAACCTATGGAATTTTTAGTGAATTTAAATAAAATATTAAAAGCCATTGAGTCTCATATGGATTTTAACTTATGAAAAGATAAGATAATATATAAATTACCTATATCTGTCAGAGACATTGTTGTAGCTAGAACATTAAATGTTACTGAATATTCTGACATTATTAATATTTGCAATGAAATATTATTAAACCATAAGTATGAATCAAGGTATTCCACTTATAAACAAAATGTTGAACCTGTAAAAATTAAGAATTCAAAAACACTTCAGGAGAAGCAGAAAAAACCTACTGCACCTGTAGTACCTAAAAAGTATGAAACAAATACTTGTTATAAGTGTAACAAACCTTGGTTAAAACGTCACAAATGTGAGAAAAATATAAATATTGTTGAAAATCAACGTGAATCTGAAACTGAAACTGAAAAAAGTAAAGAATCAATTGATTATGACAGCAATATCTAATTTAGTGATGAAAAGGAAGTCTGTATGTTGGAAGATTATTTGTCCATCTTTGAAAATCTAATATTAAATATGGACTCAAATGAATATTTAATGAATTTTGAGGATGCTGAAATCATTAAGGATATACAAGCTGCTAACTTTAAAATGACACCTATCACGGTTCCAGCTATCATTTCTGGTGAAAATGTTAATATAGTACTGGACACAGGAGCTGCTGGTTCTGTTGTTTCCACTAATACATTACAGAAAATTGATAGTGAATATAAGTCTAAGCTTGAACACCTACAAAGTAAAAATTGGAGAGGGTTTGGATCAGTGCTACACCCCATTGGTAAATACAAAGCTGCTGTTTTCTTTAAACATCAACATGGTTATGTAAGGGTAACTTGTGACTTTGTAGTAATGGATAATACTAACTATAGTAACTGTTTTATCATTGGAAATGATATTCTGACTAAATTTAATGTGAGATTAGACCCTGCTAATAACAATTTTACAATTGGAATGAATGGTAAAAGGAAATTTAAAATAAATTCTTTTAATACAGTCTTACACATTGAGTCAGTAACAAATTCCCTGTGTAAATGAAGAGAATCCAATGTGATGGAACTTCTGGAAACAGAAATTTCAAAAGCATCATTTGGCACTCAGACAAGTAAAGCTGAGAAAAATAATATTTTGGAATTAATTAAAGCATTTCCAATGGCCTTTACACATGGTACCAATGAACTTGGCCTTGTAAAAGATCATGAAATGAAATTAGTTTAACCTGTGATATTAATAATTTCCCTGCTAGTCTAAAAAAGAAACCATACCCTGCTTCACCAATGAAGAGGAAAGACATAGAGGATAATATTAAGATGTTATTGAATATGAACATTCTTGAGAAGGTTGAAACTACACCAAAATATTGTGTAATATCACCAGTGCTAATTTCTTATGAACAAGATAAAGCAAGACTGTGCGGTGATTATAGAGCATTAAATACATTTACAGTAGATGATATTTATCCCTTGCCAAGGATTGCCTCTATAAATGCTACCCTTAAAGGTGCTTAATATATAAGTTTCCTAGATGGAAATAAAGGGTACCATCAAATTCCTGTTGAAAAGAATTCACAGAACTTTTTGTTGATAACAACACACATGTGAATTTATAAATATGTCAGAGTGCCATTTGGACCAAAAAATGCTCCATCAGTATTTCAGAAGTTAATGGACATAACATTACATAATGAAATGATTGAAGGATGGTTAATAGTATACATTGATGACATTATAGTGTTCTCTAAGACTTATGATGAACACTTAATCCATTTAAAGAAGGTATTTCAGAAAATGGATGAAATAAAAATGACACTTGCATTGAAAAAATGTAAATTTGGATTTGAATCTTTAAAAGTGCTTGGTCATATTGTATCTGGCTTACAAATATGTGTAGACCAAAATAAAGTGGCTGCAATAAAGAATATTGGCATTCCTCAAAATGTAAAGATGTATAATCTTTTCTTGGAATGTGTGGTTATTATAGACAATATATAAAAAACTACCAATCAATTGCTGCACCATTGACCACACTGATAAAGAAATCAGAAGCTTTCATTGAGAATAATGAAAGACAACAGGCTTTTGATAAGTTGAAAGAATGTTTAATGACACCTCCTATCTTGGAATTACAAGATTTCCAATTACCTTTTGTATTATATACAGAATCAAATTTTATTGGTCTGGGTTCTGCTTTGCATCAAAAACAACTTATTGAAGGAAAAATGTCAGAAGTAGTAATATGCTATATTTCACGTACTTTGAGAAGTAGTGAATTGAAATATGGTGCTACTCAACTTGAATGTTTGGCAGTAGTATGGGCTCTTGAGAAGCTACATTATTACCTTAAAGACCAAAAATTTGAGTTAATAACTGACTGTAATGCAGTTAAGTCACTCTTAAACATGAAAACTCCTAATAGACACATGTTTAGATGGCAATTAGCTGTACAAGAATACAGAGGACGGATGACTATTACACATAGAGCAGGAACCTTGCACTATAATGTAGATCTGTTATCTAGAGTACCTCTGCCTAATAATGATGATAATCCTGCTTATGTTACTGAGTCAGAGATTATTAACATTTATGGCATTTATATTGTAGATCTTGAGGATGAATTTATGCAATCAATTCTTGATAATTATGCTTCAGATCCTGACTTGAGTAAACTCACTAAAACATTAAATTATCCATCTAATGCTTCAATGAATGTTTTAATAAGTACATTACCAAATAAGTATAAAGAGGCATTAGAAAAAGGAAAATTTTCCATTGAGGATGGTTTTATATATTACAAAAAAAATTAAGTAATGTAATTGTGATTCCCCCTTCAATGAAGGAGTTAATGTTAAGTATATGTCATGATGATATATTGGCAGGTCATTTTGACTACCATAAAACATTAAACAGAGTAAAAAACACAGCTTGGTGGATTAACATGTCTGAGGATGTTCAGAAATATGTTGAAACATGTGATTCTTGTCAAAAATATAAAAGATTAACAGGCAAAAGAGCTGGTTTATTACAACAAATTGAGCTAACAAAAGCTCTATGTGAAATCATTAACATGGACTTTGTAACTGTTTGCCAATAGCAGGGCATAAGAGCTATAACTTCTGCTGGGTAATTGTTGATAGATTTACAAAGATGTGTAAATTTATTCATACCCACAAAGAGGTTTCTGCAAAGGACTTAGCTTTTTTATGGTGGGACAAATGTTAAATATAGCAGGTTTCCTTAAAGCAATAGTTTCTGAAAGAGATCCTAAATTTACTTCTGAGTTCTGGACATCACTTATGGATGTTTCAGGGTGTCAATTAAAACTTTCTACAGCACACCATCCACAAACTGATGGGCTAGCAGAAAGAATGATACAAACTTTAGAAGATATAATAAGAAGATATTGTGCTTTTGGTCTTAATTTTAAAGACAATGACAAATTCATGCATGATTGGGAAACCCTTATCCCATGTTTAGAATTTTCATACAATAGTACAGTACATTCTGTCACTGGCAAAAAGCCATTTGAGTTATGGTTTGGTTATGTACCTAATACCCCTGCTAAAGCTCTTAATAAGTTACCTAGATTGGATATCCATTCAGGTACTAAATATTTTTTTCAGATGCAAGAATTATGCAGAAAACATGCTCAAAAATGTATAAATAAGGCATTTGAGTATGAAAAGAAAAGATGGGATAAAGCCCATAAAGAGCAAATTCTCAAAGAGGGTGATGAAGTCCTTATTTCAACACTACATTTCAATTTAAATGGTAATGTTAAATTGAAGGATCCATTTATTGGACCATTTGTATTAAAAAAGATGGTTGATAATAATGCTGTTGAGGTTATTCTATATGCACCATATGATGGAAAACATCCAGTATTTCCTATTTCTCTTATGAAACCATACCATTCTAATGATACTGCTCTATTTCCAAGAAGATAAGGAAGGTATAAACAGCAACCTGAAGAAATAGTTGAAAAGGCAGAAATTGAAAAGATACTTAAAAAGAGACACCTTACTAAAGAAAAGGGAGTTGAGTATCTATTAAGATTTAAAAATAAATCAAGTGAATATGACCAGTGGATTCCAGAAAATTAAATCTCTGATCTTAAAAATCTCTTGAAAAAATTTAAATCAAAATAATACTGTTTATTTAGTATATGTATTATAAAAAATATTTTTTATTTTTCTATTTCACTCCTTACTTTTAATTAAAATGTCTTAACATTTTTTTATTGTTTTTTTTTGGGGTGAGGGAGTGTCAGCCCAGATATCCATAGGACTGAGTATTTCTTATGCTTAAAATAAGATAACCTTAAGTAAATTAATCTTATTATCTTAATAATAAGGTCAAAATAATAATATATATTATTATATTATATATATATATAATTATTATTCTATTATATAAATTATAGTAGTTTAAATATCTTATCCATAGCCTAATAATACTTATTAAGGTGTTAATGGAGTCATAATATACTTGTCTTAAGTGATATGAAGTAATTATTGACATACATAAGCTTATATGTATACATAAGTCTCATATTCAGTGAAATATGCGGTATATTATGTATATTTAGGTAAATAAGTGGGTTTTAGCCCCTTAATAGCCTATAACCTTTTTTTTCTGCTTATTTTAGGTCATATGGACGTAATAAGTGGACCCACAACGCCTAAAGAAGCATAGACATCTATATCAGGCGCATACACTCAGTTTGGACAACTTAATTTACTTCTTCGGATGGTTATTCACAGATTTATGGGTTGGAAGGTCATTTCTGTGTTAATGTGGATGCTTGGGGATGTTATTGGGGCATTGGAAATTTTATTTGTTTCCTTTATATGCTTTGGGTTTTATTAAATCTTTTTTTGATTGCTTATTTTACCTGTTTCTTTATGGTATCTGCTTATATCTGGATTTTCTATTTGTGGTATAGGTCTGTGTTATCATTAATTGTGATGGAGGGTCCTTACTGGAGGTCTGGGTGTTGAATCTGCTTGAAGTGGACGCCATGGGGAGGTGATGGGACCTCACAGTGCTGTAATTGCCGGGGATAGCAGTGACATCATCTGGATTGAAGGTCTGTGCACTCTAGTGGATTTGGGTATAAGTAAGGAGGGATTTTGACAGTTATTTATCATCATTAAATTACTACCATTCAAATAAACACTAAAATACAATTATTAGCATTCAGAAATATATTATAAAGCCATTATAAATTTATATTATCTTTATATAAGCTATAAATATATTTTATTCATCTATTTTCCACCACTAGCATGCATTTAAATCCAAGTATTGTGAGTTTTATTTGAGTATAACTATTCTATTAGTCTTCCTCTGAGGTTTAATCACTAAATCATTTATAAATAAGTAGTAGGACCATAAATAAACACTATTATATCATACTTATATACTAGACTATACTGACAATCAGTAACTTTAGATAGGAAGAAATTCTAAAGCACCAGTCAATTTATCTTTTTCAAAAATATTTGAAAAACAACTTTTACCTTCAATCTTGTTTAAATAATCCAGCCATAAAACATATTCTTCATGAAGTAGCTTTACAGTTTATTTTGAAGTCTTTTTTTTTCTATATCATAAGAATCTTTCATTTTGTTTTCAAATTGATTATCATTACTCTCAAAAAGAGATTGAAGCTTCCCAGTCAAGATAAGATTTTTCATAAATTTTTTATCCATTTCATCTAAAATTAAAAAATATAAAGTAAATAGTTATTAGGAACAAAAAGAATATAGGAGCACATGCTTTATTTACTATTGTGTGAGATAGATCCCAACATTCTATTTATAAGCTCATGATCCCAAGCTTCTGATGATTTTGCTGGGAAAAATTGTTGCAGAGCTTCAGGAAGATGTTGAAATAAGAGGAAATTAGGCTTTATGCCAATCTGTGGCTAAAATAATTCAAGATATTTCATATACTCCTTCAAATAATCCTGAAGAGATATAGTTTGACTTTATTTTATTTCAAAGGAAGTTAAAAGGTTGATTATTGATACCAACGGGAAAAGATACTTTAACAACTTCTTCTCTTGACTCTCAGAATTTTCTATATTCCCAACTTGGAACAAAGAAACCACAAAATTAGTTTTGTATAATTAAAGCCCTTATGCTTGATATTTTTTACGGTATTCCCTACATGGTGTGGAACATGGGTTAACATGAGGAAATGAGTGTATGTAAATAAGATTTTAAGATTTATTTATTCACTAGGCCTTTGAATCAAAAAAAATTTAAATCATTTGTTTTTGCATCTGATACCAATTTTATTTTATGTATAAAATGGGAAGATATTTTATGTAATATGTACTTTAAGGAAGTATATTCATTAGGTAAAAATCTATCTAATGATGAGTCAGCTTGGCTTAATTGAAATATCTACATCAGAACTACATTTTTATTTTTCTGAGCTGGGTCCAACACACAGAGGATTTGCACTGTTTATGTCCCAGCCATTTTTAGAGCTTCTTCTAGCTTATCCCAGCCAATTTCTTCATAAGATAGTTTTGGCTTGATTTTTTTTCTCAGTGGTGGTATAACTTTACAAAATAAACTTTTTTTTCTACTTATACTTGAATGATGAGAAGATTTTCAGGGGAAAGATGTTATTATTGAAAAAAAAATCCCTTGTGTGTGAATTCCACATTTGAGTGTGAAACTTTCTATTTCTCTGTATTTTAGTTTAGTAGTTTTTTTTGATGTCATGTTTTTTTCTATTGGGTTAGATACTAGAATTTTTCATATGAGTAATTCCCTTCCTGTTTTTTCCATTTTCCCAATCCAAATATTTTTCTCTCTATTATCTTTATCCCTTAAATTGCTCCCTACTCTCCACTTCTTCCCCCTTGGCCACATCTGAAAGTCTTTGCACTTTTTGGGGAGAATATATTTTTTTCTCCAGATTCTTTTCATTTATTTTCTGTTTTATTTTCTGCTAATCCCTTTAATTCTAACCACGGAAGCTCATCATTTTGTACCTTATATTTTTATCACATGCTTTTTTGTAGTTACTTGTTTTTGTAAGGTGCACAGTTGCTGATTGACCTGTTTTCAGGTTTGTTTTTTTTCAATTATATCCAAATATTTTTCTCGCTATTCTCCTTATCCCTTCCATTTCTCTCTCTTTTCCACTGTTCCCCCCCTGGCTGCATCTGACAGTCATGGGTAGAATAGAGTTATTTTTAAGTTTTAGCACCCACTTTGTTGTAGTTATTTTTGTTGTAGGATGCACAGTTGCTAATTGACCTTTTTTCAACCTTATTTTGTGCTTAAAAGTCTTCATTGATTTTTTTATAGGATGGTAAGGTCTGATAGGAAATAAGGAATAAGAGGAAATAGAAGATAAATGATTTTTTTGATTTAATATATCTTGTAAACGACAGCCCATATGAATTTATGGGTTATAGTCAGGAAGAAGAATGATTATTTTGAAGAGTTATTCAAGTGCTTAAGAGATAGTGAATAGAAAATTAGAATGATATAAAATCAAAATATTAAATAGTAGGGGACAGTTGGTATCCTGTTGGGGTAATAATGTAGCTTCAATCCATATATAAGGGTTAATCTTGGACCAGAAGCCAATCCCCAACAAGAGAAATTAAAAATTGGTAGCCTGGTAGGCAATTTAGGTCATAGATGATATTGAAACTAGTATGGAATGTTTTATCAAAGTTAATATGAGTTGAATGTGCCCTAGCCCTGATAGTATGTTTTTTTATGAGAGAGATAAAGTGAAACAGGTTTCTGCACCAAATCTGGGGAGCTGCTGAAGTGATATATGTGAGATTTAACCAAGTCAATTCAGATGTGATATGTAGTATAAGATTATTAAATCTTGAAAAGAAATAAATTTTGATAAGAAAGAATATAATTCAGGAAGAAATCAGTATTTATAAAAGACAAGAAATATTTCTTTGTCATGTAAGTCACATGATATATATCATTACTAGATTTCCTATGATGAGTTAATCTGTGTCAAACTCTTTAGGTCAAGATAAATCACCAGAAATTTTTTCAGAAATATATATTGACCAAATTAAATTTTGTACATATATTAAAACTACAAGATATCCTCATTAAAAACAAAAATTTGAAAAATTAATGAATGTTTTATTCTTGTATGATTGGAACTCCACTTGTCAAAAATATGAATATTTTTTTTCTGAAAAATTCAAATAATAGTTTGATAAAAATTATAACACTAGAAAATAGTTAATCTTCTACTTTTACAAGAAAAGAAACCAGCTTTCTGACTGAAGAGATCTGCTTATGGACACAGAAATACATCTAACTCTAGTTCCATGCTACTGATATTTTGTATGGCCATAAATAGACAGGGCACTGAGGGCCTGAATTATCCCCTTAAATTTAATACATGTTTTAAAACCCTGCACAAAGTTAAGCTAAAATAAAAGTGGATCTCAACCAAAGTATATAAAAAATCTGGTATTGCAAATGCCTTGTAATTTTAATTGATTTGTTTTGAAATTCCATAGCACAGGCTCAACTGCCTATAGTCAAAATATTGTTGGTAAATTCACTAGCTCATTTATATCTAATAAAATAATGAATTTTTAATGCAAAATATTAAATATAACATTTCCCCTATATTCTTCTCAAGCTCATTTTACCAATTAAAAACACAATTAAATTCACTGTCTTTCTGTTAAAGTAAAAATAACACAGTAAAAATAAATATTCAACTTTACATTTTTACAAACCTATTCATCAACTAGAAGAGATGTAGAGTTGTCCCCTGGGGCACCCCACCAAGCCCCCCTGCAGACAGCCACTGGGACTTACACAATAATTTTCAGGTACCACTTAGTTAATTCAAATTTTTCACTATTACTTAGCATATTTTTATCATATACTCTGAATTTTTGCATAAACTGATGTTTTTGAATAAATCACTTGAAATTTTCCACAAAAGTTTAACTTGAATTTACCACATATCACAAAAAAGGCAAAACTAATTAAATGTAAATGAAGAAAGCTCCAGAAAATGGGAAATAACATTCATTTTATCTGAATAAAAGTTACACCCAATGATCCTAATTTTATTGGAAACCAAATTATTCTGATAGTGTATCACAGCATGAGGAAACAAAAAGCCTCATGTTTGAAAAATTTTACACTCACCCAAATTACTATACTAATTGAAATATCATTGACAAATTTTGTTGCTCACCCTATTATGAAAACAGGAAATATAATGCCTATTCAAAAGGGAAAATGAGACAACATGATTCCTTATAAAATGAATATGTACCCACATAAACTCAACTGCTGAATGATCACAATTTAATAATAGGATCTATCAATTTCAATGATGAGGAAAAAAGATGGAATCTGATAATTGAAGTGATTAGAAAAAAATGTAGGGAGCAGGAGTAGATACTTTGCATCTGCAACAGAATTACACGTGGAAAAATTTCTCATGATGCAGTGCACATCTAGTAACATAAATTTAGCAGCTGCACTGGAAAATATGTCACCCAGTTCAGCTCATTACTTGCACTTAATAACAAAAATTATTTATGTATCTTGATATAATTGGTCAATCAAAGGATTAATATTTCCTAATGCTTTGAAATTACATGAGGCGACATGTCGCCTCATGTATGCAATTAACAAGTGCTGTAAATAAATTGGTCAGTATTTGAATAGGAGCTCATGTAATTGTATAAATGAGGTGGCATGTCACCTCATGTATGCAATAGAGAGAGCATAGAAGATAAAATGCAGTAGTTTCATTTTTCTGTCCCCCCTGCTATTGCATACATGAGCTCTGATTTAAATACTGACCAGTTTTTTTACAGCACTTGTTTATTGCATACATGAGGCGACATGTCGCCTCATGTATGCGTGTAGATAATAGCTTTAAATTCTTAATAAATAATTCAAGGAGAGTCAAAAAAATTTCAAATTGATCAAGGAATGTAATTGCATACATGAGGTGACATGTCACCTCATGTATGCAATAGTAAAAGTTCAGGGAGAGGGATCGGAAATGAAATGTCCCAGCACTCTTGCTTTTGCATACATGAGGCAACATGTTGCCTCATGTATGCAATTACATTTTCTCATTTTTCTCTAGTTTTCCATTTCCTCTTCTTGTATTTTATTGTGAGCAATTAATGGTATTACTTACATGCATACATGAGGCGACATGTCGCCTCATGTATGCATGTAGCAAAATTCAATTCCCCTTACAATTAACTTGGAACACTTGAACTACCACTTTCAAGTTGATAGGATGTCACTACATTGAACTAAGAAAGACCCAATATTACAAGTTATTGTGCTGTTTTTACACATATCTTATTCATTGGCAACAAAAATTTTTCCCTTCATTTTACAAGCATCATCTTTGAAAACTTTTACACTGCAATTACCAGAAACCCATTTTGGAATAACCAAAAATATAAAAGATTGACCAATTTTCCTGTTTATCTTTTGGCATCTGGAGATGTAAGATGCACTCGGTAAAAAATTGGAGTTCCATATCTTTGGGGATTGTTTTTCTGCACAATTTTCCATGGTGTATACATGAAGATATTTCTCTTGGAGACAATCGAACTGTAAAAAGAATAGTATATGGAGCATGAATAAAAGCTTCATTTAAATATGTAAGGAGGTACCTTAGTTGTCTTGCTGAGATGAACAGTCATAGTCTATGAACTGACCTAGGTGTTTATGAATTGTAAAAATGAATGTGAGACAATTTTAGATGGGCAAAAGGATAGGTGAGGATTTCTGAGTGTTGCAGTTTGGAGTATTACAACAAATATTGGTGGAGATATGAGAGGCTAAAAGTGATAGATGTATAGTATACCAAATTTAACAGGTGACTGGGCCAAAACACATGAGGAGTGGCTAATAGTTAAGAACTTGATATTATAGTTAAACATACAACATGAATTGCCCATGTTCTTCAGACAAGATTTGTGACACATTTTAATTATGTTGCTACACGTGAAAATGGGAACCAAAGAGTACCTGTTCCAAGGATGGTTAGTTCTTGTATTAAATAGATTATGTACTTGTTTTCAATGAAGATTAGGATGGAAACTTTAAATCTGTCTTTTCCTTGGTTCATTCCAGGATGACAAATGATGTCGTATCTAACAGTTAGTATTTGTTTAGTAATAAAAACATGTTTCATTCCACAACAACTACTGATGTTTTCTCTACAGTGTAAGTAAAAAGAATTGATATTTATTAATTACTGAAGAATAAAGATTAATTTACAAGAGCTTTAAGTAGGACAGCTAAATCAAGATTCACTACTCACCAAGATATTGTAGAGGGACAAACTTGAACTCCTACCACCATTTTTGTCTAGTCACATGACTTATTCCCAATTCATCTGTTCTCTATACACAAGTCTCTCCTTATCTTATACCTTTCATTTCCTTTGATGAGCTTTAGCTCTGCTATTATTCAATTTTATAAATTACAGGTTTTAGTGTAATAAGAACTAGTGCATTCTTTTTTTACCTTTGTTTTTAGAAACTTGAAAGTATAATTCTATCTTTAGTTTGAGACTATAAATTATCTACAATTAAAAAGTGACCAATTCATTTGAAAAATTTCAAATTTTCTGCAAGAATTCAATTTTAAAATATATTAAAATTATGAATATTACATTAGTTCATGTAGGAAAATTTTAAATGATTAAATTCATTAAAAGTTTCTTAACAAAAACAGGGTATGAGAACTTTCAACATGCTTTCATTGATTTTTGTCCTGGGAAAATCTGTGATAACAACCTTCAGAAAGAAAATTAAGAAAAGTTATTTCATGGGCCTGGAATAAAAGCTGTAAATGTATTTAGTATGATCAATGTTGTTCGTGAAAAATTAATCTAATTTAGAAATAAGGCACAATTTTTAAAAATCACTCAAGATAAAATCAGAGTGAAAGCTTCAACAATAAGCAGTGAGATGTAATTTCTCTATTTTCTTCAGTTCAGTGACACTCACAGTTTTTTTCAGGCATGTAAGTAATTTAAGCACAAAAAGTCCTTCAAAGGTTACTTCTGATGTTACTTTAAGATACCTGAAAAACCACTTGACTGCAAGTCGTCTAACTTTTGACCTGGTGTCTGTCATCAAAATCACCAGTGTGAACATGAGCCAATTGACCAGCCCAACCAGGACACCAATCCTTAAATTTTGGCACGTCCTTCTCTTTCCACTGAGCCTTGTGAGAATCCAGTTCACTAAAAAAAACACCCTTTTTCAAATTTGAGCTGTCCCAAACAACAACTCCATCTTCATCAACAAAAACATCCCAATCACCAGAATCAAGATCAGATCCAGCCAGTTTAGCCTCTTGGGGGAGGTAAGAAAAATCTTCAGCACCCTTAGTGCTGGCCCTAACCACCGGAAAATCTTCATCAAACTCTTCAACCTCAGAATCTCCATCTGTAGGTGGCCTCTTTGATAATCCATCAGGCATAATAAAAGTTTTGCCTGGTTTGTGTACCAGGTCAAAAGAAAAAGGTTGAATAAATGGCACCCACCAAGTCATTGGAGCATTTGGAAGACTGGGTGTATTGATCATCTGAACCAAAGATTTTGCATCCACATGAAGCTCAAAATGCTTCCCCCACAAAACCGCCTGTAGCTTAATTAAAAAATTTTCTACACCACACAATTCCAACTTAGGTTGAGATTACCTAGATTCCACCTCATTAAACACCACAGACTCATATCTTACTGGCATGACCCTCCCAGTTTTATCTTCCTGAGAAAAAACTGAACCAGAAGCAATATAGCTTGAGTCCACTGCCAGTTAAATTTTTCCAGCACCAACACCATAATCCAACTTGTGAAGAACAATATCTTCCCCAAAAGCCTTTTTCAATTTCTGAAAAGCCTCTTCACACTCTTCAGTCAATTCCCAATCTGCATCTTTCCTGGTCAACCTCCTTGAAGGTGAAGCCAACAAAGAAAAATCCTTAATAAAAATCCTGACATATACACATACACCCAAAAATCCCGTGACTTCAGTAGTATTTTTAGGCCTTGGCCATGAATGGATTTTATTAATCTTCTTCTTCGCCATAATCCTCCCTCTTTACATACCACATGACCCATAATTTCCAAAGCAGGAACACAACAACGGAATTTTGACCCTGAAATGGTCAAACCAGCCTCTTCAATCATAAACAACACTCTCTCTAGAGTTATTGCATATTCCCAAACAAACCTCCTTATGCCATGGTTCTCCGCTAACACCTCATTAACATAATCAGTGAATGGTCCTTTAATTCCACCATCATCAATAAAAAATAACAGAATGAGTAGGAACCTCATCCTGAAAAATCCAATCCATCTGTGCTTGATATACTGCCACTGAATCAGTTTCTCCTTGAGGAAACCTAGTGAGCTGAAATCTTCCCAAAGGAGTCTCAGTGGTTTTGAGAGGCCTTGTATCCTGAAATTCTTTCATTTCATGAATCTTGAAGGTCATATATCTTTCATGTCATGAATCTTGAAAGTCTTATATCTTTCATGTCATGAATCTTGAAAGTCTTATATAAAACTTTGGATTTACTACCCCCTGCATTTTACCTGTGTCCCCAAAATTCTTACATGTCAAGTATTTCACAAGTCTTATAAGAAATTTTGTCAAAACCCCCCATGGATTTTATTGAAGTAAGGGACGGGTATCACCAAAATATTTACAAGTCAAAAAAATTCTATATCTGTTTTAAAAAATTGGCAATACTCTCCCCTGCATTTTGTTGAAGAAAGGGGTGGGTATCACCAAAATTTTTCTAAGTCATCAACTTCACATGTCAGATTTGAAAATTTGGCAATACCCCCCCCCTGCATTTTCTTAAAGTAAGGGGTGGAAGTCATCTAAATTTAATATAATTACATAAATTATTAAATAAATATATAATATATATCAATTTCCCTAGTTTAAAGTAATGAAAATTCCTCAAGCCAAAATGCAGATCAAATCTAGAAACAAAAGTTTGGGACTTTCAACAGGTATAGGCTAGAGGAAACCCATGAAACAAATAAATTTTATCATGATTACCTGTTATACAACCAAAGGTTTTTGGCTCATCACTTTACTTGAGCTAATCGATATATAAAAAATATTTATTAAAAATTCATGAAAAAAAATAAAATTTTTGATGATAACTCTAATCCCCATACTTTTTGTATCTAGATACAGTTTTTTTAAATTGATTAACTTTACCTTCTTTCTTTACCTTGTTGATTCTTTGAATCAACTGATGACTGATTTGAAATGAGCAACCAAAATGTGTGAAATCTTGACAGGATTCCAAACCAGGAGGAGCTTTGGTCATTTGATGATTATCCATAGAAGAATTCCAAATAGTTTCAATGATACCATTTCCCAAACCAAAATCAATGATGCACTGGTGGTCTGGAAAATATAAACCATGTCCTTTGATTTTAGCTGGAGATGGTATTGGTTCACCAGATATTGGATTGATATATGAGAATATACCAAAAGTAAGAAAATTGGTGTCATTCCTATCAATATGAATCCTATTGTGGAATCCAGAATGAGTGATAATAACATTAGAAAATAAAAGATATTTGTGGGTGATATCTTCCCATTTGGAGTCACACCAATTCAGTATTCCAACTTTGGTTGAAAGTTCATGATTTTTTTCAAATTTTTTATTACAGAGCTTTTTGAGTCCAAGAGAAAGAAATTAGTTAAAGGAAGGTAGAGTGTTCCATAAGCAAAAATCTTCATCTTTTTGAGCTTTGGTGATATTCTTGAGCAATGAATATAAGCCTATATAAATGAAATAAGTGAAATGATATTAAGAATGGAAAAAAAATTATTAGACATACCAAGAGAATATCCTTTAACAAAACCTGGTCTTCAACCAAATCCAATCATGATACCACCCAACAAATTTGTATTCCTTATAGGTAACCAAACCAAAGCCATTTGATAAAGAGTTATGATAAGATCCGATGGTTGATTAAAAGATTCATCTTTTACACCATCAAATGAATGAACTTCAAAAATGAATTGAGCCTTATAAGTATTACTGATAACTGCAAGAACTAAATCATCTCCAAATTTGGTTAGATATTTGATATCTTCTGGTAATTATTTCGGATATTATTTTTTTTTATCTACTTTAGTTTTTTGAAAAAAAATGTTTGGGATATGACGAAAAAAAACTTTCACAGAGAATTATTTTTTTCAGATATCTTTTCTTCTGATGAGACTGATTATCTTTAATTTTTTTTAAGGTTTACATGATTTTTTTTCAGATATCTTTTCTTCTGATGAGACTGATTACATTTAATTTTTTTGATGATTTAGAAGAAGAATTTTTTTTTCAAATATTTTTTACTCTGATGAGACTGATTATCATTAATTTTTTTGATGATTTAGAAGATGATTGTATTGAATTTGATTTTGAAGAAGATGATAGAGATGATAAAGATGAAGATGATAAAGAGGATAAAGATGAAGATGATAGAGAAGTAAGGGGTGATGTCACCGGAAAACCTACGCACAAGTTCGAGGATGTTCCTGCAAGTGAGATAAAAGGTTCAGATACTTCTTCAAAGCACAGAGGGATAGTTCGAGGAAGTGATTCGAAGATGACTAGAAGGAAGAACTACTGCTTTGAGTTATGTTCAAGAAAGATTCTAATATAATTGAATGGTAATAATAAAATTCTTAAGATCTCACAAAGGGTTGGAAACTCAACAATCAAAGATTTAGGATTTAGATATGATTATTGAGAAAATAAAGAAAGATACAATAATAATGATTTTCACTTAGTGTTTTATCACTATTAACTATTAATATGTTTTATAATTTAATTCTAAAGAATGTCGAACCAAAAACCCAGCCCCTTTTATATCCTTTACTCCTCCTCGCATTGACCTCATACTCATCCACCATTCCGCACACCACAAACCATTTAAAATATATATCCGTTAAACTTGGACCCTCCTCACTAACATCCGTAAACCCCCCTTAATCCTTCACTAACCATTCTGTCCATACTCACTACCCCTTAATAACCCACAGACATTTCATAAACCTTTTAATGTACTATTATATTAACTATTGCGCTGTGCGTCGCCTATTGGGAAAAAGACTAACACACACTATTGAGAGATTGACTAATTTAGATTTAGAGTTTTAGGCTAGCGCAATTGAATAGCGAGTACACAAAGGAAAGTCGCAGTTGCTATGGAGAGTTGCTTTCTGCGCTTCGAGTATGGATTTGAACCCTTTAGTATTGATTTAATGAGCTACTTTTGCCTCGAGTGTCACATGGCGCATGACAGATGCCCGGGTATAAGAACGCGAGCTCCGTTGAGCATAAAACATATTTCCCACACTAATTTCTCTTCCTATTTACTTAATTATTATTTTATTACTTTAATTCATTATGACGGATTTCCCTACACCAACTCCCACGCCACCACACCCTAAAGCGGATGGGGGTGTTGTCACACGGCAATTTTTGAAGACTTGCACGGCTTGCGAGTCGATGGAGTATTTCTGCATGGAGAGCACGGCGACACAAGGGCCTCGCCAGAAGTGTGAGTTTTGCAAATGGAGGAGAGTGGCGTGTGACGCCTTAGCAAAGAATGGCGATATTGAAAGTCGGTTTACTAAGACGAAGTATTGGGTGATCCCTAAAACGAAAGAAGTAGTCAAGGACATCTGGGATGTGTCCATTGGGGACGATCAATCGGTGGGGGAAAATGGAGAAGAAGTTGAAGATGATGTGAACATCTGGGTGGCTAGGGCTGAGAACAAGAGGGGGGTCGTCGAGGAGGAAGAAATTCCCATCTTGAGGAAGACCCCAAAGAAACGACGAGTGGTCATCAAAGATGACGAAGAGGAAAGGGAGGTGGCAGAGAAGGTCACTCCTAGATTATTTTTGGAGCCTGACCCAATCTTCAAAGTAAGCTCCCCCTTTTATTATTTATAAATTTAATTACTAATGATTCTGTTTTTAGAATTCAGACGTCATCATCGAGGCCCCTACGACAGAAGCTTCAAATGTGGAAGCAACCCTTGTGGGGCCCATTGCGGTGAAAGTGGCAGTGGAGGATAGATTACCAACTGTTACCTCGAGGTAGGAAAACGAAGAAACCTTGTCAGGTCCGACGAGCAAGATATATTGAAGAATTGAGTGGCGAGATTGATAACATTGTCGATGCCGCTTCCTTCGACGTAGCCGAGGAGTTACTTGAACTTGGGGAATTGATTCCGGTAGGGGAGGGGGAGAACTTTGAGAAATGTAGAAAGGAGATAAGGGAAATTTTGGAGAAGATAAAAGAGAAAATTTAAAATAAAAAAGAGAAAAGAAGAGAAAGAATGTAAAAACAATTTGTATTTAATTATTTTACTTTGTTATTTTATTTATAATTTTATTTTTATTTTATTTTTATTTTATTTTATTATTTTTTATATAAGATTTTGAGAGAAAGAAGGAAAAGACAGAAAAAAAGATTTAAATAGAATTTTGTTTTAAGATTTTGAAAGAAGAAGTTTAAATGAAGAAAAAAAAGAAAGAATAGTTGATTGAAGGAGTTTTTTGTTTTAAAATTCAAAAAGAAAAGAATTAAGTAAGAAGAAAGAAATAAGAAAGAAATAATTGATTGAGATAATTTAGGAAAAAAATTGTTATTTAAGTTTGTTAATTGAAGATTTGAGGGATTTTAGTTATTTGAAAAAAGAAAAGAAAGAAAAGAAGAGACGAAATAAAATTTCTAAGAGGATTTTGAATAAAGAAGTAATTTGTTTCGAAGAATTTAAAAGGGTGATTTAGAAGTTAAAGTGAAGTTCGAGAAAGATGGTCGTGTAATGTTCGTGAAGAATTTTGATAGTTCGAGGAAAATAAAATTTTAAAGAAAAAATGTATACAGAAAATTGAGAAGAATTTTTTTTTTTTTTTACTTTATTTGACTTTATTTTATTTTTATTTTTATTTAATTTTATTTTATTTTAAAAGAAGATTGAATCATTTTGAAAAGAGAAAGAATAAAGAAGAAAACAAAAGAATTTTTTCGAAATAAAGATGTTTTAGATTTAAAAAAAACAGAGAAAAGAAAAAAAAAAGAGAGTTTTAAGGTTTTGGTTTTAAAGGGTATTTAAGATGAAAAGATTTTAGGAGTTCAGGGGCGTTAGAAACATTGATGGCTAATTCCCAGGATGTTTTATCTGAGTCATTGAGGAAGCCTTCCTATTCCACGAGGTATTGAAGTTTCCCCTTGCGCATTCTTGAATCAAGGATACGGCTTACTTCCCACTCTAGATGGTCTTCTACTTTGACTGGTTCCGGAGGAGGTTGGTTCTTGCCCGGGTATGTTTCTCGAGCCAGTTCCAGGAGAGATACGTGAAACACAGGGTGAATGGCCCGCCATTTAGGAGGTAGCTTGAGTCGAATTGCAGTTTTAGAGACTTCAGAGTCTATTTCGAATGGCCCCAAGCGTTTTTCAGCCAATTTCTTTGATGGCTGAGTCGTTTGAATGTTCCGTGCGTCGAGCCATACTTTGTCACCTGGTTTAAAAGGAGGAGCAGTTTGTCGATGCTTGTCAGCCTGTTCCTTGTACCTTCGAACCGCTAATCCCAGATTTGATTTAAGTTCCTCTTCGAGTCGTGATATGGTTCGAAGATAATGTTCCGCAGGATGATTAGTTCCTACATGGATTGAATTGAATCGAGGATGTCTTCCATAAACAGTTTCAAAAGGAGATTGTTGTGTCGAAGAATGAGTCGAGTTATTATAAGCAAATTTGGCCAATAGTAGCCATGTGGTCCAATCGTCTTGTTGGTAACTGACATACATTCAAAGGTATTGTTCGAGGATTTGGTTGACCCTTTCTGTTTGCCCATTGGTTTTGGGATGATAGGCTGTGGAGAGGTTCCTCGTGATATTGAGTTGTCAACACAGTTGAGTCCAGAATGTGGATACAAACATTGAGCCTCTATCTGAAATAATATCATTAGGTAAGCCGTGTTTTGAAAATACATATTCTAGAAACAATTTTGACAGATATTCTGCAGTAGCAGTAGTAGTGGTTTTAATGAAAATAGACATTTTTGAGAATCTATCTACTATTACTAATATAGCATCAAAATTATTAGAAAGAGGAAGTTGAGAAATAAAATCCATCGATAAAGATTCCCAAGGTTTAGAGGGAATAGGAAGTGGTTGAAGCAACCCATACTTCCGGTGACGGGGAGCCTTATACCTATTACATTCGTAACAAGCTTTTATATAGGCCTTGATTTCACTGGTCATACCTGGCCAGAAAAAATCCTTCACTATTAACTGGTAGGTTTTATCAACACCAAAATGACCATCTAATGGAGAATCATGTCGACTGTTGAAAATCCATAATTTTATCTCATTGTTGTCGGGTATGACTACTCTACCTTCAAAGACTAATAGACCTGATTCAATACTAAATCTTTTGGCCCCTTGCTTTGAGAGTATTTTGTCTTTTAACCCTAAACAATAATTGTCCTTCGACTGAGCTTCGAGGATGTTGGATAGTGGATTTTGAAATGATTAAATTGTCATTGAATTAAGTTGATGAGTCGTTAACATTGATTTGTTGAAGATTGATTTCACATTTGCTGGATTTTTGTCAGCAAATGCGTCCCCCCACTGTGGGTAAACGTCGTCCCGACGTGACAAGATATCTGGGACAATGCAGTTCTTACCTGGGAGGTAGGAAATAGAAAAGGGAAATTCAGACAGAAATTCAGCCCACATTGCTTGACGCCTGGTTGACACTTTGAAAGACATAAAGTATTTCAAAGCATTATGGTCTGTTAAAATTTGAAAAGGACTATCTAGGCTGAGAAGAAAAGAGCCCCATTTTTTAAGACAGTGAATAATAGCTAAAAGCTCTTTGTCATGAATTTCATAATTTAACTCTGCTGCAATGAGTTTGCGTGACTCAAAAGCAACAGGATGAAACAGTTTTTTTTCCAGATTCAATTGAGAAATGACCCCTGCGATAGCATAATTGCTCGCATCTGTCTCAACTATTGTTGAAGCAGTAGGATTAAAGTGTCGAAGAATTGGAGCTGTGGTGAATGCCATCTTCAATGCTTCAAATTCCTTTCGCGCTGTAGAAGTAAAAACAAAAGGAATATCTTTTCTAAGAAGAGAAGTAAGATTGGAAATAGTTTAAGAGTAATCTTTAATAAATCTTCTATAGAAATTTGCAAAACCCAAAAATCCTCGGAGGGATTTAACGGATTTGGGCTCAGGCCATTCCAGGACCTTTTGAACTTTTTTGTTGTCCATGACTAAACCATTGGTGGATAATGTAAAACCCGAAAAATCAATTGATCTAAGATGGAATTAGCATTTATTATGCTTGGTGTAGAGTCCATGATCTCGAAGTCGATTTAAAACCTGTCGAACATGATGAATATGTTCATCCAGTGTCTTCGAGAAAATTAAAATATCATCTAAATAGACGACAACAAATTGTTCGACAACATCTTGAAAGATGTCATTGACAAAAGTTTGAAAATTAGATGGTGCGTTACACAATCCAAAAGGCATAACTAAATATTCAAAACTACCAAATCTAGTGCGCATTGCAATCAGTGGTTCATGACCTTCCGCAATGCAAATAAGATTGTAAGCGCCTCTAAGATCAATTTTAGAAAAGAAATAAGCACCATTAAAAAGGGTAAGAAGCATTGACATAGGAGGAACAGGATATGCATTCTTCTTAGTGACTGTGTTGAGCTTTCTATAGTCAACACACAACCTAAGACTACCATCCTTCTTTTTTACAAAGAGGACAGGGGAGCCGGTTGGAGATTTACTGGCTCTGATGAAACCTTTGGCTACATTCTCTGCAATGTAGTCTCAAAGAACTTGAGATTTTTCCTTTGACAAAGAATAGACAGGACCTGCCGGAGGTACTGGGCCTATTAACTCTATCTGATGGTCGTAGGGTCGATGAGGTGGTAACTTATCGGCATTGCGGATTGAAAAAACATCAAGGAAATCATGATAGATTTCTAGTAGAGTCAATTTAATGGCTTCAAGGTTGATTTGGTCGTCCTCATCATCTTCGAGAGAATCTGTTGAGGGAAGACCAGAATTGAGAGAGCATAATTCGATTACTTCGAGGCAATTTAAATCCTCTTTGAGTGAAGTCATTGAGCTAGAAGGGTTAGCCAATTGCTCATTTAAAGAAAGATCAGATGCTTGCAAGTCATCTGGCAGAGGTTTGTCCTCTAGCAGGAAATTTTCAGGCGGGTTGTTTAACTCCCTATTGACATGCATTGAAGAATTAGAAATATACTTAGTTCGTGGGGTGATCAATCCCTGTGTCCAGTCAACTTCAGGATTCCAATGCGTTAAAAAGTCATGGCCAAGAATGGTATCGTCCATCCTTGGGGCGTCCAAGACTGTAGTTCCCACTCGAAGGGGGGAAAATTCGGAAAGTTTAAAACCCATAAAACTTTCTTACTGACCCAATATTTGGGTTCCTCTGATTTGAACAAATAAATTGAAGTTCGATCAATATCTGTAAATGTCAGCTGTAACTTCTCGGAAAAAGATGAACTGAAAAAAGAAATTGAAGCTCCAGAGTCTATAAGACAACTGAAGGGGATATCCTCCTTAAAAAGAATAAATCTCAAGCGGTTCAAGGCAACTCCAGTCCTTAAGACATGTAGGTTCTGTGCACTGGGAGATATAAGATAGTTTGCTTTGCACACAAGTAAACTATCTACTAGTTTTTTGGCTTCGAACTAGTACCTTCTCTTTCCTTCAACTTTACACAATCTTCCAGCTTGTGCTTACACCCTTAATACATACATGACCCATTATCTGTTTGCCTCTTCCTCTCAGCTTCTTTAAGTTCCCCTTTAGGATCCAGTACTTTACTGATATCGCCTGGGGTCAAGCTTTTTGGTCGAGGTTTGTCCTTTCCCTTAATAGGTTTGTATTGAGTCGAGGAGGATTGAGTTGTTTGTGGGTGGGAAGAAGGTCCCGATTTGAAATTTTTAGCCTTGAGATTTGTTGGCGTATCGACGATGTTGAAGTCGTCCTTGGTAAACGCCGTCAAGTTCAAGGGTTCGATCCATTAAATCTGTTAAAGTAGTCATCTTCTGACCTTGAAGATTTAACTGATCCAGAATCCTCGAAGGAAGTCCTTTTTTGAAATGATACTTAAGGGCAGCATCATTCCAACCTACTCGAGTTTGAAGTGCTCTGAAGTTCGAGATATATTCAGAGGCTTTCCCATTATCACTGATGAGAAGGAAATCAAGTTCAATTTCTGCGTTGTCAGTTTCATTAGGGTCGCTGAACAACGTGAAGAGTTGGTCTTCAAACTTTTCCCAGTTATTAATAAGTAAGTGGGTTTTGGTTGAAGAGAGCATGAGAAGATAAGGTTTGAACCATCTTTCTGCTTTTCCGGCCAGGAATGAACAAGCATAAACAACTTTTGATTGGTCGTTATTGAAGGTTCGAGGGTCTATGGAACAGGAGCTTGCAGGTTTGCAAGAAGGGTCGCAATCTGTCTGGATGTTCTCCATCGAATTTATCAGGATATTTCATAGAAGGAGTTTTGAATTTAGATCCCTCTGAAGACATTGAATTTGAAAGATTCTTCATGAAAAGTCTCATGAAATCTTCCAGAGAATTGGATGGTCCAGGTTCTAAAGGTTGACCAGAGGGGTGATTAGCAGGGGCGGATGGTGCCTCGTGCATTGTATCCTCTCCTTCATCATCAATAGAGTCATCGAAATCTTGTGGGATGTCTTCTACCAATTGGACTGAATGTTTCCGTTCCCTAAGGTCGAGTGGCTCCAAGGAGTGAGTGCGGGAAACAGGCCTAGTGGCTGTTGGCCTGCCTCTGGCGCAAGCTCTAGTAGTAGCGCCTGTAGGAGGAGTGTGTTGAACAGGTGCCATTTTAAGAATTTAGAGAAAACACCTGAAAAGGGACGTAGTAGTTCAAAGAATGAGAACTACGGAGAATTAAATTATACTGTCACCGGACGACCTACGCACAAGGTCGAGGATGTTCCTGCAAGTGAGATAAAAGGTTCAGATACTTCTTTGAAACACAGAGGGATAGTTCGAGGAAGTGATTCGAAGATGACTCGAAGGAAGAACTATTGCTTCGAGTTATCTTCGAGAAGGATTCTAATATAATTGAACGGTAATATTAAAATTCTTAAGATCTCACAAAGGGTTGGAAACTCAACAATCAAAGATTTAGGATTTAGATATGATTATTGAGAAAATAAAGAAAGATACAATAATAATGATTTTAACTTAGAGTTTTATCACTATTAACTATAAATAAGTTTTATAATTTAATTCTAAAGAATGTCGAACCAAAAACCCAGCCCTTTTTATATCCTTTACTCCTCCTCGCATTGACCTCATACTCATCCACCATTCCGCACACCACAAACCATTTAAAATATATATCCGTTACACTTGGACCCTCCTCACTAATATCCCTCAACCCCCCTTAATCCTTCACTAACCATTCCATCCATACTCACTACCCATTAATAACCCACAGACATTTCATAAACCTTTTAATGTACTATTATATTAACTATTGCGCTGTGTGTCGCCTATTGGAAAAAAGACTAACACACACTATTGAGAGATTGACTAATTTAGATTTAGAGTTTTAGGCTAGCCCGATTGAATAGCGAGTACACAAAGGAAAGTTGCAGTTGCTATGGAGAGTTTCTTTCTGCGCTTTGAGTATGGATTTGAACACTTTAGTATTGATTTAATGAGCTACTTTTGCCTCGAGTTTCACGTGGCGCGTGACAGGTGAATCTGAACAAGAAGACATTTTTTTGATCTGAAAAAAATTTAAATGTCAAAAAAAAATTCAATACATATTTTTTTAAAAAAAAACTCACGTAATAATATCTTTTAAAATCAAATTTAAAGCAAAATCCTTTTTAAAAAAAATTTTTCAAAATTTTTAAAACAAAAAAAAATATAATAATTTTCAGTAAAAATTATTTCAAAAAAAAAAATACAAAAGAAAACCTGAATTTTGATTATAAAAAACCTTCACAGAAAATCCTGAGAAAATAATTTTAAAAAAAAATAAAAAATAAAAAAATCAGTAAAAGAAAAATCAAAACAAATAAAATTAAAAAAAAATTAAATTCAGTAAAATTATTTGGAAGAAAAATTAAAAATTTAAATCTAAACCTTTTTTGTTTTGTAATTTACAAGGAAAGACCTTAACAGAAAGTAAAAGATTTTTTTTTTCTAAAATTCTGCTAAAAAAAATTACATTTTAGTATGTTTTTTAAAAAATAGGTTACCCCTCTTTAACTCCCATAAAAGTCCCCTTCCCCCCCTCTTTATTTCTCTGAAATCACCTATAAAATCCCTCCCTCCTTGCCTCAAAACCACCCTCAAATCCCCTCCTTGCCTGTCTCAAAATCCCCCTGAAACCCCCTTCTTAATTGCCACAAAACCCCCAAAAATCCCCCCCTTAGTTACCTTAAACCCCCCCCCCCCCCCTCACCCCTCTTTAAATGCTCCAAACCCCCCCCCTTCTCCCCCCTCTATAGCTGCTTCAAACACCCCCCAATGTAGGTCCCATCCCCCCCCCTTCCACTCCCCTTAAGCCTCCTCTAGCCCCTCCTCCTTCTTAAAAAATGATCGCTAAATATTGTTTGATAAGTAAACAAATTGTTAGCAATTATTTTACTTAACAAATGATGGTTAGCAATCGTTCATTAAAAAGGAGGGGGGGTAGAGGTGGCTAAAGGGGAGTGGAAGGGGGGAAGGGGGGTTTTGAGATGGTTAATGAGAGTAGAAGGGGGGAGAGTTGAGGCACCTATAGAGAGGGAAAGGGGGGTCATGAGGCACCTAAAGAGAGGGGAAGGGGGGATTTGGGACAGGACAGGAGGTTGAAATAAGGGGGACTTGAGGAAGGTAAAGAGAGGGGAGGAGTGACTTGAGGCAGGTAAAGAGAGAAGAAAAGGGGTGAAATGAGGAAGCTAAAGAGGGTGAAGGGGAGAAAAAAAAAGAAAAAAAAAGAGAAAAAAGAGAAAAAAAAATTAGTCTAACCTTGAAAATAAAAAAAAGGATTTACAAAAAAAAACAAAAAAAAACAAAAAAAACAACAAAAAAACAACAAAAAAAAACAAAAAATGACAAAATAAAAAAATTCATGATTAGCAAAGAAAATACAAAAAAAAAGAAGAAAAAACACTTACCTGGTGAGATGAGTTGAGAAAATAAAAGTAACGATAATATTTGAGTGATTTTTGAGGAGAGGATGAAAAGGATATGAGTGATGAATGAAAAAAAAATCACTGACAAAATATGTGATTTCATGTTGAGCTGGTGAAAGAAAACCAATGAGCCATCCAAAAAAAAGATATTCAATGTAAATTCCAAAAAAAATATGAATATGTAACAAACCAAAATACCAAACAAAGTGAAAAAAGTACAAAAAGAGGACATTTGGAGAGTACAAAAAATAATTTAAAAGGGTGGTGAAGAGAAATGTTGGAGAGTAATAGGCATAATGACAGAGCATATGCCAGTTGAATGAATGTTTTGTGATTCAAGAGAGGGGAGAGCCGGTGCTGGTTCAGGATCCTCTTTTTCATAAAGATCATTCCACTCATCCTTTAAATCAGCTATAATATTGTAGAGTATAATGCAAGTCATGATCCAATGATTTGCATTTGATCTCCAATTTTTTTTTTGAAATTGGATTCTGAGCTCCTGAAGACAAGAAAATTTTCCCTTTAAAATACCTATAGCATGTTCAATTCGTACTCTTGATTGGGCAAGGTGATAATTTAAGGCAGTTTTGGGGTCACTTTCTAAACTTGCACCACGGAAAGCAAGTATGATGTACTTTCCACTTGTATATGCTGAGTGTGCAAGGAGGTACTGAGATTTGTCAAAGTATGAGTCAGGGGTTTAAGAAATACTCATTCTTTGGAAGACGGAAGAGTCATGACATGAGCCTGGGGAGCCACTATGAAAAGCAATAAAATTCTTATTGACATTGCATACAAGTTGAACGGCAATAGAGTATCTATAAAGAAGATAAAAAGTTAGTTTATGAAGGATGAGAAATTGGAGAAGATTTTGAAGAAACCTTTTTTTGCAATAAAAATAATGGTTACTGTCAAGGTACGCTTTTGGTCTAGAATATTTGGTATGAAGCTCTACGAGGATTTTAAGGATTAAAATGGATTCTCAACAAATTGGTACGTATTTCTTAATTCAAGGATGATTATTTTACTCAATTAAAAGAGGTAGGATTAAAATATTGATATAATTTATAGATTAGAGTTACGCTATTGTAATTACTAATGATATAGAATATAAGAATAAGTTTTGATTGGTTGTTGTTGTAATAAAATGATGTAGTAAAGGAATGATTAAAAAACAATCAAAAGAGAGGCCTTATATAGGCAAAGGAGAGACAAAGCACGGCAATCAAATTTTAAAAACAGTAGTATGAGAGAGAGAAAAGAATATTCCAGAAGGAGTATTTTCAAATAATAAAGTTGTTCTTAAAAGAAGGCGTCAAAAAGATGTATTTACAGAGTATGTCAGAAATACATCAATTTATTTGATATTTACTGTAGAAGTCAATTCTAAATAATAAACTTGAATTTTTTGTATATATTTAATATTATTTGAATATTAAAATCTTATTTTAACTTAAAATCTATTTTTTAATATAAATTTTTATTTTTTCCAACCTGTCAAATGAGCACGGTGTTAGAGAAAAAATATAAGGGACAATTTTATGTTTTAATTTTAATTATTCATTTAATTTTATCATTCTGTAATTAGTTAACTTATTATAAGTAATTTTAATGTAACTAATTTATAATTAAATAATAATTAAAATGATAAGGTGCGTCTTCATCCAGTAAATAATTAATTATTTCACTGGGTAAGTCTAGTAGCCTGGCTGACACTCCCTCACTCTAAAAAAAAGCAATAAAAAAAATGCTATGATTTTTTCTTTTTATACTTTTTTAATAGAGTAGGAAGATTAGATATCTCCTTCCCAGGTATTTAAGAATCATATTCAGATGATTTATTCTTGAATCTCAATAAGTATTCTGTACCTTTTTCAGCAGTGACTATTCTGTCATTTAAAATTTTTTCAATTTCTGCTGTTTCAGTGATTTCATTTGGGGTTTTTTTGGTCTACCCCTCCTTTTTTGAAATAAATCACTATTGGATGTGTAAAGTTTCAAAAGAGATATTGGAAAAACAGGATGTTTTCTGTCATATGGAGAACACAGAATAACTTCAACTGCATTATCTCCAATCATTCTTCTGACAACAAATGGACCAACAAATGTATCTTTCAATTTGTTATTACCTTGTAAGTTGAAGTGGACTGTAGAAATCAACACTTCATCACCCTTTTTTAAAGTGTATTTTTTATGGGATTTGTCCCATCTTTTCTTCTCATATTCAAATGATTTTTCAATACATTTTTGAGCATGATTTCTACATAGTTGTTGCATTTGAGAAAAGATTTTACACCAGGATGTATATCCAATTTAGGTATTTTGTTATTGAGAATTTGGGCAGGAGTATTTGGAACATATCCAAGCCAGAGCTCAAAAGGCTTTCTTTGAGTAACAGAATGAACAGTGCTATTATAAGCAAATTCAAACCCAGGAAGTATGGTAACCCAATTATGAGTGAATCTTTCATTATCTTTATACTCAAGGCCAAAGGCACAATATCTTCTTATCATGTCCTCTAAAGTCTCAATCATTCTTTCAGCTAAACCATCAGTCTGAGGGTGATGGGCAGAAGAAAGTTTCAGATCACAACCACAAACATCCATCAGAGACATCAAAAATTCAGAAGTAAATTTAGAGTCTCTGTCAGAGATTATGGCTTTAGGAAAACCAGCAGTATTAAACATATGGGACCACCATAAGAAAGCTAATTCTTTAGTGGAAACATCCTTGTGGGTAGGGATAAATTTACACATTTTTGTGAATCTGTCCACAATAACCCAACAAGAGTTATAACTGTCTTTAACAGCAATAGGTAATCCTGTTACAAAATCCATGTTTATTATTTGCCATGGAGCATCAGGAGGTTCAATATGTTGCATTAATACTGCTCTTTTACCAGTTAATCTTTTTGATTTTTGGAAAGAATCACAAGATTCAACATATAATTTTGTGTCTTCAGACATATTAGCCCACCAAGAAGTGTTCTTAATTCTGATCATTGTTTTGTCAAGATCAAAATGTCCAGCTAATATGTCATCATGACAAATTTTCAATATGATTTCTTTCATAGAAGGAGGAATAGCAATAAAATTACTCAACTTTCTTCTATAATATAGATATCCTTCATCAATTGAAAATTTACCTTTTTCCAAAGCTTTTTGGTGCTTTGGTGGAAGGGTTTTAATTAATGCTTGTATTGAAGCATTCTTTGGATCATTTAATATGGTGCATAACTTTTTCAAGTCAGTGTCCTTATCATATGATTCCAGAATAAGCTGTAATAGCTCTTCCTCCATATCAACCACATATATCCCATGAATATAAATAATTTCATCCTCAGGATCATAAGCAGGATTAGAGTCATCATTTGGTAAAGGTAACCTTGATAACATATCCACATTTGAGTGAACAATACCAGCCCTATGAATAATTGTCATTCTCCCTCTGTACTCTTGAACAGCCAGCTGCCATCTGAACATATGTCTGTTAGGTGTTTTCAAGTTTAAAAGGTATTTAACTGCACTGCAATCAGTGAAAAGTTCAAATTTTTGGTCATCTAGGTAATAATGAAGCTTTTCTAGAGCCCATACTACAGCTAAACACTCTAATTGAGTAGCACCATATTTCAATTCACTATTTCTCAAGGTTCTTGAAATATAACAAATTACTACTTCTGAAACTTTATCATTTATCACTTGTTTTTGATGGAGGGCAGCACCAAGACCAATGAAATTGGCATCAGTGTACAAAACAAATGGTTGATTAAAGTCAGGTAAAGCAAGAATTGGTGCTGACATCAAACAGTGTTTCATAGTGTCAAAGGCTCTTTGTCTTTCACTATTCCAGACAAAAGCAACATCCTTTCTAGTTAATTGGGTAAGGGTTAAAGCTATGACTTGGTAATTTTTAATATACTGTCTATAGTATCCACACATTCCCAAAAAACTTTGGAGCTCTCTCACTGTAGAAGGAGCCTTCACCTGTTGTATGGCTGCCACTTTGTTCTGGTCAACACATATCTGTAAGCCTGAAACAACATGAACAAGAACTTTTAAAGAATGGAAACCAAATTTACATTTCTTCAAAGCAAGTGTCATATTTATTTCATCCATTTTCTGGAATACTTTACACAGGTGGTTAAGATGGTCCTCAAATGTTTTTGAGAATATAATGATATCATCAATATAAACCATCAGCCATCCTTCAATTATCTCTTGATGGAATGTGTTATCCATGACTTTTTGGAAAACTGAAGGGGCATTTTTAGGGCCAAATGGCATCTTAATATACTTATAAATACCCATATGAGTGGCAATCATCAGAAAGTTCTGAGAATTTTTCTCCACAGGTACCTGGTGATATCCTTTATTACCATCCAAACAGCTGATATATTTAGCACCCTGTAAAGTAGCATGTATAAAGCTAATTCTAGGTAAAGGGTAGATATCATCAACAGTATAAGTATTTAGTGCTCTATAATTACCACATAACCTGGCTTTATCTTTCTCATAAGAAATTAGGACAGGTGAGATAACAGAATGTTTAGGTGTTTCAACTACCTTTTCAATAATATTCATTTTTAAAAGGGTAGAGATATTGTCTTCAATATATTTTCTCTTTGTGGGAGAAGCAGGATAAGGCTTCTTCTTTAAACTAGATGGTATATCAGTTAATGGGCAAGACAATGAAAGTTTCATTTCCTCTTTAACTAATCCCAGTTCATGTGACCCATGAGCAAAGGCCATAGGAAAAGATTTTATCAAGTTAATGATGGAATCTTTATCTTCACCAGAAAGTTTTTCTCCAAAAGAAGCATTGTCAATTTCAGACATAAGGGCATGCATTTCCTTTGTAGATCTTCCTTTATATTGAACCACAGAATTACATGTGTTCAATTCTGGTTTTAATAATTTTTTAGGGGAGGAAATCTTAAATTTTCTCTTCCCATTCATCCCCATTGTGAAACATTGGTTTGAAGGGTCCAATTTTATGCCATACTTGGTTAAAATATCATTCCCTGCAATAAACCAATTGCTTAAGTTATCATTTTTCATGACAACAAAATCACAAGTAGCTCTTACAAAACCATGGTTATATTTAAAAAACACTGTGGCTTTGTATTTACCAATGGGGGACAAAACAGAGCCATACCCTCTCCAATTTTCAGAAATGATAGGCATCAGTTTAGATTTATAGTCTTGATCTTCTGAAGCAAGTTCTCTTTCAGATACTACACTTCTTCCAGCTCCAGAATCCAGAACAACTTCAATGCTGGTTCCATTGATCAAGACTGGTGCCTTGAGAGGGGAAATAATAATTGAGCTATCCTCAATGTTCTTTATGATCTCAGCATCCTCAACTGTAGATAAAGCATTATTATCAATATCAATAGTATTTAAATAATGAATATCCTCTTCCAGCATCAAGATTTCTTGTTGAGATTCATATGAAATATTGCTGGCACAATCACTTGATGTATCATCCAGTGCCATTGTGTCATCAGCATGCTCCTCTGTTTTTTCTACAAGATTTATCTTCTTGTCACAAAAATGGCCTTTCTGCCAAGGCTTGTTGCACTTGAAGAAAGTGTTTGTTGCATACTTTTTTGGTGCAACAGGGGCAGAAGATTTACCAAACTTTTCCAGAGGTTTATGTTGGTAAGTGGAGGGTTTCTCCAAAGGGGTCCTAGGAATGAATCTTCTTGCATCATACTTATTGTTTAGAAGTATCTCATTGTAAGTATTAATGAAAGAAGAGGGTTCTTTGGAGAACTCAGTCCTAGCCACTATCAAGTCTCTCAGAGACATTGGTAATTTATAGAGGATCCTGTCCTTCCATAAATCAAACTCCATATTTGGGTCCATTTCCCTTAAGATTTTTACAAGTTTCATTAAAAACTCAATAGGTTTATCAGTAGAAGAGCTATATCTAGTTTCCTCATACTGCCTTTGTTGAGCCATTCTGAACTTGGAGCCACCAAATTGTGCTTTAATTAATTTCTTCCAATCCTCCCATGAGTAGTCATTCCCATCCAGGAGAACAGATTCATACCACATCAGGGCAACATTAGTGAACAAAGAAATTAACTTGGACACAATTTCCTCATCTTGGAGTTTGTAAGAATTTTTTAAGTTATCAATTCTGCAAATAAATTGTTGCCAATCAGAGGAAGAATCACCATCAAATGTTGGGTACTGGTCAAGTTTTGGCCAATTCTTTTGATTTGAAGGAGTCTCCTTAGTACTAGCTTGTTTCTGAGTAAGAAGCAGCTTTAATTTCTCTAATTGTGCTGAAATCTCATTGTTTAATCCATCTGTTGCAGATCCTGGTGCATCATCAGTTTTTTATGGAAACTCAGTGTTATCAACAGGTATTTCTGGAGCTATTTTTACTTTAGATGAACTAGCCACAGGTACTATTTGAGCATCCTGCACTATATGTTCCTTCACAGAAATGTCAGAATATTTTTGGTCATTTAACAATGAGTTCAATTTTTCTTCAATGGTTGTTAGTCTTGTTTTCATTCTTGGAAGACTAGATAAACTCTCATTGATAGTTGCAAAAGATAATTTATTTTTATGTTTAAAAGATGACAAATGGTCATTCAATCTTTTCAGATTTATCTTATCTATCTCTACCTCCTGGAAACAGGCAGATACAGTATCTTTTAGTTTAGACAAATCATTTTTTATATTTTGCCATAAAGCAACTTTCTTTTCATGGGTTGCTTTGTAATGAGACAATTCATCAGAGACTCTCTGTGCTTCACTTCTTAATGCTTGATAACCCTGATCAGTTAACAAACTATTATATCTCTGAGTCAATTGCATATTGTTCATTATATGATTTTTCTTGGCAATAATATCTCTCAAGTACTCATCATGAATCATTTCTACATCTGGAGTGTTTCTCAATAAGGAAACTGAGTAACTTGCCAGACTCTCATAGAACTCAGAGTCAAGAGTTTCATCAATCACAGCCATATCAGGATTAATCATTGAGGTAGCAATTAAAAGTAATGGATTAGATACATGAGATATCTGTCTACTATTCCCAGCCTCTATAGGTCTCAAAGTTTCATCCTCCCTTCCAGATTTACCTGAAGGAACAGAGTCAGCCACAAGAAAAGGCACTTGAGAATCGATAGAGGGACGTACCAGGGTTTGCTGGGTATCACCATATTGGGCTTCCTTCTTCTTTTGCCTCCTTGATAAGGGTGGGGAGGAGTGGGGTTGACCTGGGTGGGCCTTGATGGACCTACCTGAGGTAACTGATGCTGGTTTTGAGCCAAGTAGTCCTACTGAGTGTTTAGCCAGTCCCACTGCCACTTGGACACTTCCACCTTCTCTTGGGACTGGGGAGCTAATTGTTGTTGATCCCTGGGAGGAAGAGGTTTCTTCTTCTCTTGGAGAAAAGTATCTGTTCTTCTCACCTTTTCTTCCAAGGCATCTACCCTTACCTTTAGTCTCAAGCTTTCTGTCCTTAACTCCTTTATGTGAGTAGACAGATTCTTTACCTGCTGAGACAACGGCATCTTTTTTATCCTGAAGCCTTTTGGAAGCTCTTCTGGTGGGTTTATCATTGGCTTCAGATCCTGAGTTGTGTCCACTAGGATTTCTACTTCTTCCATCTCTACATCCTGTTTGGGGCAAGGATTTATTAGTTTGAGAAATTCTTCTTGTTAAAGGAGAATTTACAGAAGTGGGCTCATCATAATCAATTAAGTCTAGTTCTTCTTCACGTGCAGAAAAACCACTTTGGTCAGTCATCCTAAGCTTTAACTGAAATGAAAAAAAGAGACAAATTAATTAGTCTTTATTTTCAATTTTTATTTAACAGAAACAAAATAAAAATAATAAAAAAATCTTTTTAGGATAAAAATCAACTTAAATAAAATTAATTTACTAATAAAAAAAATTTAAAACCAGGATTATAATATAATCAACTGTAGAAATAAATTAAAATTTCTATTAATAATTTTTAATTATTTATTTTCAGGATTTAAATCAACTAGTTTATTACCAGGACTTATTGTCAACTGAAGTAATCAAATATGAAACTTTATTAATTTAACAAAATTTTATTTAAACTGACAACTTAACTACCAGGACTTAATGTCAACTGAAGTAATTAAATATAAAAAATTTTAAAATTTTAATTAAACTGATCACTTAACTACCAGGACTTAATGTCAACTGAAGTAATTAACTATGAGTTTTATTAAAAAAATTTATTGAACTACCAGGACTCAAAGTCAACTGAAGTAATTAAATATGAATTATTTATTAATAAAAAAAATATTATTGTTAGGACAATTTGTCAACTGGAACAATTAAAATTTAAATTAATCAGGACAAATGTCAACTGAAAAATTATGATAATTTAATATTAAAATATAATTATTTTATTACCTCTGGGACTAAGAACACTTATTTCTCTATTATGGTCAACCAGGAAAAATAAAAAAATATATAATAATAAAAAATAAATTCCAAATTACCAGACACCTCCCCCTGTAAAATGAGCAAATTAATGCCACTTACAGAGTGCTGAGTAAAAGGAAATATGTAGCAAATGAAGAGTGAAGAGTAACCCACAAATAGTAATAACAATAATTACCACGATATATACGACGTTTAGTCAGTATATGAACCTAAGTTTTGGAGCGCGGTTCGATTCCCGTTTGCAGCAAATACTTTTGTCACGTGACGTATGACGTTCGTTGTTTTCTCACCTCCCTCGTCCTTTACAGGTACTTTGCACACCAATGGTCCCTTCGATTACGCCTCAATTAACGTTGCGCCGAAGATATTTTGGAAAGGTTCCCAATCGTCAAGGTACGCTTTTGGTCTAGAAGATTTGGTATGAAGCTCTACAAGGATTTTAAGGATTAAAATGGATTCTCAACAAATTGGTACGTATTTCTTAATTCAAGGATGATTATTTTACTCAATTAAAAGAGGTAGGATTAAAATATTGATATAATTTATATATTAGAGTTAAGCTATTGTAATTACTAATGATATAGAATATAAGAATAAGTTTTGATTGGTTGTTGTTGTAATAAAATGATGTAGTAAAGGAATGATTAAAAAACAACCAAAAGAGAGGCCTTATATAGGCAAAGGAGAGACAAAGCACGGCAATCAAATTTTAAAAACAGTAGTATGAGAGAGAGAAAAGAATATTCCAGAAGGAGTATTTTCAAATAATAAAGTTGTTCTTAAAAGAAGGCGTCAAAAAGATGTATTTACAGAGTATTTCAGAAATACATCAATTTATTTAATATTTACTGTAGAAGTCAATTCTAAATAATAAATTTGAATTTTTTGTATATATTTAATATTATTTGAATATTAAAATCTTATTTTAACTTAAAATCTATTTTTTAATATAAATTTTTATTTTTTCCAACCTGTCAAATGAGCACGGTGTTAGAGAAAAAATATAAGGGACAATTTTATGTTTTAATTTTAATTATTCATTTAATTTTATCATTCTGTAATTAGTTAATTTATTATAAGTAATTTTAATGTAACTAATTTATAATTAAATAATAATTAAAATGATAAGGTGCGGCTTCATCCAGTAAATAATTAATTATTTCACTGGGTAAGTCTAGTAGCCTGGCTGACAGTTACCATCATGAGCAGGCTTTTGACTCAAAGGTATAGTTGTGCCATCAATAAATCCTACACAGCCAGGGAAACCTTCAGCTTGCATTACTTGAGAAGATTCAAGTTGCTGTTCTGGATTTGTCCAAGAAAGTGTTTGAGACTTGAGGGAAAGGATAGAAATCATACAGCGCTTGGTGTATAATATCACGGTACCATATCCTATGTTGAAGAGATTATCCAAACATCTTACAGAAGCACTGTTTCCATTTGAGCCAAAGCGACATAGTGCAATGGCAAGTTGGATGGCAGGATTACGCTGTTTGTTATGGGAATTGTTATGAAAGATAGGATGATTGGAGATAAGTTAATAAAGTTTGAAGAAATAATTGGGAGAAGTTCTAAAAATTTGGGTGAAGTTTAAATGAGGGATGTTGAGAATGGAGGCCAGATCATATTGGGGATCATGATAAAGATTTGGCCCCCTGGTGATGATGTAACACTTTTTGGAAAGAAAACACATAAAAGCTAAATCATCTTCCAAATCAGAGTCAGATTTATAGTAAAGAACTAATAGAAAAGTAATAGCATTCATTGTTGAGTGAAGTAGCTTCCTAGTAGAGAGGTGTTTCACTGTTGCTGGTGGAAGGGTTATGTGATGAGGGAAGTGGGAATTCACCGCCAAATGTGCAGTTGGGGTGTGTAGATAGAAAAAAAACTTAAGTGTTCACCACCAAAATTAAGTAGCATAGAGTGAGGAAAGACTTAAGGATGGCATCAGCAATTATGAGTCATGTGACTTTCTTGAAAATCCATCATGGATGAGATGAGTTTGGGATCAGGAAGTAGGAATTAAAATTGGGGTATAAGAGGCAGGATAATGCATTATCATGGATTCCTTATCCACTAGACCTGAGGCTTGTGGATAAGAATCTTCCACAATTAATAATGACTGATTCCAGGAAAAAAAATTCCAGATCCCTAATTGCGGATCCCTGAACATTGATACACCCTATTAGGTGGTGTTAACTCTGTGTTTTTATCTCTCACATTTTTCCTATTAAAGGCCCTCCATTTTTGTACTTTTTAAGTCATTCCTTACTTACTTACCAATTTATATAACACATGAGTTAAATCAAATTTATTACTATTCTTTATACCATTAGTATTTACAATCCCGTAATTTTAAAGATATAATTTATAATAATACCTGAAGCACTACCTCTTTTAACTCGAGTAAAATAATCAAAATGATAGAGAAATACGTACCTTGCCTTTGAAAGTCCAAAAATCCACTTAGAATCCTTGTAGAACATTCAGATAAACCTTCTGGACCAAGAGACCCATCAACAGTCCTCCTCTTGGGCTGGAGTAACTGCTGGTGCTACTGTGGAAGGTTTTTAACTACTAAGGCTGGTTGAACTTTTAATTCTACTAGAGCTTAATTGACTTTTATGAATCCCTGTGCTGCTCTTTTTTCCAAATTGTTCATTTGGTCCACAATGCTGTTGACGTTTATGGTGAGAATATTTAGAAGGGTTAAGAGGGAGTGAATAGGTTCCTGTAATTTATTTTCTCTTCTCTTTATTGATACATGTTTCAAAAGTCTTTCCCTTTCTTCCAGAGACATCTGTTGGTAGTTTGTGATTTTTAGAGCTACATCCTCCATTTGAGTGTCAGGCAACAGGTCTTTCAGCTCTAGTTCTTAGATAATAAGGTTTTACCTTATAACTCACAATATCTACGCTGTAACACATTTTAATGTTGAATTTAAATTGCAAAATTGAAATATGAGTTACTAAAACTTCAAAAAAGAGTTTTATCAGTATTATTTAACACTACTGAATAAAATTTAATTGCTTACTTGTAGGTTTTTAAGTTAATTTGTAAGTTCCAAATGTCAAATAATCTTTTATGTGGTCACTTGATTTAACTGGTCAATAAAAATGGATTTAAAATCCTGTTTAAAAGATACAATTAATCTTTTTTTCTTCAAAAATGAGATGTGTTGAGGGGAAATGTAGCAAGTGAAAGTAAAACTAAAAATACACATTTAATAAGAAAAAAAAAGAAAATTAAACTACCAGAAGAGGGTACCAAAGAATATACATAGGAAACAAGTAAGCAATATAAAAAGAAAAATTCTTATGAACAATGAGGTAAAGGAGGATGAACATATGGGGTTTAGAAGTGGAATGAAAAGAAGATTATAACAACAGACAAACAAAAAAATGGATATTGGGAAAATCAACTACCAAAGTCATTCCCTGTGCTCAACCTGGGTGATTCCATGGTATTTACCTGAAATGCACCTTGGTGTGGAATAGGGCTACAAAACTTAACCAGACTTCTGGTTTACCATTTTTTCCTCCTGTGATGTAGACTATCCATGCTATCAGTCAAATTGTTAGACATAAAATCTGTTATACTAACAAAAAAAATCAAATTCAATTAAGAATAATTTAAACTTAAATTTGTGAGATAAAATAAAAATTATCAAGTAATATTTTAAATTAAAATTTGAGGGAAAAAATATATATTTATTATGATCATTATTTATGTTATAAAACAGTAATCAAAACAAATTTTAATTTCAATTTATTTAGTTTGATTATATTTATCAAAATAATAACTAATAAAATTTAATTGGGACTTAACACTAAGTGTTATTATTTTCAACCAATATTATCAATTATTAATGATTATTAATTTAATAATTAATCAAAAATAATGATCTTCTAGGACTAAGGGAGTTATTCTATGATTGTCAATTAGAAAAGATTAAAAAAAATTATGATTAATTAAATATGGTGACTCAGATAAATATTCAATGACACTGTTATTGCAATAAAAGCTCAAATTCAAAATTTGTTAGGTTAATATTTTAACTTTCTATAGTGATTGAAAAATCACACAAAAATATATACTTTTTAAGTATATATAAACCATTAGTCTAAAACCCCATTTCAAATCATGGCTGTGGCAATAGTTTGTTTTTTGCATGAGGGTGGTGCATGTATAGAGTTGTTAGTCCAAAAAGTTGAAAACCTTATTATTATTAAAGTCTACCAATTGTTGGTGGGTGGTTTAGAAGAAGGAAAAAAAGATACAGCAGTAAAAGAAGAAGAAGAAGAAATGAAAGGACAACTAACAAAAATAAAAAGATATCAACAACAACTAGGAAGAATAAAAGGACTTGTAACAACTTTTTGACATAAGGTTTTTATTTGATTCAAGTAAGTAATAATTTTTTTCTCTAATTTTAAAAATATATATATGAGAATTGAACTACCCTTAAAGCAACCTTGTATGTAGATATAGTTCTTAATCTTAATAGTATTTAAAAAACTGTATTAAAATTGATAGAATGCTAGCTTCAGACTTTCTTGATTGTGGCTCCTGGTTTTGTTCATTGGCCTTTTTAGAAATAAGAAAAAGAGATGTAAATAAAAAGTAAAGAAGTAGACAAGAAATTAAAGCTCACTTGAGTAAGATCAGGTTGGTTTATATTTCCATAAGGATTTGTTGAAAAGATATTTTGATTGGTGGAAGTCAAATGAGTGGAGTCTTGAGTTGAGAAAGAGGATTCAAAAATATTTCTCTCAATATCATATTTGGAGATGGCATCTTCATGATCCAACATGTTTACAGGATTAACTTTAGCTCTCTTTTCAAATATAGAGTCCATCACTTTATATGGAGGACATAAAGAATCAAGCATATCATCAAAATATTTAATGCCCTTACTGATATTAATGTCATTAATACCAAAACCAGTAGAAGATGAAAGAGTCTTAGCCTTCTTGTATTTGGCTCAATATTTCTTAAAGCTTTTAGACATCTGTTTAGGCAAAAGATCAATCCTTCCCATTGTCTTATTTTGTAATTCATTGGCAACTAGAAGATATCCATTAACTTTTGATGCAGGGGGCCATCCTACTGTATTTGTTTTCTCAGTATCAAAACAAGAATTATAATTAGTTTTAGTTTATAGCCAGTGTATAAGTATTAGGTGACATCTTTTTTTAGTTGAACAGTCTTTAATTTCTTGGCTGAGCAGGGGAAAGAGGGAGTAATGGGATTTGAAGAACAACTGGGTGAAGGCTGCCTTTGAGAAGATCTATGAGGACAAAGCATGTTAAGATGTTTGTAGATGAAAAGGAGAAGAAACAAACAGATGAGATGGGGAGGGGCTCTGAACAGATAGAATGAATAAACTAGATGAGAGTTTGAATCAAGGTAGGAAGCCTGGGATATCCAGAAAGTTGTCCAAGATGTGGTTATGAACATTTGTGGATAAAATTGTCAGATAAGAGGTAAAAATTGACACATTAAATGTCTAATAACCCAATTATTGTCAAAAATAATTGCAGAAAATAATTGTGGTATAATGATTTTTATCCACAATTAATTTAATTGTGGATCCCTTAACATTGATACCCCCTAATAAGTGTTTAAATTCAAATTTATTCAAAAAAGACAACAGAATTTATAACAAATTCCTACAAATAATGACAAGTTCTTTGGTAAAATGCAGATAGAAGAGACCTTGGTAAGTCATTATTGATGAGTTAAATAATCTGAAAAAAAAACCCCTTTCTGAGTGTTAAAATACAAGTTTTGAGTAAATAGAAAAGATGGAAATTCTAGCCAATCCTTACCAATTGATGACTGCTTCCTAGATCTCTTCCTCCTCTTTTTTATGTGATGATAGACACCAAGATTAATTTCCTTTCTGATTACATTTTATAAAATTCATTGATTCACTGATTGAGCCCAGTTTGTGATTGTTTGTACACAAAGGCATGCAAAGTCAAAATAAAGTTTCCAATTGTTTGTCCACTGGATTAAAAGCAGGCTCAGCAAGTGAAATCACTTTCAAATACCCTCCCCCCTTCCCTCCCCCAATTTGAGCCAGGTATAATTAATAGTTTAAGAGAAAATGAAAGGAAAATATAATCATTCACTAGATTTCTTGTGAATTTTTTATCTTGAGGTAATGGGCTTATACAAACTTCTCCAACTATTTTTTTTCTGACATTCCTTGCTATAATGGAAAAGGGATGAGAGGTTCAATTAAGATCACTTCATATTTCATTGCAGAAAAGTATCAATTTTTTCACCTTTATCCAATGAGCCTTTAATATTGCTTCATACAACTGATATTTTTTTCTTCCTTCAATTTTTTTTCTAAGGATTTTTCGCAATTGTAAGATTATAAATTCACTGTTATGTAGATGATAGATCTCCTATCACTTTTGATATAATACAAAAAATAATTACAAGTTGGATTGAAAGTTCAAAAGCTCCAATACACTAATCAAATAATTTTTTTAAAATCCACAGGACTTCAAAAAAAAAACCTCTGTATACTTCGGTATGGAAACAATAATTTTGAAATTTCAAAAGATTTAAGCAGGGCCCAAATTATTATATACCTGTTCAACTTCATTTATGAACTCCGATAGTTTGAAACTATAGCCTTCTGTTCAACTATGTATAAACTTGATGAGTCCCTAGGAGATAAATCGAGTTTATATTGGCGTGTTCTTTGCATTTCCCGCTACATCACTGTATGAAGGTAGGTGGTTGTCAGTCAAAAAAAATGAAAAAATGAGTTTTCTTATCTTAATCTTACAAATCCCATGTCAAATCTTTCATTTTCTTTTCCTGTTTTTCTTCTTTAGTGGGCATTAAAGCGTTAAAAGCCTAATAATTTTTCGCGAAACTTTTAGCAAAATCAATTGGACCACAACAACTTGTGTAGACTCACTGCCTGTGTTAGAAATAGTTGATTACAGCCGTATTCGTAAGTATTTTTATTAAATGAACATCCGTCCAGGACTTGCGCCTCTACTCGTGCACCACTTGGTCGTTGGACAATACTGAAATGTATATGGATACCGGGTTTAGAAATAAAAGAGTGTTTCCATTAACGATTATTCAACTTACACTTTTTTACCACAATTTTCCGTCAGGGAGCTGAGTATTGAGTTAATTTAGCAAGATGAATGTCAGGCACTTCATAATTTGAATTCAGCTCACCCGCTGAGCCATCCAGATTTTGTGGGATCCTCACCCTTAGGGTCGGTACCAGAAAATAAACAAACCCCTAAATCAGTAGCCCCATTAAATTTTCCACATATCTAAAAAAATACATTTACACTTTTTTGTGAGCATTTTAATCAAATCACATCTTAGAAAAGTAGATAAAACCTCACCCCGTCTATACCACCGGTGCTCTAGTGGTGATAATATGAAAATTTTACATTTTTAAGTCAGTTTTCACAAAGTCGTATATTCCAACAAAACTCACATTAGGCATAACCGTTCCAGTCGTAAGTGTGTTTTCTTTAAGGGTAGAACTTCCCCCTTGGGCAGTTTCAGTCACATTTCCAGTCGTATGTGTGTTTTTTTTAAGGGTAGAACTTCCCTCTTTGGTAGTTTCAGTCCCATTTCCAGTCTTCAGATCAGGATGTATGCCTGTAGAATTTTGTTCACCAGTGGCTACGGGCAACACAGAAGCATGATGGTCGGTCCCATTCTTTGTTGAGTTCCCCGATATGGGAAGAGAGCGTTTAGCTAGATGGTCTGTCTTCGGAGAAACTTTTGGTACTGTACTATTTTTACGTGTTTCTTCTAAGCTAGAATTCTTAGCAGAGCCCGGAGTTTCTTTGGATGTTGTGCCATTTTTAGCAGTTCCTGTCAAGTTTAAGTGCTCAGCAGGGTCCGTAGTTTTTTTCGGGGCAGGTTTTTTGGTGGGATTGGTAGGGGTTTGAGTATTCTCACCCGATTGCGCATCACCGAACTAAGCAAAAGGACGCTTAAGATGTTTCCCATCAACCTACTTTTTCAAACAAATCCACTTACAATAAGTTCTTCATCGCCTGAAACATTTTTTGGCGGGCAGTGTTTGCTACCAGAGGAATATGCACATTTTTGTGGTAATTTCATGAAATAATTGTAGCAACCACTGTGTCCCGCGTCAACACACAGAACGGCTGATGAGGCCACGATGACGGCTAACAAAATCATAGAGCTGGGATGAAACATCTCAAAGGTTAGAATTTCTACTATGTAACAAAAGAGCTGATATTCTATTGAGTTTACTGATGTTCAGCCAGCTGAATATCAGACAAGATAGAAGTGGAGTGCGATGACATCTTAAAGAAGTTGTGGCTCTCTTATACACAGCTTTTTGCGGCGTAAGTTGACGAGCTATAGATTTTTAGGTGCAAGCAATCATACAAAGAAGTCTGTTGCGACACTTGATGTCGAACTCCTGGTGATGGCATCGCTACCGAGAGTTACTGGCGCAATAACCATCAATGAATGAAAAATACTTCAACGTGAAGAAAGCGTGAATGTAGTATGATACAGGGGTGGATAAATAAATTTCATAATGGAGAATTTTTGGGCCCCTGCGTTAGTCCAGCAATTCAATAGTTATTTATGGACCGCAAGCAAGCCGGTTGCGGTAGAAATCAAAGATAGAATATCCACCTAGAAGCAATATGTTATCGCTAGTTAGCGTTGGTTTCCGTGACCATCGTAAAGTGGAGTATCGCGTGCTCTGAAGAGGGTTTGACGTAAGAATAGTTTGTTGTACTAGCTGCGCTTCATTAAAGTAATTTAGATTGCAATTTACCTTTCAATCATATTGGAAACGGCCGATGTAGTTTTGTAAAAACGTTGAGGAAGAAAGATTGATAATGAAACTGACAAATTTTTGGTGAATAAAGGCTAAATGTGCTTTCAAATGTCGGATTTTAATTTGAATAAGCAAATAAAAATAATGGAAATAATAATTTGTATAAGTTGGCCAGGAGAATTTGGCCGAAATGAATAGAGAACTGCGGGGAGACCACTCAACCCGTATGAATCGATGAAACAGGGAGAACACTCGACCTGTAAGATGGTGGTGATGCGAGGACGACACTCTACTCGACTTTGGATCCGGGGACGACACTCAACCCAGTAATGAAATAATGCGACACGATGCGAAGGATCTCAGGCTGATGATAGTTAGGAGCAAACAAAGATCAATATATTTCATGTTAGTAAATAATAAAGAGTGTACAGTCACACCTGTAAACATTGAGACAAAAAATTTTTTTTTTGAAAATTTATTGGCAGCCCAAAAGTTGACCAGCAGTATTTTTTGACAGAATCAGTTCATTTTGGATCATTAGGTTGACTTCTGTTATGTACTTAGGAAGCTTATGTACTTAGTCATTATTGTAGATATACTGTTGCAGCGGTACCTCCTGTTCTCTGGTTCTTTCCGGAGTCCAGTTGGCTGATGCCGTGCAACAACTTCACCTTCCACCCAGATGGTACAGCCAAATTTGAAACGGTTGGTGCAGTTTTGCAAAGGGCAGTTATCCGGCAACAACCTCAATTTTATCCGGCGACAGCCTAAACTGCTAAATATAGTAATTCCTTGCATATTACACACCCCTTTATGCATTTAAATATATCAATAGACAACCTAGTATGTATTTAAATTGCTTGAGCGACAACCTACATTGCAAAATTAACTAAAACTAATGACTACTCACAAACAACTACTGAATCCTGATGTCTAACGAGTGTTACTACTACTGCTACTACTAGCGCTACTACTACTACTACACCGACAATGATAACAAGGATGACAAGGATGACTACGACTACCGCTACCACTACTACTACGACAACGACTACTACTACTACTACTACTACTACTACTACTACTACTACTACTACTACTACTACTACTACTACTACTACTACTACTAATACTATAACTACAATGTCAATGACGAAGCAATGACGACAATGACGACAACTGCAACTACTGCTACTACTACTACTACTACTACTACAACTACCACTACTTCTACTACTACTACTATGCCTCCCCCTCTTTCTGTTGATATTACAACACCCACCAAGGCAGAATAAAAAAGTACAAAAATTTTCAATGACAAAGTCAATATATCTAAAATTAAAATATCAATATTTGGCTTCCCACCCCACTTTCTAACTTCATATTTTCAATTGCACAAATTGGATCTCTTTTAAAAAATAAAAATTCTTATTTCTTTTTTTATAAAAATTTCCTTTCACGTTATTTCTCATAACAAAATATAATATAATATAATATAATATAATATAATATAATATAATATAATATAATATAATATAATATAATATAATATAATATAATATAATATAATATAATATAATATAATATAATATAATATAATATAATATAATATAATATAATATAATATAATATAATATAATATAATATAATATAATATAATATAAATTAAAGTAAGCATGAAATTTAATAAAAATAGCTAAATCATATACTGTGGAGAAACACAATCCAAGTCAATCAATTGTTATCAAATTCCCAAAGTAATTCCGTAATTTTACTTCCATAGCACTACCAGCCGCTCTTTCTAGTGGAAACCATAATCTCTGAAAGTAATCTAATGCTTCAACCCAAAAATTCAAAATATCTATGTCCCTTCCATGCCCAAACCTACCACAAGAAAAAGATTGAAGGGGGGCATTATCTAATGAGAGTCCATGATAATAATGGCTTTTTTGTTGATCAAAAACCATAACAAGTGGTACATTGTAACCTGTAAATATATATGGAACAAATGTAAAAGACATTTTATGAACCAATTTATCAGCTTGTAGCACAATGACTGGATAAACAAAGGCATCTGCTGCTAGTTGAAAATGGCAAGATGAATGAAACCAATTTTTGGCTGGCGCTGGTAAAAAAAAATATTTCAGTCAGCACATTGACTCATTTGCTTCATCAAAACCAAAACATTGAATGTAGTAGTCCATGTTCTGTGATAGTTGACCTAAAAAAGCTTTCCAAACAGAAGGCCATTCACCTGGGATGTCAAGTGCTTTTGCAAGAGTTGAAAAACCAAAGTTTCCATTGGAAGGGACATCATTTACTTCTTTAACGTATGTCCAAAGTGCTTCAGGAATTTGATTGAAAGAATTATCATGAGCTATAGAGGTGCTGTCCTTGATCAGAGTCACTTCTTTTGAGATTTCATGAGAGACAGTTTTGTTTTTTGGACAGCTTTGTGCATTGTGCCCAGTTTTTCCACAATTTCCACATTTTCTTGAAGTTGAGGCTCTTAATTTTTCCTATTTGTTAAGAAAATACTCAAAGTGGGAAAGATCTTGTTCCTCACACTTCTTTTTCACAGGACGCCCACGGGAGTTATGGCATAACTTTGGTTTGAAAACTTCTAGAATTTTTTTTCCCTTGATAGATATCTATCAGATGTTTTTCTATCTCTCCTTGATCAAGAGGTGGAAGATTATCATAGCAGACTTTCACCTGGCCAAAAATCTCACAAATTGTGTTTTCAGAAGGTCCTTTTTTTTCATCAATATATTTAAGTGGATGAAGCCACCACTGCAGATGAAAATGAGCAAGAGTGAGATATTTATTTTTTGAGTCTAAAATTTCTTTCAGCTCATGGGAGCATGGTGGCCCCATTTTTCTTCAAAATTTATTTATACAGCATGGAGATGTTGGCAGCAAATGAAATAACTTGTAGTACTCTTCATAAACCCTTTTCAGGGCTGTATGACTGAATTTGTTTTTAACCATTTTAAGAAGAATATTATTAGCTATAATATGTATTTTGAACAGATAAACATGTCCTTTAGCTTACCTGATCCCACAGTTCCCCAGAATGTGTAGGGTGGAAGGAAGCCAAATTAGTTTTAATATCTGTCCAAATTTCTTTTACTTGGCTCAATAAATACAGCATCAATCTTGATGTTACCTCAAGTAACTTGCCAGTAGATTTGTGGAGCATGCTTTTGAGGACTCCATGCTGACTCTCAATCTGTGAAGTAACCAGGTTTGTAAAATATAGGATATTACTACTGTATGCTAAAACAAATCAATCTTTCAATCAGAGCTATTGTGTCTCTAAGTACTGCATAATTTTAGATGAGTATTTAGTAGTGTATAAGAAAACTTAATTTGCCTCAAATTCATTTTCATTTTCAGATTTAAAAAGATTTTTCCAGTTACTATAAACACTACGCAATATAGGGGGTGGACTTGCTAGCAAGTCCTCAACCTGAACTCAGATGGAACTCAGATGGAACTCATACTGAACTCATACTGAACCCATACTGAACTCTACTTGAATACCCACCTAAAACTGTTCTGCTGAGTGGTGTTCATCTCTGATTGCATGGTTACTTTATCAATAGCTCAATGTGTGTTCAATCTGTAGTGAGTTCGGGTCCAAGGTTGTGGACTCGCTAGCAAGTCCGCCCCCATATTGTGTGGTGAAAATTCTTCCCAAGCCAAGTTTAACTCAAATTATATCTTAAAATTTGAGAGATCATTGTTGTTGATCTTCCAAGAGCACAATAAATGCTGAGTCTTTTGAAATTTTCTATTAAGAGCCAACATAAGAGCTTGATCTCTAACAGTTATGATTACAACTGGAAATTTTTCTAGAGGAAGAAGCATCTTCACTTGCTCTAATGTCCACTCATAGTCTTCCTCTCTTTCTTTTTAAAGAAAGCAAAAGAAAACAGAAAACAAACATCCAGTGAAGCACATGCTTGCTACATGAAGTAGAGGAATTTTAAATCTGTATTGAAATAAGGAATAATTGATTTATTTTTTAAAAAAATTAATTGAATAAGAAAATGTTTCTTACTTATTAGTTTTATATGTTGAATCAATAAGCAAAATATGCAAACCCTCAAGGAACAGAGCCACACTGACTTTGGGGGCAATGAATAAATGAGTGGTTCTATTCCCCTCATTTAATCTATAGTCATGAGTTATGTGATGTTTCTGAAGGTAATCTAGTAAACCTTCAATTAGAGATTTACCATTCATATTTTCCTGTCTATTTCTGTGACATATTTTAGGAAGTGTCAAACATTACCATATATGTGATTCAATTAAGCCTCAAAAAAGGTTCCAAGTAAGTCATTTTAATTCAAATTACATACCCCATTAGCTGGTATACTTCAACAGCATTCTTTTCACTACACAGGCCATCTGTTGGGTACATCCAAGCCCCTCAATCACTTCTTCCCCTTAACTTAATTTATCAGCATTAGGTACACACACACCCATACCTTAAATATTTTCTTCACCTAATACTTAGGGCTTATTTATACACACACAGAACACTGTGCATAAAGTCTTAAGCCCCCCTAACATCATACTCCAACCCTTACTTCCTCCCACTCTTGATTACTCTTTCTCTTATTTTTTTCCTCCAAAAACTAACATTACTCCTTCACTTTGTCAAATACTTTAAAACACCACTGGCTCTCAAGTCCTTGATCTTTTGGTTGATTATGATCCAGATTCTGATGCTGAGTTTGATTTTTTTATATGAGCCAGCTGTTAGAGAATGGCTACCTTACTTCCCAAACCCCATCCATTTGCCATGAACCATGATATACACTTCACAAAATTTCTGAATTACCTGAAACAAGTTTTCAGAAAACTTTCCAAACTTCATATCATGGTTTCGAATACCTACATTGTTTGATTCATGATCATTCTTTTTACCACAAAAACTTTCAATTCCCACAGAGGGACCCTGAAATACAAATATCTGTGGCACTTTGTGAATTCAGATCAAATGAGAACAGTGCTGCCATAATTTGTCTTGAGAACCTCTTCAGTATAATTCATGGAAAAGAAAATTTATAAATCAAGAGAACCATAAAAGCCATCTATTCACTTCAATCACAATTCCTCACAATGCCCACTAAGGAGATTAGACTGGAAAACTCACAGGTAATGAAAAATGAAGGATTCTGTCAGGATGAGATCAAGTACAGAGATGTGAAATAGCTTGAATGGTCAGTTGTCTAGAAGATTTTAATGGTCCTATATGAATACTGTAGTACAAATCCAATAAGTAGTAAAATATAACTCAATATAAGGGTCTCAGTAATTTAAATCTCACTAATTATATGTGGCTTACAATCTTGTAGTTGGTAGAAAAATAGATTTAATAAATTCAGATACTATTCAAAGATCATATAAGTTCTATTAATATGTATTGTAATTGATTTGGTTATATGTTTGATTGTAATGATAAAAATGTAGAAAACAAGACCAAAAACCCCCTCCTTTTATACACAATAAGTTCCCCAATGAACCCCTTGTTTTACCAGCTCTATACATGGTTAATGACGCCTCATTCCAGCTAATAGAAATTTCTCAAAACATTAAGAGTGACCAGTAACATAATTAGAATGATATCACCCTCCAAAATCCTGCAGTAATAGGGATAATCCATCAAATAAAAAGAATAAGCAAGAAAGAGAGTATATGTGTGTAATACATTAAAATAAATGACCAATAAGGAGGATTAAGACTAATTATTACTCAATATTAAGGGGGATTAACAGTAGAGATGATGGGGCTAATCATGACATTAAACTAGGTGAAATCCCCATTCAAAAATAACCAAAATTGACTGAGAAAACACTTAAAGACCCAAAAAAGAGTGTGAGATGTGGGGTAACTACATGCAGTCCTTGGCAGGCGCTTTAAAGGGTAAATCCTTGACTAATTTGGGCCAGTTTAAGCATGGTAGTAAATTAAAGCTCCAAGCTTGAGGTTATTAATGAAATTAGTGCATATAATAAGGGTCAATGCACCTAAAATTAAATCAGGACACTAAATAAGCGCATGTCCCCTTTTTTAGTGTGTTTCCCCACAGTGGGTGTATAATGTGGGGTAATTATAGTGTGAAAAATCTAACTTTGCTCAAAATGAAGCTATTCATACCAGAAAAATGCAGGCAGTATGTGGCTAGTACACAGAAGCCATTTCTGGCATAAAAAACACCACATTTAAAAAGTGTTTTTTTAGAAATTTTAGTAGCCAAAACAATAGATCTAATTTAGGCAAATTGATCTGTCAAAGAGAATTTTTAATATTTTTAAATTTATAGCACATATACTCAAATTTTAAGTGATTTAAAGCGTACTTATTGATTTTTACATAAAACAATGAAAACAACAGATTTAAGTCTACTTAAAAATTATGTACTCTTATATTTATGGTTCTTAATATTACACTAAAACATTCAAACTTAATATTAAGTACATAAGACTTATAATAGATGGATATATGTGTGTATATAAGGTGTTATAACGGCATATATTGTATTTTAGCATAATTTTCACTTATGTATACAACTTATGTACTTTGATTTATTGTTCCCATGTATAGTCCATGTGTTTAACCTAACTTATAGGTAATTTTTACTCACTCCTGGGGATATAAAGGCTGAAAGATTTTCTGGATGTATTGGTTTTGTTAATGGCACAACCATCCATTTGAACCAAAAGTCTGTTAATATTAAATATCTTGTATATTTTTTGGTATATCATTAAAAGTTTCTATATGTTTTCCACTTAGTAGAATACTAGTTTATAATAGATTTTTTCTTACTCCTTCTTTTAATCCCTCAACATTCTTATCAATTACCTCCATTATAGCTTCTTCTTTCTTAGTATCCTTGTATTCTAAGCTCTGATTCCAAATATTATCTTCATCCTCTGAATCTTTACCATGACTTAGTGTCCATTTTTTACAAAATTAAGTTCAATTAAATAAGAAATATATTTTATATTTAAAAAGAATACCTTTCACTAACTTGGAATATTTATCTTTATCCTTTCTTTTTGACTACGTTCTTCTGTTTAACCTTCATCATTATCCATAAACACTTCTTCAGTATGAGTAGTTTTATCAAATGGATTAGCGGAATTCATACATATCAATCCAAATAATATCAATAATAGATAATACTGGAATTAATTTTACAGTATCTTTCTTTCTGCCTCATTATACTAGTACATAGCAGAGGTGAATTGGCCTTGAGAATCTGGATTGAGCTTAAGGACCTCAAATTGTAAATGAAAACATCAACATCATTCAAAAGTTAAAGAGAATCTCTTTACTCTGGAGCTCTTAACACAATAGTAATTGAACCTTTCACAATGAATTCAAGTAATGAAATATCCCCTTGTAAGCTTATAGTCTTTTATACTATACTCTTTTGAAGTAGATGATGATGATGGTAGAGATATCATATTGAGAAGCTATAAAGGACTAGGTAAGATTTTTGAATGTTTCTAGAAATGAAAAGATGAAATCTTTGATTTTTTCTAGAATACTACTATGATTTTTTTGGGGAAGAAACTACCTTTTATATATTCTACAGTCATATTTCTGTTAATCTTTTTTTTTTTTATTTTTTTTGTTTTTACAATCTTGAGGATTGAGACCTATTTACTTGGGTGTTTTTTGGATTACACATTTTCTGCTTAAAATTCAAGTAAATTCATGTTTCATAAAATTTTTACATTCAATGGGGGATTCTGTGTCTCTGAATTTTGTATCTACATTTTAATTAAATTCCAACCAAATCACTAAGAAAAAAATGGCAATACCCTCCCTGTCAGTGTATACTAGTATCTAAGTATGATTTAATAGTAAATATTAACAGTCTTAATACTTATTTGTAAATGATTTAGTGATTAAACCTCAGGGGAAGACTAAAAAAAAGTTATGCTAAGTATTAACTCACAATATTTGGATTGGTGCATGCTAGTGGTGGAAAATAGGTTAATAAAATATAGTAATAGCTTATATAAAGATAATATCAATTTATAAATACTTTAAAATATATTTATATATGATAATAATTATTTTATAATATTTATTTGAATTTTAGTAAGTTAGTGATGTCCAATAACCCATCAAATCCTCCCTTACTTATACCAAAATCCACCAGAGTGCACAGACCTTCAATCTGATGTGGTCTTCCAACATTGGCAGGGGCCTTTGTTGTGTTGTTTGGTGCTGTTTGTGCATGTCTTAATTGGCATCTGTTGAAGAATTGGGTGTTTTTCTAATTTTCTTCCGTGAATATTGGGACTGCGGCGATGTGGGTACTATCCTTGGATAGCCCCGGTTTTTATCTATATTTCATGTCCAGTTAATATTTTTCATATTCTAAGTTTTAAGGGGTCATTTCCTCATTTTTCAGTTACAAAAGATAGCTGTTTAATTTTGTTTTTTGTGTTTTACGGGCTAACCTTAAGTCTTAGGGTTAAGTGCTTAGTACCATTAGAAAGGGCTAATTTAGCTCTATATTTCATGTCTCAAAGTTGTTATAACGTAATTTTGTGTTTTAAGGGTTTTAGTAGTTGTAGTTAATTTTTCTAAGTAGATTAGGTGTTTTTATTGGTTTTATGGTTTCAGGGAGGCTGGGCCACTTCAGGCAGCACCTCCGACATTGGGCGGCCTGCCTGCCTCTGTTTTAGAAGGTCCGGGAGCGCTTCTGGAGGGTTTTTATTCAATTTGGCTGGTACAGGTGCCAAATTTGTTGGTGGGCATGGGCACTTAGATAGTGGTCTGTGTGTACATAGTGAATAAGACAGTTTGGGGCAACTTTAATTATCATACAACCATCTGGAGGTGATATCCTTGTTTCTCACTCAGTTTTCACTGTTTTATGGCCACAATTTGGCTGTGTTTGTTTCAATTGAGTTCTTCATTTAACTTAACTTTGGCAACAGTTTTCTATGTTATAGTCTTGAAAGCTATAGCAAGTATTATTGCTGTCTCTGGTGTGGATTTGCAGCCTAAATCAAGTATCATTGCTTTCTCTGGTGTGGACATTGGTCTACATTTCAGTTCTTTGGTCTGGTAGTCTGTCTGGTGACTACTTTCTTGGCTCATCAAGCAGTCAAGTGTGTTGAAAAGGGGCTTTAGCAAACAGGAACCAACTTACTATAGCAAGTAAATCTCACTCTATTTTTCTAAAGGGAAAGGGGATTTTCTCTCTTGTTTTCTTTAACTCCCTTGGTCAAGGCCTATAGCTAGTACTATAGGATTGTCTACATTTCTGGCGCCCAACGTGGGGTAGAACTTGCTAGTTCTTTGGGATCTCTGTTTTCTTTGGTTGGCTCTTTTTGGTGTTTTGGACCGGAAGAATGGCTTCTGGTTCTGCTATTCCTGTGGTGACTGTCAGTGGGGGGGAAGGTCCTCCTGCTGTGATGGTTAGGAAGTGTGTAAGGATTAAAACTTGGGATGGTACCAAGTTTAATGGGGAAGATGTGAAGTGGTTTCTGGAGAAATATGAAACTGCTGCTGGAGTGGATGGTGCTTCCTACCTGGACATGGTGAAGCAGATTATCTTCTTCATTGGTGATAGGTCAGTGGAGAAGGAGATTGTGGCCATGCCTGGCTACAAGAAGAGGGATTGGAAATTGTTGTGTAGGGAGATGGTGGATAGATGGGGTGTCAGGTTCACTATGGTGGATCTGAACAGGGTTGTAAGTGAATGGCAATCTTATGGTGGTGTTGGTAGCTTGCATAGTTACAGGGAGTTTCTGCTACAGTTTGATCCTGTGGTGGAATATTTGGTGGAAGTGGAGGAGCTAGCACATTAAAATGCTGCCAAGGATGTTTTTTGGTCTGCCCTGGCTAGAGATGTCAGAATGGATGTGTTAAAGGAGCTGTCAAGGAAGGACTTGATGAAGACTCTTTCTAATGGGGACCAGAAGTTGCCTGCCTTGGATAAGGTGAAGGAGGCTGTTGAGGCCCATTTGAAGTTATTGGCTGTGGACACTTATCAGGAGGGGTGTGTCAAAAATGTCAGAAAAGTCAGTGAGGCTTTGGATGAAGAGGAAGTTAGGGTGAAGAAGGAGGAGAAGAATATGGTGCGGGTTCACAAACAGGAGAGGGACCCAGTGGTGGAGCAGTTGGCTGATCTCACAAAGCAGCTGCATATTTTTGTTCATGAGGCTAAGAAGGTCAATAAGGCACCTTCTCAGCCTAGAGATTTTGATAGGAGGGCTGGTAGGAGTGATCCTTGGGTCTGCTTTTATTGCAGCAGGAGGGGGCACAGGTCCAATGATTGTTGGGCATTGAACAGTGATGTGTCTGAAGGAAAGGTGGAATTTGATGGTAGGGTTTTCAAGCTCCCTGATGGATCATTTTTGAAGCCCAGTGAGGGGCAGGCTCCTGTTGATTTGGTCAGGAGAAGGGGTGGTCTCAATCAAAGGAGGTCAAGGTTTGAGGAGATTCCAGATCAGGGGAAGTCTTCAGGTAAGGAGGATGATGACGTCAAGGGAAAGGGGAAGGAGGTCAATAAGGTCTCTTTTTCTACTTCCTTTGGTTGTTTGGAGTTGTATTCCTGTGGTGGAAAGTCAAGTAGAGAATGCTTGGCTGGTGTTTATGATGTGGAAGCAGGGAAGGTGGGAAGGCGTAAGAGCAGTTCTAAGGCCTAACCAAAGCCAAATTCTTCAAAGGTGGATCCTAAGCTTAGTGTATCTAGGAAGAGGTACAGCAAAGAGGAGCTGTACAAGATTCAGAAAGGTATGGCTGACATGGGCCCTCCTAGTTTTGGTGCATTGGACATTAATGGTGAGCCAATGCCAATGGAGGTTGATTCTGACTCTGAGGAGGATGTCCCTTTAGCTTCTTTGACAAAGCCTGCTGGAGTTAGAGGTTCTGGTGAGGGATCTGGTTTGGTTCCTGTTAATGGTAAATCTGTTGGTGGTTCTGGTCCTCAAGAAGCTTCTAGGACCAAGGTGGTGAAGCAAAGAGCTCACTTTGAGAGGCCAGTAGTTTCTGGTCAAGTTAATGTTATGGACTCTGTCCTGGAAAGGATGAATCAGGGTTATGTTTCTCTTTCTTATGGGGAATCGTATGCTATCAGTCCAGGGTTGGCTGATAGACAGAAAAAGTTGTTGACCAGGAGAAGAGTTTCTTCTGGGGAGGTGGAATACATTTGTGATTCTGCTGAAAGGTTTGGTGAGGGGTTGGAAACTCATTTTTCTGCTCCTCTGGGTTATGTCAATGTCACTCTGAATGGCAGGGAGGCAAGGGCATTGGTGGATTCAGGTTCTCAGATAAACCTGATTTCATTGCTTGGGGCTACTCATTTGGGCATCCCCATCAAAACTGGTATTGGTGGGAATTTGAGAGGGATCGGTGGCCATGTCACTGAATTGGTTGGAACTTCTGAGTTTGTGAAGTTAGATGTTGGCGGAGCCTCAGGGAAGGTTCATTTTTATATTGCTAAGGGAACAGTTAAAGCTGTTTTGGGTGGGCCATTCTTGATGGATTTTCAGGCAAGAATTGGTTATCGATTTGATTTGGGAATCAGTTTGGAGTTGACTGGTGAAGATGAAAGGAGACCTCACATGAGGTTATCATCCCCTGGAGAGGATGATTGGGAGACCAGGCCTGGTTTATCTTCAATGTTCCAGTGCATGGATTGTTGCAGGAGAAGGAAAGAAGTGGGTGCCGCCTCTGGCTTTTTGGAGTGTGGCTCAGGCTCTTATTGAGAGTCTGTCTTTTTTAGAGTAATGAGGGCTGATCACCCTAGTGCTACAACCTCTCCCCAAGATGAGGAAATCCCAGGCTGTAGTAGGTCAGCTCCCTTGGAGATATACCAAGTGGATTTTCAACTTTCCCTTTTTAATGTTTCTCTTCTCTGCAAGTATTCATCAAGTTTTTTATCAAGTCTATGTTCTCTCTCAAGATTCTCAATTATTTTTAATTCAAGCTCAAGGAGGAAGATTGGTTATATATCTTTATTGAAAGATATGCAGAAAAGTTTTGGAGTGCTGAGATTGGGGTCTAAAAGTAAGTCCTCCCAATTGTGCACCACTAGGGTTTCTTCTACAACTTTCAAAAACATTACCTGGGCCACACCTGTGAGCATTTTGGAAACCCCTGGTTATTTTTGTAGGTCAGAAGAAAACTCAAGAAAAGAAGATATAAATTTCAAGATAATTCAAGAAAATCAAGAAAAAAATCTGAAGATAATGAAGAAAGAAGATTCAAAATATTTTTGTGAAGATAGTCAAGATCAATTTTTGGGCCTCCAGCATGAGGTTAAACTGCAGAAAATTATGAAGAAAGAAGATCATCAAGATCAATTTTTGGGCCTCCAGCATGAAGATAAACTGCACAATTTTAAAAGAGTTGATTCTGAAGATGAATCAAGATTTGAAGATTTGGAAGACAGAAGTGAAGATGAAGATTTGGAATTGCGGAAAAGTTTTGGAGTGGTGAGATTGGGGTCTAAAAGTAAGTCCTCCCAATTGTGCACCGCTAGGGTTTCTTCTACACCTTTCAAAAACATTACCTTGGCCACACATGTGAGCAATGGGGAAACCCTTGGTTTTTGTTCCAGGTCTAGTGGTGAAGATTTCCAGAAGATCCCTCAAGTTGAAGGTGGAGCGGCAAAGTATAAGAAGGTAGCACAGAAGATTAGGCCTGTCAATGAGCCTATGCCTGTGAGTTTGAATCCGCCCTTGAAGAGACCTCCTTTGTCAAGAGATCCATACTGTACTCCTTTGGTGAAGAATCCTCCAGAAATTGTAGAGACGGCTAGGGTGACTGTGGAAAGGTTGAAAGTTGTTAATTTCAGTCCTGATGGGTGGTTGTCTGAAGAAGAAAATAAGTTGTTGTTGCACGTTATTGTGCTAAGGGAAAAAGCTGTGGCTTTTGTTGAGGAGGAAAGGGGTGTGTTGAAGCACTCTTATGGGGAACCTTACTTGATTTCTGTGGTTTGTCATGAACCTTGGCAAATCACACCTATTCCGATTCCAGCTGCTATCAGAGTGGATTTTGTGGAGATTGTTAGGGAAAGAATCAGGACTGGGTTATACGAACAATTGACATCCAGTTACTCTTTCTGTGTAAAGAAGCAGAATGGAAAGTTGAGGGTGGTTCATGATCTTAGAGCCTTGAATAGAGTCACCATCAAGGATGCTGGGATGCCACCAAGTGCAGAGGATTTTGTTGAAGCTTTTGCTGGAAGGCTTTGTTATGGTTTGGGTGATATTATGGGTGGTTATGATGAGAGAGAACTTCATAAAAATTCAAGGCCTCTCACAACTTTGGAGACTCCTTTGGGAAGATTTCAGCTCACTAGGTTGCCTCAAGGAGCAACTAATTCAGTGGCATTATATCAAGCACAGATGGCTTGGATTTTGCAGGATGAGGTTCCTACTCATGCTGGTATTTTTATTGATGATGGTGGAATTAAAGGACCATCCACGTATTATGGTAATGAGGTGTTAGCGGAGAACCCTGGAATAAGGAGGTTTGTTTGGGAATATGCAATAACTCTAGAGAGAGTGTTGTTTAGGATTGAAGAGGCTGGTTTGACCATTTTAGGGTTGAAATTCTGTTGTTTTGTTGCTGCTTTGGAAATTATGGGTCATGTGGTATGTAAAGAGGGAAGGATTATGGCAAAGAAGAAGATTAATAAAATTCAGTCATGACCAAGGCCTAAAAATACTACTGAAGTCAGGGGATTTTTTGGTGTGTGTGTATATGTCAGGATTTTTATTAAGGATTTTTCTTTGTTGGATTCAACTTTAAGGAGGTTTCCTAGGAAAGATGCAGATTGGGAATGTATTGAAGAGTGTGAAGAGGCTTTTCAAAAATTGAAAAAGGTTGTTGGGGAAGATATTTTTCTTCACAAGTTGGATTATGGTGTTGGTGCTGGAAAAATTTATCTGGCAGTTGACTCAAGCTATATTTCTGCTGGTGCTGTTTTGTCTCAAGAAGATAAAACTGGTAGGGTTAGGCCAGTAAGATATGAGTCCGTGGTGTTTAATGAGGTGGAATCTAGGTATTCTCAACCTAAGTTGGAATTGTGTGGGGTAGCAAAAATTTTAAAGAAGCTACAGACTGTTTTGTGGGGGCAGCATTTTGAGCTGCAGGTGGATGCAAAATCTTTAGTTCAGATGATCAATCCACCTTGTCTTCCAAATGCTCCAATGACTAGGTGGGTGGCATTTATTCAACATTTTTCTTTTGACCTGGTACACAAACCAGGCAAAAATTTTACAATGCCTGATGGATTATCAAGTAGGCCACCTACAGATAAAGATTATGAGGCTGAAGAGTTTAATGAAGGTGTTCCAGTAGTTAGGGCCAGCACAAAGGGTGCAGAAGATTTTTCTGAACTCCCCCAAGAGGCTAAACTGGCTGGATCTGATCTTGATTCTGGTGATCAGGATGTTTTTGTTGATGAAGGTGGAGTTGTTGTTTGGGACAGCTCAAAATTGGAAAAGGGTGTTTTTGTTAGTGAACTGGATTCTCACAAGATTCAGTGGAAAGAGAAGGACGTGCCAAAATTTAAGGATTGGTGTCCTGGTTGGGCTGGTCAATTGGCTCATGTTCACACTGGTGATGTTGATGACAGAGTTGTACCCTTGGATGTTGTTTTGTTGGATTTTGAAGATGAGACCTGGGGTCAGTCTGGGTTTTATTTTATTATGGTGGAATATCTGTTGACCTTGGAGAGGCCAGATATTTGTGATGATGATACTTTGGTGGCAATCAAGAAGAAGAGTCCTGGATTTTATGTGTCAGGAAGAAGGTTGATGAGGAGGAGACATTCTAATCCCCAAGTTGTGGTGACTCAGAAGAAGGGTCAAGAAGTTGTGTTGAAGTCTTTGCATAAAGACCATGGTCATAGAGGCTTTGGGGAAACTTATAGAAGAGTAACTGACAGATTTTGGTGGCCAGGTATGAAGTTGTCTGTGCAGGGTTGGGTTCAATCTTGTGAAGAATGTCATAGAAGAAGTCACTTGAAACCTAAAGAGGTCGGCCTTGCAACTGGTGAAACAACTGTTTTTGGAAGAGTCAGTCTGGATGCTGTCCATATTAAAGAGGGCAGGTATAAATACTCAATTTTTGCAAGGGATGATTTGTCTGGTTGGGTTGAGGAAGTGCCTCTAGTTAATTTGACTGCCAAGAATGTGGCAGATTTTTTGAAGAAGGAGTGGATTTATAGGTATTGGTTGATGAAGTTGGTGACTGTTGATGGAGGGCCAGATTTTGGTGCTGAATTTAAAGAAGCTGTGGCTAGTGTTGGTTCTGAAGTTAGAGTGGCTACACCTTATTATCCTGAAGCTGAAGGCATGGTTGAAAGAGGCCATAAAGTTATCAAGAATGCTTTGGTAAATATGTGTGGAGATAGTGATGAAAAGTGGAAGCATTATTTACCCTTGGTGTTATTTGCTGATAGGCTCACAGTGAAGAGGACAACTGGCTACTCTCCTTATGATTTAATGTTTGGTCAGAAAGCTGTGCTACCAGTGGACTTGGAAGCTGTCTCTTATCTTGGAATTGATTGGGATGAGGTGCACTCAAAATAAGGATTGCTCTGTGCCAGGATGCAACAGTTGGAATGTAGAGAGGAATGTCAAGAGAAGGCATACTCTAGAATTATGAAGATTATGAATCAATCAGTCAGATACTGGGACAAGAAGTTGGCTCATAGACTCAGGAATCCCTTGAAACCTGGTTGTTTGGTTTTGGTTTATAATAGAAGTTTGGAGAGTCAGTGGGGAAAAATGTTTGCTGAAAGATGGAACGGAACTTACAGAGTCAGATCTCAGGCTTCTGGATGTTCTTATGTTTTGGAAGATTTGGATGGTGCAGTCTTAAAGAAAAGAGTGGCTGCAGACCAGGTGAAGAGGTTCTATCCCAGAGGCACTAGACATGAAGAAGATTGACTACGCAATGAGGATAAACTATGGATTGTTCTTTAATTTTTGGAATTTTTGGTGTTGCAGAGCAACTTTTGTGTTGGAAACTTTTTGTTAGAAGGTACCCATGGGTGGAGCTTCTAGATTTGATCTTGGCAAGTGTAGGGGTAACTGATGGGCTAGCTGCTCTGTAGAACAGTTACCCCAGATTGTGTGTTTCCAACCCTTTCTCTTAATTTGTTTGAACCCTAATATTGGTTTCTTTTCACAAGTTTTAGTCCTCTATGACTTTAAACTGGAATTTCCTTTGGTTTTTAAGTGCTGAAATATTCACCCTTATTGTTTTTGGTTTATTGTGTTGGATGTTGTGTTTTTGTTAGAAGGTACCCAGGGGGGGCTTCTAGATTTTATTTTGGCAAGTGTGGGGGTAACTGATGAGCTGGCTACTCTGTAGAACAGTTACCCCAGAATGTCTGTCTCAAGTCTTTTTTTTTCATAGTTTATTTCTAGTTCTTTTTATTATTATTCAGGTTTCAAGTCCACTATGACTTTAAACTGGTTTGGGACTGGCTTCTTTATCTTTGGTTTTTGGGTTGGTGGTGGATCACTGGTGGTCTCCCATCATTTTTACATATTGGAGAGTTCCCACCCAGTAATCATTTCTATGGGCAGGACTTTCTCTTACTGGAACTTCTCTTAATCTGGACCATCCATGGAGCTGGACTTTCTTTGATTTTTTAGTTATGATTTTTCCAGATAGTAGTTTTAGATTATTTTCTTTTTTTCTCTTTTTTTCTTTTAATTTTTTTATGGGGGATGTTAAAATTATAAAATGGAAAATATAGGGTGTTACAGCATCAGGGTCGCCTGGATGTGGGCAAACATTGGTGGGGAAAGGCTCATTAATTGGCCGGGCAATGCTATTTTATCATTTTATTTTATTTTATTTTTATTTTTCATTAATGTCATTTTTATTATTTTTTATTCTCATTATTACTCTTAATTTATGTTTCTTCGTTCAAATCATTTAAATTATTTAAGGTGTATCCACATCAAGGTGCACTTGGATGTGGGCAATGTATCAGGGGATCAGCTAATCAATTGGCTGCGGGATACCATTTATATTTTTTTTATCTTTTATTTTATTTCATTTATTTTTTATCTTATTTATCAATTTTTAATTTTAGTATGTTAGTAGACTGTAATAAAAAAATTATTAGAATTTATAGTTATTAATTGTTTTTTAATATTTATTTATTATTATGTTTTTGATCTTTTGCAGGAGCTCATTGTCTGGATGATGAAGTTTCTGGAGGCTGGTCCGGATTATGATGTCGTTTTTGTTTTTTGTTGGGGTTGTGGGAAGCACTGTGTTCTTTGAAGTGCATCCTGCTGGAGAGATTATATGGATTATAATGGGCAGGAATGGGTTTGGATTGAAGTTCAGAAGAGGAAGAAGAAGAGGAAGGAATGTATTATTGGAAGGTGTGCTTAATGATCCTAGACATCTTCCAGTGGTCGTCCAATAGTTGTTTTCTCAAGGTTTTCTCAAAGTTATTTAATGGTCCATGGAGGGCAAAGGCTTTCAGCATTTTTGAACACATGGTGCTTAGGTGTTGTTTCATGTCTCCATAATCCAGGGTCAAAGAAGTTTATAGAAGTTGGCCAACTCCAATAGTAGATTCAGAAGGAGGGGTGCCAACTAGACAAGAATAATTGGATCATTAATTATTTTTGTTGAAGAAATTGGATGAATTAATGTGGTACTTACAGATTGGAAGCTCATCAAATTTGTAAGCGGCCGGAATTTGGACTTCTGAATATTTTGGAATGGTGATAGTAGGTGGATCAATCAGGGAAAGATATGGATTCTCTTGGTCTTCTTCTGAAAGGTTTTGAGAAGTTGAAATAGGAGGCTGATGTTCCTGGGGCCTAGTTGGAGTAGCAGGCCTTTTGTTGCTGTTGTTGATATTTCTGCTTGATTCAGTTGGATGAGGTGCTGGTGATGGAGTACCAGGGTTGTTATAAGATGGGGCAGGAGAGGGTAATCTGGAAGTGGATTGATCTCTTCTGGATGGAGCTTTTGAAGGAATGGAACTTTCAGAAGAATAGTTGGCTGACAGAGGAGAGGTGTAGTTTCTTTGCCTTAACTGGGGGCAAAGTTTTTCTTTGGTGTAGTGTTGGGTGCTCTGGTGTCTTCCTGGGGTCCTCTTGCAGGTCTCATAGAAGTTTGGGAAATTTTGTAGTCTTTGGACCTTGAAGAGGTTGGCTGCATTGCTCAGGGAGCAGTGGGAGGTGGCTGCGTGGAGTTGTTTTTGTTGATTGGAGGAATTTGGCTGTTTTCTGGCTGTTTTTGGAGGTTTTGAGCCTTATTTTCACTGTCTAGTGAGGCGGGTGGGCTGCCCGACGTCAGCTGGGCCGCCTGGACGCGGTCTAGCATCCTAGGAGCTTATTTTGAAGCTTTTGGAGCTAATTTAACAGAGATAAAAGCTGTTTCTTGGGAAGTTAAAGCAGACCTTTTTGGGAGAGTTCTGGAAACTGAGTTCCGGGATCTTCTGGATGGTGCTGAGGATAAAGATGAAGAGGCTTGACCAAGCTCTGGGGATCTGGTAGGGGATCTGGAGAGGTATTTATGAGAAGATAAAGGAGGAGGGATAGGGTAGTTGGAATCTCTGTCACATTTCTTCTTTTTGGAATAGCAAGAATCACAGGCCCTGTTTTAGAATTTGGCTTCAGGAGTAGGAAGAGTGAATGTGCAAGGTCTGCACATGTGGATGCACTGTTTGCAGGCATAGTCCTTGGGAGCAGTGAAGCAAGGAAGATTGGAGGGGTCAACATTGAGGGATCCAGACATGATCTGTGGTGAGAAAACATGATGGAAAGAGTTAAGAAGGAGATTTTTGTCAGTGATGGGTAGATGATGAAGTGAAGGTGTAAGTTCAGCAGGTTGGCTGTAGGTGTATTCTGTATGAAATTGGCTGGGTCTATTTTATGCAAAATTCTGTTAGTCCACCAAGACTTTAAACTGAAAAAGCTATTTTTTCAAGAATAGTCCATCAAGACTTTAAACTGAACACTGTGTTAGTCCCCCAAGACTTTAAACTGAGGATTTTTTGATGGTGTAGTCCCCCAAGACTATAAACTGAGGAATGGGTTTTTGTTGTTGGAATGGGTTAGAAAGATTGGCAGAGGGTATACACAGGAGGAGCCTCTGAATTTAGCAAAGGCAAGTTTGGGGGTAATTGATGGGCTGGCAGCTTTATTCACAATTACCCCAGGATGTTAGTTTTTTCTCTTTGTCTTAATGTGGTTGATCTCTGGTTCTGGGTTTATGATTTAGGTTTTTGAGTCCCCCAAGACTTTAAACTGAGGGTATTTGAGTCCCCCAAGACTATAAAATGAGGATGGTCCCCCAAGACTTAAAACTGAGGGTTGTTTGTGGTTACATCCTATAGATGGTGTGGTCAATTTTTCTTTTCTGAATCAAGCTCATGTACTAGTGGAATTACAGAGGGAATCAAGAGATGAAATGAAGTGTTCAGAATTAGCCTTGAACTGGTGAATGTGGTGTCTTCTGTTCTGAATGTCCTGTGGATCTCTAGCAGGAGTGGATTGGAAGTAGTTTATCAGAAAGTGTTTCTTTTGAGATGTGTGTTGTTGGAACTTGGCTTTAATTGTGGGCAAGTGGTTTGGTGTTGTTGGTTCAATGGATCCTACATTGTTATAATCACTGTCAGAAGATGGAGGAACTGAGAAGTCATCAGTTTTATAAAGTGGAAAGAAGAAATGGAAGTCTTTACCATCAGATGGACAAGGGATGGTGGAACTTGTTGTTTTAGTGGTTTTGGCAATCTTCTGGGAAGGGTGTAGCTTTTTGATTAATCTGGGAATTAACATGGATGGCCCAGATCTTTTGGTGCTGGTAGAAGATGGACCAGGTTGAGGTGGAGGTGAAGCTGTTTCAGAAGATAATGAACCAGGTCTTTAGCAGGTCTTCTTTCTGGATTGGCAGACATTGCAGGACGTTCTGTATGGATGGACAGGAGGTGTGATGGTTCAGATTAGATTTTTGTCAATGCAGTATTGGCAAGGACCCATTTCAGAGGTAGATTTGGGAAGAAGTTTGAACATGGTGGTTTGATGAAGAAAGAATGTGGACATTCTGAATTGGAGGGAGGATGTGGTCTTCCAACATTGGCAGGCGTCTTTGTTGTCTTGTTTGGCGCTGTTTGTGTATGTCTTAATTGGCATCTGTTTAAGAATTGGGTGTTTTTCTGTTTTATTCCGTGGATATTGGGACTGCGGGTATGTGGGTAGTATCATTGGATATCCCCAGTTTTTCTCTATATTTCATGTCCTGTTAAAATTTTTCATATTCTAAGTTTTAAGGGGTCATTTCCTCATTTTTCAGTTACAAAAGATAGCTGTTTAATTTTGTTTTTCGTGTTTTATGGGCTAACCTTAAGTCTTAAATTTAAGTACTTAGTATCATTGGATAGGGCTAATTTAGCTCTATATTTCATGTCTCAATGTTGTTATAGTGTAATTCTGTGTTTTAAGGGTTTTAGTAGTTGTAGTTAATTTTTCTAAGTAGATTAGGTGTTTTTATTGGTTTTCTGGCTTCAGGGAGGCCAGGCCGCTTCAGGCAGCACCTCCAACATTGGGCGGCCTGCCCGCCTCTGTTTTAGAAGGTCGGGGAGCGCTTCTGGAGGGTTTTTATTCAATTTGGCTGGTACAGGTGCCAAATTCGTTGGTGTACATGGGCTCTTAGATAGTGGTCTGTGTGTACATAGTGAATAAGACAGTTTGGGGCAACTTTAATTATCATACAACCATCTGGAGGTGATATCCTTGTTCCTCACTCAGTTTTCACTGTTTTTTGGCCACAATTGGCTGTGTTGGTTGCAAGGTTAGTTCTTCATTTAACTCAACTTTGGCAACAGGTTCTCTGGCATAGTCTTGCAAGCTATATCAAGTATTATTGCTGTCTCTGGTGTGGATTTGCAGCCTACATCAATTATCTTTGCTTTCTCTGGTGTGGACATTGGTCTACATTTCAGTTCTTTGTTCTGGTAGTCTGTCTGGGGAATACTTTCTTGGCTCATCAAGCAGTCAAGTGTGTTGAAAAAGGGGCTTTAGCAAACAGGAACCAACTTACTTTGGCAAATAAATATCACTCTATTTTTCTAAAGTGACAGGGGATTTTCTCTCTGGTTTTTCTTCAAATCCCTTGATCAAAGCCTATAGCTAGTACTATAGGATTTTCTACACCGGATGATGTCACTGCTCTCCCTGGAAATTACAGCACTCACCAGGTCAAAAGTTAGACTACTTTCAGTCAAGTGGTTTTTCAGGTATCTAAAAGTAACATGGGAAGTAATCTTTGAAGGAATTTCAGTGCTTTGATTACTTACAAGCCAGAATAAAACTCTGAGTGTCACTGTACCAAAAAAAATTAGAGAAAGTATATTGCACTGCTTATTGTTGAAGCTTTCTATCTTATTTGATATTGAGCGACTTCTGAAAATTCTGCCACAGTGTTATATTAGCTTTTTTTCCTGGAAAGAAGCCTTCATGCTAACTACCCTTACACCATTTATGCCAGGCCCATGAAATACCTTTTCATGATGTTCTTTCTTCAGGTTGGCATATTAGACTTTTCCAAGAAAAAAATAAATGAAATCAAATTGAAAACTCTCATACCCTGTTGTTGTTAAGGAAAGTTGGGATGAATTTCCTCATTTACACTTTTCCTACATGAAATAATTTAACCTTATTAATTATACCATATTTTAAAAGTGAATTCTGGCAAAAAATTTGAAAATTTCAAATTGAATTGTAGACTTTGTGATGGTAGAAGAGTTATTATCTCTGTAAAGATTTAAAGGCTAGCACAATTGAAAGAGACAGAATGATAATTATAGAGGGAACATAACCAAGTGAAGTAAAGGCCACTTGGGACTTATAAATGACTGTGAATAAAAAATGTACAGGGTAGTTTACACCACCAAAAAATCACAGACATTCCCAGTGTGATTGTCACCCAGTGGTTTGCATTGGATTTGTATGAAATGTGTGAACACCAAGGTAGACAACACACATTAGTGAACACCACCATTCTTTAGATCGTCAGTCCAAATGCCTTGCATTCCTTTCCCATTGATCAATTTAACATTCCCCCCCCCAGTTTTTTTTATTTCATATAATCTCACCCAACTTGAGGCATGAAGGAGAAGTGCATAAAATATGCTATGTATAAAAGCGTGAGGGGGAAACAGGACAAGAGGAGTGGGGAAATGAAATGGACACAAAGACAAGGTACTACTGTGCAAGGGGAAGATTATTGGGAAATTCACCAGAGTTAATTGCTCCCTCAATTTGAAAGTATTTTCCAATTATTTATTCTCTTTTATTTCTACTTTTTTTTATTTCATTCAACACACCCAGCTGGGGGAGTGAAGGAAGAAACAACTAAGATAATATTAAGTACAAGTGAGATGAGGAAAGGTGAGGAGGTGAATGAACAGGCAATTAAAGTGGTAAACAAATAGGAGTTGTTGGGTAAGAGGCAAATTGCTAGGATATCTGCCAGTATTTATTGAGGCAACATGAGCAATAATGTGGGAGGGAGAAGGGACAGAGGATTGTTGTTTTACCTTATGCATTTAATTTTACTTACACTGTTCTTGTTCAAGTTAATTCTTTTTTTTTGGTGAATAGAATTGATGATAATCAGCCACCACATGTGAGCACTTCTGAATCACCCAAGCCACTTTTTAAATTTAGGGACAAATTCAGAACCTGCTTTGAATAACATCACAACGTTTTATTGGGCTAGACATAAGAAATTCAACTGGCCCCAGTAACTTCCACTTGAGATGTCACATCCGCCTCACTATTGCTCTCTTCCAAAAGACTTAAGGACTCAATTCTGAGGCTTCAGAAAATTCTTAGGAGCTAATTATCAGTAAATTGAAGTTTGCCTCATCTCTTCCGTAATGATTAAGCTTTTCCCAAGAAGAAATATATTTTCCATTTTGAGTGATTCCAAGATGGTCAATCTAAAAATATTTAGAATGTTTTGAACAATAAAATGAGATCACTTTGAATTTGTTACAACTTTTTATGATTATAATTAAATATAACTAGAGGTAAACAATTAATTAGGAAAGTAGAGAACAAGAGCAAGAACAGAAAGGTTTCTGCAAAGCCAGTTTATTTGAAATTTGATTTGCTGACTTATCAGACCAAAACTAGCTACCAGTGAGTCAAGGTTAGAGGTAAGTGCATCATTTTCACTGATGTTTCAAATATCAGTGGTGTTTACAAATGTGTGTTGTGCTTGCATTGGATTTTGCAGTGGCATTCACACATTTTATGCAAACCCAATGCAAACGCCCAGGTGATGATCACACTGGGAACGTCTGCAATTTGTGCATGGTGTTTGTTGCTAAAATGCATATATGAGGCAACATGTCGCCTCATATATGCATGAAAGAAACTTTCTCATTTCCTAAAGCTATAAGATACATAAAAAAAAGAATGTCATATTGCAAACATGAGGCGACATGTTGCCTCATGTACGCATGTAGATTAAACACTTAATTTCTCACTCATAAATGAAAGAAAAAATAGTATTGAAAGTGAAAGATGGTATTGCATACATGAGGCGACATTTCACCTCATGTATGCAATAGCAAGGGGGACCCAAAAATGAAGCTACTGAACTTTATCTTCCATGATCTTGCTCTTGCATTCATGAGCTCTGATTCAAATAATGAACAATTTCTTTTTACAGCACTTTTTAATTGCATACATGAGGCGACTTGTCGCCTTATGTATGCATGTAGGTAATAGAAGTTACTTCTTACTAAAAATTACATGGAGAGTCAAAAAAGTATAATATTGATGAAGGAATGTAATTGCATACATGAGGCAACATGTTGCCTCATGTATGCAATAGCAAGAGTTTTGGGAGAGGGATCAGAAGTGAATTGTCCCAGTACTCTTGCTATTGAATACATGAGGCGACATGTCGCCTCATGTATGCAATTTTATTTTGTCATTTTTCTCTACTTTTTATTTTTCTCTCCTTTTATTTTAGAGCGAGAAGTTACTGGTATTGCCTACATGCATACATGAGGCGACATGTCACCTCATGTATGCATGTAGTAAAATGTGATTCCCCTTACACTTTACTTGGCACAAAGAATAAGATGAGGCAAAATTTTGCATCATCTATATGCAAAGGAACCATGTTCTGATAACATTTTTCAATGTTCCTCCCCATTTCAACATGACATGGTGCATATTCTTGTATGTAATATTATGTGCCAAAAAAAAATTTGAATTCTACCTTTGTTCTGAATATCTGAGTGAGCATGTATTAGAAGAAGTACAGCGAAATTCTGCCAGATGTTTTTGTGAATTTTTTTTTTTTGAAATAAGTCAAAATATATTCCAAAACATTAGGAAATATTAATTCTTCTATTGCCCAATTTCTTTAATACACATAAATAATTTTTATTTTTAATTGCAAGTAATGAGCTGCACTGGGTGACATATTTTCCAGTGCAGCTGCTACATTTATGTTACTACATGTTCAATTCATTAAGAAAAATGTTGCCATGTTTAATTCTGTTGCAGATGCTAAGTACCTACACCTGCTCTTTATATTTTTTTCTAATCACTTCAATTAACAGATCCCATCTTTTTTCCTCATCATTGAAATTGATAGATCCTATTATTAAATTGTGATCATGCAGAAGTTGAGTTTATGTAGGTACATATTTGTATCATAAGACATCATGTTGCCTCATTTTCCCTTTTGAATAGGAATTACATTTCATGTTATCATAATAGGGTGTGAAATAAAATTTGGAAATGATATTTCAATTGGTAGAGTAATTTGGGTGAGTGTAAAAAGTTTCAAACATGAGGCTCTATGTTTCCTCATGTTGTAATACACTATTAGAAAAATTTAATTTCCAATAAAATTTGGATCATTTGGTGTAACTTTTATTCAAATATAATGCAGTATATTCCCCATTTTCTTGAGCTTGCTTTATTTACATTTAATAAGTTTTGTCTTGTTTGTGAGATGTGATAAATTCAAGTTAAAAATTTGTTAAAATTTTGAGTGATTTATTTAAAAACATCCATTTATGAAAAACTTCAGAGTATATGATAAAAATATGCTAAGTAAGAGTGAAAAAGGTGAATTAACTAAGTGGCACTTGAAAATTATTGTGTAAGGCCCAGTGTCTGTCTGCAGGGGGGCTGGGTGGGGCGCCCCAGGGAACAACTCTACATCTCTTCTAGTTGATGAAATGGTTTGTAAATATGTAAATTTGAATATTTATTTGTACTGTGTTATTTTTACTGTAACACAAAGACATTGAATTTAATTGCGGTTTTAATTTTTAAAATGCACTTGAGAAAAATATAGAAGAAAAGTTAAATTTAATATTGTGTATTATAAATACATTAATTTATTAGATATACATGAGCTAGTAAATTTACCAACACTTTTTTGACTATAAGCTGTTGAACCTGGGCTATGGACTTTCAAAAACCATCAATTAAAATTACAAGGCATTTTAAATACCATATTTTTTATATACTTTGGTTGGGATCCATTTTTATTTTAACTTAACTTTGTGCAGGATTTTAAAATATGTATTAAAAGTAAGGGCATAATTCAGGCCCTCAGTGCCCTATCTATTTGTGACCATACAGGTTATCAGTAGCATGGAACTATAATTGGATGTATTTCTTTTCTCATAAACATATTTCTTTAGTCAGAAAGCTGGTCTCTTTTCTTGTAACAGCAGAAGATTAATTTGTTTCTAGTGTTATAATTTTTCTCAAACTATGATTTTATTTTTTAAGAAACGTTTTATTCATAATGTTGAAATGTGGATTTCCAATTATACATGAATCAAAAATTCATTAATTTTTCAAATTTTCAGTTGTTAACGTGGATATCTTGTAGTTTTAATATATGGACAAAATTTAATTTGGGCAATATATATTGCTGAAATAATTTCTGGTGGTTTATCTTAACTTACAGAGTTTTACACAGTTTTACTCATCATGGTAAATCCAGTCATTATTTATATAATGTGACTTACATGGCCAAGAAATATTTCTTGTCTTGTATAAATACTGATTTTCTCCTACATTATTTTCTTTCCTCTCAAACTTTATTTCTTTTTAATATTGCATAATCTTATACTACTTCTCTCATTCAAATTGGCTTACTTCAATCTCACATATATGACTTCAGCAGATCCCCAGGTGTGGTAGAGCAACCTTTTTCACTTTATCCCTCTCATAAAAAACATAATATCAGGGATAGGGAAAATTCACCTAATATTAACTTTGATAAACATTTCTACACTAATTTCAAAATACTCTATGACCTACATGGCCCACCAGAATACAAATTTTCAGTTGATCCTGTTGGGGGTTGGCTTATGGTACATTCTTCACCCTTATATATGGTTTGAAGCTAAATTATTACCCCAAGAGGATACCAAATGTCACCTGCTAATTAATATTTTGATTTTCTATCTTTCTCATTTTCTAGACACTATCTCCCAGTCACTTGAATGACTCTTTAACATAATTATTCTTCTTCCTGACTATAACACATCAATTCATATGGGCTGTCCTGTACAAGATATATTCAATCAAAAAAATCATTTATCTTCTATCTCCCCTTATTCCTTATTTACTATCAGACCTTACCATCCTATAAAAAAATTTATTAAGAGGATTTAGCACAAAAGAAGGCTAAAAAAAGGTCATTTAGCAACTGTGAATCCTACAAAAACAAGTAACTACAACAAAGTGGGTGGCAAAACTGGAAAAGGACTCTATTCTACCCATGACTGTCAGATGAAGCAAGGGAGGGAACAGTGGAGAAGAGAGAGAAATGGAAGGGATAAAGAGAATAGAGAGAAAAATATTTGGATATAAATAAAAAATAAACATACATGAAAGCAGGTCAATAAGAAACAGTGCACCTTACAAAAAAAAGTAACTGCAACAAAGCATGTGATAAAACTATAAGGTACCCAATTATGAGCTGCTGTGGTTAGAATTATAAGAGTAAAAAGAAAATAAAACAGAAAATAAAAGGAAAGAACTTGGAGAAAAGAATTTATTCTCCCCACAAAGTTTAAGGACTTTCAGATGTGGCCAAGGGGGAAGAAGTGGACAGGTGGGATAAATTGAAGGGTTAAATAAAATAGATAGAAAAATATTTGGATTGTGAAAATTGGAACAACAGGAAGGTTCTTGATTATATGAAAAATTATACTATCCAAAACAATAGAAAACAACATGAGATCAGAAAAAACTACTAATATAAAATACAGATAAATAGAAAGGTTCACACTCAAATGAAGAATTCACACAAAAGGGATTTTTTTTTCAAAAATAAAATCTTTCCCCTGAAACTCTTCTTCTCATGATTCAAGTAAAAGTAGAGAAAAGAAATTTCATTTTGTAAAGTGGTACCACCACTGAGAAAAAAAATCAAGCCAAAACTATCTTATAAAGAAATTTGCTGGGATAAGGTAGAGGAAGCTCTAAAAATGGTTGGGCCATCAAAAGTGCTAATCTTTTGGGTTTTAGACCCAGCACAGAAAAAGAAAAATCTAGTTCTGATGTAGATAGTTCAATTAAGCTAAGCTGACTCATCATTAGATAGAATTTTACCTAATAAATATCTTCTTTAAAGTCCATTTACAGGAAATATCTGCCCATTTTAGACCTAAAATGAAATTGGGATCAGCTGTGAAACCAAATGATTTAAATTCTGTTTTTATTCTAAGGCCTAGTGAATAAATGATTGTTCAAAATTTTATTTTCCATACACTCATTACCTCATGGTTAAACTGTGTTCAAAACCATGTAGGGGACACTTCAACAAATCTCAAGGCAGCAGAATGACTTGTTTTAAAAAAATTTATTATGTGGTTTCTTTGTTCCCAGATTGGAATATAGAAAATTCTGAATGTTGAGAGAAGAGTTTGATAAAGTGTCTTTCCCTTTTGGTATTGATAATAAACCTTTTAACTTCCCTTGAAATAAATAAAGAACAAATTGTATCTCTTCAAGATCATCTGAAAGAGTATATGAAATGTCTTAAAGAATTTTGGCCACATATTGACATCAAGCCTAATTTCCACTTAGCCCAACATTTTCCTGAAGTTCTGCGACAATTTGGGCCAGCACCATCATCAGCAGCTTGGGCTCATGAGCGTATAAATGGAATATTGGGATCTATCTCACACAATAATAAAAAAAGTATGTGCTCCTATATTCTTTTTGTTCCTCATAATTATTTACTTTAATATTTTTTATTTTAGATGAAATGGAAAAAACCTTTATGAAAATGTTTATCTTGAATGGGAAGCTTCAATCTCTTCTTGAGAGGAATGACAATTGATTTGAAAACAAAATGAAATATGTTTTTGATATAGAAAAAAAAAGACTTCAAAATCATCTGTTAAACTACTTCATGAAGAATATGTTTTATGGCTGGATTATTTAAACAAGATTGATGGTGAAAAGTGTTCTTCAACAATTTTTGAAAAAGATAAATTGACTGGTGCTTTAGAATTTCTTCCATCTAAAATTACTGATCTCCAATACTTTAACCTTAATGGTAAATACTTCCCACTATACTCAAAACATCAAGGGAATGTGAATATTGAGATCAAATTATCAAAAGGCAACAAGGTTGGAGTGGTGTTAAGAATGTGGGATTCAAAGAAGTTTGCAGATCAAAATATTTATTCTAGTTGGATTGTATGATGCTATTGAAAAAAAAATAGAAAGTTCATTCTCAAAAGCAGGATTTAAAAAATTTTGGTGCTACAATAGATGGTCTAAAAATTTTAATAATACTCATAAAGATATTATTGGACATGCTTCAAGAACTCTCAATCCAAGTGGCTTTGGTGGTGTTTTATCTGATACTGTCTGTATAATGTCATTAAGTAGTATAACTGGTGCCTATTAATCACCTTTCTAATATCCATTATGAATTTAGACACCAAAGTATGATCTATTGCCTATTGGAAATTATGCAAAAAGCACTATATGAAGAATTCAAATTGGTCCTAATGATTCAGCTATGAGCTATGTGTCATGATGAAAAATTGTCCCACCAAAGTTCCAACACAGGTTTGACTCAGGTTAGACCACAGGTACTAAACAACCACTTTACTGCAAGTCGTCTAACTTTTGACCTGGTGACTTTGAGGGAACATCACCTCCCCATGGCTTTCACTTCAAGCAGGTCCAAAAACTAGACCTCCTGTGAGGACCCTCCATCAAAATTAGTGATATCATAAACCCATACCATAAATAGAGAAAACAGATAAAATCAGATACCATAAAGAAACAGGTAAAATATCTCATACAAGAAGTATAGAATGAAGCCCAAAGCATATAAAGAAACAAAATTAACTATCCAAGCCACCAATAACATCCTCAAGCATCCATATTAACCCAGTAATCATATCCCAACCCATAAATATGTGAAAATCAATCAAAGAACACTACACAATATAGGGGGTGGACTTGCTAGCAAGTCCTCAACCTGAACTGAGATGGAACTCAGATGGAACTCAGACTGAACTCATACTGAACCCAATCTGAACTCTACTTGAACACCCACCTAAAACTGTTCTGCTGAGTGGTGTTCATTCCTGATTGTATGGTTCCTTTATCAATAGCTCAATGTGTGTTCAATCTGTTGTGAGTTTGGGTCCAAGGTTGCAGACTCACTAGCAAGTCCGCCCCCATATTGTGTGGTGGAAAGCAGATTAAGTTGTCCAAACTGGATATATGCACCTAAAAAAGGTTTATATGCTTATTTAGGTGTTGTGAGTCCATTTAATATGTCCATATGACCTAAAAAAAGCAGATAAATAAATCTTATAAGCTATTTAGAGGTTAAAACCCACTTATAGACCTATATTGTTGAAGGGTCCTATTGGTCTAGAAGATTTTAACGGAGGTCCAATGGCAGTGATAAGTGGGTTTTGAAGGTTTCAAAGTCAAGGTACGTATAATTTATCTCTTCTTATAGTTTACTTAAATTCAAGAGGTAAAAATTTAAAGATATTATTATATTTAATGATTTAGAATTACATATTAGTAAATAATAAAAACAATAAGTAATAGTAATAAATATTTGATTGTAGTAATGATTTTAATAAAATAATAAGTAAGTAATAGATATTCAAAAAAACCAGAAAAGGAAGGCCTTATATAGTCAAAAGAGAGACAAAGCCCGGAGGTTAAAAATCCTATATACAGGAGTATGAGAGAAGAAAAAGAATATTCCAGAACAATATTTTCAAAAAATAAGATTCTTCTAGAAAGAAGGTGTTTAAAATGTGTATTTACTTTATATTTCAGAAATAAATTGATTTATTTAAAAATTTGTGTTAGTGTCATTTTAAAATAAGTAATTTGAATTTCTTTTATAAATTTATTTATATGTTTAATATTAAATTTTATTTCGATATTAAATTTTTATTTTAATATTAATTATTATTTCTCTTTACCTGTCATTGAGCACAGTGTTAAGAAATAAAAACATGAGAGACAATTAATATTAATTTTAATTATTCACTAATTTTACTTTTTTGTAACTTGTTAATTTATTACAGGTAAAATTAAAGTAAATATATTATAATTAATAATAAAAAAAATAAAAAGGCGTTGTGGTCTTCCAACATTGGAAGGGGCCTTTGTTGTGTGATTTGGCGCGGTTTGTGCATGTCTTAATTGACATCTGTTAAAGAATTGGGTATTTTTCTGGTTTTATTCCGTGGATATTGGATCTGCGGGTATGTGGGTACTATCACTGGATAGCCCTGGTTTTTCTCTATATTTTATGTCTTGTAGACATTTTTCATAATCTGAGTTTTAAGGGGTCATTTCCTCATTTTTCATTTATAAAAGATTGCTGTTTAATTTTGTTTTTCTTGTTTTACAGGCTAACCTTAAGTCTTAGGGTTAAGTGCTTAGTACCATTGGATAGAGGTAATTTTTCTCTATATTTCATGTCACAATGTTGTTATAGTGAAATTCTGTGTTTTAAAGGTTTTAGTAGTTGTAGCTAATTTTTCAAAGTAGATTAGTGGTTTTTATTGGTTTTCTGGCTTCAGGGAGGCCGGGCCGCTTCAGGCGGCATCTCCGACGTCGGGCGGCCTGCCCGCCTCTGTTTTAGGAGGTTGGGGAGCGCTCCAGGAGGGTTTTTTATGCAATTTGGCGGGTACAGGCGCCAGATTGGTGGGTGCGCATGGGCTTTTAGTTAGTGGTCTGTGTGTACATAGTGAATAAGACAGATTGGGGCAACTGTCAGCCTGTATATCTCCAGGACTGAGTAAAAAGTAATTATAAGTTATGTTAAACACATGAACTATACATGGGAATAATAAATAAGAGTACACAAATAGTATACATAAGTAAAATTATGATAATACACAAAAAATGCCATTATAACACCTTATATACACGCATATATCCACCTTTTATAGGTCTTATGTACTTAATATTAAGTTGGAATATGTTAGGGTAATCTTAAGAACCTTAAGTATAAGGCTACATAATTTTTAAGTACACTTAAAGCTGTTATATTCATTGTTTTATGCAAAAAACAAGAAATGCGCTTTATTTCACTTAAAAGTTGACTATATGCGCTATAAAATTGAGAATATCAAAATTGCGCTTTGACAGATCAATTGGGCTCATTTAGAACTATTGATTTGGCTATTTAAATGCATAAAAATAACACTTTTCAAATTTGGTGTTTTTTATGCCAGAAATGGCTTCTGTGTACTGGCCACATACTGCCTGCTTTTTTCCCGTGTGAATAGCTTCATTTTTAGCAAAGTTAGCTTTTTCACACTATAATTACCCCACATTCTACGCCCAATGTGGGGAAACACACTAAAATAGGCAACAGGCGCTTATTTAGTGTCCTAGCTTAATTAATAATGCATTGACCTTGTTTATATGCACTAATTTCATTAATAACCTCACTCTTGGCACTTTATTTCATCACCATGCTTAAATTCGCCTAATTTTAGTCAAGTATTTACCCGTGCAAGAGCCTGCCAAGAACTGCATGTAGTTACCCCACATCTCACGCTCTTTTTTAAGTTTTTGGGTGGTTTCTCAGTCAATTTTGGTTATTTTTGAATGGGAATTTCACGTAGTATAATGTCAGGATTAGCCCCATTATTTCTACAGTCAATCCCCCTTATTATTAAGCTATTATTAACCTTAAAAAAGTCTCCTTTAGTCCTTAATATTATTGTTTTATACGCATATACTCTCTTTTTGTCTTTTTCTTTAATTTTGATGGATTTCCCTTATTATTTCAGGATTTTGGCGGTTATTACTCTTCTAATTATGTCATGGGTCACTGGGAATGTTGATGGGAATGTCTATTAGTTGTTTAGAGGCGTGATTAGCTGTGTATTGGGTGGTACATCAAGGGAATCATTGGGGAACTCAGTGTGTATAAAAGGAGGAGGTTTTTGGGTTGTATTTCTTCATTCTTTATCATTACAATTTAACCAATATAACCAAACCAATTACAATACATATCAATTAGTACTTTTATAAGACTTTTGAATAGTATCTGAATTTATATAATCTATTTTTCTACCAACTATAAAGATTGTAAGCCATATATAAGAATAGTGAGAATTATACTACTGAGACCTTTATATTTGATTATATTTTACAACTTAGTGGATTAGAACTACAGTATTCATATAGGACCATTAAAATCTTCTAGACAACTGACTATTCAAGCTAGTTCACGTCCTTGTACCTGACCTTAGCCTGACAATTGGGGACCTTTCCTCAAGAATTCTGTTATAATCCTGTAAGTGAAATTTTCAAAAGAAGGTGCACGTAAATAATATCCCTATAGAAATATTTGGATAATTACAACAGGTTGGGGTCACTTATAAAGTGATTTCAGAAAAAGAAGCCCTGTTATATAATAAAATTGTGATATTGAATCAACAATTTTACCACTAATTTAACATATAATTGTTATTAGTGGGTCTGTCAATAGACCAATTAAATTTGTGATCCTTGCAGATAAAATTTTTACCACTAATTTAACATAAAATTGTTCTTAGTGGGAGTCTGTCAACAGACCAATTAAATTTGTGATCTTTGCAGATGATAACCAATTAAACTGATTAATTGTTTTCTTTTTACAGGACTCTTAATCCCTTTTTATTGGTTTGTAAAATTCATTTAATATTTGGAAAGAATCTTACTAACAAATTTTCTTTTTTAAATATAAATACACGGCTACATATTGTAGACCAGTTAAATCAAGTGACCACATAAAAGCATATTTGACTTTTGGCACTTAAAAATTCACTTAATACCAATAAGTAAGCAATAAAATTGTCTTCAGTGGTAATAAAAAATACTGATTAAACTCCTTTTTGAAGTTTTTCAAATCTAAACTTTCAATTCTCTAAAAATTCCACGTAAAAATGTGTGACAACAATGACATTGTAAGTAATAAGGTAAAACCTTATAACTTAAGACCTAGAGCTGAAAGACCTGTTACAGGACATTCAAATGGAGGGCCAGGACTCTCCCATAATCAACAACACTCCGTCAATGTCTCTGGAGGAAAGGGAAAAGCTTTTAAAGCAGGTGTCAATAAAGAAAACAAAAAATACTTTACAAGAACAAGTTCACTCCCTATCCACCCTACTGAACACCTTGACAATAAGAGTCAACAATATAGTGGACCAGATCAACAATCTGGAAAAGAGAGCAGCTCAAGGTTTCATAGAAGTCAACCAAGCTCTAGTGGACATAAAGACTCAACCACAAACAGTGGCACCCAACAATTCCATAGCAACACCTCCAGCCCAAGAGGAGGACCAAAAAATTACAGTAAGCAAATGGAAATGGGATTGTTACGCCCAAAACTACAACAATCCTCAACAGCAGGGCTCCAGCAGTCACCCTTACAGGGGAAAGGCAAGGAGAGGCAGGGGAAGTGGGATAAGACCTTGGTAAGTCATCCAACTTCTTATGATCAATTATATCAACCTGAAAATAAATTACTTATAGGTAATGAGATTGATAAGGAAATATTGGATATTATTGATAAGGATTTAAAGGATTATTCATTTGAACAGAATATGTTAAACTTGTCTTTACATGAGGACAATGTAAATAGTTTTATTGATCACCAGGAAAATACTATTAATATAAAAATGGAATCAAATGAATTAAATCTTGACCCTGATAATGAGTCTTCTGAATTGGACACGGAAAAAATAGAATATTTTTTAAAAGAGAATCCAATGGAATCAAAAATAATAAGTAAATTATTATTGAGAATTGAAAAATTGGAAGAGTTCTCAAAAGAGTCAAACATTAATACAGAAAATGTATTATTACAACTAACACAATCATTGAGTACCACAGCCAATAAATTAAAAATTATTGAAAATTCAAATAATGAATTGATCAATGAGAATAAAAGATTAAACTCTGAGATTAGAAATTTAGAAAGTAAATTAGAACACTCTCAGAATATTATGGCTACCATAGAGGGACGTGTAAAATTGTCTTTTTCAAATGTAAATGATACTTTAACTCATGTACCTGTAATAAAGGATAGGTTACAAAGAGTAGAAATTGAAGTAGCTAACATTTTGAAAAATACTGAAACAATAAAGGATAATACCTCTTATGTAGAAAGAGTACCAGTTTTTATGAAACACTCTGATGATAAACCAATGATGGAACATGAACATAGTGTCATGGGCTCTGAGAATATAAAATCAGTAAAAGATGAAATTAATGATCATCTTTCTAAAGTGAGTGAATTACTCAATATTCCTCAGGTTAGGGAAGCAAAAACTAGCCAAAAGAACTGGCCTAAGTTAGATCAGTACCCTTCTTTTGACGGGATTCAAAATCTGATTGGCAACAATTCATACAAAGAATTGATAACTTAAAATTTTCATACAAATTACCTGATGAAGAAATTACTTCAAAGTTAATATCTTTATTTACAGATGTGGCCTTATTATGGTTTGAATCTGTATTGAGTGAGGGAATTAATTACTCCTGGAATGAATGGAAGGCACTAATTGAAAGGCAATTTGGTGGCCGAAAATTTAGAATCACTCAACAAAGACTGTATGAAAGGGCCAGATATAATCCAAATGCTTGAGATAAACCCATGGTCTTTTTAATGAATTTAATAAAAATCATGAAAGCTATGGATCCAAAAATGGATTATGAAGAGTGGAAAGAAAAAATAATATACAAATTGCCTATATCAGTTAGAGAAATTATTGTTGCTAGAACTGAAACTGTCAGAGACACCTCTGGATTCATTAATATATGCAATGAGATATTATTAAACCACAAATATGAAACCAAGTATAGTAATTACAGACAAAGTGTTGACGTGGTAAAACCTACTACAAGTAAGTTACCAGTGGAAAAGAAAAAACCTTCAGCTCCCCTTGTCCCTAAGAGACAAGAAAATAACACTTGTTACAAATGTAATGAACCTTGGGTTAAAGGTCACACGTGTAAGAAAAGAATAAATGTTATTGAAACCTCACAGAATTCTGAACCTAGTAATCATGAAGATGAGAATGTGGAATCCAGTGAGGATTGCAAGAGTAACATATCTTACAGTGATGATGAAAATGAGATATTTGTATTAGAACAGGATATAATGTTCCTGAATGATGCTATAACTCATACAGACACATCTTTAACTTCTATAGAGGAAGCTGAAATAATTAAAGATGTATCTCATGATACTTACAAAATAACACCTATCAGAGCACCTATTATCATATGTGGAAAAGAAATGAATGCCATTCTTGACACTGGGGCTGCAGGTAGTGTAGTTTCACTTAATGCATTAATGAAACTTGATAGTAAGTACCAGGAAAAACTAGAACCTGTTCAGACAAAGAACTGGAGGGGTTTTGGTTCAGTATTAAATCCAATTGGCAAATACAAAACTGCTGTATTCTTTAAATATAATAATGGATATGTTAGAGAAGTTTGTGAATTTGTAGTAATGGATAATAATAATTGTAGTGATTGGTTTATTATTGGCAATGATTTATTGACAAAATTTGGCATTAAACTAGATCCTGCAAACAGTTGTTTCACCATAGGGGTGAATGGTAAAAGGAAATTCAAAATATGTTCTGAAAATTCAGTATATGCCATTTCTCCTAGAGAAGAACAACTGCAAGGTGGAAGAACCACCAATGAAGTGGGTGAATTGGAAAATGAAATCCAAAAGGCCTCTTTCAGTCCTCAACTCTCAAAAATTGAACAAGAAGATATTTTGAGATTGATTAAATCATATCCTATGGCATTTGCTCATGGCTCAAATGAATTAGGATTGGTCAAAGACCATGAGATGAAAATCTCTTTAAGCTGTGATCTGGATAATATTCCTGGCAGTTTAAAAAAGAGACCTTACCCAGCATCTCCTGCAAAAAGGAAAGATATTGAAGACAATATAAAATTGTTGTTGGAAATGGGTATTGTTGAAAAAGTGGACACAACACCTAAGTATTGTGTCATTTCACCAGTATTAATCTCTTATGAAAAAGATAAGGCAAGATTATGCGGTGATTATAGAGCTCTGAATACATATACAGTAGATGATATTTACCCTCTACCAAGGATAGCTTCTATCCATGCTACCTTACAAGGAGCAAAATATATTTCCTGTCTGGATGGGAACAAGGGTTACCACCAGATTCCTGTGGAAAGAAATTCTCAAAATTACTTATTAATAACCACACATATGGGTATATATAAGTATGTGAGAATGCCATTTGGCCCAAAGAATGCCCCTTCAGTCTTCCAAAAATTGATGGATAGTGTTTTTCATCAGGAAATGGTTGAAGGATGGTTATTGGTCTATATTGATGACATCATAGTGTTTTCAAAGACATATGATGAACATTTAAATCACCTGAAAAGAGTCTTTCAAAAAATGGATGAAATTAATATGACTATTGCATTAAAGAAATGTAAGTTTGGATTTCAATCATTGAAAGTACTTGGACATGTTGTATCTGGATTACAAATTTGTGTTGACCAGAATAAAGTGGCAGCAATTAAAAACATTGGGATACCTAAAAATGTAAAAGAGGCTCAAAGTTTTTTGGGTATGTGTGGATATTATAGACAATATATTAAAAATTACCAATCCATTGCAGCCCCTTTAACAACATTAATCAGGAAGAATGAAGCTTTCATTTGGAATAATGAAAGACAACACGCCTTTAATAAATTAAAGGAATGTTTAATGTCAGCTCCAATATTGGGACTGCCAGATTTCACCCTACCTTTTATCTTGTACACTGATGCAAGTTTCATAGGTTTGGGTGCTGCTTTACAGCAAAAACAGATAATAAATGGAAAATTATCTGAAGTAGTTATCTGTTATATATCCAGAACCTTAAGAAAAACAGAATTAAGGTATGGTGCCACACAGCTAGAATGTTTAGCCGTGGTGTGGGCTTTGGAGAAACTTCATTACTATCTGGAAGACCAGAAGTTTGAACTTATAACAGATTGCAGTGCAGTAAAATCATTACTAAACATGAAAACACCTAATAGGCACATGTTTAGATGGCAACTAGCTGTACAAGAGTACAGAGGAAGAATGACAATCACTCACAGAGCAGGAACATTGCATTCAAATGTGGATTTATTATCCAGAAGTCCTTTGCCAAATGATGCTGACAACCCAGCTTATGTACCTGAAAATGAGGTTATACATATATTTGGGATTTATATAGTGGATTTAGAAGAAGAGTTTATGCAAACTATATTGGAAAATTATTCATCTGATAAAGATTTGTCTAAACTATCTACCATTCTTAATGATCCAACAAATGCCTCCATGAGTGCATTAATTAAAACCTTGCCTCCAAAGTATAAAAATGTGTTGGAAAAAGGTAAACTATCAATTGAAGATGGATATATATATTACAGGAAAAAGTTAAGCAATGTAATAGTAATACCACCTTCTATGAAAGATTTAATGTTGAGTACTTGTCATGATGACATCTTAGCTGGTCATTTTGACTTTAACAAAACATTAACCAGAGTTAAAAATACAGCCTGGTGGATAAACATGAAAGAGGATGTACAAAAATACATGGAAACATGTGACTCTTGTCAGAAATCTAAAAGATTAACTGGGAAGAGAGCTGGGTTGTTACAACAAATAGAGCAGCCAAAAGCTCCATGGGAAATTATAAACATGGATTTTGTAACTGGCTTGCCATTAGCAGGAAAAGAAAGTTTCAATTCTTGCTGGGTAATAGTGGATAGATTAACAAAAATGTGTAAGTTTATCCCTACCCATAAAGAGGTATCTGCTAAAGACTTGGCGTTACTATGGTGGACTCAAATGATGAATACTGCTGGGTTCCCCAAAGCCATAATCTCTGACAGAGATCCTAAATTTACTTCAGAGTTCTGGACATCTTTGATGGAAGTATCAGGTTGTCAATTAAAATTGTCTACAGCACACCATCCACAAACTGATGCCTGGCTGAGAGGATGATACAAACTCTAGAAGACATGATCAGAAGATATTGTGCCTTTGGATTAGAATACAAAGACAATGAGAAATTCACACATGACTGGGTAACATTAATTCCTGGCCTTGAATTTGCTTATAACAGCACAACTCATTCTGTAACAGAGAAGAAACCATTTGAACTCTGGCTGGGATATGTACCAAATACCCCAGTAAATCTTTTAAATAAACTACCAAGGTTGGATATACACCCTGGCACTAAATCCTTTATTCATATGCAACAAATGTGTAGAAAGCATGCAGAAGAATGCATCCAAAAAGCATTTGAATATGAAAAGAAAAGGTGGGACAAATCTCATAAAGAATTTGAATTTAAAAAGGGAGATGAAGTCCTCATATCAACACTACATTTTAACTTACAAGGTAATGTTAAATTAAAGGATCCCTTTGTAGGACCTTTTGTAGTAAATAAAATGGTTGGGAATAATGCAGTGGAAGTCATATTATATGCTCCATATGATAGGAAACATCCAGTTTTCCCTATCTCATTATTGAAACCTTACCATGCAAATGATCCTGACTTATTTCCAAAAAGAAGGGGAAGGCCTAAAAATCAACCTGAAGAAATTGTGGAAAAAGAAGAGATTGAAAAAATACTCAAGAAAAGAATCCTTACAAAAGAAAAAGGAACTGAGTATTTACTAAGATTTAAAGGGAAATCAAATGAATTTGATAAATGGATATCTGAAAAAGAAATTTCTAATTTATCCACCCTTCTTAAAAAATTTAAACAGAAATAAATTTCTGTTCAACCAGCTGAGGGGTTAATAAACCAGTACTCATAATATTTTATTATGTTTTATTTCTTTAAAGTTGAATCTTTAATGCTACAGAATTATTCTGAATACCTGAAAAATTACAAATTAATAAAATAAAATGTATAACTTATCATTTTTTTTTATTGTTTTTTTTGGGTGGGCGAGTGTCAGCCTGTATATCTCCAGGACTGAGTAAAAAGTAATTATAAGTTATGTTAAACACATGAACTATACATGGGAATAATAAATAAGAGTACACAAATAGTATACATAAGTAAAATTATGATAATACACAAAAAATGCCATTATAACACCTTATATACACGCATATATCCACCTTTTATAGGTCTTATGTACTTAATATTAATTTGGAATATGTTAGGGTAATCTTAAGAACCTTAAGTATAAGGCTACATAATTTTTAAGTACACTTAAAGCTGTTATATTCATTGTTTTATGCAAAAAACAAGAAATGCGCTTTATTTCACTTAAAAGTTGACTATATGCGCTATAAAATTGAGAATATCAAAATTGCGCTTTGACAGATCAATTGGACTCATTTAGAACTATTGATTTGGCTATTTAAATGCATAAAAATAACACTTTTCAAATTTGGTGTTTTTTATGCCAGAAATGGCTTCTGTGTACTGGCCACATACTGCCTGCTTTTTTCCCGTGTGAATAGCTTCATTTTTAGCAAAGTTAGATTTTTCACACTATAATTACCCCACATTCTACGCCCAATGTGGGGAAACACACTAAAATAGGCGACAGGCGCTTATTTAGTGTCCTAGCTTAATTAATAATGCATTGACCTTGTTTATATGCACTAATTTCATTAATAACCTCACTCTTGGCACTTTATTTCATCACCACGCTTAAATTCGCCTAATTTTAGTCAAGGATTTACCCGTTCAAGAGCCTGCCAAGAACTGCATGTAGTTACCCCACATCTCACGCTCTTTTTTAAGTTTTTGGGTGGTTTCTCAGTCAATTTTGGTTATTTTTGAATGGGAATTTCACGTAGTATAATGTCAGGATTAGCCCCATTATTTCTACAGTCAATCCCCCTTATTATTAAGCTATTATTAACCTTAAAAAAGTCTCCTTTAGTCCTTAATATTATTGTTTTATACGCATATACTCTCTTTTTGTCTTTTTCTTTAATTTTGATGGATTTCCCTTATTATTTCAGGTTTTTGGCGGTTATTACTCTTCTAATTATGTCATGGGTCACTGGGAATGTTGATGGGAATGTCTATTAGTTGTTTAGAGGCGTGATTAACTGTGTATTGGGTGGTACATCAAGGGAATCATTGGGGAACTCAGTGTGTATAAAAGGAGGAGGTTTTTGGGTTGTATTTCTTCATTCTTTATCATTACAATTTAACCAATATAACCAAACCAATTACAATACATATCAATTAGTACTTTTATAAGACTTTTGAATAGTATCTGAATTTATATAATCTATTTTTCTACCAACTATAAAGATTGTAAGCCATATATAAGAATAGTGAGAATTATACTACTGAGACCTTTATATTTGATTATATTTTACAACTTAGTGGATTAGAACTACAGTATTCATATAGGACCATTAAAATCTTCTAGACAACTGACTATTCAAGCTAGTTCACGTCCTTGTACTTGACCTTAGCCTGACAGCAACTTTAATTATCATACAACCATCCGGAGGTGATATCCTTGTTCCTCACTCAGTTTTCACTGTTTTTTTGGCCACAATTGGCTGTGTTTGTTTCAAGTGAGTTCTTCATTTAACTTAAATTTGGCAACTGTTTTCTCTGTTATAGTCTTGCAAGCTATAGCAAGTATTATTGCTGTCTCTGGTGTGGATTTGCAGCCTAAATCAAGTATCATTGCTTTCTCTGGTGTGGACATTGGTCTACATTTCAGTTCTAAGGTCTGGTAGTCTGTCTGGTGACTACTTTCTTTGCTCATCAAGCAGTCAAGTGTGTTTAAAAGGGGCTTTAGCAAACAGTAACCAACTTACTTTAGCAAGTAAATCTCAATCTATTTTTCTAAAGGGACAGGGGATTTTCTCTCTGGTTTTTGTCCAACTCCCTTGGTCAAGGCCTATAGCTAGTACTATAGGATTGTCTTCAGCGTGGCTTCATCCCAGTAAATAATTATTTATTTTACTGGTTAAGTCTAGCAGCCTGGCTGACATATATATACATAAAAAAACAACATATTTCACTGAATATGAGGTTTATGTATACATATAAGCTTATTTATGTCTATAATTACTTGATATCACTTAAGATAAGTATATTATGACTCCATTAGAAACTTAATAAGTATTATAGGGCTATGGATAAGCTATTTTAACCTATATAAGTCATTTAATAGTGTAATAAATTTATATATAAGCATAATAACCATATATATAATTATTGTGTCCATAAGTTTTACTTATAAGCTTAATGTAATTAAGTTTATTATATTTTAAGCATAAGAAATACTCAGTTCTGTGATTACCTAAGCTGACATTACCTCACCCAAAAAAAAACAATAAAAAATTTTTTAAGACATTTTAATTAATTAGAAAGGAGTGGATAGAAAGTTTTTTTTTAGGAATTTCTATAATACATATACTGAATTTTTAACATTAATATTTGGGTTTAAAATTTTTCAACAGATTTTTAAGATCAGATATTTCATTTTCAGGAATTTAGTGGTCATAATCCCTTGATTTATTTTTAAGACTTAATAAATACGATGTCCCTTTTTAAGTATCTTTTCAATTTCTGATTTTTCAACTAATTCTTCAGGTTTCTGTTTATGCCTTCCTTATCTTCTTAAAAGATGGAAGTATCATTTTAATGGTATGGTTTTATAAGAAAAATAGGAAATACTGGATGTTTTCTATCATATGGTGCATATAATATAACTTCAACAGCATTGTTACCAACCTTCTTTTTTACTAAAAATGGTCCCATGAATGTATCTTTCAATTTAACATTACAATTTAAATTGAAATTTAGTGTAGAAATAAAGACTTTCTCACTCTCTTTTAACATTTTCTCTTTATGGGCTTGATTCCGTCTTTTCTTCTCATACTTAAATGTCTTATTTATACCATCTTGAGCATGATTTCTGCATAAGTGTTTCATCAGAAGAAAAGATTTTGTACCTGGATGTATATCCAATCTAGGTAATTTATTAAAAGTTTTAGAAGGGGTATCGGGTACATAACCCAACCATAACTCAAATGGCTTTTTCCAGTGACAGAATGTACTGTAATATTGTATGTAAATTCTATATCTGGGATAAGTGTTACCCAATCATGAGTGAATTTTTAATTGTCTTTAAAGTCAAGACAAAAATCACAATATCTTCTTATCATATCTTCAAAGTTTTGTATCATTATTTCTGCCAGCCCATCAGTTTGTGGATGATATGCTGTAGAAATTTTTAATTGACAACCTGAAACATCCATAAGTGATTTTCAGAACTCAGTAGTAAATTAAGGATCTCTATCTGAGACTATTGCTTTGGGGAGTCCTTCTATATTTAAAATTTATGTCCACCGTAAAATAGCTAAGTTCTTTGCAGAAACCTCTATGTGGTTAGGAATAAATTCACAAATTTTTGTAAATCTATCTACAGTTACCTAGCAGGAGTTATAAATCTTATTCCCTGCTATTTTCAACCCTGTTAAAAAGTCCATATTAAATATTTCCCATGGAGCTTTTGGTTTCTCAATTTTTTGTAACAAACCAGCTCTTTTTCCTGTCAATATTTTAGATTTTTGACAAGAATCACATGTCTCAACATATTTTTGAACATGATCAGACAAGATAATCCATCAAGCTGTATTTTATACTCTATTTAATGTTTTATAGAAGTCAAAATGACCTGCAAATATATCATCATGACATATACTTAACATTAACTCCTTCATTGAAGGGGGAATTTAAATTACATTACTTAATTTTTTTCTGTTATATATAAAAAAACCTCAATGGAAAATTTTCATTTATCTAATGCTTCACTATGTTTTTTTGGTAATGTTTTTATAAAAACACTCATTGAAGCATTAGATGGATCATTTAATATTGTAGTAAGTTTACTCAAAAAAGGATCTGAAGCATAATTAGCAAGAATTAATTGCATATATTCATCCTCAAGATCTAAAATATAAATTCCATAAATGTTAATAATTTCTGTTTCAGAAAAATAAGCAGGATTATCATCATTATTAGGTAGAAGTATTCTAGATAAAAGATCTAAATTAGAGGGTAAAGTTCCTGCTTTTTTTGTAATAGGCATCCGTCCTCTGTATTCTTGTGTCTCCAATTGCCATCTAAACATATGTCTATTAGGAGTTTTCATGCTTAAGATTGACTTAACTGCACTACAGTCAGTTATTAACTCAAATTTTTGGTCTTCAAGGTAGTAATGTAGCCTCTCAAGTGCCCATACTACTGCCAAAAATTCAAGTTGAGTAGCACCATATTTCAAATTTACTACTTCTTAGAGTACGTGAAATATAGCAAATAACTACTTCTGACATTTTCCCTTAAATAAGTTGTTTTTGATGCAAATCAGCACCCAGACCAATAAAACTTGCATCTGTATATAATACAAAAGTCAATTGGATATATGGTAATCCCAAGATAGGAGCTGTCATCAAACATTCTTTCAACTTATCAAAAGCCTGTTGTCTTTCCTTATTCCAAATGAAAGCTTCTTATTTCTTTATCATTGTGGTCAATGGTGCAGCAATTGATTGGTAGTTTTTTATATATTGTCTATAATACCCACACATACCAAGAAAAGATTGTTCATCCTTTAAATTTTGAGGAATTCCAATAATCTTGTTTGCAGCCACCTTATTTTGGTCTACACATATTTGTAAGCTAGATACAATATGACCAAGCACCTTTAAAGACTCAAACCCAAATTTACCTTTTTTCAAAGCAAGGTTCATTTTTATTTCATCCATCTTCTGAAGTACCTTCTTTAAATGGATTAAGTGTTCATCATATGTCTTAGAGAACACTATAATGTCATCAATGTATACCATTAACCATCCTTCAGTCAAGTCATTATGGAATGTTATATCCATTAACTTCTGAAATACTGAAGAAGCATTTTTAGTCCAAATGGCATCCTGAAATAACTATAAATTCCCATATGTGTTGTTATCAACAAAAAGTTCTGTGAAATCTTTTCAATAGGAACTCGATGGTACCCTTTATTTCCATCTAGTAAACTTATATACTTAGCACCTTTAAGGGTAGAATGTCTAGAGGCAATCCTTTTCAAGGGATAAATATCATCTACTGTAAGTTTATTTAATGCTCTATAATCACCAAAAAGTCTTGCTTTATCTATTTCTTAAGAAATTAGCACTGGTGATATCACACAATATCTTGGTTTAGTTTCAAACTTTTCAATAATTTTCATGTTTAAAAAAATCTTAATATTATCCTCTATGTCTTTCCTCTTCATTGTTGAAGCAGGGTATGGTTTCTTTTTAAGACTAGCAGGTATATTATTGAAAAGACCCGAATTCCTTTTATAAGTGAAAATAAGGCAGTCGTTAATAAAAGTGATCTGCCCTTAGGATGGTCTTTGCTGCTGTTACCTTTTATAAGTGAAAATAAGGCAGTTGTTAATAAAAGTGATCTGCCCTTAGGATGGTCTTTGCTGCTGTTACCTAATAATCAAAAATAGATATTATTTGAGCGAGATAGAAAAGACCTATAGATAACAGCTAAATACAAAATCTACCTTTTATAAGTGAAAATAAGGCAGTCGTTAATAAAAGTGATCTGCCCTTAGGATGGTCTTTGCTGCTGTTACCTATATACATTAGTTGTAAAGATCAAAAATTGTAATAATAAAATAGAAATTAAAGAGCACTTGAATCTGACCTAATAATCAAAAATAGATATTATTTGAGCAAGATAGAAAAGACGGGAAAAAGGAAAAATAGAACCCAGTATATAAGTCAGTATCTCGCTCAACAAACTAGGTCATGATTGAATAGCAGACTAGAAGAACGCCACAAAATACGTGAGCATGCCTCTACACATGTGAAAGTAACATCTATCTAAATAAGTATGGAAATAGAATAAAAATAGAATTAAAATAAAAAGTAGAAAATAAGGAAACAACTATTCGTTCTTACACCCCTCCTTGCTATCAATCATACCTTTTAAGCCAATTTGTTTGACAAAATTGTAAAATTTTTCTTTACTAAGGGATTTAGTAAAAACATCGGCAATCATGTCAGTTGAAGGAGTATATTGAAGATCAATTTTTCCAGAAGAAACTTGCTCTCTTATCCAGTGAAAATGAATTTCAATGTGTTTAGTTCTGGCATGAAAAACAGGATTTTTACAGAGAGCAATAGAACCTTGATTATCTGAAAATAGCTTAGAAGAAGACTTGCAATCAAAACCAAGGTCATTGAAAAAGGTTTGCATCCAGATTGCCTCTTGCACTGCATCAACTGTGGCTTTGGACTCGGCTTCACTCGTACTAAGAGCCACAGTGGGTTGCTTTTTGCATCTCCAACTAACTGCAGTTCCATTGATGATAAACACATAACCAGTGGTGGATCGACGAGTCACTGGACAACCTGCCCAATCAGCGTCAGCAAAACCAGTTGGTAAAGAGTAACTGTAATGTCCCTCATTATCAAAATGAGAATCGGCTCGAAAAGAAAGTGAAAGATTAATGGTATTTTTGAGGTATCGTAAAACCCGTTTGAAAGCTATCCAATGTTTTATGCCAGGAGAAACTAGATGTTGAGCAAGTTGACTGTTGATAAAGGCAATATCAGGTCTTGTTGCCTGAGTGATGTTATTAAGCCGTCCAACAGCTCGACGATAATTGATGTTCAAACGTGTGAACTGATCTATTTCATCTTGAGTAGCTGGTACTAGTTGTGTATTCATCTGCATTGGAGTATTTGCTGGCTTGCAATCCATCATGTCATAAGATGCGAGTAAATCTCTGATTTCTTGATCTTGGCATAATGATAAAGTTTTGAAATTTTTGTCTCTAATTACCCTCATACCTAATATAAACTTTGCATCACCGAGGTCTTCCATGTCAAAATGTGAAGATATTGCATCTTTGAACCATTGCACATCTTTGCCGAAGATTGATAAGTCATCAACATGAACATGAACATAACACGGATGACTAGAGCTTTCGTGGATAAAAAGGCATGGATCTGCCGCTGATGGATAGAAGTTGAGGGCGTGAAAAAAATTAATCAATTCTGTATACCAGCATCTAGATGCTTGTTTAAGACCATAAAGTGATCTCTTAAGCAATAATACTGGATTTTTGAACTCTGGAGGTTTTTTCATACCAAGTGGAATTGTCATATAAACATCTTCATCAGGTTTTCCATATAAAAATGCACCCTTCACATCCATCTGAATGAAGTCCCAGTCTTCTCGTGTAGCAAGACTAATTAGAACACGTAGGGTGGTTAATCTGCCAGTAGGGGCAAAAGTTTCAAAATAGTTAATTCCTTCCTTTTGAGAACATCCTCGTGCACATAGTCTAGCCTTATACTTTTGAATATTGCCGTCTGCATCTCTTTTAATCTTGAACACCCAAATAGAACCTATGGATGGAATGTTAGCAGGCTTTTCCACAACATCCCACACGTTTTGTTGATGAATCATATTTAATTCCTTATTAATAGCTTCAATCCAAAAGTCACCATCTGTTCGATTGATGGCTTCAAAATAAGTAAGAGGATCGGAAAGATATACATTGGGAATTTCATCATGTTGGGAATGAGAAGTAATTGAATCAACAGAAGATAAATAGTTTTTGATTTCAACAACACTGTTCAATTTTCTTGGGACTCTTCGTCTTGTACCTTCAATGATATTTCCAGTGTCAATTGCAGAATTAATATCCTTAGGAGCTGTATCGGAAGTTAATTGATAGTCCCAATATTTATTTATTGGAGTTGAATCATTTGAATCAGATAGTGGGTCTGGAAGAAAAGTGCCTGAATCATGATCAATTATTGGTGAATGAGAGGATTCTGTTGATGGAATGGAGGAATTTATTGGCAATGAAAACACATCCTCAGAAAAAGCATCAGCCAGCTGAGTTTCAATCAATGGACTCTGTATAGGAAAGCTTGATTCATCGAAGACAACATTATGTGAATAAATGATTGAATTGTTGTCTAAACGAAGTAATCGATAAGAGGACATCTCTTCAGCATATCCAAGAAAACAACATTTCAAAGAATTTGAACGAAATTTCCCAAATCTCTTTGATTTGTCAATTAACGCATATGCTGTACAACCGAAGACTTTAAGATGATCGAATTTGGGATCTTTGCCAAACCTCATGTTAAAAGGAGTTTCAAAGTTTATCGACGCTGAAGGAAGTCTGTTTTCCAAATATACTGCAGTATTTACGGCTTCTCCCCAAAACTCAATTGGCATCTTGGCATGAAATAAAAGGGACTTAGCCATTTCAGTCGTAATTCTATTCCCTCGTTCCGCAATCGGATTTTGTTGAGGTGAATAGGGTGAAGTTATAATCATTTTAAACCCATCTTTAACACTCAATTCATTAAAATTTTTATTAACAAATTCAGTTCCTCTGTCGGCCGGTCGTCTAGAAGAAGGAGAAGAATAGAAGAAGGAATGAGAGGAGGAGAAGGAGGAAAGGAGTATGGGTAATAAAAAAAATAAAATTTAATAAAATTATTTAATTTATTGAGAGAAAAACAACGATAAGTGAGCTGGGAGGTGACAACAACTTGGTTTTATTAATATTAATATTATTTAAGTAAGAATTTTGCGCGGCAACCAAAATAATTACTATCAGACTTAAAGCAACCTTTAAATTGTTATATAAAATTTTAATTAGAATTTTATTACTAATAAAAAGAATATAAACGTAATATAAAAATTGTATTTAAATTTTTGAGTGTATAATAAGTGATGAGGCTACAGGGGATTATCCAAGGCCCTTTTATAGGCAATGGGTCCTCTGAAGCGCTACTCTCTTTGTAAATACAATGATTAGAATGGAATAAAACAAATATATCAAAAGAGTAAATGAAACATAACAATATAGAGAAAAACATGAAACAAATAATTAAAAGCCCAATTAAGAATCCAATTTCCCCGCCATTAATCCCCAAATCAGTAAGTGACAATAGTAAATAACTAAACAAGAGTGGAAACATAGGAACTATGAGAAATATAATTCCCAACAGATGGTACATCCTGATTAGAGGACATTTTAAGTGAAACAAAAAATAATTTGACGCAACAAAACAAGCAATTAATCTCAATTTAGTCCAAATTAATTTATTTGTTTTTTCTAACACAATTAAGGGTCAAAAGAAGCGTCCTTAATAATTGTTTAGTATCATATGAGAGGTATTAGTTAATATATAAATTTAAGTAATTAATTTAAATATATTATAAATCAAATTTACACTTGTAATTATAATATATGTTTTTTAATTAATTAAATATAAATTTATAATTATTAAATACCTAAAAATGCGCCATTATTTGTAGAATATATTATATTATGCTCAATTTAATTGTATATAAAAATATATATAACCAATAAATTTAATGTAACATTTGTATATAATAAAATTCTTATATAATTTCATTATGCAATAAAATATTAAGTTATATTCATTAAATACAAGTCTTACCCACTCTTTAAGGTTTTATAATTTATATATCATTTACTGGACTCCTGGAATAGCCTGGCTGACACTCCCTCACTCTAAAAAAAACAATAAAAAAATGCTAAGATTTTTTCTTTTTGTATTTTTTCAACAGAGCAGGCAGATTTGAAATTTCTTTTCCAGGTATCCATGCATCATGTTCAGATGATTTGTTCTTATATCTCAATAAATATTCAGTACCTCTTTCAGAAGTGATAATTCTATCATTGAGAATTTTATCAATTTCTGCTGTTTCTGTGACTTCCTGAGGGTTCTTCTTAGGTCTTCCTCTTCTTTTTGGAAATAAGTCACTGTTGGAAGTATAAGGTTTAAGCAAAGAAATGGGAAAGACAGGATGTTTCCTATCATATGGAGAATACAATACAACTTCTACTGCATTATCACCAACCATTCTTTTAACAACAAATGGTCCTACAAAAGGATCTTTTAATTTGTGGTTACCTTGTAAATTGAAATGGACAGTAGAGATCAACACTTCATCACCCTTGTTAAATGTGTATTCTTTATGGGATTTATCCCATCTTTTCTTTTCATATTCAAATGCTTTATCAATACAACTCTGAGCATGTTTTCTGCATAGCTGTTGCATTTGCATAAAAGATTTTACACCAGGGTGTAATTCCAACTTAGGTAATTTATTATTGAGAATCTGAGCAGGAGTGTTTGGGACATAACCTAACCAAAGCTCAAAAGGCTTTTTCTCAGTGACAGAATGAACAGTGCTATTATATGCAAATTCAAGACCAGGCAAAAGAGTGACCCAATCATGAGTAAATCTGTCATTGTCTTTATATTCTAAACCAAAGGCACAATACCTTCTAATCATATCTTCCAGAGTTTGAATCATTCTTTCAGCTAGACCATCAGTCTGAGGATGGTGAGCTGTAGACAATTTTAACTCACAGCCACAAATATCCATCAAAGAGGTCCAAAACTCAGAAGTGAATTTTGGATCCCTATCAGAGATAATGGCTTTTGGAAAACCAATAATATTAAACATGTAAGACCACCATATGAAAGCTAATTCCTTGGTGGATACATCTTTGTGGGTTGGAATAAATTTGCACATTTTTGTGAATCTATCAACTATTACCCAACAAGAGTTAAAGCTGTCTTTACCTGCAACAGGAAGACCAGTGACAAAATCCATATTAATGATTTGCCAGGGAGCACTAGGTGCTTCAATATGTTGTAATAACCCTGCTCTCTTACCTGTTAACTTTTTAGATTTTTGGCAGGAATCACAAGATTCAACATATAATTTTGTGTCTTCAGACATATTAGCCCACCATGCAGTGTTTTTGATTCTAATCAATGTTTTTTCAAGATCAAAATGACCAGCTAATATGTCATCATGACAAAGTTTGAGGATAGTTTCTTTCATTGAAGGAGGAATAACAATTACATTGGTAAGCTTCCTTCTATAATAAATATAACCATCTTCAATAGAAAACTTTCCTTTATTTAAAGCATTTTGGTATTTTGCAGGAAGAGTTTTTATTAATGCTTGAATTGAAGCATTCTTAGGATCATTCAAAATAGTAACTAATTTATTTAAGTCAGAATCTTTATCATATGAATCCAGTATTAACTGTAATAAATCTTCTTCCATATCAACTATAAATATACCATGTATATGAACAGTGTCATCCTCAGGTACATAAGCAGGATTGGAGTCATTATTAGGCAGAGGCAATCTGGAGAGCATATCAACATTAGAGTGAACATTTCCAGCTCTGTGGATAATAGTCATCCTTCCTCTGTATTCCTGAACTGCAAGTTGCCACCTGAACATATGTCTGTTAGGTGTTTTGAGGTTTAAGAGAGATTTCACAGCACTACAGTCAGTTACCAACTCAAATTTTTGGTCATCCAAGTAGTAATGAAGTTTCTCAAGAGCCCAAACAACTGCTAAGCACTCTAATTGAGTGGCACCATATTTCAATTCACTATTTCTTAAGGTTCTTGAAATATAACAAATTACAACCTCTGAGGATTTATCATTAATAATTTGCTTTTGGTGAAGGGCAGCACCCAGACCAATAAAGCTAGCATCTGTATAAAGTACAAATGGCTTGTTAAAATCTGGGAGAGCCAATATAGGGGCTGACATTAAGCAATTTTTCAATGTATTAAAAGCTTTTTGACAGTCATCATTCCAGAGAAAAGCAACATCTTTTCTGGTTAGTTTTGTAAGAGGCAAGGCTATGACCTGATAATTTTTAATATATTGTCTATAATAGCCACACATACCTAAAAAACTTTGGATTTCTCTTACAGAAGTTGGTGCTTTCACATTTTGAATGGTAGCAACTTTATTATGGTCTACACAAATTTGTAAGCCTGACACAACATGGCCAAGGACTTTCAAAGATTGAAAACCAAATTTACACTTTTTTAAAGATAAGGTCATATTGATTTCATCCATTTTTTGGAAAACTCTATTTAAATGAATCATATGTTCATCAAAAGTTTTAGAAAAAACAATAATATCATCAATATAAACCATGAGCCAACCTTCAATAATTTCTTGATGGAAAGTGTTATCCATGACTTTTTGGAAAACTGAAGGAGCATTTTTAGGGCCAAATGGCATCCTAACATACTTATATATTCCCATATGAGTAGCAATAAGCAAAAAATTTTGAGAATTTTTCTCAACTGGAACTTGATGATAACCTTTATTACCATCCAGACAACTAATAAATTTTGCACCTTGCAAGGTAGCATGTATTGAATTAATTCTGGGTAAAGGATAAATATCATCAACAGTATAAGTATTTAAAGCTCTGTAATCCCCACATAATCTAGCTTTATCTTTTTCATATGAAATTAAGACTGGGGAGATGACACAATATTTGGGGGTGACATCCACTTTCTCAATGATATTCATTTTCAATAATGTTTCAATATTATCTTCAATATCTTTTCTTTTTGATGGAGAAGCAGGATATGGTTTTTTCTTAAGGGAAGGAGGAATATCACTCAAATTACAGGATAAGGTAATTTTCATCTCTTCCTGAACAATTCCCAAGACATGAGAACCATGAGCAAAAGCCATAGGGAAAGAGGTAATAGAGGCAACAATAGAATCCTTTTGTTCATTAGTCAAATGATCACCAAAAAAAGCGGTATTTATTTCATGTAATAAATCATCCATTTCAGTTGTTGTTCTACCTTTACATTGGGTCAGTGAGTTACAAGATTTCAACAAATGCCCCGAAGGTTTAGGAGAAGAAATTTTGAATTTTCTTTTCCCATTCATTCCTAAGGTAAAGCAATTATTTGCTGGGTCCAGTTTCACACCAAACATGGTTAAAATATCATTTCCCATAATAAACCAATTGCTCAAATTATCATTTTTCATGACAACAAATTCACAAATAGCTCTGACAAAACCACCATTATATTTGAAGAATACAGAGGTTTTGTATTTGCCAATAGGAAATAAGGTAGAACCATACCCTCTCCATTTTTCAGAAGTTATAGGCAATAATTTACTCAAATATTCCTTATCCACTGAAGCCAAAGCTTTTTCAGATACTACACTTCCTCCAGCACCAGAATCAAGAACTACATCAACATTTTTACCATTAATGATAACAGGTGCCTTTAAAGGGGATATAGGAATAGAATTGTTAGTAATATCTTTAATTATTTCAGCATTTTCTACTGAAGATAAATTCAATACACAATCTTCAGATATATTATTTAAATAATGGACATCATGTTCTAACATTAAAACATCTTTAACAGATTCATTGTCATAGGAGATATTACTTTCACAGTCACTGGAAGAATTATTGACATCAAGTTCAATTTCATCAGTGTCTTCATTTTGTTCAACAAGATGAATTTTCTTGTCACAAACATGACCCTTCTGCCACGGTTTGTTACATTTATAACAAGTATTTGTTGCATATTTTTTAGGTGCAACTGGGGCAGAGGGTTTACCAGATTTTTCTGGGAGCTTTATAGAAGGTTTATTCTGATCATTATAAGATTTACTAAGGTAATTCTTTGGTTCATATCTATGGTTGAGTAGTACTTCATTACAGATATTAATGAAAGAAGAATTTTCCCTTACATGCTCAGTTCTAGCAACAATCAAATCCCTAAGAGAATTTGGTAATTTATACAAGATTTTATCTCTCCAAATATCATAATCCATCTTTGGATCAATTGCTCTAAGGATTTTAGTTATTTTCATCAGAAAAACAATGGGCTTTTCAACAGAGGAGGATACATATCTAGTATTCTCATACAGTCTTTGCTGAGCTAACCTGAATTTTGAACCACCAAACTAATTCTCAATCAAGGATTTCCAATCATTCCATGTATAATGATTGTTATCTAAGAGGACAGATTCATACCACATCAAGGCTACATTGGAAAATAAAGAAATTAGCTTAGAAACAATTTCCTCATCAGGTAGTTTATAAGATCTCTTTAAATTATCAATTCTTTGGATAAAGTGTTGCCAATCAGAGGAAGAATCACCATCAAAGGTAGGATATTGGTCTAACTTAGGCCAATTTTTCTGACTACTGGGATGGTCCACTTTTTGGTTTGAATTATTCATTAGTAATAATTCCTGAAGTTTAGCCAGGTGTTCAGAAATTTCATTATTTACAGAAACAGCTGGTGCATGACCATCACAAGATTTTTTGCTAGTAGCAAAAGATTTTACAGACTCATTGTCAGTTTGTTTAATGGTTGAAATATGAGGAAAAAAGGATGAACTTTTTTCAGGTTTTTTCCCTTTATTTTTATGCAGCTTACTGGCAGAAATCTCATTTAATTCATTATTGATGGTTAAGGTTGAGAACTTTTCCTGTAGGTCAGACACATAGTTTCTTATTCTTGGAATTTCAGACATCTGGTCATTCACTTTTGCAAGAGATAGAACATTTCTGTCCTCAGAAACTGAGTGTTTGGTACTTAGTGCATGGAAGTCATTTTTTAGTTTCTTCAACTCATTTTGTAGAGATTTTATTTCATTTTTGAATGAATAATTTTCCTCAATAAGGGGTTTCAATTCACTCAATGTTTTATGCAGACTGATATTTCTATCTGAGATAGCTCTATGGTCACTTCTTATTTGTTTTTGTTGACTAAGAACAATATTCAAGGTTTCTTTGATTTTTAAATAAGCTGTATCTTGTACAGAAGAACTCACTTTACATTGCAAGTGTAAATTATTTAATCTATCATTTTCATGGATTAACACATCTCTCACATGTTTGTCTTTCACAATATTAAAATCAAGGGTATCTTTCAATATTTCCTCAGAAGTTTTTTCAATTAAGTTATAGATTTCAGGGGGAACAGAATCATTTTTAATTGCAAGAGAAGGATTAATTAAAGATGTAGAAGTTAAATGTAAAGGTTCATCAAATGACAATTTGCTAATTACATCAATAGGGCTACTAGTTACAGGAAGCTGTCTTTTAACAGGTTTAACTGTTCTTTCACCATGTTCAATAATATTACCTGCAGAAGAAGATTTATTAGAAAACATACCCAAGTGACTATCAACCAAATTACTTACCATGGCAGAGGAGGAAACTTCCCCTGGGACTGGGTTTGGGATTGTGCTTGGGCCTTCTTTCTCCTGCTTTGTTGGTAGGGATGAGGAGGTGGATGGAAATTGGGTGTTCTGGATGGGCCAGGCTGATGATGAGGAGGGTGTTGCACATTCTGTTGGTAGTGACTCATTAGATAATCCCATTTCCATTGCTCTACTTCCATAGTATTTGGATTTTGGATGGTTGAGCTGGGTGGCTGTGAAGGTTGAGCCTGAAATTGAAGCTGATTGGGAGGCAATTGAGGAGGGGCCTGGGCCTGAATCTGGTTCCTGAGTTCTTGGACCTGATCCCACAATGTGTCTACCTTTGCTTTGTACGTCATATTTTCTGTCTTCAACTCTTTTATATGACTGGAGAGGTTGCTGATTTGTTGTGGCAGAGGAAGCTTTTTTATTTTGAAGCCTTTTGGAAGACCTTCTTGAGGCACTAGAGGCTTTACTTCCTTCTGTGGTACTGGGGGAAGGGGGTTTGGTTTGTTTGCATTTCCTGTCATTTCCACATCCTGCAGTATGAGAATTCTTTGTGTTAGCATAAGATTTTTTATGACCAACTTTAGAAGAACTTACAGTGTCAGCATCATAGTCAATTTCTATCTCATCCACTTGCATGTTATCCATTTTTTCTGTCAAATTGTTGGACATACTAGTGGGAAGATTAATATTTTACTTTGTACTTTATAAAAAAAATAATCAAAGTTAGTCAATAATTTGCTCCAAATAATATAAAAAAAATTTTTTAATTAATTAAATTATAGAAAAAATAACTTTCAATATAAAGTAATAATTAAAAAATTAATTTTTTTTTTTAAAAAAAAATGGATTGCAAGTTTAAATTGGGAATAACAAGTTAGTTAATTCAACCAATTAATTACCAATATTAAATATGGCAATATATTGGGACTAAGCACAATGTACTTTTAAGTCAACCAAAATTAACAATAATTAATAATAAAAAAAAAATTAAATTAATAATTCAATTTGTATTAATAATAATGTCAATTCTTCTAGGACTAAGAAGATTTAACACTCTATAATGGTCAACTAGGAAAAAAAAAAAAAAAAAAAATTTAAAAAATTGAACACTTACACTCAGTGAATCAGCAATTAAGCCACAATCACTGTTATTGCAATAAAAATATAGTAATATGAGTGAGAGGCGCAAAGGTGAACTTACTATAGTGATCGAAAAATCACTTCAAAATAATATAAAAATTAATATTATATAAACCTAAGATGTCGAACCCAAGTTCGAAACACAGTCGCGGCAAAAGTTTCGTTTTGCTAGGTGGTCCGTGCGTTTTGTCGTTCGTCGCCAGGCTTCGATCGTCGTCGTCGTTTGGAAAGGCCCCCAGTTGTCGGCCGGTCGTCTAGAAGAAGGAATGAGAGGAGGAGAAGGAGGAAAGGAGTATGGGTAATAAAAAAAATAAAATTTAATAAAATTATTTAATTTATTGAGAGAAAAACAACGATAAGTGAGCTGGGAGGTGACAACAACTTGGTTTTATTAATATTAATATTATTTAAGTAAGAATTCTGCGCGGCAACCAAAATAATTACTATCAGACTTAAAGCAACCTTTAAATTGTTATATAAAATTTTAATTAGAATTTTATTACTAATAAAAAGAATATAAACGTAATATAAAAATTGTATTTAAATTGTTGAGTGTATAATAAGTGATGAGGCTACAGGGGATTATCCAAGGCCCTTTTATAGGCAATGGGTCCTCTGAAGCGCTACTCTCTTTGTAAATACAATGATTAGAATGGAATAAAACAAATATATCAAAAGAGTAAATGAAACATAACAATATAGAGAAAAACATGAAACAAATTATTAAAAGCCCAATTAAGAATCCAATTTCCCCGCCATTAATCCCCAAATCAGTAAGTGACAATAGTAAATAACTAAACAAGAGTGGAAACATAGGAACTATGAGAAATATAATTCCCAACAGATGGTACATCCTGATTAGAGGACATTTTAAGTGAAACAAAAAATAATTTGACGCAACAAAACAAGCAATTAATCTCAATTTAGTCCAAATTAATTTATTTGTTTTTTCTAACACAATTAAGGGTCAAAAGAAGCGTCCTTAATAATTGTTTAGTATCATATGAGAGGTATTAGTTAATATATAAATTTAAGTAATTAATTTAAATATATTATAAATCAAATTTACACTTGTAATTATAATATATGTTTTTTAATTAATTAAATATAAATTTATAATTATTAAATACATAAAAATGTGCCATTATTTGTAGAATATATTATATTATGCTCAATTTAATTGTATATAAAAATATATATAACCAATAAATTTAATGTAACATTTGTATATAATAAAATTCTTATATAATTTCATTATGCAATAAAATATTAAGTTATATTCATTAAATACAAGTCTTACCCACTCTTTAAGGTTTTATAATTTATATATCATTTACTGGACTCCTGGAATAGCCTGGCTGACATCCTCCATCACATACAAAGTTCGCAACCTTTAGATTGGAAATATTCTCAATTTGAATTTTAAAATTTAAAAATGTTTTAAAAGCATCGGATTTATTTCTTAATAGGAAAACAAATCGATAAGAAGTAAAAGAGTCTGTAACTTTGAAATAATAAGATGCGCCGCCATAAGAAGGCGGTGAAATTTTTCCGCTAAGGTCACAATGGAGATATTCTAAGAAACGAGTGCCTCTGGGAATTGCACCTGGAAATGGAGAATGATGCTGTTTTGCATCTACACAGGGTTCACAGAAATTAAAATCGTTCAAAAATTTAAAACCAATCTTGGATTGAAGTTTATCCAAATATTGAGGGTTCGAGTGACCTAGCCTATGATGCCATAAAGTCTTGGAGTTAGAAGCAAGCATTGATTTAATGTTCACAATGAATCGCTCACCAAATTTGGCGTTTAAGATAACAAGTCCTTCATTGGAATCCCATTTTCCATCTAAAACAACCTCATCATCCTTAGTTATTGTTAGTACTCCATCTTTACTCGTATGTTGTTCGCATCCATGAGTGATAAAAGGACCAAGACCAATAAGATTTTGGCTTATTTGCAGAACATGTAGACACTCGGTCAGCGTAATAACTTCTCTTGATGTGACAAGATTGACGGAGCCTTTTCATATGCTGTAGATTATATAATCATTACCAAGCTTTATTGGTTGAGGAAAAGGACGATAGGTTTTAAAATTCGAGCGATCTTTTATCATATGTACAGTAGCTCCTGTGTCAAAAACAATGAGTTTTGAAGAAGATGTTGAGAGGTTTGCCCAAAAGATTTTTTTTACTGGACCACAGCTAACATTGGCATGAACTTCTTCCGTTTTAGAGGTACTTGCATTAGGGCGATTTTTTCTCTTTTCCGGATGAAGTTGAAAACAATTGTCTTCTGAATGTTTTGCTTTCGGGTTGTGTTTGCCATCTCGACAATATTCCCATTTGGGTTTCTGATTGCCTTTCACTTTGTTTAACAGCGCTGAACCAGATGAATTTTCTGATTCAATTTCAGAAGACAATCGAGAAAGTCGTGACATTAAACTTGCAACAGAGAGATGAGTTTGAGTAACTTCACAAGCATGTAAGATAAGAGCCTTGTGAGTAGCATAACATTCGGGAAGTTGCCTTAAAAGTCGATGTGCTTCATTCTCGCTTTCAACAGAGACTCCAATGGCACCTAATTCATTGATGCGAGTTCTCAAATCGTTAACAAAGCCCATAAGATTTCCTTCGTGGCATTTAACATCGTGATAGCGAGCAAAAATTGAGGCTCGATTAGAAGCATCAGCAGCGGCATACTGATTGATAAGTTTAGTCCAAATTTGCCAAGGCTTCTCCATATCTTCATCGGTAACAAAAGCGGCAATATTAGCGGCGTCAAGTTTGGAGATAATGATATTAGTTGCTTTATCTGCACGTTTTTGAAATTCAAGTTTGATATTTTGAGCAGCATCAGTTGGTGGGGGAGTTTCAAGACCAAATACAATATTTTTAAGATCATGATAAGTGAGAAGAGCCCTCATCCTGATTCGCCATTCATGAAAATTATTAGCACTAAGAACAGGAATGTTTCGTAGGGTATCACCACCAGTATCATTGTTTAAATCCATAATTGGTGGAGAGGCAGGTCGAGCAGTATCAAAGCTAGAAGTAGAGGAATCGGAAAAGTTTGATGGTGCTGGCGATGGGAAAGTAAATGTATCGTCTGATGTCATTCACTTGAGCTCTGGGCCCATAACCTGAAAAGACCCGAATTCCTTTTATAAGTGAAAATAAGGCAGTCGTTAATAAAAGTGATCTGCCCTTAGGATGGTCTTTGCTGCTGTTACCTTTTATAAGTGAAAATAAGGCAGTCGTTAATAAAAGTGATCTGCCCTTAGGATGGTCTTTGCTGCTGTTACCTAATAATCAAAAATAGATATTATTTGAGCGAGATAGAAAAGACCTATAGATAACAGCTAAATACAAAATCTACCTTTTATAAGTGAAAATAAGGCAGTCGTTAATAAAAGTGATCTGCCCTTAGGATGGTCTTTGCTGCTGTTACCTATATACATTAGTTGTAAAGATCAAAAATTGTAATAATAAAATAGAAATTAAAGAGCACTTGAATCTGACCTAATAATCAAAAATAGATATTATTTGAGCGAGATAGAAAAGACGGGAAAAAGGAAAAATAGAACCCAGTATATAAGTCAGTATCTCGCTCAACAAACTAGGTCATGATTGAATAGCAGACTAGAAGAACGCCACAAAATACGTGAGCATGCCTCTACACATGTGAAAGTAACATCTATCTAAATAAGTATGGAAATAGAATAAAAATAGAATTAAAATAAAAAGTAGAAAATAAGGAAACAACTATTCGTTCTTACAATTATCCTTTTCACAGGTTAAACTAATTTTCATCTCATGATCTTTTTCAAGGCCAAGTTCATTGGTCCCATGTACAAAAGCCATTGGAAATGCTTTAAATAATTTTAAAATATTTTCTTCTTAGTTTTACTTATCTGAGTGCCAAATGATGCTTTTGAAATTTCTGTTTCCAGAAGTTCCATCTCACTGAATTTTCTTCCTATGCAAGGAATATCTATTGCTGACTCAATGTTTAAGACTGTTTTAAAGGAATTTATGTTAAATTTTCTTTTACCATTCATGCCAATTGTAAAATTATTATTAGCAGGGTTTAATTTCACACCAAACTTTTTCAGAATGTCATTACCAATGATAAAACATCTACTACAATTAGTATTGTCCATTACTACATAGTCACATGTTACTCTAACATAACCATATTTATGTTTAAAGAAAAAAGCAGCTGTGTATCTACCAATGGTGTGAAGTACTGATTCAAAATCTCTCAAATGTTTACTTTGAAGGGTTTCAAGATTTGACTTATACTCACTATCAATTTTCTGTAATGTATATGCAGAAAAAAAAGAAGCAGAAGCTCCTGTATCCAATACTATATTTACAGTTTATCCAGAAATTATTTTTGGAAATGTGATAGGTGTAATTATTAAGTTTTCAGCATGTATATCCTTAATGATTTCAGCATCTTCAGAATTCATTAATGATACATTTGAGTCCATATTTAATATTGGATTTTAAAAGATGGACAAATTATCTTCCAACATACAGATCTCATTTTAATCACTATATGAGATATTACTGTCATGATCACTTGAATCTTTACTTTTTTCTGTTACATTCTCAGATTCTTGCTGATTTTCAACAATATATATATTTTTATCACATTTACAACCTTTAACACAAGTCTTATTATACTTATTAACAGTATTTGTCTCATACTCTTTAGGTACTACAGGTGCAGTAGGTTTTTTCTGCTTTTCCTACAGTGGATTAGAATTCTGATTTTTCACAGGTTCATTATTTTATTTATAAGTGGTGATCCTTGCTTCATACTTATAGTGTAATAATACTTAATTACAAATATTAATAAATTCAGATTATTCATTGACCATTATTGTTCTAGCTACAAAAATTTCTCTGACAGATATAGGTAATTTATATATTATTTTATCTTTCCATAAGTTAAAATACATATTTTGCTCACTAGCTTTTAATATTTTATTTCAATTCATTAAAAATACCATAGGTTTGTCACCATTCAATGGATTATACCTTGTTTTCTCATATAATTTTTTCTGAGTTAGTCTAAATTTAGAACCTCTAAATTTTTTTTCAATTAGTTGTTTCCATTTAGCCCAAGAGTGATCTTTACCCTCACTTAAAACAGCTTCAAACCATAATAAAGCAACATCCTTAAATAATGAAATTAGTTTTGATGTAATTTCATCATCTGGTAACTTATATGAGAATTGTAAATTGTCAATTCTTTGAATAAAATGTTACCAATCAGAGCTTGCTTCCCCATCATAAGTTGGGTACTGGTCAATTTTTAGCCAGTTTTTCTGATTGGATTTAATATAACTAATCCTGGGTAAATTCAATAACTCATTTACCTCAGATAAATGGTCTTGTATTTCTTCTTTTACTTATTTGTGACTTAGATTTGCTTTTTCAGATTTGACACTTCCACCAGATGTTTTCATTTTTGGTGGTATTGGGTATGATTAAGATTCATTTTTGAAAATGTATGGATAACTATTATACAGTGTATAATTATAATTAAACTGATTCATTAGTAGATTGGAAGTTTCAATCTGAACCTTGGTTATTCTTTGTAACAAATTAGAGATACTTTGATTTGTTTGTGCAAAAGATAACTTTGTTCTTTATTAATATTTCAATAAATGTGCTTCATACAGTTTTTCTAACCCCAGAATTTGTTTGAAAGGTCACTAAATTTATTACTTAAGTAATAATATTTAAGAGTTAAAGTCAAGTTTTCTTTCTCTTACTCTTTATTTCTTGTAGCCGGTTGAGAAATATTCAATTTCAAGGAAATAATTGTGTCACTTATGAGCTTAACTGCCTGTTCCTCACACTCAGTCATTCTATTCCATAATGCTGAAACAATTCTATGGACAGCTGGATTTTTTTTAAAATACTCAACATCTTCCTTCTCACATTCATCACTATTTTGTGAATTTCTCAACTCACTAATAAGTGGTGGAAACTGAGGGTTAACTGTATTATTATTATAAATAGTGCTATTCTTATTGACAAAAGATAAATCAGGTGTATCTAAATCAAAACCCAATTGTCTCAAGTCCTCCTCAATTTTCTGGAAATATTTCACATCAATTATATTACCTGCATTGTAATCATCAGTATTGTGTGCAATATGAGAAGTTAATCTACTTACCAAGGGATAGGATCAAGCCCTGATTTTTGGCGCTTTTTCTTTGGCTTGAAAGGATAAGTTGAAGTAGTCTGATGAAGGTGTGGATCCTTGTTGCAGTTGTGACTGGTCTACTTTTGGTGAAACAAATCCCATTTTGATTTCTCTACGAAGATATTTTCCTGAGTCTGACATGATCCTCCTTGGGTAGGGGGTGGCTGCTTTAGCTGTACTCCCTTCAGCTCTTCCAGATTTTGGTTTAGCTGCTGGAATCCTATCCTGCAGTTGTTTTACACCTTTTCCACTTCCTTTATTCTAGAGGATTTTGACTACTCCAGCTTCAGACCTTATTTTTACAAGTAGGACAATTGATCCTGAAGGGGAGGTGATGTCTTCTCTATAGTTACCTTTTTTAGGAGGGTGTCCTTTTTCTCTATGCTCATTTTTTCTGGCTGTGGGTAAGACTAACCTTCCATAGTGATGTGCTGGTGCATTGTTTTTAGCTTTAGACCTGGTATTAAAACCATATTTATCACTTACATTGTCCATTGGAGTACTCATAATGTCTGAAATAACTTTTTTTTATGCCTAAAAAAGGTAAAACCTGTATAGTAATCAGTAGAAAAAATATAAGCAATATAAATAATAATAAAAGTGCTGGAGCTTACCCTGAATTTTTATATATATATATTTTAAATAAAATAGAATAAAAATTCAAAAAAATCTGTTAAAAAAATAATAAGTTTAAATAGACCTTTATAAGGGTTAATAATTACTTTACCAAGCTATAAACAAATACTAATTTAATTGGGTGTTATATTGATGACCAAATACTAAGTGAAATCAGGTCTATAATGGGTACAGTTACTACTGTAAATACCTAATTTTTATTTTAAAAAATTAATAAAATTATTAAAAGTGTTGTTTTCTGCAATCTCTGAGTTATGATGACCCATTAATGTGCTGCAGAACCAAATATTTGGCTTATATGAGCTCACAGGGTGAAAATTAAGACAACTTTTAGGAAATTCATTTTTGAGAAATCTTAAAGTAACCCATGAAGTAACCTGAAAGAAAACTTACAGTGGATCTTTTATATCTGTACAGGTAAAAGGTCCACAAGTAAATATTTATCATTTTAGAAATCAGAGTAACCAACTGTTCCATCAACAAATATTGTTGAATTAAAAGATCTTTGCACTAAACAAAATTATCCTCTTTAATGAATCTCTGAGGCAATTTTAATTATAAATTTTCCCAAAACTTCATAAATGTAGCTAAATTCTTATTTGAATTGCGAATCTTAAAAGGAAGAAAAATTTCCAAGGGATGATCTTCCCCAAAAAATATAACCCATATAATATGCAATCATAAGTTTTTCTGCTGTTATCTTTGAATATTGGTTGTTTATAACTTGTGGAAAGGTTTGAAAAAATACATATAAAATTTTTAAGGAACCTTTTATGCATATAACTTTCTTAATAGAAATTTCTCAATTTTTTTAAAGAATAAGTATGGATTTTATTGAAGTTTGGGGTGATTTTTGAACACCCAACCAGCCAAAAAAGTGCTAAATTTAACTTGAAATTTGAAATTTACAAAAAAAAGATGTTTATATATAATATAATTTTTTAGAAATATTTCAAACATCAAATTTTGGTTTAGGTCCCTTAAATTTAATGATATTTGGGTTAGTAAAAATTTTCACAGAGAAATATGTTTTACTAATCCATGAGAGTTTAAAATATCTGGGACCAATTAATACAAGAGTTCATAAAACTTATGTGTTTTTACTTATAGGGTCCATTGAAGCAGAAAATAGTTTAACACAATTAAAATTTCAATAAAAAAAGCCCTCCAACACTTATAACACCATTTCAATTTAAATTAATGAAGAACAGGTTTAAGTAAATAATTTTCTAATTTCTTTCATGTAAATGTAATAATGTTTTCAATGACTCACTATACATTTCAGCCTAGGTATCTCCAGGACTGAGTAACTCTTATGTTTAAAATAAGATAACATTAAATACATTAAGCTTATATCTTAAAAATAAGGTTAAAACACTTATATATAAGTTTATAATACATATATATATAATTATTACACTATTATATAACTTATAGTAGTTTATATAGCTTATCCATAGCCTAATAATACTTATTAAGGTTTTAATGGAGTCATAATATATTTATCTTAAGTGAAATTAAGTAATTATTGACATACATAAGCTTATATGTATACAAAAATATCATATTCAGTGAAATATGCAGTATATTATGTATATTTAGGTCTATAAGTGTGTTTTAGCCTCTTAATAGCCTATAAACTTTGTTTTTCTACTTATTTTAGGTCATATGGAGGTATCCAGTGGACTCACAAAGCCTACACAAGCATATACACCTATTTCAGGCGCATATATCCAGTTTGGACAACTTAATCCGCTTCCTTAGATGGATTTTCACAGATTTATGGGTTGAGATATAATTACTGGGTTAATATGGATGCTTGGGGATGTTATTGGGAGCTTTGAAAGTTAATTTGGTTCCTATATATGCTTTGAGTTTCATTATATACTCTTTTTATGAGTATTTTTACCTGTTTCTTTATGGTATCCGCTTTATCTGGATTTTCTATTTATGGTATGGGTCTGTGGTATCATTAATTTTGATGGAGGGTCCTTACTGGAGGTCTGGGTCTTGAATATGCTTGAAGTGGACGCTATGGGGAGTTGATGGGCCCTCACAGTGCTGTAATTGCCAGGGATAGCAGTGACACATCTGGATTGAAGGTCTGTGCACTCCAGTGGATTTAGGTATAAGTAAGGGAGGATTTTGACAGTTATTAGAAATCACTTACTTACTACAATTCAATTAAACATTTAAAAATAATTATTATCATTTAAAAATATATTATAAAGCCTTTAAAAATTGATATTATCATTATATAACCTATAACAATATTCTATTTATCTATTTTCCACCACTAGCACACATTTAAATCCAAGTAATGTGAGTTTTATTTGAGTATAACTATTTTAATAGTCTTCCACTGAGGTTTAATCACTAAATCATTTATAAATAAGTAGTAGGACCATTAATAAATACTATTAAATCATACTTATATACTAGATACACTGACGATTGGGAGTCTTTCCTTAGTTTATTACTTATTACTTAGTATAAGCGTTGGGACGTGATTTATAGTTTAGTATAGCTCAAAAAAACCTAATATTTGGGTCTACTGCACATTAGTGGGTTTTTAAAACTCAGTTATTGCGGAAAAGAATCCTTTTAATAATTGTACTAATTTTTTATAATAAAAATTAGGTATTTACAGTAGTAACTGTACCCAATATAAAGCCAATTTCACTTGGTATTTGGTCACCAATAAAAGACCCAATTAAATTGGTATTTGGTTAAATCTTGGTAAGCTATTTATTCACCCTTATAAAGGTCTAGTTAAGCTTATTATTTTATTTTTAACAGATTTTTTCAAATTTTTCTTATATTTTATCTAAATAAATAAAGATATAAATTCAGAGTAAGCTCCAGAGCTTTAATTAGTAATTGTATTGCTAATAATTCTTGTCTACTAATTACCATATAGGTTTTCTCTTTTGTGGACATAAAATATTTTTATTATTATCAATATGAGTGCTCCCCAGTACAATGTAAGTGAAAAGCCTGCTTATAATACCAGGTCTAAAGCTAATAAAAAATTGCTCCAGGACATAACCATGGAGGGTCAATCATACCCCCAGCCAGAGCAAATGAGTATAGAGGAAAAAGATGCCCTCTTAAAAAAGATCACAATAAAAAAGAAATCTCCTCCTTTGCATGATCAACTTTCCAATCTTGCAAAACAGGTCCTGAAGTTGGAGGAATCAAAGTCTTTCATGCTGAAAGAAACAGAGCAATTGAAGAACAATTGCAAGGTAGGATTCCAGCAGATGAATCAAACCTTGGCAGAGCTAAACGGAGGCCAGAAAATTCAGCAACCCCCTACCCCAGGAGGGTCACATCACTCCCAGGAGAAAATCCTGGTAGAAAAATGGAAGTGGGATTGGTTACATCAACAATTCTCCAGTCACAGCTGCAACAGGGATCCTCCTCCTCATCAGACTTCCTCAGTTCACACCTACAAGGGAAAATAAAAGCGCTGAAAATCAGGGCTCACACAAATCCTGTGGTAAGTAGATTACCCTCTCAGATTAAACACAATACTGATGATTACAATATAGGCAACTTTATTGATGTAAAATCTTTACATAAATTCAAGGATGACTTAAAACTATTTGGTTTTGATGTAGATACACCTGATTTATCTTTTTTTAATAACAAAACTACTATTTATAATAATAATAAAGTCAACCATAAGTTGCCACCCCTTATTAGTGAGATGAGAAGTTCACAAAATCGCAAAAAAAGTGAGAAGGAAGACATGGAGTATTTTAACAATAATCCAACTGTCCATAGAATAGTTTCAGCATTATGGAATAGAATGACTGATTGTGAGGAACAGACAGTTAAGCTCACAAGTGATACAATTTCATCCTTAACATTGAACATTTCTCAACTGGAAGCACAAAATAAAGAATTAGAGAATGAACATCTGTCTCTAACTCTTAAGTATGATTCATTGAGTAACAAATATAGTGAACTTTCAAACAAATTCTGTGAGTTAGAAAAAGCTGTATGAAGCACACTTATTGAAAAGTGAATTAAGAACTAAGTTATCTTTTTCCCAGACAAATCAAAATGTCTCTGAGCTGCTACAAAGATTGACTAAAGTTGAGATTGAAAGTGCCAATCTACTAATGAACCAGGATAATAATAAGTATACTCAGTATAATAATAATCTTTTCATTGGAAAAAGTGAATCTCATTCCTTCCCTATACCACCACAACTAAAACTATCTGGTGGTAGTGTCAAATCTGAAAATTTAAGTCACAAATCCGTACAGGAGGAAATACAAGACCATTTATCAAGAGTAAATGAGTTATTGAATATACCTAAGATTATTGAAATAAAATCCAATCAGAAGAACTGGCCTAAGATAGATCAGTATCCAACGTATGATGGGGAAGCCAGCTCTGATTGGCAACATTTTATTCAAAGAATTGACAACTTGAAATTCTCATATAAGTTACCAGATGAAGAAATAACTACAAAATTAATTTCTTTATTTAAGGATGTTTCTTTATTATGGTTTGAAGATTTTTTGAATGAGGGTAAAGATTACTCTTGGGCTGAATGGAAACAACTAATTGAAAAACAATTTAGAGGTTCTAAATTCAGTCTCACTCAGCAGAGAATTTATGAGAAAACTAGGTATAATCTGTTGAATGGTGACAAACCTATAGTATTTTTAATGAATTTAAATAAAATATTAAAAGCCATTGAGCCTAACATGGATTTTAACTTATGGAAAGATAAGATAATATATAAATTACCTATATCTGTCAGAGACATTGTTGTAGCTAGAACAATTAATGTTACTGAATATTCTGACTTTATTAATATTTGTAATGAAATATTGTTAAACCATAAGTATGAAGCAAGGTATTCCACTTATAAAAAAATATTGAACCTGTTAAAAATCAGAATTCAAAAACACTTCAGGAGAAGGATAAAAAACCTACTGCACCTGTAGTAACTAAAAAGTATGCAACTAATACTTGTTATAAGTGTAACAAATCTTGGGTTAAAGGTCACAAATGTGAGAAGAATATAAATATTGTTGAAAATCAATATGAATCTGAAATTGAAACAGAGAATTATAAAGATTCAAGTGATTATGACAGTAATATCTCATATAGTGATGAAAATGAAGTGTGTATGTTGGAAGATGATTTGTCCATTATTGACAATCCAATATTAAATATGGACTCAAATGAATCTTTAATGAATTTTTAGGATGCTGAAATCATTAAAGATATACAAGCTTATAACTTAAGAGTGACAACTATAACAGTTCCAACTATCATTTCTTGTGAAAATGTAAATATAGTATTGGACACAGGAGCTTCTGGTTCTGTTGTTTCTACTAATACACTACAAAAAATTGATATTGAATATAACTCTAAGCTTGAAACACTTCAAAGTAAAAATTGGAGAGGTTTGGGATCAGTACTAAATCCCATTGGTAGATAAAAAGCTGCTTTTTTCTTTAAACATCAACATGGTTATGTAAGAGTAACTTGTGACTTTGTAGTAATGGATAATACTAACTGTAGTAACTTTTTTATCATTAGAAATGACATTCTGACTAAGTTTGGTGTGAAATTAGACCCTGCTAATAACAATTTTACAATTGGCATGAATGGCAAAAGGAAATTTAGAATAAATTCTTTCAAAACAGTCTTACATATTGAGTCAGTAACAAATATTCCATGCAAAGGAAGAGAATCCAATGAGATGGAACTTCTAGAAACAGAAATTTCAAAAGCATCATTTGGTACTCAGATAAGTAAAGCTGAGAAAAAGAATATTTTGGAGTTAATTAAAGCATTTCCAATGGCTTTAGCACATGGTACAAATGAAATTGGCCTTGTAAAAGATCATGAAATGAAAATAAGTTTAACCTGTGATATAGATAATATTCTTTTTAGTCTTAAAAAGAGACAATACCCTACTTCACCAATAAAGAGGAAATACATAGAAGATAATATTAAAATGTTATTAAAAATGAACATTCTTGAAAAGGCTGAAACTACACCAAAATATTGTGTAATATCACCAGTGCTAATTTCTTATGAACAAGATAAAGCAAAACTGTGCGGTGATTATAGAGCATTAAATACATTTACATTAGATGATATTTATCCCTTTCCAAGGATTCTCTCCATACATGCTACTCTTAAAGGTACTAAGTATATAAGTTGCTTTGATGGAAATAAAGGGTACTATCAAAATCCTTTTGAAAATAATTCAAAGAACTTTTTGTTGATAACAACACACATGGGAATTTATAAATATTTCAGGATGCCATTTGGACAAAAAAATGCTCCATCAGTATTTCAGAAGTTAATGGATATAGAATTCCATAATGAAATAATTGACGGATGGTTAATGGTATACATTGATCACATCATAGTGTGCTATAAGACATATGATGAACACTTTATCCATTTAAAGATAGTATTTCAGAAAATGGATAAAATAAAAATGACCCTTGCATTGAAAAAAATGTAAATTTGGGTTTGAGTCTTTAAAAGTGCTTGGTCATATTGTATCTCTATTACAAATATGTGTAGACCAAAATAAGGTAGCTTAAATCAAGAATATTGGAATTCCTCAAAATGGAAAGGATGAACAATCTTTTCTTGGTATGTGTGGTTATTATAGACAATATATAGAAAACTACCAATTAATTGCTGCACCATTGACCACAATGATAAAGAAATAAGAAGCTTTCATTTGGAATAATGAAAGACAACAGGCTTTTGATAAGTTGAAAGAAATTTTAATGACAGCTCCTATCTTGGGAATACCAGATTTCCAATTTCCTTTTGTATTATATACAGATGCAAGTTTTATTGGTCTGGGTGCTTCTTTGCATCAAAAACAACTTATTGAAGGAAAAATGTCAGAAGTAGTAATTTTCTATATTTCACGTACTCTAAGAAGTAGTGAATTGAAATATGGTGCTACTCAACTTAAATTTTTGGAAGTAGTATGGGCTCTTTAGAAGCTACATTACTACCTTGAAGACCAAAAACTTGGGTTAATAACTGACTGTAGTGCAGTTAAGTCACTCTTAAAAATGAAAACTCTTAATTAACACATGTTTAGATGGCAATTAGCTGTACAAGAATACAGAGGACGGATGACTATTACACATAGAGCAGAAACTTTACCATCTAATTTAGATCTGTATCTAGAGTACCTTTGCCTAATAATGATGATAATTCTGCTTATGTTCCTGAATCAGAGATTATTAAAATTTATTGAATTTATATTGTAGATCTTGAGGATGAATTTACGCAATCAATTCTTGACATGTATGCTTCAGATCCTGACTTGAGTAAACTCACTACAATATTAAATGATCTATCTAATGCTTCAATGAATTTTTTAATAAAAACATTACCAAATAAGTATAAAGAGGCATTAGAAAAAAGAACATTTTCCATTGAGGATGGTTTTATATATTACAGGAAAAAAGTAAGTAATGTAATTGTAATATCACCTTCAATGAAGGAGTAAATGTTAAGTATATTTCATGATGATATCTTATAAGGTAATTTTGACTACCATAAAACATTACCCAAAGTAAAAAACACAGCTTGGTGCAGTAAGATATCTGAGGATGTTCAAAAATATGTTGAGACCTGTGATTCTTGTCAAAAATTTAAAAGATTAACAGGCAAAAGAGCTGGTTTATTACAAAAAATTGAGCAACCAAAAGCTCCATGAGAAATAATTAACATGGACTTTGTAACAGGTTTGCCTATAGCAGGGCATAAGAGTTATAACTCCTGCTGTGTAATTGTAGATAGATTTTCAAAAATGTGTAAATTTATTCCTACCCACAAAGAGGTTTCTGCAAAATACTTAGATTTTTTATGGTGGACACAAATGTTAAACATAGCAGGTTTTCCCAAAGCAATAGTCTCAGACAGAGATCCTAAATTTACTTCTGAGTTCTGGACATCGCTTATGGATGTTTCATGATGTCAATTAAAATTTTCTACAGAACACCATCCACAAACTGGTGGGCTAGCAGAAAGAATGATACAAACTTTAGAAGATATGATAAGAAGATTTTGTGCTTTTGGTCTTAACTTTAAAGACAATGACAAATTCATGCATGATTGGGTAACCCTTATCCAAGGTTTAGAATTTGCATAATATAGTACAGTACATTCTGTCACTGGAAAAAAGACATTTGAGTTATGGTTGGGTTATGTACCTAATACCCCTGCTAAAACTCATAATAAATTTACTAGATTGGATATTTATCCAGGTACTAAGTCTTTTCTTCAGATGCAAGAATTATTCAGAAAACATGCTCAAGAATGTATAAATAAGGCGTTTGAGTATGAGAAGGAAAGATGGGATAAGGCCCATGAAGAACAAATGTTCAAAGAGGATGATGAAGTCCTTATTTCTACACTACATTTCCATTTAAATGGTAATGTTAAATTGAAAGATCCATTCATTGGACCATTTGTAGTTAAAAAGATGGTTGGTAACAATGCTGTTGAAGTTATTCTATATGCACCATATGATATAAAACATCCAGTATTTCCTATTTTTCTTATAAAACCATACCATTCTAATGATACTGCACTCTTTCCAAGAAGATAAGGAAGACATAAACAGCAAACTGAAGAAATAGTTGAAAAGGCAGAAATTGAAAAGATACTTAAAAACAGACACCTTACTAAAGAAAAGGGAGTTGAGTATCTATTAAGTTTTAAAAATAAATCAAGTGAATATGACCAGTGGATTCCAGAAAATGAAATCTCTGATCTTGAAAACCTCTTGAAAAAATTTAAATCAAAATAAAACTAGTTATTCAGTATACGTATTATAGAAAATTTAAAAACTTTTCTATTCACTCCTTACTATAAATTAAAATGTCTTAACATTTTTTTTATTGTTTTTTTTGGGTGAGAGAGTGTCAGCCTAGCTATCTCCAGGACTGAGTAATTCTTTTGTTTAAAATAAGATAACATTAAATACATAAAGCTTATATCTTAAAAAGAAGGTTAAAACACTTATATATATGTTTATAATACATATATATATAATTACTACACTATTATATAACTTAAAGTAGTTTAAATAGCTTATCCATAGCCTAATAATACTTATTAAGGTGTTAATGGAGTCATAATATATTTATCTTAAGTGATATTAAGTAATTATTGATATACATAAGCTTATATGTATACATAAATCTCATATTCAGTGAAATATGCAGTATATTAGGTATATTTAAGTCTATAAGTGGGTTTTAGCCTTTTAATAGCCTATAAAATTTGTTTTTCTACTTATTTTAGGTCATATGGAGGTATCCAGTGGACTCAAAACGCCTACACAAGCATATACACCTATTTAGGCGTATATATCCAGTTTGGACAACTTAATCTGCTTCCTTGGATGGATTTTCACGGATTTATGGGTTGGGATATGATTACTGGGTTAATATGGATGCTTGGAGATGCTATTGGGAGCTTGGATAGTTAATTTGGTTCCTTTATATGCTTTGGGATTTATTATATACTCTTTGGATGAGTATTTTTACCTGTTTCTTTATGGTATCCGCTTTTATCTGGATTTTCTATTTATGGTATGGGTCTGTGTTATCAGTAATTGTGATGGAGGGTCCTTACTGGAGGTCTGGGTCTTGAATCTGCTTGAAGTGGACGCCATGGGGAGGTGATGGGCCCCCACAGTGCTGTAATTGCCGGGGATAGCAGTGACACATCTGGATTGAAGGTCTGTGCACTCCAGTGGATTTTGGTATAAGTAAGGGAGGATTTTGACGGTTATTAGAAATCACTTACTTACTAAAATTCAATTAAACATTTAAAAATAATTATTATCATTTAAAAATATATTATAAATCCTTTAAAAATTGATATTATCATTATATAACCTATAACAATATTCTATTTATCTATTTTCCACCACTAGCACACATTTAAATCCAAGTAATGTGAGTTTTATTTGAGTATAACTATTTTAATAGTCTTCCACTGAGGTTTAATCACTAAATCATTTATAAATAAGTAGTAGGACCATTAATAAATACTATTAAATCATACTTATATACTAGATACACTGACAATATATTTAATGGATGTTTAGGTATAATTTAATAAAATTTGCCTACAAGAATTGATGTCACATGCTAGCAGGCGTCACCCCTAAAACAGAACTTCCATTGTTTTTTTATCCATATAGACCTTATAGATGGTGCCATTATGATTTCTCAAAATAAATACCAATTTTTAATAATATATCAACAAAATATTATATTTAAAAATTGAAATGTATTTTCATATCTGAATTTTAATGCTCTTGTTAAGTGACAAGGGTAAAAAAAAATTTATACACAATTAAAATAGAAAAATGTTCTTTGAGAGTTTAAATCAAGGCTTTTACTTCCTTCAGCCTTAAAAATTTAAATTATTGTTTGAAAATACTTGCAATAAAATTTCAGTTTCTGATTAACAGCTTAGTATGAAATTTTCAAATTCTATAATGAAATAAATAAGCCCATGTGTATTAAAAATTATTATTTTTAATCATGAATCAGAAAAATCAGAAATAAAATTTTTTTAATTGAGATAAAAAATTAGAATTATAATAAAATTTTAAGAAAATTATCACTTTGTTTTGACTTATCCTGTTCATTAGCTTAATTTTGTGATTTTACAGAAATATTTCTTTTTATAAGATATGATCTTACCCAGTAAAATATTCCTTGAGAAAATCAAACACCCATTCAATATATGTAAGTATGATTCTAAGGTTTATTTAAAAACTTTTACAAGAACATTTGTCATACAGGCTACAAGACTTACCCAGTAAATAATTGATTATTTACTTAGTTGGAGCCATGCCTTTATTCTTATTTTATTTATTATATTTACTTTATAACTTTCTTACAATGATTTAACTAATTCATATAAGTAAATCAAGTGAATATTTAAATTTAATGTCTCTCATATTTTTATTCCCTAACAATGTCCCGAGGACAGGTGAGAGATGAAATAAAAATATATCAATACTAAAAAAATAAAATTCATATTATTTATATAAAGGTGAAATTTACAGGATCATTTAAATAAATCAAATAATTTGGCATAAACAGTAAATACTGTATATTTATACATTCTTTATAGAACAACCTTAATATTTGTAATATTATTTTCTCTCATAATCCTGTATATAGAATTTTAACCTCATGGTTTCTCTCCTTTTTTCCTATACAAGTCCTCCCATTTTGGTTGTTTTTCCTCATTCCTCATTCCTTTAACACTCAATATTTCATTACATACAATAAAATATTATAATTTATTACTACTTCTGTTGCTTTAGTATTTACAAGAGCAAAATTCTAAAATCACTACATAATAATAACAATCCATTCATACCTTTTAATTGATTAATAAAAAATATAAGATAAAAACTACATGCCTTGATTTAAATTCTTAAGTTATCCCCGTTCACTGCTGTTTGGACCGCCGTAAAATCTTCTAGACCAAAAGGACCCCTTGAAATTTGGGAGCCTTTTTGAATTGTCGTTGACACATCTTCATCTTGACACCAGCAACTGAGCTACCTTTGACTACAAGGACCAATAAGTCTTTCTGGACCACTGAAAACAATGAACATCATCAGGATTGTGATTTACCTTATGGCCACAACAGGAAATCAAACATTGCCCCTAATCTAAGTATTATATAGGTGTATTTTTCCTATAAAATTTTAGTGACTATACCAGTTATTATCTATAGGTTTAACTCTGCTCATTTCATCTTAAATGTATATCTTTTTCTTCAGCACTGTGTAGTTGCATTAATTAGTTCAATTTACTGGAGGAGGTGCCTGGTAAATAATAATTTTAAAAAAAATTTTCTAGTTGACCAAGATAGAGCAATACTGTTATTATTCCTAGAATAAAATTATTTTGATAAATTATGTTTTTTTTTAATTATTTCAGTTTACTATTGTCCTGATAATTAAAAATTTATTTCATTGTTGCATTTAAAAATTGTCCCGGAAGTGAAACAATGAATATATAAATTACCTTAATTAATTATATTAAATTACTTCAGTTTACATCAAAGTCCTGGTAATTATGTATCAATATATATTAATAACTGATTGAGACTAGTATTAATTATTCCAGTTGACTTTTTTTCCTGATAATTAATAAATTGTATGACTATTTCAGTTGATTTGTTTTAAATCCTGGTATTAAAGTATAAATATTGTAATTAGTTCAATTAATAATTGTGATAATTATTTCAGTTTATTTTTTTTCCTGATAAAGATTATATTTTCATTATTACAGTTGATTGAATAATCCTGGTAATTGATTATATACCTGAAATATTTTTAATTTTTCTCTTATTTCTCTTTCAACAAATTTAATTAACAACTGATTAAATTCTAATATTTCTTTCTCTCAGTTTTAGTTATATACAACAAAGACTAATCAAAGTGCTTCTTCTGGAAATGATGGGGAACTAGACCTGATTTATTATGATGAGACCTCTTTAAGTTCTCCTTTGACTACAAAACTTTCTCAAATTAATCAATTGCTGGACCAATTAGGATGTAGAGATGTAAGAAGTGAAAATAAAAGTGGAAAAAACTGCTCTGGATGAAAAGCCTCCATTGAACCTCCCAGAAGAGCTTCCAAGAGGATTCAAGAAAAAAAAGATGCTCTTCAATCAGCAAGTGAGAAACCTCTCCACTCACATCAAGGAGTTGAGGGCAGAGAACCTCAAACTAAGATCAAAAGTAGAAATTCTAGAATAAACAGTAAGAAATAGAGAATCCTTTCTTCAAGAGAAAAGGAACCCTCCTCCAACAACAAAAGCCCTTCCACAATTGGCTCCTCAAAAACAGGAAAAGGGGGATTTTCAAAATGTAAATGGGACTGGATAAACACCCAGTGGGACTCCCTGCAGGCCCAACAACAGCAAGAACCTCTGACAGGTCCTTCCAGGCCCCATCAATTCACCCCAGCCTCCCCTCATCCCTACCAAGGAGGAAGAAGGAAAAAGAACCCTCAATTTTAAATTTCTCCAAAGCCATGGTAAGCCCCTCCATTGAATCTCAAGTGCCCTTTCTTTTCACTAATACAGTTCCTTCAGGAAATTCTGGAAGAGGTGATGATACCTTAAAACCAGTAGAGGCTGGCTCTAGTAGGCTTATCAATCAATATTCAGATGTAATTAATCCTTTAGTAGTGATTTCTACTTCAATGATTAATCCTGATATAACTGTTATTGATGAAACACTTAATCCTGAATTTTATGAAAATCTGTAAAATTACTCTGTTTCATTGTTAAGAAATACTCCAGATTTAGCTACCATTAATGATGAATATTTGAGAGATATTATTGCCAAGCAAAATCATATAATGAACAACATGAAATTGACTCAAAAATTTAATAGTTTGTTAACTGAACAAGGTTACCAATCAGTAAGAAGTGAATTACAGAGAGTTTCTGATGATTTTTATAAGTACAAAGTAGCTCATGAGAAGAAAGTTGCTTTGTGGTAGAATATCAAGAATGATTTGTCTAAGTTACAAGACACTGTATCTATCTGTTTCAAGGAACTAGAGGGACAAAAGAAGAACTTAAAGAGACTAAGTGAACATTATTCATCTCTGAAAAATAAGAAACAATTATCTTTTGCAACTATCAATGAGACATTATACAGTATTCCAAGAGTGAAGACTAGGCTAAGAACCATTGAAGAGAAGTTGGATTCATTGTTACATGACAAAAAGTTTTCTGAAATTTCTTTTAAAGAAGCTGTTGAACATGATACTCCACTTTTACCTGTTCTTAGCTCATCTATAGTATAAATAGTGCCACAAATTCCTGTAGATATTACTGAGTTTCCATCAAAAATTGATTATGTGCCTTGTTCATCTGCAGAAGGGTTAAGAAATGAGATTACTTCCCAATCAGAGAAGTAACAGCTTCTTATCACTCAATAACAAGTTGGTAGAAAGGAGACTCCTTCAAATTAAAAGAATTGGCAAAAACTTGACCTATTCACAACATTTGATGGTGATTCATCCTCTGATTGGCAACAAATTATTTTCAGAATTGATAACCTGATGAATTCTTACAAACTTTGAGATGAAGAAATTGTGTTTAAATTGATTTTTTTATTTTCCAATGTTACCCTAATGTGTTATGAATCTTTCCTTTTAGATAAAAATAACTACTCATGGGAAGATTGGAAGAAATTGATTATAGAACAATCTGGTGGTTCCAAGTTTAGGTTAGCTCAACAAAGGAAGTATGAGAAAGATAGATATAGCTCTTCATCTACTGAAAAACCTATTGAGTTCCTGATGAAACCTGTGAAGATCCTGAGGGAAATGGACTAAGATATGGATTTTGAATTATGGAAGGACAGGATCCTCCAGAAATCGCCTATGTCTCTGAAAGACTTTATAGTTTCTAGGACTGAGCTCTCAAGAGAACCTTCTTCTTTTATTAATACTTTTAATAAAATCCTTTTAAATAACATTTATGATTCTAGAAGATTCATTCCTAGAACTTTATAGGAGAAGAACTCCAATTACAAACAGAAACCTCCTGAAAAAGTTGGTAAATCTTCTTCCACTTTTGCACCTAAAATTTATGCAACAAAAACATGCTTCAAATGCAGAAAGCCTTGGAAGAAAGGCAATGTTTTTGAAAAGAAGATAAGTATTGTTGAAAAAATAGAGGAAGATGCTGATGACACAGTTTCAATTGATGATACTTAAAGTGATTGTGCCAGCAATATTTCATATGAATCTCACCAGGAAATTTTAATTCTGGAAGAAGATATTCATTATTTAAATAATATTGAAATTGGGAATAATTATTTATCTACAGTAGAAGATGCTGAGATTATAAGAAATCTTGAGGGAAGCTCAATTATTATTGCCCCTCTCAAGGCCCAGTCTTGATTAATAGAAATAACATTGAGGTTTTTTTAGATTCTGAAGCTGAAGTAAGTTTAGTACCTTAATAAGCACTTGCTTCAGTGGATTAGGATTATAAATCAAAACTTATGCCAATCATTTCTGAGAATTGGAGAGGTAATGGATCTGATTTGTCCCCCATTGGTAAATACAAAGCTACAGTATTTTTTAAATATAACTATGGATTTTTAAGAGCAATGTGTGATTTTGTAGTTATGAAAAATGATAGCTTAAGTAGTTTGCTCACTGTGGTAAATGATATTTTAACAAAATATGGCATAAAAGTAAATCCCTCAAACCAATGCTTCACAATGGGGTTGAAGGGGAAGAGAAAATTTAAAAGTTCCACCCCCAAAAAATTATTAACACCAGGATTGAACACATTTCATTCTGTAGTTCAATATAAAGAAATATCTACAAAAGAAATGCCTGCCATTCTGTCTGAAATTAACACTACTTTTTTTGGAGAACAACTTTCTGGTAAGGAAAAAGATTCCATCATTTAATTGAAAAAATCTTTTCCTATGGCTTTTGCTCATGGGTCACATGAATTAGGATTGGTAAAAGAAGAAATTAAGCTCTCATTGTTTTTCCCATTAGCTGAAATACTACCTAGTTTAAAGAAGAAGCCTTATCCTGCTTCTCCCACAAAGAGAAAAGATATTGAAGACAATATCTATACCCTTTTAAAAATGAATATTATTGAAAAGGTAGTTGAAAGACCTAAATATTGTGTTATCTTCCTGTCCTAATTTCTTATGAGAAAGATAAAGCCAGGTTATGTGGTGATTATAGAGCATTAAACACTTATACTGTAAATGATATCTATCTTTACCCAGAATTAGCTCTATACATGCTACCTTAAAAGTTGCTTAATATATATTAGCTGTTTAGATGGTAATGAAGAATATCACCAGGTACCTGTTGAGAATAATTCACAGAAATTTCTGACAATTGCTACTCATATGGGTATTTATAAGTATGTTAGAATGCCATTTGGACCCAAAAATGCCCCTTCAATTTTTCAAAAGGTTATGGATAACAAATTCCATCAAGAAATAATTGAAGGAGGGCTTATGGTTTCCATTAATGATATCATCATAATCTCTAAAACATTTGAAGACCATCTTAACCACCTGTGTAAAGTTTTCCATAAGATGAATATGATAAATATTACACTTAACTTGAAAAAATGTAAATTTGGTTTTCATTCTTCCAAAGTACTTGGTCATGTTGTCTCAGGTTTACATATATGTGTTGAACAGAACAAAGTGGCAGCCATACAACAGGTGAAAGCTCCTACTACAGTTAGGGAGCTCCACATTTTTTGGTTATATGTGGATACTATATACAGTATATTAAAAATTATCAGGTTATAGCATTACCCCTTACCCAATTAACTCTGAAGGATGTTTCTTTTGTCTGGAACAGTGAAAAACAAAGAGCTTTTGACACTATGAAACATTTTTTGATGTCAACATTAATTCTTGCTTTACCTGTCTTTAATCAACCATTTGTTTTATACACTGATTCCAGTCTTATTGGTCTTGGTGCTGCTCTCCATCAAAAAAAATTATGAATGATAAAGTATCAGAAGTAGTAATTTGTTATATCTCAAGATACTTGAGAAATAGTGAATTGAAATAAGGTGCCACTCAACTGGAGTGTTTAGAAGTAGTGTGGGCTCTAGAGAAGCTATGTTATTATCTGGATGACCAGAAATTCAAACTTTTCACTGACTGCAGTGCAGTTATATTACTCTTAAACTTGAAAACACTTAACAGAAATATGTTCAGATGGAAGCTAGCTTCTGAAGAATACAGAGGGAGGATGACAATAATTCATAGGGCTGGTATCGTTCACTAAAATGTGGATATGTTATCAAGGTTACCTTTGCCAAATGATGACTCTAATCCTGCATATGATCCTGAGGATGAAGTAATTCACATTCATGGATTATATGTCTTTGATATGAAGTTTGAGCTATAACAGCTTATTCTGGATTCATATGATAAGGACACTGACTTAAAGATGTTATGTACTAAATTAAATGATCCAAAGAATGCTTCAATACCAGCATTAACTAAATCTCTCCCACCAAAGTACCATACTGCTTTGGAAAAAGGAATAATTTTCAATTGATGAAGGCTACCTCTATTATAGAAGAAAGTTGAATAATGTTATTGTTATTCCTCCTTCTATGAAAGAAATCAACTTGATTATTTATCATGATGACATATTGGCTTGAAATTTTGATCTTGAAAAAACAATGATTAGAATTAAGAACACTTCTTGCTGGGCTAATATGTCTGAAGACACAAAACTATATGTTTTATACAAAAATTCTTTCCCAAAATCAAAAATATTAACAGGAAAAAGAGCTGGATCAATTCAAATACTGAATCTACTGATGAACCATGGAAAATAATAAACATGGACTTTTTAACAGGATTTATCATTTCTGGGAAAGACAGTTATAACTCTTTCTGGGTTTTTGTGGACAGATTAACAAAAATGTATAAATTTATCCCTACTCACAAGGATTTTTCCACTAAAGAATTAGCTTTCTTGTGGTGGTCTCATATGGTTAATACTGCTGGTTTTCTAAAGGCCATAATTTCTGACAAAGACCCTAAATTTACTTCTGAATTTTAGATGTCTCTGATAAATGTTTGGGGTTTCTAGCTGAATCTTTCTACTTCCCATCAATTCCAGACTGATGGATTAGCTGAAAGAATTATTTTGAATTTAGAGGACATGATAAGAAGGTATTGTGCCTTTGAACTTGAGTACAAAGACAATGAGAGATTCACTCATGATTGGGTTATCTTACTTCCTGGTTTGGAATTTGCTAATAATAACACTGTTCATTCTGTTACTCCGAGAAAGCCTTTTGAGCTCTGGCTTGGATATGTTCCAAATATACCTGCCCGAATTCTGAATAATGGAATACCTAAATTGGATTTACATCCTGGTGTAAAAAATTTTCTTCAAATGCAACAACTTTCAGAAGTCATGCTAGAAAATGTATTTAAAAATCTTTTGAATTAGAAAAGTAAATGTGGGATTAATCCCATAAAAAATACACTTTTAAAAAGGGTGAGGAAGTACTGATTTCTACAGTCCACTTCAATTTACAAGTTAATAACAAACTAAAAGACCCATTAGTAGGTCCAATTTTTTGACAGAAGAATTTTTGGTGAGAATGCAGTTGAAGCTATCCTGCACTCTTCATATGATAGTAAACACCATGTTTTTTCAATATCTCTTTTGAAACCTTACACATCTGATAGTGATTTATTTCCCAAAATGAGGGGAAGACCAAACTAGACCCCTATTGAAATCACTGAAAAAGTGGAAATTGATAAGATTTTAAATGACAGAATAATCACTGCTGAAATAGTTACTAAATACTTATTGAGATTCAAGAATAAATTTTCTGAATATTACTCTTGGATACCTGGGAAAGAGATATCTAACCTCCATGCTCTACTAAATAAATTTAAAAAGAAAAAATCATAGCATTTTTACTATTTTTTTTTTTGGATTGAGGGAGTGTCTGCCAGGCTACTAGAATTACACAGTAAATAATTAATTATTTACTAAGTTGGAGCCATGCATTTATTCTCATTTTGTTTAATATATTTACTTTATAACTTTCTTAAAATGATTTAACTAATTTGTATAAGTAAATCAAGTAAATATTGAAATCTAATGTCTCTCATACTTTTATTCCCTAACAACGTCCTCATGACAGGTGAGAGGTGAAATAAAAATATATCAATACTAAAAAAATAAAATTCAAATTATTTATTTAAATGTGACATTTACAAGATCTTTTAAATAAATCATATAATTTGGCATAAACAGTTAATACAGTATGTTAATAAATTCTTTATTGAATAGCCTTAATATTTGCAATATTCTCTTCTCTCATACTCCTGTATATAGAATTTTGAACTTTGTGGTCTCTCTCTTTTTGCCTATGTAAGGCCTCTCATTTTGGTTGTACTTCCTCATTACTTTACCACTTACAATTTTATTATACACATTCAAATATTATAATTTATTACTACTTCTTTTGCTTTGGTATTTACAATAGCATAATTCTAAAATCACAATGTAATAATAATAATCCATTCATACCTTTCAATTGAGTAATAAAAAATATAAGACAAAAAATACATCCCTTGATTGAAATTCTTGAGTTTTCCCCCTTCACTGCCATTTGTACCACTGTAAAATCTTCTAGACTAAAGGGACCCCTTAAAAAGATTTCTCTTATATAGAATTACAAATCCATAAAAAAAAAGAGGAAGAAAACTTTTTACTATCTTTGTAGCTACTTAAGTTTTTGCCCTTAATATCTCCTCTATAGTTTTTACTTAGCCCTTTTTTTGACCCCACAGGGCCCGCACCAAGCCCCACTTGGGGCTAATAGAGGGCTGAAAATATGTCAACTTAGTCTTGTTAAGAATTTACAACTTTAATTAAGAAAATTTGAAATTTGGTCCACAGCTTTTTATATCTTTATATTATGACAAAATGGATATCTTTAGCATATTTGTCACTTTTTGTTACTTTTTCCTTCCCTTATTACCCCATAATCATATATTTATTTTATTTTATATTTATGAGGCTTATTCTTACCATTTATTCAGAAATAATTATATAAAATCTTTATTTTGGAACAATAGTCACTATATGCTTTGAAATTAAAAAAAAGTTGTTTGAAAACTTTATGTCCCAAAGAAAAAAATGATGCTATGTGCACTCTCTTGACATGACTTTTTTTTTATTCATAAGGTTTTATCTAAGCCTGGTAGTGGTATGGCTCCAGTTGAGAAAGAAAAATTTTCTAGTTATGGGCCAGATATCTTTCCTGATGTTGGTGAGCATTCTTGTGGAGGTGGTTATTCAGGCCCTTAAGATTCTTCAAGAGCTGCAGTGGACAAGAATGTATTTTTTTGTATTTATTTTAATTTAAAATTTTTTTACTTTTTCATGCTTTTTTTTAATTATTTTTATGCTTGAAATTTTATTGAAGTCATGTGCTGAAAAGAGGCAGTGTCTTTTCTTTTGCATGACTTTATTTCCATCTCTCTTGATCAAAATTTAAGATGGACTAATGGAAAGTGAAATTGTGGTGAACCTAAGGAAAAGAAATCTAACACTAACACCACACTCCATCATTTTCAATGATTTCACCAAAATCTTGCTCAATAATCAAGAATAGTCAAATAAAACTTGAGTTAGCATCTTGTACGGTCAATTGAAAAGGAGAAAAAAAGAATGTAGTGTTAAGAAACATCAGGTCACATGTTGAAAAGATGCAGCATTTTTTCTTCTCACTTGAAAATATTGCATTGCACTAGTAAATTTGACAAAATTTAATGAGGTCTAGCTGACAACTTGAACTACAGAAATTGAAATAAAGTCACATGATGGAAAAGACACTGCATCTTTTCAGCATGTGACTCAATCACAATTCAGGCATAAAAATAATAAAAAAATGTACAAAAAAATTTGTAAAAGACTATAAATGTGAAAAAATGTCAAGAAACACTTAAAAAAATTCAAAAAAATGTGAAAATCTTCAAAAAATTTCAAAAAATTCAAACAAAAATTCAGAAAAATTAAGAAAACATCAAACAAATTCAAAAAATTCAAAAAGATTCAAAAAAAATTTATAAAAATTGAATAACATTTAGAAAATTCAAAAAAAATTTAAAAATTTAAAAAATTCCAAAAAATTGTAAGGAAGCCCAAAAAAGTAAAAAAGATCAAAAAATCTCTAGAAAATTAAGAAATAATTAAAATGATTACAGTAAATCAATAAAAATAAATTGTGAAAAATTCTTGCAAGTTTTAGAAAATTTCAAAATTCAATAAAATTTTATAAAGGTTCTTTAAAGTTAAGTAATTTTTTAAAGAAATTCAAAAAACAGTCAATAAAATACTGAATTCTTTTTTAATATTAACTTTGGTAAAAGTTTGTCCTTTTTATTTAAAATTACTTGACTAAAACTTAATACTTGCTTTTTTACAAGAGGAATTGATATATTAAAAATAAAAATGTTGATATCTGATTCATGTTTGAATCACTCTAACAAAAAAATAAGGGCCACAAGAATTACTACTGAGGTTACTCTGGGGGTAGTCTGAGGGAAAAAAAAATGACTTGCCTACAAGACGTCATTTATTTTAGCCTTTTGCTATACTAGAGTAAAAATCATGTCCTAAGGCTTATACTAAATAATAAGTAATAATTAAGGAAAGACCCCCAATTGTCAGTGTATGCTAGTATCTAATTATGATTTAATAGTAAATATTAATGTTCCTACTACTTATTTGTAAATTATTTAGTGATTTAACTTCAGGGGAAGACTAATAAAATAGTTGTGCTAAGTATTAACTCACAATATTTGGATTGGTGTGTGCTAGTCATGGAAAATAGATTAATAAAATATAGTTATAGCTAATATAGAGATAATATCAATTTATAAATGCTTTAAATTATATTTATATATGATAATAATTGTTTTATTATTTTTATTTAAATTTTAGTAAGTAAGTGATGTCCAATAAGATGTCAAATCCTCCCTTACTTATACCAAAATCTACTGGAGTGCACATACCTTCAATCACGATGATGTCACTGCTTTCTCTTGAAATTACAGCACTTTGAGGGAATATAACCTCCCCATGGTGTCCAATCCTAGATTTTTCAACACCTAAACCTCCAGTAAGGACCTTCCATCACAATTAATAATTTCATAAACCCATACCATAAATAGAGAAAACAGATTAAAGCAGATACCATAAAGAAACAGGTAAAATAACTCATCCAAAGAGTGTATAATGAAATCAAAAGCATATAAAGTAACCAAATCAGCTTTCCAAGCCCCCAAAAGCATCCCCAAGTATTTATATTAACCCAGGAATCATATCCCAACCCATAAATCAGTGAAAATCCATCAAAGGAAGCAGATTAAGTTGTCCAAACTGGATATATGCACCTGAAAAAGGTGTATATGCTTGTATAGGCATTTTGAGTCTGTTAAATACTTCCATATGACCTTAAATACACAGAAAAATAAATCTTATAGGCTTTTTAGAGGTTAAAAGCCACTGATAGACCTATATATACATAATATAACTACATATTTCATGGAATATGAAGTTTATGTTTACATATAAGCTTATGCATATCTATAATTACTTAATATCACTTAAAATAAATATTTAATGACTCAATTAGCACCTTGATAAGTAATATGGGGCTATCAATAAGTTATTTTAACTTATATAAGTCATTTAAAAGTGTAATAAATATATATATAAGCATAATAACCATATATATAATTATTATAACCATAATTTTTACGTATAAGATTAATGTGATTAATGTTATCTTATTTTAATCATAAGAAATACTTAGTCCTGGGGATACCTAGTCTGACACTCCCCTACCAAATTATAAAGAAAAAATGCTATAGCCTTTCCTTCAATTTATTATCAGAGGGGGTGAGGATTGCCAAATTTTCATTTTAATTTCATAAATTAATAAATGAATAGTTCAAAAATAATAATCAACCAAGTAAAAGTAATGATATATAGAATAATACCAGCCAATAATTTCAGATGTGACCAAAGCCAAATGATACATTGATATGGAATTTTATTGTGAACTCATTCAATCAATTATTTGTTTGAATGATCACCTTTATATAGCAGCAAGGCCCAATGGCCCATTACTTAAATTTTATGATTATCTTTAATGAATTATTAATTATAAATTTAAGAAATCAAAATGATTTTTTGAAAATCCTTTTTTTACCATACTTATCCTTCCTCCCTGCAGCTTTACTTTTCATCAAAGCTTCTTGCCTTGTTTTACTTACCCTCATTATGAAATTTTGGTTTATCTGAAGTGAATGCTGCTAGAATGTTTCCAAGGCTAAAAAAAAAGAGAAAAAAAAGAAAATAAACTTACCAAAAATACTCAGAAACAGTCTAGAAATGGTCTGGTACTGTTTCAAAATCAATTTTGAAAAAAAAGTTTGTAAAAACACTTTAAAATGTGCTGAGCATGCCACCAGCACATTTCCAAGGCTAAATAAAAAAAACTTACCAAAAATTCTTGGAAAAAGTCTATAAATGTTCTATTACTGTTTCCAAATCTATTTGGAAAATAAAAATAAAAAATAAAAAAAAATTAGTAAAAATGCTTGGAAACTTGCTGGGCATTTTGCCGGCACATTTTCAAGGCTAAAAAAAAACTTACCAAAAAGGTTTGGAAAAAGTCAAGAAATTTTCTGGTAATTTTTTCAAATTGATTTGGAGAATTATAAAAAAAAGAATTTAGTAGAAACACTCATAAATGTGCTGGGCATGCTGCCAGTGCACCTCCAAGGCCAAAAAAAAAGTTAGTAAAAATTCTTAAAAATGTGCTGGGCATGCTTCCAGAATGTTTCTGAGGCTAAATAAAAAACTTAACAAAAATCTCAGAAAAAGTCTAGAATTTTTCTGGGACTTTTTTAAAATTGATTTGGCAAAAAACCCAAAAAAAGGAAAAAAAAGAGAAAAACGTCAGAGAAAATAAAAGCATGATCAGGTACCACTCAACTTAGGTAAGTGTTGGAAGGGGCTTGAGGAGAAAAATGACAAACATTTGAATCTGTGAAGAAAAAGAAAAATCATACCTTGATGAACAGGCAGAAAAAGATGTAGAGAAGAAGAGAGTTGGAGGAATCTGGAAGGAGAATTGCATGATGATTAGGATATGTGTTATGAAATGAATTCAGAAATGCATTTTGAATTGTTTTCTGAAATGGATGAATATATAAATTTGAGAGGGATTCCAGGATAATGTGGGGTTGGGGGAGAAGGGGTCTGATGTACAGTGGATTGTGGGAATGTGTGTATTTGTTGGCCAAATTGTGATTGGGGTTATAATGCAAGAATAGGAAGTATTTTATGAAATATTTGACCAAATTTTTGACATGTCTAACCCAAAGTCTGCCATATATGATGGTGTCTTGGAATGATTCTTTGAGACTGAAGTCCACCAGCTGTATATGGTAAGGTTTGACACCCCCTACTGTATATTTCCCTTGAAATAGCTTTTACATTCAAATCCTGTTTACGCAATACCTCCAGTATCCAAGTTGGTTTAACCCACTATCATAAACTTCCTTTACTGATTAACATTTTTTAGAAGTCAGAGATATATCACAAAAATATTCTAAAAGATTTGTGTTCAGATAATGATTATGAGATGTATCAGCAAAAATCAGCTCCTATACAAAAGTTGTTTTGTTGAAATTGTTTGAATTTTCCAAACAAGTAGGAACAACTCTTAAAGCAGTAATTTTTTGGAATATGATGTTTTCCTTCCTGGGACAACCACATCACAAAATTTTTTTGTTTCAAATAAATAATACATCCACTAAAAAAGATCTTCTTGAATCATATTGACCAAAGTGAGCACAAACTATAACATCATGTTCTATCATCCCATGAAAGTCTTTATTTGACCTTCTTCACATAAGACTGGCTCCCTGGATGACAGCAAAGAGTCTAGAAGCATGCTCTGCTTCATCTAAAGTTTCATATATGTGAGATTCAGAACCTGTAGCATACATTTTTTTTCTGTGACTATATCTTTGTATAGTATAAAAAAATGATAAATTCACTAAGACAAACATGTAAGAATAGGTGGCTATATTATTTATTCATTATTCAACTTCATATTGAATTTGCCAATTCTGGTCATCCCTCTCTCAACACTCATAAACACAGTGAGAAAAATGAGAATAGAAGCCAATAAAAATAAGGCTTTTAAAAAGTTAATAATAAAAATAAAATATCTTCTTTCATGTAAAATTTGAACCTTAAGGAATAACATGCTCTCCACAGTCAAATTTAATTTAATTTTATTAACTTGAATTTAATTAAATATTATTATCATTATTTCAATTAAAATATCTTTTTACTTATACTCTTTTATGTATCTTTTCTTGTTATTATTAAGTGGGAGTGGAAGTTCAATATTGATATTTTAATCTGAGATAGACTGAATTTGTCATTGAAATTTTTTTTTCTATTTTCTTCTGCCTTGGTGGGTGTTTTAATATCAACAGAAGGAGGAGTAGGCATAATAGTAGTAGTAGAAGTAGTGGTAGTAGTAGTAGTAGTAGTAGTAGTAGTAGTAGTAGTAGTAGTAGTAGTAGTAGTAGTAGTAGTAGTAGTAGTAGTGGTAGTAGTAGTAGTAGTAGTAGTAGTAGTAGTAGTAGTAGTAGCAGTAGTTGCAGTAGTTGCAGTTTTCATCATTGTTGTCATCATTTTGACATCAAAATTTTAGTTATAGTAGTAGTAGTAGTAATAGTAGTGGTAGTCATAGTTGTATTTGTCCTCTTTGTTATCATTGTTGTTGTAGTAGCAGTAGTAGTAGTGTTAGTGGTGGTAGTAGTAGTAATAGTAGTAGTAGTAGTAGTGCTAGTAGTGGTAGTGGTAGCACCACTTTTTAGAAATCAGGATTTGGCAGTATTTTGTGAGTAGTAATTAGTTTTAGTTAATTTTTCAATGCAGGCTGTATGTTGAATATTTAAATGCATAAATAGTTGTATAGAGCAGCAGGTTGTATAATATTCAGGGAATTACTATATTTAGAATTTTAGGTTTTCACCAGGTTGTAATATTCAGGTACTTACTATATTTAGCAGTTTAGGTGCTTCCAGATAAACTCAAGGTTCTTTCTAGATATCTGCCCTTTGAAAAAAGAACCAAAAAATTTAGACAGAATGCTTGACATTAGACAGAGAAACTAGAGAAGTTTTGGTGAAAGGAGGCTAAGTTTTCTGTCAAATTTCAATTGATCTGACCAAAAGTTTTTTAATTTTATAGTAAAACTGCATCAAACATTTTAAATACTGCTGTACATAAGAGGCAGAAAAGCAGCAGAGAATTCAATTAATTTGCCACAAAATGAATATTAGATGTCAAACAAAACACTGCAGCTCAACTTTTGGGCTGCCAATAAATTTACAAAAATTTTCATTTTTGTCTCAATGTATACAGGTTTGACTGTAACATATAATAATAGTAAGAATCAGAATATAACATTAAAGGGTGACAGTTATAAGGAAAAAAAGATAGCAAAAATAATAAGTGTTGCAATCTGTGTATGCTCTCAGCTATCATCAGTATAGGTTTAATAATCAATGTAGGTATTGATAAATGTAATGTAATTTTTTTCACAGAAATATATATTTTTAAGTAGACATGTGTATATATGTAGCTGATTCAGTGACAAATATTGAAATTATTAGATTTTGTATTAAAAATATAATAATAACAATATAATTGATAAGCTCTCTGAAGGAGAAAAACGTGAAAAAAGCTTAAAAACTGACATCAAATGTAAGATGATCTGATCAAAATTTTTGAAATTTATAGCTGTAATAGAAGGAAAGATTTTACACTACAGCACATTTTTTTCCATGGGGTGCAAAAATTACACAAAAGTTGTGCAACAGTTACAAATCAACTTGTATTTGCAATTAAGACCCACCTAAGACCTCTAAGTGCCAAAAATAATTTTTGATTAAACATTGTTTAACTGTTGTGCCATTGATGCACCCCAAGACAAAAAAAACATTTATTTTAGTGTTAAAACTATCAGAATTTGAGAAATTTTACACATTTAACATCACCCAGACAATCAAAAAAAATTTGCATTTCAACCCACACACAATGTTTGACATCATTTGTGCCATGTTGCATTAACTCAAATCATCTACCCTTTGTGAAATCCAAGGTCACATTGTGTAAACTCTCTTTGAAAATTTTTAACATCTATTGTTATCTGTATAACACAAATTTAATTATAATATGCAGGTTTTTTCTTTGATGAATAAAGTAATTATTCTAGACATTCTTCTGGATCAAGTGCCAGTAAGCTCAATTTATCTCCCTTTCTTTTTTCCCTTTCTTTTTTCCCTTTCTTTTTTCCCTTTCTTTTTTCCCTTTCTTTTTTCCCTTTCTTTTTTCCCTTTCTTTTTTCCCTTACTTTTTCAAATTAAATTTTTATGTAATGGATGCTCTTTTCCCTTCTCTTCATATTAACCTGGATTCAGTGGTAGTAGAGTATGGTTATATATTTTGGAAAACTAAGTTATTTTTTTAAAATCTGTGTTAATGTTTCATTTCTCATTGATAATTTTTTGTCTGATTTTTTCTTCGAATTTATTATCCCCTTTTGATCTCTGCTTTCCAAAGTGGTTGGCCAGCACTGGTATAAGAAATATTCCCCTTTTCTTTCTTTTAGTTTTTTTTTTGGATTATCATGTTCATTCTTTTATCTTCATTTTTTGTCTCCACTTTTCTCTTACCTTTTCTTACTTCCATTATAGTTATCATCTTTGTACAATTTGTTTTTCAGGTCATTTTTCTTTTCTTGTTTTATTTCACTATAAAAATTCATCTATATTTGAGGTACATATTTATTTTTTTTCTCTTATTTTTTTTCTTTTATCAATCCAAGACAAAAAATTGTACCTTCAGTTTTCAGTGTTTATATTAGTGGACCCTTTCTCTTCCCTAGCCAAACCAATTCTCCCTCACAAGCCAAATATTCACACCCAGGAGGGATTGATAATAAGTTGAACTCACTGATTGATAAAAAAAATTTTAGCACAGCTTTACTCAAATTTCCAGCTGAGGTTGAAACTATCAAAAAAAATCATTAAAATAACTTCCAAATTCCAGAATAAGCCAACTTTAATTCCAAAATGCAGCTCTTTTCTTTTTGAAACACAAGAAAGAACTTGATATTGTAGGGCTGAATCTGTGCCTGATTCCCTGCCATTTTGTGCTAAGAAATCTTCCAGTAAAAACAATGCTTAACCCAAGTTTTCAAAAACACCAAAATATGAAATAAAGGAACCAGCCCAAGAGCAGAAAACTTGTAAGCACAATCTATTTTAGCTGCAGACAAATAATTTTCCTGTCAATTTTAAAGGTTTTAAGGTTTGTGATTTTTTTCTCAATTTTCTAGAAGTATATATAAATCTCACTGTTTCTATCAAAATAGGAGGCACTTTCTCTGCACATAAAAGATTTATGAGTCTTTTTGAAAAAGATGCTGTGATTAAAACTCCCTCACAATCAGATTTTTTAAAGCACTATCAAAGATCTTCTTGTCAAGGAGATATTGAAAGTGTTTTCCATGAAAGTTGAGCCCTTGACTAAGTTGATGAAAAAAACTTAAATTGGAAAAATCAAAAAAAGTATCAAAATTTGGCCAAGGGATTGAAAACTTGAGTTAATCTTTTGTTAGGTATGTGCAAGGAATTCTGGCCTGATTAGTAATTTAAAACTGGTCTCCAAGCCTCAAGAGGAATTGAGATTACTTGTATAATATGGCCTTTCAAATATCATCTTAAATAACTTTTCAGAAAATTTCCACCTCTGGTGCTTATGACTTTATAAGCATGAATCATTCTGTGGCTGGAAAACATATGCACAAGGTCAAGGATGTTCCTGAGTAAGTGAGATTATGAAGGAGATTTAAAACTGCTCTGATACACAGAGAAATACCCTAAAGAAGTGGTTTGAAGGTATGTCAAAGGAACTTATCTTTCTTTGAGATATATTTGAGGAGAATATTAATATAGAATTAAAGTTAACACTAAAATTCTAATTACTCACACACAGTGCTGGAAATTTAATAATAAAGGGAAATGATTTAAGGATTGAGGATTAATTTTATAATTGATTATTAAGAAAAGGAAGGATACAATAATAGCACAATATATATATTACTATAAACTTAACTAATATTAAAACAATATTACAATTTAATTATAAGGAATTTCAAATCAGAATTAAAACCATTTATATAGAGAAATCCATCTTGAATTTGTCCTCTTTATAAATTTAATTTCAATATCACAGAACCCTTATTATTGCTACTTCTTCCTACTCACAGACCTTTTAACAACACTTAGACACACAATAACCTTCATTGGGAATATCACATCAATCATAGTGCTAATGGTATTTCATCTTGCTTAAATTGAAAAGCATAAGCACATAAATGAAATCAAGCAACTAATTTAGATTTAGAATTTATACCAAGTGCTGTAGACAATCCTATAGTACTAGCTATAGGCCTTGACCAAGGGAGTTGAAGAAAACCCAGAGAGAAAATCCCCTGTTCCTTTGGAAAAATAAAGTGAGACTTACCTGCCACATTTAATTGGTTCCTGTTTTCTAAAGCCCCTTTTTTAACACACTTGACTGTCTGATCAGCCAAGAAAGTAGTCTCTAGACAGACTACCAAACCAATGAACTGAAATGTAGACCAATTTCCACACCAGAGAAAGCAATGATACTTGATGTAGTTTGCAAATCCACACCAGAGACAGAAATACTACTTGATATAGCTTGCAAGACTATACCAGAGAAACCAGTTTCCAAGTTAAGATAAATAAAGAACTCACCTTGCAACAAACATAGCTAATTATGGCCAAAAAACAGTGAAAAACTGATTGAGGAACAATGATATCACCTCCGGATGGTTGTATAATAATTAAAGTTGCCCCAAAATCTCTTATTCACTATGTACACACAGACCACCATCTAAGAGCCCATGCACACCCAAAAATTTGGCGTTCATAGAAGTGGAAAAACCTCCCTGAAATCAGAAAACCTCCAAAAACCTCAAAAAAAGCCCAAAATACTTAGAAAAATCCACCACAAATACTAAAACCCTTAAAGCACATTATTAGACTATAAAAACATTATGACATGAAATGTAGAGAAGAACTAGCACATTCTAATGGTACTAAGCACTTAACTCTAAGCCTTAAGGATAGCCTTTAAAACACAATAAACAAAATTAAATAGCTATCTTTTTAAATAAAAAATGAGGAAATAACCCCTTAATACTTAAATAATGAAAAATTTCATCAAGAAATAAAATATAGAGAAACCCAGGGCTATCAAATGGTAGTACCTACATCCCTGCAGTCCAAATATTTGCTGAATAAATCTGGAAAAACACCAAATTATTAAACAATGTCATTAAAGACATGTCAAAACAACTCTAATTAGAACAACAAAAGCCTCTTTCAATGTTGGAAGACCACATCCTCCCTCCAATTGAGAATGTTCACATTCTCCTCCACCAAAACCACCATGTTCACACATTTTTCAAAACCCATCTCTGAAATGGGTCCCTGTCAATACTGTATTGACCATATCATCATCTGTACCATAACACCACCAATCCATTCATACAGAACCACTTGTGACTCCCTCCATTCCAGAAAGAAATCTTGCTCCAGACCTGGTCCATTATCATCTGCAACAGATTCACCTCCCAGAAAAAACAAATGATTTTGGCCTTCCATCTTGATACCCAGATTAATCAACAATTTACACCCTTCCAAAAATAGTGCCACAACCACCACAACCATGAGCTCTACCATACCTGGTCCTTCTGATGGTAAAACCCATGCTTCTACATACTGAAATTAAAGCTGATGAATTTCCAGTTCATTCCCATCCAGACAGTGATGATGACAATGTGGAAACCATTGAAACAAAACCACCCAATCAATTTCCCACCATCAAGAAAAAATTCTAACAACACTCTGTTCAACAAAAACATCTCATTCTAAACTACTTCCAATCCACTCCTGCAAAAGATCCACAGGAAATTGAGAAAAGAAAACATCTCATGCCCCAGTTCAAGACTAATTCTGATCACTTTTTTTCATCTCTTGATTCTCTTCTGTAATTGATTATTGCCTGAAATTCTTGACTTAGAAATAAAATAAATAATAATATTTCCTCAGTTTGAATTCTTGGGGGACTCATCCTCAGTTCTAAGTCTTGGGGGACTAACAGCCCTCATTTTATAGTCTTGGGGGACTCAAAACCCCTCAGTTTATATTCTTGGGGGACTCAAAACCTAAATCATACAAAAAGAGAACCAGAGATCAAACCATTCAAGGCCAAAGAGAATAAACTAAAATTCTGGGGTAACTGTTCTACAGAGCAGGTAGCCCAGAAGTTACCCCCACACTTGCCTTAACTAAATTCAGAGACTCCCCCTTTGGATGAACTCTGCCAGAATTACACCAACATAACATTATCAGTTTATAGTCCTGAAAGACTCAACCATAAACCCCTCCTCAGTTTAAATTCTTGTGGGACTACACCATTTTCAGTTTAAAGTCTTGATGGACTTCCCACAGTGTTCAGTTTAAAGTCTTGACAGACTTACCCAGTGTTCTGTTTAAAGTCTTGACAGAATACCCCAGTGTTAAGTTTAAAGTCTTTTAGGAGTCCCCCAGTGTTCAGTTTAAAGAATTGATGGACTAAAACAAATTTTTCATAAAAGGGAGGAGACAGCTCCATGCACAATTCTCTGCAGCCCACCTACTGAACTTCCACTCTCCCTTCATCATCTACCATAACTGATAAATTTTTCTTTTATCTCTTATCTTTTCATTGTTGTTCCTTCACAGATCAAGGCTGAATCTCCACACTTTGACCCATCAGACCTTCCTTGCTTCACTGCTCCAAAAGACTATGCTTGTAAACAGTGCATCCACATTTGCAGGCCTTGCACTTTCACTCTTCCAACTCCTCAGGCCAAATTATATAACAAAGCCTGTGATTCTTGAAACTATAGAAAAAAAAGATGTGACAGAGACCCCAACTATCCAATACATCCGCCTTCAACTTCTCATAAATATATTTCCAGATCTCCTACCAGGTAACCAGAACTTGGACCTGCTTCCTCTTCTTTATCTTCTGCTCCTTCCAGAAGATCACACTGTTCTATTTCCAAAAAACTCCCTAAAAGACCTGCTTAATCTTCTCAAGAAACAGCCTTTATCTCTGAAAATACAGTTAAAACATCTTCAAAATCAGCTCTCAGGCTACTAGACCGGGTCCAGGAGGCCTGCCTGCCTTGCCAGAAAGCAAAAATCAGTCTTAAAACTCCCAAATTCAGCCAGTTAACATCCAAAATCCACCATTAAACACCAAAAACTCTACGCAATAACCTCCTAGTGCTCCCAGAGAAATGCATACACACAAAAATTATTCATCAAAAAACACTAAAAATTCCAACATCTCTAGAAGGCCTGCCAGAGGACCTCCTGAAAACACCAGAGCAAACAACACTTCTCCCAAACAAAAATCTCCTGTACCACCAAGAAGAACTAACTACACCTCTCCTCTGGCTGCACATTATTCCTCTGATAGTTCCCTTTCTTCTAGATCTTCATCTAGAAGATATCAATCAGCTTCCAGGTCACCTTATCCTGGTCCTTCCTTCAACAACCCTGGTACTCCACCACCAGTGTCCAGCCCAACTGGGCCAAGCAATAATATCCACAAAAACAAAAGCAGCCCTGCTGCTCCAACCAGGCCACAGGAACGCCCTCCTTCTAGTCCATCTTCCCAACACCATTTAGAGAATGATCATTAGAATCCATAACTCCATCTGGTTGATCCTCTTACAACATGCATTCAGAATTCTTCAACAGCTCAAATCCTGGCTGCTTACAAATTTGATGAGCTCCCAATCAGTAAGTACTTAATTAATAATTCCAATTTATTTAACATAAAACAATTAGTGATCCTATTCTTCTGTTTAGTTGGAACCCCGCCTCCTGAAACTACAATTGGGATTGACCAACCTCTAGAAACTACCCTAAGGCTGGATTAAGCCGACATGAAACAACACCTAAGAATGATGTGTTCAAACATGCTTAAGGCCTTTGCTCTTCACGGTCTGTTGAATGAGTTTGAAAATAATCAGAGGAAAAATCTCCTTGATTTCCACTGGAAGATGTCTAGAATAATCAAGCACACCTTCCAACACTCTATATCCGCTTCTTCAACTTCTTCCTAGAAATTACCTTTTACTCTGGTTCCTGACCATTATAACTGTACCACAGGCTGTACCAGGAGCCCAGTAAAACTTATGTTAATTTATTGGACCTGAAAGAGGGCGAAAATTTATGCTTTTTATGTATATAAATTAATATTATATTGAATAATAAAATTAAGTACAAATTACCTTATTAAATAAAATTAAAATAAGGGTTATATTTATTTTATTATTTTATTAATTATATACTATTAAAAAAACATAAATTATATTATACTCTATAAAAAATTGGGCGCATTTTTATGTATTTAATTAATTATAAAGTAATAATTAATTAATTATAATTTTATATTATACTTATAAGGCAAAATGTTGACTTATAATAATATTAATTAATTATTAGACCCTTATAATAATTTATACATTATTATCTCTGATTTTTGGGCGCTTCTGTGGCTCAAAATTATGTAATTAAATTTATTAAAACATTTAAACTAATTACATTCTCATATTTTAATCTAAAATAATTACTTATATTAATTGTATGAATTAAAATAGTAATATATTACATTCCACTTTAAAATAGTACTGCATAATACTTATTTTAAATTACATTAGTTATTTTATATATGTCTTGTACTTATTTATGCGTAATATCCAGGGGGAATTAATACTGGTGAAATATTGGCTACTGCATTTTAACAATTTAGTACATTTTTTTGATTTCTCACCCCTTACATTTACTCATAAATTATTGTATTTACTTTTGTGGCGCTTCAGAGGGCCCCTTGGCTATATAAGGGACTTGGGAACCCCCTTCAGCTGGATCACTTACATTATTACACTATATTTACACTTATACATTTGTATACACGTATTAATTCCTTTTCTTTTAACTAGTAATACATTTAGTTGAAATAAAATAAATAAATACTATATACAAAATCTTAAGGTTGTGGTAAGAAAATTAAACTATAATATTTGACTGCTGCGTATTGAAACTAGAATACTTACATTACAATAATAATAAAACTACTCACTTTATACATTAAACCTTTTCCCTTGTTTGAGTCCTTACATCTTTCCTACTTTCCATTCTTTGTCTTCTTGTGTTTCTTTCTCCTTTTTCTTCTTTCCTTCTTCCACCTTCTAGACGACCGCACCGATAATAACCCATGTACGCTTTCCAGCCGCCTACATAACAAAGAACACAGTTGTTCCTCCAATCCTAACAAAAAGAAAAAACACCACCAAAATCCGGACAAAAAGCCTTAGGCTTCTTCTTCCAGACATTAAAATAAACAAAAGAAAATAATAATTCACTAAATATTATTTTATTTTTATTTTATTTTAATTTTAATTTTAATTTATTTTTATTTTATTTTTATTTAATTTTTATTTAATTTTTATTTTATTTTTATTTTATTTTTATTTTATTTTTATTTTATTTTTATTTTATTTTTATTTTATTTTTATTTTATTTTTATTTTATTTTTATTTTATTTTTATTTTATTTTTATTTTATTTTTATTTTATTTTTATTTTATTTTTATTTTATTTTAATTTTATTTTTATTTTATTTTTATTTTATTTTTATTTTATTTTTATTTTATTTTTATTTTATTTTTATTTTATTTTTATTTTATTTTTATTTTATTTTTATTATTTTTATTTTATTTTTATTTTATTTTTATTTTATTTTTATTTTATTTTTATTTTATTTTTATTTTATTTTTATTTTATTTTTATTTTATTTTTATTTTATTTTTATTTTATTTTTATTTTATTTTTATTTTATTTTTATTTTATTTTTATTTTATTTTTATTTTATTTTTATTTTATTTTTATTTTATTTTTATTTTATTTTTATTTTATTTTTATTTTATTTTTATTTTATTTTTATTTTATTTTTATTTTATTTTTATTTTATTTTTATTTTATTTTTATTTTATTTTAATTTTATTTTTATTTTATTTTTATTTTATTTTGATTTTGTTTTAATTTTATTTTAATTTTATTTTAATTTTATTTTTATTTTATTTTTATTTTATTTTTATTTTATTTTTATTTTATTTTTATTTTATTTTTATTTTATTTTTATTTTATTTTTATTTTATTTTTATTTTATTTTTATTTTATTTTTATTTTATTTTTATTTTATTTTTATTTTATTTTTATTTTATTATTATTTTATATTATTTTATTTTTATTTAATTTTTATTTAATTTTTATTTTTTTTTTATTTTATCTTTATTTTATTTTTATTTTTATTTTTATTTTTATTTTTATTTTTATTTTTATTTTTATTTTTATTTTTATTTTTATTTTTATTTTTATTTTTATTTTTATTTTTATTTTTATTTTTATTTTTATTTTTATTTTTATTTTTATTTTTATTTTTATTTTTATTTTTATTTTTATTTTTATTTTTATTTTTATTTTTATTTTTATTTTTATTTTTATTTTTATTTTTATTTTTATTTTTATTTTTATTTTTATTTTTATTTTTATTTTTATTTTTATTTTTATTTTTATTTTTATTTTTATTTTTATTTTTATTTTTATTTTTATTTTTATTTTTATTTTTATTTTTATTTTTATTTTTATTTTTATTTTTATTTTTATTTTTATTTTTATTTTTATTTTTATTTTTATTTTTATTTTTATTTTTATTTTTATTTTTATTTTTATTTTTATTTTTATTTTTATTTTTATTTTTATTTTTATTTTTATTTTTATTTTTATTTTTATTTTTATTTTTATTTTTATTTTTATTTTTATTTTTATTTTTATTTTTATTTTTATTTTTATTTTTATTTTTATTTTTATTTTTATTTTTATTTTTATTTTTATTTTTATTTTTATTTTTATTTTTATTTTTATTTTTATTTTTATTTTTATTTTTATTTTTATTTTTATTTTTATTTTTATTTTTATTTTTATTTTTATTTTTATTTTTATTTTTATTTTTATTTTTATTTTTATTTTTATTTTTATTTTTATTTTTATTTTTATTTTTATTTTTATTTTTATTTTTATTTTTATTTTTATTTTTATTTTTATTTTTATTTTTATTTTTATTTTTATTTTTATTTTTATTTTTATTTTTATTTTTATTTTTATTTTTATTTTTATTTTTATTTTTATTTTTATTTTTATTTTTATTTTTATTTTTATTTTTATTTTTATTTTTATTTTTATTTTTATTTTTATTTTTATTTTTATTTTTATTTTTATTTTTATTTTTATTGTATTTTTATTTATTTATTTTATTTTTAATTTTTAATTTTTTAATTTCTTTTATTTTTATTTTTATTTAAACTACTAACATACTAAAAAAAATTGGTATCCCCTGGCCAATTGATGAGCTGATCCCCTGATCCCTTACCCACATCCAAATGCACCTCGATGTTGATAGTCCTTTAAATAATTATCTTTTTTTAATGAATTGAGAAAAAAAAATTAGAAAATTAATATCAATAAAGAAAATATGAAATAAATAGAAATCAAAGAAAATAATAATAAAAAAATGAGATAGAGATAAAAAAATAAAATAGCATTGCCTGGCCAATCAATGAGCCTTTCCCAACCAATTCTTTCCCACATCTAGGTGACCCTGACGTGGTGACACCATATAATTTAATTTTGTAATTTTTCCCTCTTTATATCCTAATAATCCCCATAAAAAATTAAAAGAAAAAAATAGAAAAAAGAAATATATCTAAAACAACTATCTGACCCAACCATAGACATAAGAATTAAAGAAAAGAAAAAGACAAAGTCTGGCTCCATAGAAAGTCCAGTCCAAGGAGATGATCACTGGGTGGGCTTCCTCCAATAAGTAAAAATGATAGTAAATCACCAGTGGTCCACCACCAAAATCAAAGAAACAAGTATTGAACCAGTAAGCCAGTTTAAAGTCATAGTGGACTTGAAACCTGCATAACAAAAACCAGAACTAGGATTCAACTAGGACAAACAAAAACTTGAAACAGACATTATGGGGTAACTTTTCTACAGAGCAGCCAGCTCATCAGTTACCCCCACACTTGCCAAAATAAAATCTAGAAGTCCCCCCTGGATACCTTCTAACAAAAACACAAAATCCAACACAAAAAACCAAAACCAATAAGCATGAATAGTCCAGTACACAAAGACTAAAAGAATTTCAAGTTTTAAGTCATAGTAAACTAAAACCTGTGAAGAGAAACCAATACTATGATTCAACCAAATTAGGAGAAGGGGTTTGAAACAGACAATCTGGGGTAACTATTCTACAGAGCAGCCAGCCCATCAGTTACCACTACACTTGCCAAGATCAAATCTAGAAGCCCCACCCATGAGTACATTCTAACAAAAAGTTTCCAACACAAAAGTTGCTCTGCAACACCGAAAATTCCAAAAATTAAAGAACGTTCCATAGTTTATCCTCATTGCGGAGTCAATCTTTTTCCTTTCTAGTGCCTCTTGGGTAAAATCTCCTCACCTGATAAGCAGCCACTCTCTTCTTTAAGACTGCACCATCTAACTACTCCAAAATATAAGAACCTCCAGAAACCTGGGATCTGATTCTGTAAGGCCCATTCCATCTTTCAGCAAATATTCTTACCCATTCAATCTCCAAACTTCTATTATACACCAAAACCAATCAAACAGGTTTCAAAGGATTCATGAGTCACTGAGCCAACCTCTTGTCCCAGTATCTGACTGATTGATTTCTTATCTTCATCATTCTAGAGTATGCCTTCTCTTAACATTCCTATCTACACTCCAACTGTTGCATCCTGGCACAGAGCAAGTCTTCTGTTGAGCATACATCATCCCAATCAATTCCAAGATTAGAGACATCTTCCAAATCCACTAATAGAACAGCGTTCTGCCCAAAGACTAATTCATAAGGGGAATAGCCAGTTGTCCTTTTCTAAGTGACCCTATCAGCAAATAATACCAAGGGTAAATAATGCTTACACTTTTCATCACTATCTCCACACATATTTACCAAAGCATTCTTGATAACTTTATGGCCTCTTTCAACCATTCCTTCAGCTTCAGGATAATAAGGTGTATCAACTTTGACTTTAGAACTAATACTTGTCACATCTTCTTTAAATTCAGCTCCAAAATCTGGCCCACCATCAACAGTCATTAACTTAATTAACCCATACCTAAATACCCATTCGATCTTCAAAAATTCTTCCAAATTTTTGGCAGTCAAATTAACCAGAGGCACTGCCTCAACACAACCAGACAAATCATCCCTAGCAACAATCAAGTATTTATACCTGCCCTCTTTAATATGGACAGCATCAAAACTGACTCTTCCAAGCACATTTGATTCACCAGTAGCACTTCCAACCTCTTTAGGTTTCAAGTGACTTCTACTTTGACATTCTTCACAAGATTGAACCCAACCCTGTACAGCCAACTTCATACCTGGCCACAAAATCTATCTGCTACTCTCCTACAAGTCTCCCCAAAGCCTCTATGACCAAGTTCTTCATGCAAAGAGTTCAAAACCAACTCTTGAACCTTCTTCTGAGTCACCACCACTAGAGGATTTGGATATCTCCTCCTCATCAACCTCCTTCCTGAAGCATAGAAGCCAGGACTTTTCTTCCTGATTGCCACCCAAGTATCATCATCACAAAAATCTGGCCTTTCCAAGTTTAACAGATATTCAACCATAATAAAAGAAAACCCAGTCTAATTCCAGGTCTCATCTTCAAAATTCAACAAAACAACATCTAAGTGTACAAACCTATCATCAAAATCACCAGTGTACACATGAGAAACACGACCAGTCAATCCAGGACACCAATCCGTAAATTTTGGTACATCTTTCTTCTTCCACTGAATCTTAAGAGAATGTAGTTCACCAAAAAAAACACCATTCTCCAATTTTGAGCCATCCCAAACGACAGCCCCATCTTCTGCAACAAAAACATCCTGATCACCAGAATCAAGATCAGAACCAGCCAGTTTTACCTTTTGGTGGAGGAGAGAAAAATCATCCAGTTTAGCCTCATGGGGGGGGAGAGAAAAATCATTAGAACTCTTTGTGCTGGCTCTAACAAGTGGCACATCTTCATCATATTCTTCAGAGTCTGAATCTTCATCCGTGGGAGGCCTCCTTGATAATATATCTGGCATTGTAAAAGTTTTTCCAGGTTTGTGTACCAGGTCAAAAGAAAAATTCTGAATAAATGCCACCCACTTTGTTATTGGAGCATTTTAAAGACTAGGTGTATTGATCATTTGAGCCAGAGATTTTGCATCATCCTTCAGCTCCAAATTCTGCCCCCACAAAACAGTTTGTAGCTTCTTCAAAATTTTTGCTACACCACACAATTCCAACTTGGGTTGAGAATATCTAGATTCAACCTCATTAAATACCACAGACTCATACCTTACTATCCTTACCCTCCCATTTTTATCTTCCTGAGACAACAAAGCACCAGCCTCAATATAACTTGAGTCCACTTCCAGATAAATTTTTCCAGCACCAAATGCATAATCCAACTTGTGAAGAAAAATATATTCACCCATCACCTTTTTCAAATTCTGAAAAGCCTCTTCACACTCTTCAGTTCATTCCAACTCCGCATCTTTCCTGGTCAACCTTCTTAAAGGTGAAGCCAACAAAGAAAAATCTTTAATAAAAATTCTGACGTTGTGGTAGCCTAAAGTTTAGTACGGCACCTAAGTACGTAAATGGAGTTATTACGGCGTGCAAGATTGGCGTTATTATTTTTTTATATATAAAAGGGTTTTATTTAATTGATTTGAGTTTTAAATATGAAGAAATTGGTCACGAGCAAATGCCTATACGAAAACAATTTATTTTACGGAGAAAACTTATTTTTTATGGTCTGAAAAATTTATAAGTATTAAGTCGAGTTACTCAAGAACCTTGGGAAATTTTCCCAGAATTTTTACTATTTTTCTTATATTTTTAAATGAATTTTAGAGTTTTATAGAAATATTTACGTTTTCAAAAATTACTTAACTTTGATGAATTTTCACGGGGTGATTAGAGCTGCGCAGACTACGAAAATTAGTTTGGAATGTAAAGGGGAAGTAGCTCTATTACGTGTAATTTTTCTAGATTTTTTATTATAGTTTTAAGGTTCTAATTGAGTCCGGAAGTCCGGATGGACTCCGTTTCGACTCCGTACGGACTCCGTTCCGGCTCCGTACGGACTCCGTACGGGCTCCGGATTGACTCTGGAAGAGCTCTGGAGGGGAATACTTAGGCACGTGACTAGGAATACTTAAGCGCTTCTCAAACTCGAAATTGAGAGGGGGAACAGATCATACAGCTTAATCTTTAACCACCACAGTCTCATTTTTTATTACTCAACAAATTAAAATAACTTGTAATACCCTTATAACATTATTATTTTTACATAACATCTTAGAAATACAATTCAACAGTTTAAATAACACTTCATACAGGGTATGTTTAGAAAGGTCTTCGTCACTGGGACTTGATTATTGCTGTCTCATAAAAATTCAAATTATTATAAAAACATAAAAGTCAATCTTTACAGATCTTTCACTGGTACACCTTAATTGTTGTTATCAGTATTTCTTTATCAACAGCCACTTTTATCTCAATCTCAATAAGCGTTAATTATTTTAGAGTTTCATTATTTTCATCAATCGGATCGAAGTAGATTGGTTAGCTTAGTGATTTAGAACACCCATTTTGTTATTTTATTTGGAAGGACGGGGTTTTCAGCTAAATCCACATATCTCCTCCGGATTCTGCTTACAGCAAGGCGACTGTAAGAGTTTACCTTACCATAGTTGGCGCCCAACGTGGGGTACGATTTCTCTAGCTTTCTTTAAAGACTTACTTGGATCAAGAACGTTATTAGCCTGCAAGAGGCTTATTTTTTGGAACTCTAATTGGATTTTTGTTATTGGCCTGCAAGAGGCTTGTTATTTATCGATTGTTAACGCTTTTCATTACTTATTGGGATGTCTTCTTCTGCTGTTGCTTCTGGATCTTCTAACCCTCTTACTCCCTCAGTTAGAATTGTTTCTTGGGATGGCCCAAAGTTTGATGGGGAGGAGGTTAAATGGTTCATTAGCAGGTATGAAGCTGCTGCTGCTGTTGATGGTGCTTCTCATGTGGATATGGTGAAGCAAGTTAGATTTTTTATTGCCGATAGGGAGGTGGAAAAAGAGCTTATTGCTATGCAGGCATTCAAGGACAAGGATTGGGTTAAGCTTTCTAAAGCTATGGTTGATAGATGGGGTGTTAGGTTTACTATGATGGACCTCAATAAAATTGTTGGAGACTGGCAAGCAAAAGGTGGTGTTTCTTCTATGGCTGACTTCAAAAAGCTCTGTGTTCAGTTTGATGAAGTGGTGGAATATCTCATACTGGTGGACGAGTTAGTGCATGAGAACCAAGCAAAAGATTTGTTTTGGACAGCATGCAGCAGGGATATTCGAATGGACGTCTTGAAGGATCTTTCAAGAAAAGATTTGATGAAGGAACTGCCTAATGGTGAGCAGAAACTTCCGGCTCTGGAGGTTATCAAAGAGAACATTCAGGCCCATCTAAAGTTATTGGCGTTGGACAAATATCAAGAGTCATGCACTCAATATGTTAGCAAGGTTAGCAAAGTTTTGGCCGAAAATAACGATATTATGGTCAAAGCCCAGGAGGCCAAGAAGGCTCAAATGGGATTACCTGCTTCTAAAGTTGAGGGCAATGTAGATAATAAGATGGTCGATCATTTGGCCGATTTAACTAAACAGTTAAAAATATTTCTTCAAGAGACTCAGAAGGCCAACAAGGCCCCAATCGCTTCTTCGTCGACGTCGACTTCTTATCAGTCCAGAGGTTATGAACGTCGAAATTATAATGGCAATAACAACAGTAACCGCTTCCCAGGCAATGGGAGAAATGGTGGGAATGGTGGTAGTAATTATAGAGGTGGCTATGATGAGCCAAAGGTGTGCTCCTATTGTAATAGGAGAGGGCACAGAGCAACAGTTTGTTTTGCTCTTGATAAGGATATGGATGCTGGGCGAGTTTTATTCGATGGTAAAGTTTATAAATTTCCCGATGGTTTGTTCATCAAGCCCAGTGATGGACAGTCTCATTCTGATTTGGTCAGAAGAAGTTTAACGGCTGAAAGGAGAGCCAGATTTGAAGAGGTGACGGATGAAGATGTTAATGCCAAGAGTGGCAAAAATGGTAATGGTAATGGTGGTAAAGCTGACAAGGGCAAGGAGAAAGAGGTCAGTAAAGCCACATTTTCTACTTCTTTTGGTGGTTTAGAGCTGGCGACGGTTGCCCAGGTGGAGGGTAGCTGTATGGCTGGCGAATACGATGTTAATGCTGCTAGAAGAGCAGCTGCTACTAAGGCGAAGAGTAGCATTCAGAGCCAATTGAGGGCTAATCCTGGCAAGGCCAATAACAAAGTGAACCCTTACTCTAAGGACAAGAATTCTAGTGCTCAAACTGCCGCCAACAAATTGAACCCTTACTCTAAGGACGAATTATATAAAATGCAGAAGGGGATTGCTGATATGGGGCCCCCTAGTTATGGCAAGTTTGATTTAAATGGTGAGCCTATGCCAGAGGATGATTCGGATTCTGAGGAGGACGTACCGTTGGCGTCTCTACCCAGACCAAGTTTTAGCGGTCCCATCCCAATGGAGGGAGTAAGAAGGACTAGCGATGGATCAGGATTAGTGCAAGAAGCTGGTGACGGAGTTAGGGTTATAGAAAGTGAAGATGTTATAATGGGGGGTGAAGATGGCTCGGTTGGACCTCAAGAGGTACCCAGGGCCAAGGTTGTTAAATCAAAGGTCCAGTATGAGCGGCCAGTAGTTTCTGGTCAAGCTAATGCGATGGACGCAGTTTTGAATAGGGTGAATCAACTGCAGATTCCCTTATCTTTGGAAGAGTTATTTACGATTAGTCCGGCGCTTGCTGAAAAGCAAAAGAAGCATTTGACGAGGCATCGGGTTTCCACTGGAGAGGTGGAATATATTTGTGAAAATGCTGAAAAGTTTGGGGAAGATGTAGATACACATTTTTCTGCTCCCCTGGGTTACCTGGTGGTAACTCTAAATGGTAAAGAAGTAAAGGCCTTGGTCGATTCAGGGTCTCAAATTAATTTAATTTCATTGGAGCAAGCGACGAGTATAGGCTTGCCAATTAAAAGTGGAACTGGGGGAAACCTCAGAGGTATTGGAGGGCATGCAACAGAGCTGATGGGTACTGCTGAGCATGTCAGGTTAGGCATTGGTGGATCTGTTGGTAAGGTTCACTTTTATGTGGCCAGAGGAGCAGTCAAAACTGTTCTTGGTGGTCCTTTTTTGATGGATTTTGAGGCCAGGATAGGGTATCAAGCTGGCATGGGGATTAGTTTGGAGATCACTGGTGAAGATATGCGGAGGTTACATATGCGGTTAGCACCTCCTGAAGATGAAGGTTGGGAAACACGGCCAGGGATTACTACTCTGTGCCAGTGTTGTGTTTGCACCAAGAAGCAGCATATAAAAAGGACGGCTTCTGGTGAATTATGTTTGTTGGAAAGGGATGAATGCCCTCATTTTTTGGGGTAGCAGGGGCTGATCGCTCTAATGTTGTAATCTCTCCTCAGGATGAGATCCCGGATTGCAATAGGTCAGCTCACTTGGAGATAATTCAAGTGGATTCTCAATTATTTTCTGTTAATATTACTTTGGAGTGCAAATATGTTATGGACTTTTCTATATGTTTATTGGATTTACCCTGTTTTTCTATTAAATTTAAAAATGGTGAAAAAGGCAACATGGGCCAAATTAGGTTGGATAAAAATTGGAAGGGTATGTTTTGTGACCTCCAGCAAGAGGTTAAACTGCAAAAATCTTATCAAAATACGATTAAAAATCTTGGTATAATTAAAACACAAAAAAATAATTTATGTGAAAATGTTATTCCGGACCTCCAGAAAGAGGTTAAACTGCAAGTATCTCCTTCTATTATGGACCTCCAGCAAGAGGTTAAACTGCAAAAATCTTATCAAAATACGATTAAAAATCTTGGTATAATTAAAACACAAAAAAATAATTTATGTGAAAATGTTATTCCGGACCTCCAGCAAGAGGTTAAACTGCAAGTATCTCCTTCTATTATGGACCTCCAGCAAGAGGTTAAACTGCAAAAATCTTATCAAAATAGGATTAAAAATCTTGGTATAATTAAAACTCAAAAAAATAATTTTTGTGAAAATTCAATTCCGGTCCTCCAGCAAGAGGGTAAACTGCCAACTTTCTTTACGGGTGATTTACTGTTGGATAAGGGAAGCAAAGGTGTTGGAAAATCTTTTTATAAATTAGACGAGGGAAAGGAGAAAAGGGTAAAATTTAAAAATGAAATAAAATATTTTTCTAATTTTTCTTATTCCGATTCTGGCGATGAAGAAGATTCATTTGATGAAAGTTTTAATGGCGATACAAAAGAAAATCTTTTACCTCAAGTTTATTTAGATGTGGACGCAGCCAAATATAAGAAGGTAGAAAATAAAGTTCGACCTATTAATGAACCGCTACCTGCTGAATTAAATCCACCTTTGAGAAGACCAAGGTTATCAAGAGATCCTTATGAAAGTCCCTTGGTAAAGAATCCGCCTGAATTTTCTGAGACGTCAAGAATCACTTTTGAGAGACTGGGTGTTGTTAATTTTGGACCTGATGGTTGGTTGTCTGGAGAAGAGAAGAAGTTGTTGTTGGATGTGATGGTCAAGCGAGAGAAGGCCATTGCTTTTGTAGAAGAGGAGAGGGGTGTGTTGAAGCATTCCTATGGGGAGCCTTACAAGATTCCTGTGGTATGTCATGAACCGTGGCAGCAGAAACCGATTCCTTTTCCGGCTGCATTAAAAGAAGCCTATATTGAAGTTGTCAGAGAACGGATACGCACTGGACTGTATGAGCAATCAACGTCAAGTTATTCTAGTCCTGTATTTTGTATCAAGAAACCGAATGGCAAGCTTAGAGTTGTTCATGATATTAGGGAATTAAATAGGGTTACAATAAAGGACGCTGGGATACCACCTAGTGCTGAGGAGTTTGTTGAAGCGTTTGCAGGGAGAGTATGCTATGGTTTGGGAGATATTATGGGTGGATATGATGAGAGAGAGTTACATCCGGACTCAAGGCCTCTCACTACATTCGATACGCCACTTGGACGTTTACAGTTAACAAGATTACCTCAAGGAGCAACAAATTCGGTTGCAGTTTATCAAGCTCAGATGGCTTGGATCCTTCAAGATGAAATTCCACAATATGCTGGAATCTTTATAGATGATGGAGGAATTAAGGGACCAACAACCGACTATGATAACCAGGTGTTGGAAGAGAATGCCGGGATACGCAAATTCATTTGGGAGTTTGCAATTACTTTAGAAAGAATCTTGTTTTGAATTGAAGAGGCTGGTTTAACTATTTCAGGCTCAAAATTTTCATGTTGTGTGCCAGCCTTAGAAATATTAGGCCATGTGGTATGTAGAGAGGGTAGGATTATGTCCAAGAAGAAAGTTAACAAAATTCAGTCCTGGCCAAGACCCATGAATACGACCGAAGTTAGAGGGTTTTTAGGCGTTTGCGTATATGTTAGAATGTTTATCAAGGACTTTTCTTCATTGGCAGCTCCATTGAGACGGTTAACGAGAAAGGATGCAGACTGGGAGTGGGATGAAGAGTGTGAGAAGGCGTTTGTGAAGTTGAAGGAGGTTTTAGGGAAGGATTTAGTCCTGCAAAAGTTGGATTATGGAAAAGATTCTGGCAGAATTTATTTAGCAGTTGATTCAAGTCAGGTTGCAGCTGGGGTGGTTCTGTCTCAGATGGATAAAGCTGGTTACATCAGGCCAGTTAGGTATGAATCTGTAGTATTTACTGAGGTCGAATCAAGATATTCTCAACCAAAATTGGAATTATGTGGTGTGGCAAAAATACTGAAGAAACTTCAGCATATTTTGTGGGGGCAACATTTTGAGTTGCAAGTGGATGCGAAATCGTTAATCCAGATGATTAATTCCCCAAGTTTACCGAAGGCACCCATGACGAGATGGGTAGCTTTTATTCAAAATTTTTTGTTTGATTTAGTTCATAAGCCTGGCAAAACTTTTACTATGCCAGATGGTTTATCAAGGAGACCACCCACTGAAGAAGATTCAGACTCAGAAGAGTTCGATGAAGATATACCTATTATCAAAGCCAGCACTAAAGGAGCTGAAGACTTTCCATACCTCCCCCATGAGGTTAAACTGGCAGGACTATTGTGTTTAGATTATGATGATGATGACCTCCACCAAGAGGATAAACTGGAAAATAGTTTTTATGTTAAAAAAGGTGTTGAAAAAGGTGTAGATAAATTCGGCAGAGAGGAGGTAGAAGAAGATGTGGTGTATGTAGAGGAAGATGGATTGGTAGTGTGGGATAGTAGTAAATTAAGGAATGGTGTATATGTTGGAGAATTAGAGAATTTAAATAAAAAGGTGGATAAAGGGAAAGAGGTATTTTTGAATACGGTTTTCGAAGGATCCAAAGGTTCAGAAGAAAAACGTCGACATAGCTCGATTAAAAATTTATTTAGGGGTCAACGATTATTGGCTCATTCATGTGCAGGTGATATTTGTGATAGAGAAGTCCCTATTGATGTTATATTAATCGATTTTCAAGATGAAGTCTGGGGTCAGACTGGTTTTTATTTTTTGTTAGTCAAATATTTGTTGACTTTAGAGAGGCCAGAAGATTGTGAAGACAATGAATGGGTGGCTATCAAGAGGAAGTCATCTATGTTTTACCTATCTGGTCGACGTTTAATGAGGAGGAGGTATCCAAATCCTCAAGTAGTTATAACTCAACAGAAGGGGCAAGAATTAGTTTTGAAATCACTGCATGAAGATCTCGGGCATAGAGGTGTTGGAGAAACGTTTAGAAGAATTTCTGATCGATTTTGGTGGCCTGGCATGAAGATGGCTGTTAAACAGTGGGTTCAGTCATGTGAAGAATGTCAAAGACGAAGTTATTTAAGGCCAAAAGAACCTGGACGCACGACCGGTGAATATACGCTCTTTGGAAGAGTTAGTTTAGATGCCGTTCATATAAAAGAGGGACGGTATAAATATTTAATTGTGGCCAGAGATGATTTATCTGGTTGGGTAGAGGCAGCTCCTCTTATTAATTTAACTGCCAAAAATGTGGCAGAATTTTTTTTGAATAATTGGGTATATAGGTATGGGGTGATGAAGTTGGTAACGGTAGATGGAGGTCCTGAATTTGGGACAGAGTTTAAAGAGGCCGTATTGAAAGTTGGATCAAAGGTTAGGGTAGCAACCCCATATTATCCTGAAGCTGAAGGCATGGTTGAAAGAGGGCATCAAGTTATCAAGGATGCTTTAGTTAAAATGTGTGGGACAAGTGCCAAAAAATGGAGGCACTATTTACCATTAGTTTTATTTGCTGATCAAATCACTGCCAAAAGGACGACCGGATTTTCACCTTATGAACTTGTTTTTGGACAGAAAGCAGTTTTACCGGTTGATTTAGAAGCTGAATCATATCTTGGAGTTGACTGGGACACGGTCAAAACTACTGAAGAATTATTGTGTGCAAGAATGATGCAGCTAGAAAAGAAAGAAGAATATTTAGAAAAGGCATATTCGCGGATGATGAAGATCCGAAATCAATCAGTCAGATATTGGGATGAGCGGTTGGCACATCGATTAAGGAAACCTTTGAACCCAGGAGATATGGTCCTGGTGTATAATAGGAGTTTGGAAAGTCAATGGGGAAAGATGTTTGCAGATAGGTGGAATGGACCGTATAAAATCAAGGAGCAAGTTTCCGGCGGTTCATATGTGCTAGAAGAGTTGGATGGAGTAGTATTAAAGAAGAGGGTAGCGGCCGATCAAGTGAAACGGTTCTATCCTAGAGGCACCAGGAGTGCCAAAGTCTTCCTCCGCAATGAGGATAAACTATGATATCAATGAAACTTTATGGATACCTCCGCAATGAGGATAAACTATGACATTTATGAAATTATATGGACGAACTCCGAAATGAGGATAAACTACAATTTTAATGACATTAATGAAATTATATGGATACCTCCGCAATGAGAATAAACTATAATACCAAAAAAATTTTATGATGACCTCTGCAACGAGGATAAACTATCTTCTTTTTTTATCAAAATACTTTACTATTGTTACACTGTATATGGTCGACGAAACTATGATGAAACTTAACGAAATTCAAGAAGACCTTCTTTGAAATTTTCAAAAACTTAAAATACTTAAAATATGGGTGAAGATAGTGTTGGAAAATTTTAAAATTTATTGGAAGAAGTGTTCACAGGGGAACCTTCTTAATTAAATATTGGCAAGTGTGGGGGTAATTGATGGGCTGGCTGCTCTATACACAATTACCCCATAATGTTCGTTTCCAAAATTTTCCCTGTTTCTAGTTGAATCCTGGCTTTGTCTTTTAATTTTAGGAAGTCCACTAAGACTATAAACTGGAACGAATCAAGAGACACTGCTCTCAACGCCGGATTCAAGATTCTTTTTATTTTATTTTGTTTTTGATTTTTTTATGTAGATTGTGATTTCTTTTCTTTAATTTATATTATGAATTATTGTAAAGGTGATGCTCACTGGTGGCCTCTAATCATTTTTATAAATTGGAGGGAGCCCACCCAGTGATCATCATTATAAAAATTATCTTCTAAAAACTTTCATTTATTTTATTTTCTTTTCAATTTCTTGAATTGTGTAACCACATCAAGTTGCACTTGGATGTGGGTATGATGTCGAGGGTACGGCTCATCAAATGGCCGGGGGGCATCTTTTAAATTTTAAATTTTGATAATTCTTTTTACCTTTTTTTATCTTTCTTTTCACGTTCATTTATCTTTCTTTAAAATTAAATTTTAACTTTTATTTCAAACCTATCTTTTCTAAAATCTTTTATTAAAATAAAATTAAAAAAAAAAAAAAATTAAATTAAAAAAAATAAAAAATAAAAAATAAAAAAATAAATAAAAAAAAAAAAATATAAATAATAAAAAATAAATAAATAAAAAAATAATAAATAAAATAAAATAAAAAAAACAAAAAAATATAAAAAATATTAATTAATTAAATCAAAATTATTATTATATTTCTTAGTTTTATTTTTCAGTCACTATTCTTTTTAGTTTATTCATATAGTTTAGACAGGAAACAGGGTCTAGGGGAACTCAATACCTATGGGATTTTACTTCAAGACATCTGTTAGTCCTCCAAGACTTTAAACTGGCTACTGTTCAAGACGTTCTTTAAGGTTTTTTTTATATATGTATTTTGGATCTGTTAGTCCTCCAAGACTTTAAACTGGCTACTGTTCAAGACTTTCCTTAAGGGTTTTATTCGAATTTCGGAGCTGTTAGTCCTCCAAGACTTTAAACTGGCTATTTTTCAAGACTTTCATTAAGGATAATTTTCTTTATCTTGACATCTGTTAGTCCTCCAAGACTTTAAACTGGCTACTGTTCAAGACTTTCCTTAAGGTTTTTATACGAATTTTGGAGCTGTTAGTCCTCCAAGACTTTAAACTGGCTATTTTTCAAGACTTTCATTAAGGATAATTTTCTTTATCTTGACATCTGTTAGTCCTCCAAGACTTTAAACTGGCTACTGTTCAAGACTTTCCTTAAGGTTTTTATACAAATTTTGGAGCTGTTAGTCCTCCAAGACTTTAAACTGACTACTGTTCAAGACGTTCTTTAAGGTTTTTTTTTATATATGTATTTTGGATCTGTTAGTCCTCCAAGACTTTAAACTGGCTACTGTTCAAGACTTTCCTTAAGGGTTTTATACAAATTTCGGAGCTGTTAGTCCTCCAAGACTTTAAACTGGCTATTTTTCAAGACTTTCATTAAGGATAATTTTCTTTATCTTGACATCTGTTAGTCCTCCAAGACTTTAAACTGGCTACTGTTCAAGACTTTCCTTAAGGTTTTTATACGAATTTTGGAGCTGTTAGTCCTCCAAGACTTTAAACTGGCTACTGTTCAAGACGTTCTTTAAGGTTTTTTTTTATATATGAATTTTGGAGGTCCACCAAGACCTTAAACTGGACTATTATCAAGTTTTGGGTCCACCATGACCTTAAACTGGATTTCTTATCGATTAAATGTTTGGTCCACCATGACTTTAAACTGGTAGTTCATTCATTGTTTAGTCCACTATGACTTTAAACTGGAAAATTAATATCTGCAGGATAATTCAACATTCATTGTACCACTATGGCCTTATACTGGATTACTTGTCGATCAAATGTTTGGTCCACTATGACATTAAACTGGATTATCAAATTTATTCAATCTTTGGTCAAGCCTAGGCCTTACTTAGGAATATATCAAGATATTTATGCACTTAAACGATCTTTGGTCCACCAAGACCATAAACTGGCAATCAATTATATGTTTGGTCTACCAAGACTTTAAATTGGAATGTCAATCTTGTTTGGATAACTCAATTCAATCTTTTAATTTATCACTGTCCACTAAGACTCTAAACTGGTTATTCAATTATTTCTGGAATTGGGTGCTGATAGCTTTAGGAGGTTAAAATTTTAGGTGGTGATGATGCTAAGGAAAGCATAATGGTTAATTAGGTGAAATTTGTGGCGCTTTAACATGGTCTAAAGTTAACATTATTATTGGAAGCCTGGCAAAAGTATTTTATGGGTTTGCTGTATAGCAAAGTTTGAAAATTGTGATGAAGGAATCAGAAGTTAGGATGGTAGTTGGATTTTAGGGAATGATTTTTTTAGTGCCTCATAGTTAGGCCATTTTTTTTGGTGTGAAGCTTGGAGGACCTTATGGCGAGATTGGAATCATAGAATTCGGCTCAGTGGGGGGCCCTATGAGGTTGGAATCAGGAGTATTCGGCTCATAGGAAGATCCACTCTCTCAATGCTGTGACAAGAAGGAAGACTGGTATATGGGAGTCTGAAGGGATTCAAACCTTGCTCTCAGTAGTGGAATCATCACAAGATTTATATTATTTTATTTTATGTTATATCAAGCCAGAGAAGAAAGAAAACATCATTTATGTTGAAAGTTTAAGAAGACCAAGCAAAAACAAAATTTTATCAAGTTATACTGTTAGAAAAGATAATTTCTTTGAAATTGTTCAACATCATTATCAAAGCTTTGCATTAAAATTCTTCTTTTCATGAGGTCTTCATGGTTATTAGCTGGAGTTTCTTGAAAATAGGCCAGCATTTTTCGTTTTAACTCATTAGTAAAGTCAAGAAAAAGATAGCGATGAAAATTTGGGTAATGATTGATATAGTCTGTCTTCACTCTACCAACATCATCAGTGTTGGTTATTTCGACAGCTAGAAGTTCAAATATGTTATTAAGTTATAGGTTTAGTCAATTTTGATTAAAAGTTTTTTTTAGTAAGATAAATAGGGTCTTACATTTAGAGCCAGGAAACATAGTCTCAGCAAAGTTAGTTGGGGGTACTGGCGTTATAGGATTAGGATCTTGTGAAGGCAAAATTAGGCCGGGATCCGTTGATGAAGATTGAACTTTTGAAGCTGTTTTTGATCTTATTCGTTTTAAGAAGACAGGAATTTTGGATCGCTTTTTAGAAGTTGAGGGATCAGGGAGAGCTGCTGGTCCTAAATATACGTTTGTTTTAGAAGGAACTATTGGCCGGTTGCATTTGACTTTTTTCACACAGCATAAGTCGCAAGCTTTTCTGCCAGGAAGATTAGGGTTGGACATTAAACAAGGTACCTGGTATCGAGCGCAGAGTTCACATGGAGCGACAAGTTCTTTGGAAGACATATTGATGAAGATGAATTTTATAGTTGATTAAAGAAGATGGTGGTTGAAGGTTAAAGATGAATATTGTGTTCAACCACTTATGCAAAGTTTTAAGAATGAGGACATTCTCGATTGGAGGGAGGATGTGGTAGCCTAAAGTTTAGTACGGCACCTAAGTACATAAATGGAGTTATTACGGCGTGCAAGATTGGCGTTATTATTTTTTTATATATAAAAGGGTTTTATTTAATTGATTTGAGTTTTAAATATGAAGAAATTGGTCACGAGAAAATGCCTATACAAAAACAATTTATTTTACGGAGAAAACTTATTTTTTATGGTCTGAAAAATTTATAAGTATTAAGACGAGTTACTCAAGAACCTTGAGAAATTTTCCCAGAATTTTTACTATTTTTCTTATATTTTTAAATGAATTTTAAAGTTTTATAGAAATATTTACGTTTTCAAAAATTACTTAACTTTGATGAATTTTCACGGGGTGATTAGAGCTGCGCAGACTACGAAAATTAGTTTGGTATGTAAAGGGGAAGTAGCTCTATTACGTGTAATTTTTCTAGATTTTTTATTATAGTTTTAAGGTTCTAATTGAGTCCGGAAGTCCGGATGGACTCCGTTTTGACTCCGTACGGACTCCGTTTCGACTCCGTACGGACTCCGCTTTGACTCCGTACGGACTCCGTACGGGCTCCGGATTGACTCTGGAAGAGCTCTGGAGGGGAATACTTAGGCACGTGACTAGGAATACTTAAGCGCTTCTCAAACTCGAAATTGAGAGGGGGAACAGATCATACAGCTTAATCTTTAACCACCACAGTCTCATTTTTTATTACTCAACAAATTAAAATAACTTGTAATACCCTTATAACATTATTATTTTTACATAACATCTTAGAAATACAATTCAACAGTTTAAATAACACTTCATACAGGGTATCTTTAGAAAGGTCTTTGTCGCTGGGACTTGATTATTGCTGTCTCATAAAAATTCAAATTATTATAAAAACATAAAAGTCAATCTTTACAGATCTTTCACTGGTACACCTTAATTGTTGTTATCAGTATTTCTTTATCAACAGCCACTTTTATCTCAATCTCAATAAGCGTTAATTATTTTAGAGTTTCATTATTTTCATCAATTGGATCTAAGTAGATTGGTTAGCTTAGTGATTTAGAACACCCATTTTGTTATTTTATTTGGAAGGACGGGGTTTTCAGCTAAATCCACATATCTCCTCCGGATTCTGCTTACAGCAAGGCGACTGTAAGAGTTTACCTTACCATAACGTACACACAAACCCCCAAAAATCCCCTGACTTCAGTAGTATTTTTAGGCCTTGCCCATGACTGAATTTTATTGAATTTCTTCTTTGCCATATTCCTTCCCTCCTTACATACAACATGACCCAGAATTCGCAGAGCAGGAAAACAACAGCAAAAATTTGACCCAGAAATGGTCAAACCAGCCTCCTCAATACTAAACAATACTCTCTCTAGAGTAATTTCATATTTCCAAACAAATATCTTTATACCTGAGTTCTCCTTCAGCACCACATTTCCATAATCAGTGAAGGGTCCTTTGATTCCACCATCATCAATAAAAATACCAGCATGAGTAGGGACCTCATCCTGTAAAATCCAAGCCATTTTTTGTTGATATACCACAGCTGAATTAATTGCTCCTTGAGGCAACCTAGTGAGCTGAAATCATCCCAGAGGAGTCTCAAACACTGTAAGTGGCCATGAATCTGTGGGAAGCTCCCTTTCATCATAACCACCCTTAATATCACCCAAAACATAACACACCCTTCCAGAAAAAGCTTCAACAAAGTCTTCCAAACTTGGTAGCGTTCCCACATCCTTGATAGTGACTCTATTCAAGGCTTTAAGATCATGCACCACCCTCAGCTTTTTATTCTGCTTCTTTACACATAAAATCGGACTTGAGTAACTAGATGTCAATTGTTTGCATAAACCAGTCCTTACTCATTCCCTAAAAATCTCTACAAAATCATCCTAATAGCAGCTGTAATTGGAGTAGGTTTGATTTGCCAAGGTTTATGACAAACCACAGGAATCAATAAAGGTTCCCCATAAGAGTGTTTCAACACACCCCTTTCCTCTTCAATAAATGCCACCGCTTTCTCCCTCATCACAATAACATGCAACAACAACTTCTTTTCCTCTAATCAGGACCTAAATTAACAACTATCAACCTTTCCACAGTCACCCTAGATGTTCCCACAAAATCTGGAGGATTCTTCATCAGAGGAGGAACAGTACAGATCTCTTGACAAAGGAGGTCTCTTCAAAGGAGGATTCAAACCTACTGGCATAGGCTCATTAAAAGGCCTAATCTTCTGCACTAACTTCTTATAATTTGCAGCTCTGCCTTCAACTTGAGAGATCTTCAGGACGTCTTCCCCACAAGACCTGGAAGAAAAATTAAGTGTTTCCCCATTTCTCACATGTGTGGACAAAGTAATGTTTTTGAAATGTGTAGGAGAAACCCAAGTGGTTCACAATTGGGAGGACTTACTTTTATACCCCAATCTCACCACTCCAAAACTTTTTGAAATTCCACTTCTTCATCCTCACTTCCATCTTCCAAATCTTCAAATCTTGATTCATCTTCTGAATCACATCTTCTAAAATTGAGCAGTTTATCCTCATGCTGGAAGCCCAAAAATTGATCTTGCTGATCTTCTTCCTTTAAAAATTTGTGCAGTTTAACCTCATGCAGGAGGCCCAAAAATTGATCTTGCCGATCTTCTTCCTTTAAAAATTTTTGCAGTTTAACCTCATGTGGAAGGCCCAAAAATTGATCTTGATGATCTTTAAAAAAAATTCTTTCCTTTTTTTTTGATTATCTTAAGATTTTTTTCCTGATTTTTTTCCGTTATCTCAAAATTTTTTTTTAATTTTCTTGAGTCTTATTTTATCCTACAAAATTAACCAGGGGTTTCCCCAATGCTCACAGACGTGGCCAGGGTAATGTTTTTGAAAGGCGTAAAAGAAACCCTAGTGGTGCACAACTGGGAGGACTTACTTTTAGGCCCCAATCTCACCACTCCACAGCTTTTCTGCATATCTTTCAATAAAGATATATAAGCAATCTTCTTTTTTGAACTTGAATTAAAAAAAATTGATAATCTTGAGAGAGAACACATACTTGATAAAAAATGAAAAATACTTGCAGAGAAGATAAACATTAGAAAGAGAAAGTTGAAAATCCATTTGGTATATCTCCAAGGTTGCTGACCTACTACAACCTGGGATTTCCTCATCTTGGGGAGAGGTTGTAGCACTTGGGAGATCATCCCTCATCACTCTAAAAAATACAGACTCTCACTAGAGCCTGAGCCACACTCCAAAAAACCAAAGGCAGAACCCACTTTCCTTCTTTTCCTACAACAATCCATGCACTGGCACATTGAAGACAAGCCAGGCCTAGTATCCCTACCATCATCTCCAGGAGATGACACCTCATGTCAATTCTTCTTTCATCTTCACCAGTCAACTCCAAACTAATTCCCATATCAAACTAATAACCAACTCTTGCCTGGAAGTCCATCAAGAATGGTCCACCCAGAACAGCATTTACATTACCCCTGCCAATGTAAAAATGATCCTTCCCTGAGGCTCCACCAACATCTAGCTTCACAAATTAAGAAGTTCCAATCAACTCAGTGACATGGCCAATAATTCCTCTTAAATTTACACAAATTCCTTTCTTGATGGGGAGGCTTAGATGAGTAGCCTCAAACAAAGAAATCAGGTTAATCCAAGAACCTGAATTAACCAATGCCCTACCCTCCCAGCCATTCAGAGTGATATTGAGATAATGCAGAGGTTCAGGAAAATAAGTCTCAAACCCCTCACCAAACTACTCAGCAGAATCACAAATGTATTCCACCCCCCCAGAAGAAACCCTTCTCCTGATCAAAAACTTTTTCTGTCAATCAGCCAACCCAGGACTGATATCATACAACTCCACATAAGAAAGGGAAAACTGACCCTGATTCATCCTTTCCAGAACAGAGCCAATAACATTAGACTAGCAAGAAACTACTGGCCTCTCAAAGTGAGCCCTTGGCTTCACTACCTTGGTCCTAGAAATCTCCTGAGGACCAGAACCACCAAAAGATTTACCATCAACAGGAATCAAACCAGATCCCTCACCAGAACCTCTAACTTCAGCAGGCTTTGTCAATGAAGCCAAATTGACATCCTCCTCAGAGTCAGAATTAATATCCATAGGTATTGGCTCACCATTCACGTCCAATGCACCAAAAATTGGGGGGCCCATATCAGCAATCCCCTTCTGCATCTCGTACAGCTCCACTTTTCTTTACTTCTTCCTATCTGCACTCAGCTTAGGATCCACCTTTGAAGCCTTAGGCTTTTGTTGGGCCTGAGAACGTCTCTTAGGCCTTCCCACCTTTTCTGCTTCTACATCATAAACACAAGCCAAGCATTCACCACTTGACTGTCCACCACAAGAATACAACTACAATCCACCAAAGGAAGTAGAAAAAGAGACCTTATTAACCTCCTTCCCTTTTCCCTTGACATCATCATCTTCCTTACCAGAAAACTTCCCCTGACCAGGAATCTCCTCAAACTTTGGCCTCCTCTGATTGAGACCACTCCTTCTCCTGACCAAATTAACAGGCGCCTGTTCCTCACTGGGCTTCACAAATGAATCATCAAGGAACTTGAAAACTCTGCCATCAAACTCCACCTTTCCCTCTGACACATTTCTGTTTAGAGCCCCCTTCTGCCGCAATGAGAGCAGACACAAGGATCAATCCTACCAGTTGTCCTATCGAAATCTCTAGACTGAGAAGGAGCCTTATTGGCCTTCTTATCCTCCTGAATAAAAATATGTAGCTGTTTTTTAGATCAGCCAACTGCTCCCCCACTGGGTCCCTCTCCTGTTTGGAAACCTTCACCATATTCTTCTCTTTCTTCTTCACTCTATTCTACTATTTAGCCAAAGACTCACTGACTTTGCTGACATATTTGGCAGACCCCTCCTGATAGATGTCCACAGCCAATAACTTCAAATGGGCCTCCTCAGCTTCCTTCACCTTGTACAAGGTAGGTAACTTCTGATCCCCATTAGAAAGATTCTTCATCAAGTCCTTCTTTGAAAGCTCCTCTAACATATCCATCCTGACATCTCTAGCCAAGACAGACCAAAAAACATCCTTTGCATCATTTTCATGTGCCAAATCCTCCACTTCCCTCAAATATTACACCCCAGGATCAAACTTTAGCAGAAAATTCCTGTAACTGTGCAAGTTAAAAACACCACCATAAGACTTCCATTCACTGAAAACCTTGCTCAGATCCACCATAGTGAACCTGAAACCCCATCTATCCACCATCTCCCTACAAAATATCTTCCAGTCCCTCTTCTTGTAGCCAGACATGGCCACAACCTCCTTCTCCTTATAACTATTCATTAATTTTATCTCTTGTTATTTCACACACTATAGACCCCTTCCTTTATTTTATTTAAATCTTAAGATCCTTTTAATAATTCCTGAAAAAACCATCCTGCACCAAAACTACCTAATCCTCTTGCTGATAGAGGCATTCCCACATTCCAATTCAAGCAGCCATTTACTTCCTGTTTTGCCATGGGTTTGTTTTGCATTGAGAGTTCAGCAACTTGAGGTCACAAAAAATGCAAGTGCTTTTGATGGAAAAAAGTGAGCTGCAATGCATTAGAAAAGAATGTGTTCCTCAAAGAAAAATTTAGGTTGATTAAGTATTGGTAGATTTTTAAGGATAGGGCAGTTGTTGAAGATATATGTGATGTACCCATCAAAGATAACTTGGCTGTTGGAGAAGAGGATGAAGTGATGAGAAAAAGAGTAGAGAAAGATATTTCCAATTGTGTTGGCAACTTAAAGTTGGGAAAATGCCCAGTGGAAGAGGAGGAGAAGGTTTATTATTTGATTCAAGACAGGGTTGAGCTGGCTCCTGCTCCAAAACATTGACAAAGAAAATTTCTTGACCAAAAAGATGAGGAGGAGAAAGTAGAGGTGGTTGGGCAAATTAACCCAACACTATTTCTCAAATAAGATCCTAAATTTGAGGTAAGTGTTTTAGATTTAATTTATTGTTTTAAATATATACTCATCATGTCTACTTTGTTTTAAAATGCAGGAATCATTGAGGAAATGCATTTTAAAGAGGAAAAAGATATGGTTTTCAAACCTAAATCTGAGGAAAAACAACCTATTGAGGCTGGTCATTTGAGGGCCATAAACTCTGATCCTGTTTTTACCACCACAATGGATGAAGAAGAACTGGACCAAGTTTTGTCTAAAAGACCCAACTGGGCTTGGAAAAATACATTTGTCAAGAATTTATGTAATGAGGTCAGCCAGAATCTCAACACAGCTTTGTATGATATATCTGAAGATTTACTGGATATTTGAGAAATGGTTCCAGTTGGAGAAGAAGAGATGTTTGAAAAACATCAAAAAGTGATTCATAAAGTGTCCGATAACATGAGGGATTTGATTCAAATAAAAACAAAAGAGAAAAAATAGAAGAGAGAAATAAGAAAAGAAAAAAGAAGAAGAAATTTTATAAATAGTTATCTAGAATTTTTTTTATTAATTTATGTTTTTTTTATTTAGATTTTAAAATTGTAAAAGAGGAAAATTTTTGCAAAAACATTTTTTTAAGAGAAAAAAGAAAGAAGATAAGTTTGAGAGAATAATTTTGAAAAGAGAAAAAAAAGTTTAAATTCATTTTTTTTAATTTAATTTAGTTTTTTAAGGAAAAAGAAAAATGTTTAAAGAATTTTAAAGGAAAAGAAGTCTTTAAAAAGAAAGAATTTTTTTTTGAAGATAATTTGGATTTGAGAGAGAATTTTTGTTTGGATGTTTCGTGAAAATTTTTTATCATTTAAGAGCTTTTTTAAAAGAAAAAATAACACTACGCAATATAGGGGGTGGACTTGCTAGCAAGTCCTCAACCTGAACTCAGATGGAACTCAGATGGAACTCAGACTGAACTCAGACTGAACCCATACTGAACTCTACTTGAACACCCACCTAAAACTTTTCTGCTGAGTGGTGTTCATCCCTGATTGTATGGTTCCTTTATCAATAGCTCAATGTGTGTTCAATCTATGGTGAGTTTGGGTCCAAGGTTGCGGACTTGCTAGCAAGTCCGCCCCCCATATTGTGTGGTGTAACAAGAAATAATAGAGAAAGAAATTTTGAAGATTTAGAATTGACTTAATTTAGGTTTTAAAGTTTGTTTTTTATAGAAAGAAGAATAAGACAAAAAAAAGGAAAGAAAATAAATTGATTTAAAATAATTTAAGAAAAGAAATTTAAATTTTGATTGTTTTTGTTTTAGATTTTATATTATTTTTAATTTTTAATTCATTATAATTTTTTATTTAATTTAATCAAATTTTAATCTTGTTTTACTTTAGCTATAATTTAATATAGATTTTAAGAAAAAATTAATAAAATTGAGAAAAATTAAAACTTAAAAACGAAAATTTTCAGATTTAGAATATAAGTAATTTTTTTTAAGGTTTAGGTTTAAAAGTAAATTTTAAACAAAAAGGTTTTAAAATTTCAGGAGTATTATAGACATTAACAGCCTGTTTTCAGGATGTCTTATTTGAGTCATTGAGGTAGCCTTCCTGTTCCACAAGGTAATGAATTTTTCACTTGCGCTTTCTTGAATTAAGAATTCAATTAACTTCCCTCTCTATATTATCCTCTAAATTGACCAGTTCTGGAGGAGGTTGGATCATTCCCAGTTTAATTTCTCAAGCTAGTTCCAGGAGAGATATATGATAGATGGGATAAGTTGATTGCCATTTTGAGGGTAACTTAAGTTGAAATAAATTTTTATAGACTTCAGAGTTGATATCAAATGGTCTCAAGCAATTCTCAGAAAGGATATTTGATGGTTGAGTTGTTTAAATATTTTTAGATTCAAGCCATACTTTATCCTGTGGTTTGAAAAATGCAGCAGATTGTTGATGTTTCTTGGCCTGTTCCTTATATCTTTAATCGGCAGATTTGAGGTTTTATTGAATCTTTCCTTGAAGTTGTAATATGGTTCAAATATAATTCTCAGCAGGAGTTTATATTCCTAAGTAGATTGGATTGTAGTGAGGATGTTTTTGATATGTTTTTTCAAAGGGAGACTTTTTTGTCAAAGAATGTGTTGAAATGTTGTAGGCAAATTCAGCCAATAATAACCATGTGGTTCAATTGTCTTTCTGATAATTGAAATACATTTGAAGATATTTTTTGAGGATTTGATTGACTCTTTCAGTCTTCCCGTCTGTTTCAGGATGATAAGTTGTAGAAAGATTCCTTGTAATATTTAATTTCTAATAAAGTTGAGTCCAAAAAGTAGAAAAAAACAGAGAAAGTCTATTAGAAATAATATCAGAAGTTAATCCATGTTTAGAAAATACATATTCTATAAATAATTTAGCAAAATATTCCACTGTAGAAGTAGTACTACTCTTAATAAAAGTAAAAATTTTAAGAAATCTATCAACTATGACTAATATAGCATTGAAATTATCTGATGGGGGTAATTGAGAAATTAAATACATTTTAATTGAGTCCCAAGTTTTAGAGGGAATCAGAAGTGGATAAAGCAACCCATACTTCCTGTGTAAAAGTACCTAGTTTCTATTACATTTGTAAAAGGCTTTAATATAGGCCTTTATCTATCTGGTAATACCTGGTCAGTAGAAATACCTCAGTATTAACTGTTAGCTTTTATCAACCCCAAAATGACCAGCTAATAGTGAGTCATGTTGAATATTTAAAATATATAATTTTATCTGCTTATTGTTGGGTATTAATACTGTAAATTTGAAGACTAATAGACCTGAATCTATACTGAATCACTTGGACCCTTGCTTTGAGAGTATTTAATCTTTAAACCATAAAAAAAATTGTCTTTTGACTGAGCTCCCAGTATATTGGATAATTAATTATGAATTGATTGAGTTTTCATCAAATTAAGATGATAAGCTGTAAAAATTGGTTTTTTGCAGATTGATTTTACATTTTCTGGATTTTTGTCGGAAAATTTCTCCCCTTCTGTGGTTAGATTTTGTCCTGATGTGAGAAAATATCAGGGACTACACAACTTTTACTTGGGGAGTAGGTTATAGTGACATTTAATTTAGGGAAGAATTCATCCCAACAAGCCTTAAATCTAGTTAGTACTTTGGAAGACATGAAGTATATAAAAGAATTATCACAACAAAATATCAAGTGGCACCTGCTAACAGGTACCTAGCCCTATATTCAATTTTGATTGAAGATTAAATTTGATTTGATCTCCATGAGCTAGTGTTCTCATTGTTCAGTGCACAGTCTTTCCAGAAGAATTACAGCTGAGCTGAAATTGAGTTAAGTAAAAGATAGGGATTGACACCTGCTATCAGGTGCCCATGTTTTTTTCTGGTGTATGATCAGATAGTATTTGAAAAGAACTACTAAGACTGTGAAGAAAAGAACACCATTTTTTAAGACAATGAGCCGCAGATAATGATTCTTTATCATGAATTTTATAGTTTAATCCTTCTGAAACAAGTTTTTGTGATGCAAAAGAGCCGTAGTGAAGCAATGTTGTTTCAGGATTGAGCTTAGATATGACCCCTGCTATAGCATAATTGCTAGCATCTGTCTTGACTATCTCCAAAGAAGTAGGATCAAAATACCAAAGAATTGAAGCTGTAGTAAACTCAGTTCTCAATTCTTTGTACTAGTTTTACACTGTATTGGTAAAAACAAAAGGAAAATCTTTCTGAAAAGAGAAGTAAATTTTTCTATAGTTTATAAAAAATTTATATAAATATTTCATAGAAATATTCAAAACATATAGATCCTTGTAAGGATTTTAGAGTTTTTGGCTCTGGATATTCCAAAACTTTTTAACCTTTTTAATATCCATGACAAAACCAATAGTGGAAAATGTAAAGCCTAAGAAGTCAATAGATTTTAGGTGTAATTCACATTTGGCCTGCTTGTTGTAGAGACAATGTTCTCAAAGGCAATTTAGAGCCTGAATTACATGTTGAATATTTCAATTGAAGGTCTTTAAGAAGATTAAAATATCATCTTGGTAGACAAAAAGAAACTGTTTGAAATTTTGAAAAGTTTATGGTGTGTTACACAATCCAAAGGGCATAATCAAATATTTAAAACTACCAAATCTGGTTCCCATTGCGGTTAGAGGTTCATGGCCTTATGCAATACATATGAGCTTATAAGCATCTCTGAGATCAATTTTAGAGAAGAAATTAGCACTATTGATTAAAGTAAGAAGTAATGACATGAGAAGGTCTGGATAAGCATTCTTCTTATTCACTGTCTTGAGTCTTCTATAATCAACACACAACCTTTGACTTCTATATTTTTTCTTAAAAAAAACTGGAGAACTGGTCTCAGATTTACTGGCTTGAAAAAAACATTTTTCTACATTCCTTGTAATTTAGTCTGGAAGAACTTGAGATATTTCCTTCAACAAAGAGTATACAGGACCTTCCAAAGGTGTTGGACCTATTAGCCCTATACAAGTCTTCTCCTTGTCTACAATTCAGACAGTCAGAAGCCTTACACACACATCATATAGTAAAAATCCTTAAACATCCGGACCTTCGGCCCAGATTTTAGTCATAATAATTTTGAGTAACCATGATTGACATGATTATACACCCAGATCTTTGGCCCACATGTTTCTCTAAAATTTGTTGAATATGCATGATTGGAATGATTACAAATCCACACCTTTGGCCTGGATGCTTGTTATAACAATCTTGAATATGCATAATTTACATGATTACACATCTGGGCCAAAGCTCAGGATTTTGGTATAACAGTGTAGAATATGCATGATTGACATGGTTATACATTCAGAAGTTGTCCCCAGATGTGGGTGATTTTAGCATTGGATAAAATCAAGGCTAAAGGTAAATATAAGTGTATTACTTTTACTAACCTCCCTCCCTTTCACAATAAATATTAAATACAATTAATTAGGACTTCTTTGTATACAACATTTACTACCCTTTCTTTAGCTTTCTCAGGTAATAGTACATGGGAATTTGCACTGTACTTTTCCCTTGAAATTGCTACATATAACTGACCATGTGTAAAAACTTGTGATTCCAGGTTAAGACCTAAAATGTCTAAAGATTGAACTTGGGCCTTGTTGATTGTCATGCTATAAGCTAATCTAATAGGTAGCTAAAATCTGCGCAGTTTGAAAGGAAGACCAGAAGTGGGTGAACTCTCCAATGTGATCCTTGAAATAAACACACAATTTCCTTCATATGGTCCAGAGAGTATACATGCTTCTCTCACATTTCTTTCAATCTGTGTAACCACTAGTCTAGTGCCATTACATAACCCTGATTCTGGGTCAAGATTACAAAGTAAAATGATAGGGCAACCCTTCTATAGTGACAAAGAGAGTAGAGAAGAACCTGATATATTGATGGTGTTTAAGTAATCTATCAGAAAAAGGTTATTTGCTTATCCATCATCAGAAATGGTTTGATCAGAACTATAAGAAGTTGAGATTCTTCCTGGTATAATATTCAGAACCAATTTTTTAACTTCATGTATATCCACATTCTTTTCAGCTAGGATGGACCTACTTTTTAATTACCTGAGCAGGGAAACTTCATCACTGTTTCAAAAAGAGTTAATTCCAGGGTATACCAAAGTTACTAATTCTTTTAACCCATAAGGCCCACTGAAAACTCTGTGTTTAGAAGGAATCTCCACCAAATCTGGATTTGGTGTTCTTCCTTCCCCAATTTGAAGAATCAACTCAGAAAAATGAGCAGAATCTTGTACTTGCTCATCATTCATTCCTGTATAAAAAAGCCTCATGTTGATGGTCAGGTGGAGTTTCTTACTTTTGGCCAGATAATGCTGTGTATTAGAGTTGAAGATAATATCTGTCCTCTTGAGCCTTTTGGTTCAACTGGAAGGCATTGTCTAAAGTCACCTAAAGAATGACATAAAATTAAAGGAAAGTAATATATTTTAGCATAAGTACAAATGTATGATAACGTAAATGGAAATATATATTTATCCATTTATTTAGTGAAAAAGGAATTTTAATAGTTAGATGTTATTTGAAAGTGCATACCAGAAAAAAGCATAAAAATTCCGTCCAAAGCAATATTTTTTTTAAGGATATCCTGTAAACTTATATTCACTGCCTCAGCACAATGGAAATGTTGTGATGGAGATTCATCTCATATAATTAACTTTGTCATCCTCAAAAGTTTAGACAGGTCACACTGTGCTTTAATATGACAAAATGAATCTTGATTTATATCAAGTGGAATCTTAAGCCTGTAATGAGCTGTCCTTCATCCTTCTAAAAGTATAGATGATATCCCAGAAGACACAACCACAAGAGAAATGTGTCTGTGACTTCTAAACCATTCCAGAATCATGTTTTCAACAAATCTTTTACTGGTTCCCCAGGTTTTTCTAAGAAAATTATACCACCCTCTCCAGATGCATGGGCTTGTGTAACTGTATCAAAAGAATTTTTCTGGTCTACATTAGAAAAATAATACTGATTTCTCCATTTTTCAGTAATCTGCTGCCTGTAATGTGACTTTTACTCTAAGATGAGCTGACCTGTATATAGATTAAAGTTTTTTGTTGGCTCAGGAAGTTGGTATTCAGATGAAGAGTAACCTTGTTCATTAAGCAGGAGGCTAATAAGACTAAAAGTGTAATCTCTGATTTGTTGGTTGGAATGCTTCAAAATGTGAAACTTTGTTTGAATGATATTTTTGCAGTCATCCACAGGTGCCAAAATGTGTGATTCAAGAAGACCCAATGGATTAGAAGGATATTTTCAGATTAGAATAGAACCAAATAGTTTTCTGAGTTGATTCCCAGAATTCATTAATTATTCTTCATCCAAGCATTTCTTGTATTCAGAATCATCTTTAAAAAGACCATATTCCAAGCAAGCAGCCTTAAAGTTTTGATGATGGACATCATGCACATTCACTATGCAATATAGGGGGTGGACTTGCTAGCAAGTCCTCAACCTGAACTCAGATGGAACTCAGATGGAACTCAGACTGAACTCATACTGAACCCATACTGAACTCTACTTGAACACCCACCTAAAACTGTTCTGCTGAGTGGCGTTCATCCCTGATTGTATGGTTCCTTTATCAATAGCTCAATGTGTGTTCAACCTGTGGTGAGTTTGGGTCCAAGGTTGCGGACTCGCTAGCAAGTCCGCCCCCCATATTGTGTGGTGATTCCTCAGAGCTTCATAGCTTATTGGTCCAGCCACATGTTAAAGCAAAAGGCGCAAGTAAAACTGTTCTTGATAATTTGGTCCACAAAAGGCAACATGCCCAATGGCTGTGTCTCTTTGTTTAATTTTCTACTTTTTGCTACTTCTGCACACCAAATTTTAATTAGAAAGGAGTAAAATTACAGAAGAACATACTAAGGACTTACACATTCCAGAAAAACTGGATTGGAGCATCAGAATTGCTGACCCCCGGGCCACCTCAGAAGTTGGGGCATTAGAGAATGCTTTAAGCCACTCTGTTAGGGTGGTTTTCCTTTTTCTCAACACAGTAACTTCAGTTGAAATTTCACCCCTAAGATTAAATATAATTGTCCGTGTGTCAGGTAAATGGAGCTGTAATCTTGTAACTGCTGGTTCATGAACATGAAGTGGAATAGCAAAAAATTTCCAGAATGCTTCAGCTTCTGAAACATACCTACCATCCAGATATTCCTTGGCCTCATTTATTATTCCGTCAGTCTGAAGGACAATTGTGGAACAATCATGACCCTTTTACACATATTTATAGATATACTTGACTGAAGATATTGTAGTTGCCACTTCCACATTTATATAACAATTAAATCTTCTAGAGAGATAAGGATTATAAGGCAACACATTGTGATTTGTGTATTGAAATCTTCCTTCAAATTCTTGAAATATTTGGCCATCATTTCATCTACAATATAAAGGGTATCTATCTTCATCCATCTGTGTAGTGTCATTATATTTTCTAGGGTATTTTTTAGAAAATTTCCCATCTCCAATACATGAAGCACATGGATTTACTGAGCCACAGGGTTCATGGAGCATACAGGTTGTTATTTTTTGAAAAAGTACAGGATCCTTATCAGGGTCAGGTAACTCCTCTGAAACAATTTAGTCAATTTTTCCTGTTGTATCTGGATTTTTCTCTGAATCCAAGCATAAGAGTATATGTGCATGTGGTATGCCTCTCTTCTTAAACTCATTGACATACACATGTGCTAAAATAGTACTTGAAACTCTCCTTTTCATTGGTTCCCAGCTCCTACGCAGCTCCCCTTTTATAAATTCTTTCATAACAGCATCAAGTTTCAGTCTGAGAACCCTGGCAAGTAAGTCTAGCCTATCCTGAGCAGTTTGACCTTCAAGAAGCATACATTTTATCTCCTTCCAGTTTGAATTGCAAGTGATTGTGATAAAAAGATCTGGCTTTCCAAATTTCTGCACAATGACCATAGCATCATAATATAGCCGATCCATGTTACATGGTCCCCCTAAAAAAGAAGAAGGCAGAATAATTTGCTTTCCAACTTTATTGAGATCATTCCCATTATTGATAGCATCTTACACACCACAAAAAAGATCTGCATGGAGTTTATCCTTATTTTTAGAGAGGCAGTAAATTCTGTTTTGTCTCATTTGAGAATAAAAATCAACCAAGTACTCCTGAAATAATGAGCCAGATAATTGCTGAAGAGCAAACACATTTGGATGGTAGTGTTCTCTCCATTCAAAATATTGCATTTAAGAGATATGTTTTGATCCTCCTCTATCATGCACAACTTTATATAGAGGTACATGAAAATTGAGAAGTACAAAGAAATATAAAATTTGTTAGCTCTATATAATTTTCATAGGCTCTATGGGGTGGTACATTTTTGGCCTTACTTATTGAAAAAAAATTAAAAAAATTATGGTAGATTTCTGGTAGAGTATATTTAATCGCTTTAATTTTTTTTATTTGTGCTCTTCATCTTTGAATGAACCTGTTGAGGATAGACCAGAATTTGGAAAGAAAAATTTGGTTACTTAAAGGATATTGAAATCCTCTTTGAGTAAAGTAATCAACCTTGAAAAGTTAGCCAAGTTCTCATTTAAAGAAAAATCAGATGATTGTGATTTACCTGGAAGAAAATGGTCCTCTAGCAGGACTCGGTCAGGAAATTTTTTTAATCCCTTATTGACCTGAATTGTTGAATCAGAAATATTCTTAGAATAAGGGGAGGTCAATCACTGGATTTAATGCTTTAAAATGTCATGGCCAAGAATGGTATTTTCCATCCTTGGGGGATCTAAGATTTATAATTCTTACTGAAAGAAGGGAAAATTCCAAAAATTTTAAAACCCATTAAACTTTCTTACTAACTCAAAACCTGGGCTCCTCATATTTGAAAAGGTAAATTGGAATTTGGTAAATATTTAAAAATTTTAGTTTAAGTCTCTTGGAAAAAGATAAACTGATGAATGAAATTGAAGCTCCAGTGTAAGTAAGACAACTGAAGGAAATATCCTTCATAAAAATAATTAATCTCAAATGATTAGGGGAAACTCAAGTCCTTAAGACATGGAATTTCTGTGAACTGGGGAGATAAAATAAGTTGCTTTGTGCATAATTAAACTATTCACAAGTACTTTCACTATCTTTCAATTTAGCACAATCCTCTAACCTTTGCTTACCACCACAATAAATTCACAAACCATTATCTTTTCTTCTATTCCTTTAAGCTTCTTTGAATTCCCCTTTTGTGTTTAATACCTTACTGATATCTCCTTGAGTTGAGATATTTGGTTTAGTTTTATTCTTACCTTTTAGACTGGGTTTGGATTGAGGCAATGAGGAGTGGTTTAAAATAGAGTGATGCAAAGAGAGTCCTGATTTAAAGTTAGAACCATGAGTGTATTTATGGGCATGACTTCAATTCTGGAGTCACCCTTGATAAGAACCATTGAGCTCAAGGTTTGTATCTATCAAAACCACCAAGGTGCTCATTTTTTGACTATAAATATTTAATTGCTTCAGAATACTTGAGGAAAATCATTTTTTGAAATGATATTTTAAAGCTGAATCATTCCAACTTACTTGAGCTTGTAAATCCCTGAAATTTGAGATGTATTCAGAAGCTTTGCCATTATTCTTCATGCAAAGGAAGTCAAGCTCAATTTTGGTGTTATTGGTTTCATTTGGGTTACCCAAAAAAGTAAAGATTTGGTACTTGAAATTATCCCAATTTTTGATAAGTGAATTGGCCTTTGTTGAATAAAGCATGAGATGATAAGGTTCAAACCATCTTGATACTTTTTTAATTAAAAATGAGGAAGGATTAATAACCTTGGAGCAATTTGTGTTAAAGTTTTGATGTTGATTATGGAACAATAACTTACAAGCTTTAAATAAGGATCACAATCTGTCTGAATTTGCTCCAAAAAAAATTGTAAGATTATTTTATCAAAGGAGTTTTGTATTTAGATCCAGCAGAGGGGGTAGGATTTGAAATTGGTTTTACAAAAAGTTTCAAGAAATTTCTCAATGTAGTAGATGGTGAAGGATCTAAAGGTTGGTCTGAAGGGTTGGTAGCTAGGGCCAATGGTGCCTTATGCATAGTGTCCTTATCTTCTTCTTCAGTAGAATCTTCAAAATCTTGAGGAATATTCTCTTCAGATTTTATTAAGTTTTCCCTTTCCCTTATAACAAGAGGTTCAACGGGGTTAGTGCAGGAAACAGTTTGTATAGATGGCCTGCCTCTAGCAAAATCTCTAGTATAACTGCCTGTAGGAGGAGTGCATTGAATGGGTTTCATTTAAATTTAGAACCTGAAAAGTACTTATAAGTATGAAGTATTAGAACAATGGAGAATTTAATTATACCTTCACCAGAAACCCTATGCACAAGATTGAGGGTGTTTATGAGTAAGTGAGATTGGGAAGGAGAGTTGAAACTGTTTCAAGGCACAGAGGAATACCTTAAAGAAGTAGTTTGAAGATATTTCAATGGAAATTATCTTGATTTGAGATATATTTGAGGGGAATATCAATATAGATTTAAAGTTAATACTAATATTCCAATGAGTCTCACAAATGGTTGAAAACTTGATAATCAAGGGAAACAATTCAAGGATTGAAGATTAACTTTAATATTGATTAGTAAAAAAATGAAGGAAACAATAATAGCTCATTATATATAATAATGTCAAATTCAACAACTATCACCCCAGATGACAAATTGTTTTTAAATTTTTTTTTAATCTTGTTCTTGAGATATATAGATTTTAAATCTTGTATCTGTTTGAGATTTAGTGTGAAATAAAAATAATGGGTGGGGGCTATGTAAAATCCTTAGTAATAATTAATTGTATCAAAAAAAATTTAAAGAAAGTGACTTATAGGGTTTAATAAGTCCCTGAAAGGCTAAATTTAAAATTGAACTTTATTTTTGCATGATTTAATAAGTTTTAGTTTTTTGTATCAAATAACTATATATAAGAATTTTATAAAACATAACTAGTTGTCAGAGTAAGGCCAATATCTTCCACTCTTCACAACACAGGAGATAATTATGAGTTACTAAAGTTAGAAAACTTCCATTTTAAGATACCTTTTTTCCCCACAAAATTAACCATAATTATTATTAAAAATATTCCATATTGTGCCTAAAAAAGTCCTTTTAAATGAGAGTTTATTTCAAGTTTTTTCCTTTGTTATTTTTCTGTGAAATACCTTTTACATCATTACAAATTAATAACTTTTATACCTCCTATTGAAGATAGACATTAATGGTATGAATTTCAGAAATACAGTGTGGAAGTTTAAAGATTAGTACATCACCAAGATTTATTAAAATAAGATTTATAGAGCTGATTATGTATATTGTAAAAGCCAGTCTAATTTTATAATAGACAATATTTAAAAGAATGAGTTAATAGAATTTTTAAAAAGGGTAATTTTACTGGTCAAGATTAAATAACTAATTAATGATCAGAAAATGCAAGTATGAGTCTAAAATTGTATAAAAATAAAATTTAGAAGGCTCAAGAACCTTTATAAATTTTTGTGGAGTTTTTAAAAAAAATTTCTATTTTTAATAATTTTATAAAATATTTTTGATTATTTTTGATTATTCATAATTTACTTAACTTTGATGATTTTTTACTAGATGAATAGGGCTGCGCAGACTACAAAAATCTAATGGTAATAAACACGAGAAGTAGTTATTTCATTTGTGATTTTTCTAGAATTTTTATAGTATTTATAAGGTTCTAATTGAGTCCAGAAGTTGGGATAAGCTCTGAAATTCACTCTTGAGCTCCAGAAAAGCTCTGGGATTCTCCAGCTGGGAAAAGGGAAGCATTTGAAATACTATGCATATAAAGCCTGTAGACTCAAAATTACAAAGATATACATCTTATCATAGAATCATAACATCATAAACCCCACAATATGGGGGCAGACTGGCAGAAAGTCTGAAACTTTGAACCTAAATTAATATCTAATTGAGCACACATTGAGGTAGTGATGATACAATAAGGAATAAAGTGTGAAAATACATTGAAACTATGATGAAGCTAGCTTGATTATTTATTGAATAGATGTGAGCATTTTTTGAAATAATTTTGAAGCATTAAAAACACAATTTTGTAATGGTATGTTGAAATCAGGCCTCTCCACAGCTTAGCCAGTCTGGAAAGCTACAAAATGTTAAAAATAATTTTATAATTTGTTGCATGTAAAACTAGACACACAAAAATTTAAATTTAAAGAAAACTGATCTTAAATTTTCAAATGATTTTATTTAATTTTTAATATATGTGAAAATTATAAAGCACTATATCAAATCATTTAAGAAAAATATTTTAAGAATTAATATCTTCCATTAAATTTCTCCAGTAAAAATTTAAACCAAAAATTTAATTCTAATTTTTCAAATTGATTCTATTAACCATTATTAATATTAAAATATCTGAAAAATGTAATACACTTATAAAAATGAAGGGAATAATACTTTCTGATAAAATTAAGCTCTAATATAAATATCTATTCTGTTTTTATTCAGTAAAAAAAAGATATACATTTAATAGTATTTTTTACAATGTATTAACCCTTTATATTCAAAATATGAAAAAAGAAAGACATAAAATGAAACTTTATTTGAATGAATAGTATAAAAATGTGTTGTTTAATTTCTATTTTTTTTTTGAGTTGATTCCATTCCTTTTTCCATGCTATATAAAATATTTCTCATGTTTTATTATTATTTTATTTTGTAAAACACTTTCCCTTACCTCTCCATTCCTACCTTCTGTCTTACCTAAAAATATTATCTTCAATATTATTCCTGTCAGCCAGGCAACTAGACTTACCCAGTAAAATAATTAATTATCTTACTGAGGTGAAGCCACGCCTTTTAGATCCTTATAAATAATTAATTATTAAATACTTATGTATTAATTACAATTAACTAACTAAGTACACTAAGTAAATAATTATTAAAAATAAGTAATTGTCCCACATATATTTTTACTCCCAAACACCGTGCTCAATAATACAGATGAGATGGGAATAAAAATTAGTATTAAAAAATATATATATATAAAATTATAAAAAGAAAAAAATACTTTTTCAAATTCTTTTTATTAGATTTTATTGATTCTATATTTCAAATCAAATGTTCTTACACTAAAAAGTGACAGACTAAAGGGTTCATAGTTTTATTTCAAATAAAATAAATACTTTTATTTACGCACTATTTAAACTTACTCTTATTATTTCACATACTCTCTTTATTTAATTTTTCCCTCTCAAACTCTTGTACTAGGGGGTGGTAATTCTGTGTTTTTTTTTCTCACATTTTGCCTATAAAAGGCCTTTTCCTTTTTGTCTTTTTGATTCATTCCTTACTTACTTTACAATTTTTATAACACTTTAGTTAAACAAATTTATTACTATACTTTATAATCATTAGTATTTACATCACCATAGTTCTAAGAGATATAATTTATAATAATATTAAAATTTACCTCTTCTTAAAATTGAGTAAAGTAATCAATTAGATTAAGAAAATATGTACCTTGCCTTGAAAGTCCAATAACCACTTAAAAACCTTGTATAAACCTCGAATAAATCTTCTAGACAAAAGGGACCCCTTGACAATTGGGAGCCTTTTCAAATAGTCGACGGCGTATCGATATCTTGAGGACCAGAGGCCGTGGGACCATCTCCATCAAGGTACCTGTAAGGATGAGTGAACGACAAAACGACAAACGTAATAAATTACATGACAAAAATTTTTGCTGAAAACAGGAATCAAACAGCGCTCCAAAATTTAGGTTCATATATTGACTTAACATTGTATATTTCGTGGTAATTATTGAAATTACTATTAATGGGTCATTTTTCACTCTTCATTCTCTACGTATTTCCTTTTACTAAGCACTCTGCAAATGGCATTAATTTGCTCATTTTACAGGGGGAGGTGTCAAGTAAATTGGAATTATTTTTATTAATATTATTTTTATTTTTCCTAGTTGACAATAATAGAACAATTGTGTTCTTAGTCCTAGAAGTAAGAAAAATTATATTTTAAGAATTAATTATTATAATATTCAGTTTACTTTTGTCCTGATAAATTTAATTTTATTTTTTTCAGTTGACAAATTGTCCTGACAATAAAAGTTTATAAAAATTCATATTTAATTATTTCAGTTGACATTAAGTCCTGGTAGTTAAGTATTCAGTTGATTTAAAAATCCTGATAATAATTCCCATAAAATTGTTAATAAAAATTTTTAATTTATTTCTTCAGTTGATTATATTATAATCCTGGTTTTAAATTGTTTTGAATTAATAAATTGATTATTATTTTAGTTGATTTTATCCTGAAAATTTTATTTTATTATTTTTCTTTTAAATATAAAGTAAAAATATAAATTAATTCATCTTATTTTCTCCCTCTCTAATTGCAGTAAAAACTAGAAATGACTGATCATGGTATCTCTGCTGCACGTGAAGAAGAATTGGATTTTATTGATTATGATGAGGCTACTTCTGTAAGTTCCCATTTAACTAGAAAATTAGCTCAAATTAATCAATCATTGCCCAATTCAGGATGTAGAAATGGAGGAAGTAGAAGTTCTGGTGGAAACTCAGGAACAGAAACGTATTATAAACCCCCCAGAAGGACTATCAATAGGCTTCAAGATAAAAATGATGCTATTGCCTCAACAAGTAGAGAACCTGTCAACACATATAAAGGAACTAATGACAGAAAACTTGAAATTGAGGTCAAAGGTAGATGCTCTAGAAGAAAAGGTAAGAAAATAGATTCTGTTCTTCAAGAGAAGAGGAAACCTCCTCCCAACAAGGATCTTCAGCAATTGGCTCTCCAGCAGCCAGAGAAGTTGGAAATATCAAAGTGGCAGTGGGATTGGCTGAACACTCAGTGGGATTACCTGGCTCAAAACCAACAGACGCCCCAAGCAGGTCCATCCAGACACAACCAATTCAACCCAACACCTCCTCACCCCTATCAAGGAGGAAGAAGAAGAAAAAACAATATGATCTTGCCCAGCAAACCTTGGTAAGCCCCTCTATTGATTCACAAGTACCATTTCTTGTAACTAATTCAGTTCCCTCAGGAAATTAATGAAGAGGAGATGAGACTGTGAGACCTCTAGAGAAAAGTAGACAAATTACTCAAATTTCAAATGTATCTAACCATTAGTTCTGATTGCTACTTGAATGATAAATTCTGATATGGCTATTATTGATGAGACACTTGAACCTGAGTTTTATGAGATGCTGGAAAGTTACTCTGTTTCCTTACTGAGAAACACTCCAGATGTAGCTAACATTAATGATGAATATTTGAGAAATATTATTGCCAAACAAAACCATATAATGAACAACATGCAATTGTCTCAGAAATGTAATAGTTTGTTAACTGAACAGGGTTATCAAGAATTACAAAGTGAATCACAGAGAGTCTCTGATGAATTGTCTCATTACAAAGCAACCCATGAAAAGAAAGTTGCTTTATGGCAAAATATAAAAAATGATTTGTCTAAACTGAAAGATACTGTATCTGCCTGTTGCCAGGAGGTGTAGATAGATAAGATGAATCTGAAAAGATTGAATGACCATTATTCATCTTTTCAAAATAAAAATCAATTATCTTTTGCAACAATCAATGAGAGCTTATCTAGTCTTCCAAGATTGAAAACTAGACTAACAACCATTGAGGAGAAATTGAACTCATTTTTTATTAATCAAAAGTATTCTGTGATTTCTTTGAAGGAGCAAATAGTACAGGATTCTACAGAGTTACCTGTGGCTAGTTCATCTAAAAGTAAATTAGTTCCAGAAATACATGTTGATACCCCTGAGTTTCCATTAAAAATTAATGATGCACTAGGACATTTAACAGAGGGATTAAACAATGAGATTACTGCCAAACTAGAGAAGTTACAGCTGCTCCTTACTCAGAAACAAGCTTGTACTAAGGAGACTCCTTCAAATCCAAAGAATTGGCCAAAAATTGACCAGTACCCAACATTTGATGGTGATTCTTCCTCTGATTGGAAACAATTTATTTGCAGAATTGATAACTTAAAAAATTCTTACAAACTCCCAGATGAGGAAATTGTGTCCAAGTTAATTTCTTTGTTTACTAATGTTGCCCTAATGTGGTATAAATCTGTTCTCCTGGATGGGAATGACTACTCATGGGAGGATTGGAAGAAATTGATTAAAGCACAATTTGGTGGCTCCAAGTTCAGAATGGCTCAACAAAGGCAGTATGAGGAAACTAGATATAGCTCTTCTACTGATAAACCTATTGAGCTCTTAATGAAACTTGTAAAAATCTTAAGGGAGATGGACCTAAATATGGAGTTTGAGTTATGGAAGGACAGGATCCTTTATAAATTACCAATGTCTCTTAGAGACTTGATACTGACTAGGACTGAGTTCTCCAGAGAACCCTCTTCTTTCATTAATACTTGTAATGAGATCCTTCTAAACAACAAGTATGATGCCAGAAGATTCATTGCTAGGACCCCTTTGGAGAAACCCTCCACTTACCAACAGAAACCTCTGGAAAATGTTGGTAAACCTTCTTCCCCTGTTGCACCAAAAATGTATGCAACAAACACTTGCTTCAAGTGCAACAAGCCTTGGAAGAAAGGTCATGTTTGTGACAAGAAGATAAATCTTGTAGAACAAACAGAGGAGCATGCTGATGACACAGTAGCACTGGATGATATGTCAAGTGATTGTGCCAGCAATATTTCATATGAATCTCAACAAGAAATCTTGATGCTGGAAGAGGATATTCATTATTTAAATACTATTGATATTGATAAAAATGCTTTTTCTACAGTGGAAGATACTGAGATCATAAAGAACATTGAGGATAACTCAATTGTTATTGCCCCTCTCAAGGCACCAGTCCTGATTAATGGAACCAGAATTGAAGTTGTTCTGGATTCTGGAGCTGGAGGAAGTGTAGTTTCTGAAAGAGAACTTGCTTCAGTGGATCAAGACTATGAATCAAAACTGATGCTTATCATTTCTGAAAATTAGAGAGGTTATGGCTCTGTTTTGTCCCCTATTGGTAGTTCAAAGCCACAGTGTTTTTTAAATATAACCATGGTTTTGTAAGAGCTATTTGTGATTTTTTTGTCATGAAAAATGATTAATTAAGCAATTGGTTTATTGTAGGGAATGATATTTTAACCAAATATGGCATAAAATTGGATCCCTCAAACCAATGTTTCACAATGGGGAAGAATGGGAAGAGGAAATTTAAGATTTCTTCCTCCAAAAAATTATTAAAACCAGAATTGAACACATGTAATTCTGTAGTTCAATATAAAGGAAGATCTACAAAAGAAATGCATGCCCTTATGTCTGAAATTGACAATGCTTCTTTTGGAGAACAACTTTCTGTTGTGGATAAAGATTCCATCATTAACTTGATAAAGTCTTTTCCTATGGCCTTTGCTCATGGGTCACATGAACTAGGATTAGTTAAGGAGGAAATGAAACTTTAATTGTCTTGTCCATTAACTGATATACCACCTAGTTTAAAGAAGAAGCCTTATCCTGCTTCTACCACAAAGAGAAAAGATATTGAAGACAATATCTCTACCCTTTTAAAAATGAATATTATTGAAAAGGTAGTTAAAACATCTAATAATTGTGTTATCTCACCTGTGCTAATTTCTTATGAGAAAGATAAAGCCAGGTTATTTGGTGATTATAGAGCACTAAATACTTATACAGTAGATGATATATATCCTTTGCCTAGAATTAGCTCTATACATGCTATCTGACAGGGTGCTAAATATATCAGCTATTTGGATGGTAATAAGAGATATCACCAGGTACCTGTTGAGAAGACTCCTCGGAATTTTCTGATGATTGCTACTCATATGGGTATTTATATGTATATTAGGATGCCATTTGGCCCTAAAAATGCCCCTTCAGTTTTTCAAAAAGTCATGGATAACACATTCCATCAAGAGATAATTGAAGGATGGCTGATGGTTTATATTGATGATATCATTATATTCTCAAAACATTTGAGCACCATCTCAACCACCTGTGTAAAGTGTTCCAAAAAATGGATGAAATAAATATGACACTTGCTTTGAAGAAATTTAAATTTGGGTTCCATTCTTTAAAAGTTCTTGGTCATGTTGTTTCAGGCTTACAGATATGTGTTGACCAAAACAAAGTGGCAGCCATACAACAGGTGAAGGCTCCTAATACAGTTTGAGAGCTACAGAGTTTTTTAGGGATGTGTGGATACTATAGACACATAATTAAAAATTACCAAGTCATAGCTTTACCCTTTACCCAATTAACTAGAAAGGATGTTTCTTTTGTCTGGAATAGTGAAAGACAAAGAGCTTTTGACACTATGAAACACTGTTTGATGTCAGAACCTATTCTTGCTTTACCTGACTTTAATCAGCCATTTGTTTTATATACTGATGCCAGTTTTTTTGGTCTGGGTGCAGCTCTCCATCAAAAACAAGTGATGAATGATAGAGTATCAGAAGTAGTAATTTGTTATATTTCAAGAAACTTGAGAAATAGTGAATTGAAATATGGTGCTACTCAATTGGAATGTTTAGCTGTAGTGTGGGATCTAGAAAAGCTACATTATTACCTAGATGACCAGAAATTTGAACTTGTCACTGACTGCAGTGCAGTTAAATCCCTCTTAAATTTGAAAACACCTAACAGACATATGTTCAGATGACAGTTATCTGTTCAAGAGTACAGAGAGAGAATGACAATTATTCATAGGGCTGGTATTGTTCACTCAAATGTGGACATGTTATCAAGGTTACCTTTACCAAATGATGACTCTAATCCTGCTTATGATCCTGAGGATGAAATTATTCATATTCATGGGATATATGTGGTTGATATGGAGGAAGAGCTATTGCAGCTTATTCTGGATTCATATGATAAGTACACTGACTTAAAAAAGTTATGCACCAAATTAAATGATCCAAAGAATGCTTCAATACAAGCATTAATTAAAACCCTTCCACCAAAGTACCAAATAGCTTTGGAAAAAGGTAAATTTTCAATGGATGAAGGATATCTATACTACAGAGGAAAGTAGAGTAATGTCATTGTTATTCCTCCTTCTATGAAAGAAATCATCTTGAAAATTTGTCATGATGACATATTAGCTGGACATTTTGATCTTGACAAAACAATGATCAGAATTAAAAACACTGCTTGGTAGGGTGATATGTCTGAGGACACCAAATTATATGTTTAATCTTGTGATTCTTGCCAAAAATCAAAAAGATTAACTGGTAAGAGAGCTGGATTAATGCAACATATTGAACCTCCTGATACACCATGGAAAATAATAAACATTGATTTTGTAACAGGATTACCTATTGATGGTAAAGAGAGTTATAACTCTTGTTGGGTAATTGTGGACAGTTTCCCAAAAATGTGTAAATTTATCCCTACCCACAAGGATGTTTCCACTAAAGAATTAGCTTTCTTATGGTGGTATCATATGTTTAATACTGCTGGTTTTCCTAAAGCCATAATCTCTAACAGAGACCCTAAATTTACTTCTGAATTTTGGATGTCTCTGATGGATGTTTGTGGTTGTGATCTGAAACTTTCTACTGCCCATCATCCACAGACTGATGGCTTAGCTGAAAGAATGATTCAGACTTTAGAGGACATGATTAGAAGGTATTGTGCCTTTGGCCTTGAGTATAAAGATAATGACAGATTCACTCATGATTGGGTTACCTTACTTCCTTGGTTGAAATTCGCTTATAATAGCACTGTTCATTCTGTTACTCAAAGAAAGCCTTTTTAGCTCTGGCTTGGATATGTTCCAAATACTCCTGCCCAAATTCTCAATAACATAATACCTAAATTTGATATACATCCTGGTGTAAAATCTTTTCTTCAAATGCAAAAACTTTTCAGGAATAATGCACAAAAATGTATTGAAAAATCATTTGAATATGAGAAGAAGAGATGGGATAAATCCCATATAGAATACACTTTTAAAAAGGGTGATGAAGTGGTGATTTCTACAGTCCACTTCAATTTACAAGGTAATAACAAATTGAAAGACCCATTTGTTGGTCCATTTGTTGTCAGAAGAATGATTGGAGATAATGCAGTCAAGGTTTTTTGTATTCTCCATATAACAGAAAACATCTAGTTTTTCCAATATCTCTTCTGAAACCTTACACATCCAATAGTGATTTATTTCAAAAAAGGAGGGGAAGACCAAAGAAAACCCCATATGAAATCACTTAAACAGCAGAAATTGAAAAAATTCTGAATGTCAGATTAGTCACTGCTGAAAAAGGTACAGAATACACCACGCAATATGGGGGGCGGACTTGCTAGCAAGTCCGCAACCTTGAACCCTAATTCATATCTTTTTGAGCACACATTGAGGAAGTGATGAAACCATCATGAAGAAGTATTGAATTTACTTTGAACACACCTTGAAGCTCATGTGAACACAAATGGGGCTACAAGGGCTGGAAAGGCTGGAGAGAGGGGTGAGGAAGGGTGTATGGGGTAGCGAAAAGGTTGGGAAAGAGTTGGAAGGGAAGATTAAGGGTTCCGAGGCATTTTAAATGAAGAAAAGGGTCTGGGAGAGGTTGAGAGGGGTGAAATGGGGATCAAAAGAGGATGGCATACAATGGGGCTGGGAGGATAGCGAAAGGCATGGGAAGGGAAGACAAGCATGTGTTGATAGAATTGAAAGGGATGGAGATTGGTGCAAACAGAGTGTGAAAATAGGAGGATGAACTCTGTTCTTCGGGCGAAGAACAGAGTTCACTTCCATAAAATATTAGCTGAAACATAGTTTTCAATTCTGTAAAAACAGTTGTAAGTAATAGAAAAAGTCACTGATTTTTTTATATGTAATCTGAAATTTTTTAATAAAATTATTGTATTTAAGAATTGCAATATTGTCAATCAATTTTTATTGATCAAATTAATTTAATAAAGTATTATTTTAATAAGCTGTTTCAAAAAATACTTTGCATTGAGTAGACTCATGGAATGATTTTTTCTGGCTTCCATTCAGTTATCCTCACACTTTCACTATGTTTTCAATATAGATCCATTGTTATTTGTGTGATACTTCAAGTGAAAGTTCAGTATTACTTCAGTCTGAGTTCCATCTGATTTCCATCTGACTTCAAGTTGCGGACTTGCTAGCAAGTCCTCCCCCTATATTGCGTGGTGATACTTATTGAAATTCAAGAATAAATCATCTGAATATGATTCTTGGATATCTGCGAAGGAGATTTCAAATCTTCCTACTCTATTAAAAAAGTATAAAAAGAAAAAATCATAGCATTTTTTTTATTGTTTTTTAGAGTGAGGGAGTGTCAGCCAGGCTACTAGACTTACCCAGTAAAATATTTAATTATTTTACTGAGGTGAAGCCACGCCTTTTAGATCCTTATAAATAATTAATTATTAAATACTTATGTATTAATTACAATTAACTAACTAAGTACACTAAGTAATTTATTATTAAAAATAAGTAATTGTCCCACATATATTTTTACTCCTACACACCGTGCTCAATAATACAGATGAGATGGGAATAAAAATTAGTATTAAAAAAATATATATATAAAATTATAAAAAGAAAAAAATACTTTTTCAAATTCTTTTTATTAGATTTTATTGATTCTATATTTCAAATCAAATGTTCTTACACTAAAAAGTGACAGAATAAAGGGTTAATAGTTTTATTTCAATTAAAATAAATACTTTTATTTACGCACTATTTAAACTTACTCTTATTACTTCACATACTCTCTTTATTTAATTTTTCCCTCTCAAACTCTTGTACTAGGGGGTGGTAATTCCGGGTTTAATTTTCTCACATTTTGCCTATAAAAGGCCTTTCCTTTTTGTCTTTTTGATTCATTCCTTAATTACTTTACAATTTTTCATAACACTTTAGTTAAACAAATTTATTACTATACTTTATAATCATTAGTATTTACATCACTGTAGTTATAAAAGATATAATTTATAATAATATTAAAATTTACCTCTTCTTAAAATTGAGTAAAGTAATCAATTAGATTAAGAAAATATGTACCTTGCCTTGAAAGTCTAATAACCACTTAAAAACCTTGTATAAACCTCGAATAAATCTTCTAGACCAAAGGGACCCCTTGACAATCCCCCTCTTGAAATTTTTTTCTCTTTTCTCTCAAAAGAATTATCTCTATGATTTTAAACCCTTTATTCTGCTATCAATTTCTCTCTGACCCTTTAAAAGTGTCCCTACCCCTTTCCGCTTCTTCCCATCCCTATTTATCACTTCCCCAGTCCTTTATGCCTGTTATAGCTTATAGAAACCATAAGGATTTTTTGAGAAGGAAATGAAAAGTGATTGCTGAGAGGGTAAGTGTAGAAATAGGCAAATTTTGATGATCTGACTTGGAGATATGGGTTGAAAAAAAGGGGTATAGAGGGAAGTAAAATAGTTTTAAAGTGGCCATCAATATAATAGAGGAGAGAAAAAGGGATTAGAAAGGGTTTGATTTCTGATTGAAGCGTATTGGAAGTGGTGGGGAGAAATTTCATGGGACAAGAAACAGGTTAAGATTTGTGGGAGAGAATGTGAAAGAAAAAGGAAGAGAGAAAAGTTAAAGGTGAAGGAAGGTAAAAACAATTGTTGAGCAAATATGATCATATATAAAGGTGCTAGTAAGAGTGAGAAAATTAGAAAAAGTGGTTGAGAAAAATTGAAATATAATTTTTTAAAAATAAGAGTGTTGATGATATTGTATCACCAAACATCAGAGTTCATCTTCATTTTATATTTATTACTACAGAAGAAGCTTTATTTCAATAATATTAATACTAAGTTATGTCCTGAAATTCTTCACTCTGCTATACTAAAGTGGAGATCTCTATTTTAAATTTAACTGAAATTAAATTCTAGTTTAAGCCATTTTATAGATCTTCAGTAATACAAGATACATAAGGTTTTACTACTAATATCAATAATAAAATTGAAAAAATCAACTGTAATGAAATATTGAAATAAATCAATACATAGTAATACATTCCTTATTTCAAATAATTTCATTTTGTGAAAATATTAATTATTCATATTATTGAAAAATAAGTCAAATTTTATTATCTATAAAATATTTTGAGAAAAAAAATCTGCAATAAAACTCAAAAAACTCAAAGATATTTAGTAACAATAGGGGGTATCAATTTTGACCAATTCTCAATTAAATTAATTGCAGATAAAAATCATTATACCCTAACTATCTTCTGCAATTATTTTTACTAAAAATTGGGTTATTAGACATTTTACGTGTCAATGTTCACCTGTATCTGCCATTTTTTTCCTCAATTTCTCATAACCACATCTTGGACAACTCTCTGGATGTGCCATCCTCCCTACCTTGCTGTGCACTCCCATTTTTTCTATTCATTCAATCCTTTCAAAACCCCTCCCCATCTCATCTGTTTATTTCTTCTCCTCTTCATCTTTGAATATCTCAACATGCCTCATCATCATAGATCTTCTAAAAGGCAGCCATCCCCCAGATGTTCTTCAAACGCCATTACTCCCTGTTTCCCCTGCTCATCTGAGAAAACAAAGACCGTTCAACTAGAAAAATTTGATAATCTCATACTTATCAACTGGCTGAAAACTAAAACTTATTATGATTCTTGATTTAGTGCTGAGAATGCAACTAAAGTAAGAAAGCCACCTGCATCAAACATAAATGGATATCTTCTAATGGCCAATTAATTATTAAATAATACATATGGAATAATTAATCTTTTGCACAAACATATTTCTTAATGCTTCAAGCACTATCAAACCAAATACAAGAAGGCTGAGACTCTTTCATCTTCCACTGGTTTTGGTATTACTGACCTTGATATCAGTAAGTGCACCAAAACTATTGACAATAAACTTAATTTTTATGTCCTTACTATAAAAAGATGGATTCCATATTTGGAGAGCAAGCCAATGTTTATCTTGCAAACATGTTGGATGGAGAAGATGATATTTATGAACATGATTTCAAAAAAACTCATTTTCCTTCTGCTTCTACTAAATCCTCCCCTCATTTGACCTCACCAATCAAGACATCTTTTTAATAGATCCTTATGTCAATTTAAACCAACCTGAACTCACTCCAGTGAGCTTTTATTTCATTTCTAGCTGTTTTATTTTTTTTATTTACATCTCTTTTTTTATTTTTGAAAATGCTAATGAATGAAATGAGGATCCTCAAGCAAGTGAATCTGAAGCTTGAATAGGAGAAGAATTTTGAGCTTTCTTAAAAGAGAGATGAGAAAGCACATTAATTGGAGGAGAAGAAATTTTAGATAAAGAAATTGGAGAAGGCTCTTGAGTACAATCTCCTATTAGATTAAATGAAACTTAAGTATCAACTTGAAGATTGTTCAAAAAAGAAAGCTTTCTTTATAGAATGTGTTAAAACTAATAAATCTGTAGAGTAAATTGTATGCTTAATGAAAATGTTTGATGACTAGTTTTTTTATTTCATTCATATTTAATTTTAAATTTTTTTAGAAAGTTTTCTTGATTGAATTCATTAAAGCTAATAAATATGTTGAGGAAATTTATGACTTAATGAAAATTTTTGATGACTAGTTTTTTTTGTTTTTTTTGTTCATATTTAAATCCAAATTTATTTAATGTTTTCTTGATAAAGTGCATTAAAGCTAAAAAATCTGTTGAGGAAATTGGCTGCTTAATGAAAATGTAGTAAAAAAGAAAACAAAAGGAAGAATAGAAATAAACTCTAATTAAATGAAGGAGAGGTTCAAAAGCTATCAATCAAAATATAAAAAGGCACATTTTGCTTCCACTTCCACTGTCTTTGGTATTGATGATTATGATTTGGAGAATGGAATTACTACTGTTTCCAAAAATCTCAATGTCATTTATCTTCTCTATGAAGAAATGAATACTCTTTTTGGCTCCCAATTCAATAGTTACTTTTAGTAATATAAAAAATAGTTATATCTTGAGATTCTGTTAACACCATTTTTCCTTACTGGACTCTAAAATAATCCACTTTTGAAATTTCAGATTGTATAATAATAATATTGAAACCTGTGCAAAAAATCTCATCATCATCATAATTTTATCATCTCACAACCAATTTTATATTTCTAAATAAATCTAAGTCAACAAAATTCTATATCTGTTTTTTTATTATTATTATTTCTTACAATCTCACCAAGCTAGGGGCATGAAGGCATTGTAAACTAATAGGCTAGGTACATGTGAGGAGTAATGAACATAGTGGGTAAGTTGTCTGAGCAATTAAGAGGATAACAAGGGGAGCTTGGTGCCTTTGAGGACACAGATGGGGTTGCCATAGGGGGAAGGGTGGAGTTTAATCCTTGGGGGGTCGTGGTTTGAGAGGCAGGGATTTTTAGAAGGAATTTTTGGGGAGTGGAATTCCGCAGCTGACCCAAGGTGAATGACCAAGCACCATTGTCCAGATAATGGGGGGATGGCAAAGTGAGGTGGTTGAAAATGTGGGGGGGTTCTCCAGCCTTCACGCACGTATTTTAATCCACTTTAGATGCTGAGGGAGAATAGAGACATTGCGGGGATAACGAGACATTTACACCAGCATAAACGAGGGTGCCAACCATGGACAAAGGGGTGTGGTCAAAAAGGGGTCTATATCTGTTTGAAAAACTTGGAAATACCCTCCACTGCATTTTATCGAAGCAAGGGGTTGGTATCCCCAATTTTCTCCAAGTCATCAATTTTCCATGTCAGATTTGAAAATTTGCCAATACCCTCCATTGCATTTTATTGAAGTAAGGGGTGAAAATCACCAAAATTTAGAATTATTCCATAAATTAATAAATAAATAAATAAGTTAAGTTAAGTTCACTAGTTTTAAAGTGATTACTATTCCTCAAGACAAAATTCAGACCAATTCAAGAAACTAAGTTTGAGACTTTCCGCAGGTATAGGCAAGATGAACCCCATAAAAAATTTAATGTTATTATAATTACGTTTTATACAACACAAGCTTTTTGGCTCAATACTTTAATTTAGTAAATTTAAATATCAGATTTATTTATTAAAAATTTACAAAAGAATAAAAAATATTTGATGACTTTAAGAATCCCCAAACTTTTTTTATCTACCTAAATTTTTGTAAATTTATTAATTTTACCTTCTTTTTTTACCTTGTTGATTCATTGGACTAAGTTTTGACTGATCTGATAGGAGAAGAAAAAATGTGTGAAGAATAGACATATGAAAATGGAAGAAAAAGAAAAAAACACACCTTGATGAAAGCGAAGAATAATAGATAAAGAGAAAGGTAGTTTGAGGAATCTTGAAGGATATAGGCATGATGTAAATTTTATGTTATTCATTATGAAGTAAATAAACATGAAAATGGAAAAAAAGGCTTAAATTTAAAGTTCAATATCTCAGAAACAACTGAACCAAATTCTAGTCAGTTGTCAGGAAGCACAAGATAGGCTTCAGAAGTATCTTCAGCTAACAGGAAAGTAGATTCAAATAAACCTATCCCTAATAATGATTCTTGTTTTCAAAATTGCACAGAAACTTGAAAACTGATGATAAAAATTCCAACAAGAGGGAGATAAAAACCTAGATAATCAAAGGAATCTGGAAGGATAAATGAATAATGTAAATGTTATGATATGCATTATGAAATAAGTAAAAGTAAAATTATAAAAAAAAGCTCACCTTTAAAGGTCAATATCTCAGAAGCCACTGAGCCAAATTCAAATTGGTTTACTGGACATAAAAAACAGGCTTCAGAGGTATCTTCAGCTAAAAGGAAAGCTGATTCAAATAAACCTAACACTAATTCTGACTCTACTTTTCAAATTTTCACAAAAACTTGAACAGTGTTGATGAAAGATCCAAAAATAGGGTGATAAATACCTAGATAATAATCAGATAAGAGTTTCAGAATCCTTATTCTCTAATTATATAAGTGAAATTTGGAAAAAAAGGCTCAACTTAAAAGTTTGAAATCTCAGCAGCCACTGAAACTAATTCAAACCTGTTTGTGGAAAATGGGAGATAGGCTTTAGTAGAATCTTCAGTTAAAGGACATGTGATTTAAATAAACCTAACCCTAATTTTTTACATGAAAAAATGAGATAAAAATTTAAATTTGGAAGAAAAGACTCAACTTTAACAGTCAATATCTCAGCAACCACTGAATCAAATTCAAATCTGTTTGTAAGAAGTGAAAGGTAGCATTCAGGAGAATCTTCAGTAAAAAGAACATTTGATTCAAATTAGCCTAACACTAATTCCAAGTCTTATTTTCAAAATTTTACAAAAATGTGAAAAGTGGTAATGGAGATGAGAACACAAAGAGTTTAATAAGTTCACTGTTATCCAAATAAATGTCATAAATATATTTAATTATGAAATTTTTATAAAAGGAATGAGATATAATATAGGCATGAAAAAAAGGAGATGAAACTTACCTTGATTGAAAAGTAGGAAAAATAGAGTGAGAAAGACTGATGTTGGAATTGTGGGGAAATTGAATATGGATTAAGTGAAATGCATAAAAAATGTGCAATGTATGTGTTTTAATGACATGGAGCCAAAAAAAAGTGAAATAGGTGAAAGGGGGGATAATGAACATGCCAAGGAGGGATGAAGATTAGGGTGATAGAGCTAAAAAAGAAAGTAAAGAGGGAGAGAAAAAAAAGGTTAATTTTACCATAAAAATCCAAAATAACCCCTTAAAATGATTATTAGATACAAAAAAGAAAAAAAAAACAAAAAAAACAATAATTAGCAATCAAAAAGTCAAATAATAAATACAATGAATTACCTGGAGAGATGAGATGAGAAAATAAAAAAAATAAATTGTTTGAGGCATGTTTTAGGAGACGAGGATAGTATATGAGGGATGAATGAAAAAAAGAAACAGTGAAAAATTATATGATTGCAGAAAATATGCAATTTCATGTTTAGCTGGTGAATGAAAACGAATGAGACATCCAAAAAAGAGACATTCAGCATAAATTTAAAATAAAAATGAATATGCAAAAAACAAAAACACCAAACCAAGTGAATAAAGCACACAAGCTGAAAATCTCAAGAGTATGAAGAAAAAATTAAAAGGGTTGTGTTTCAATATGTTGGAGGGTGATTGGCATAATGACAGAGCCTATGCTGGTGGAAAGAATGTTTTGTGATTCAAAGGATGGGAGAGCTTGGGAAGTTTTGGGATACTCTTCTTCACAAAAATCATTGAAAAGACATATAAGCTAAATTGTCTTCCAAACCAAAGTCAGAATCAGATTTAGCAGCTAACTTTAAATTTATAGCATTCATAGCTGAGTGAAGTTGATTCCTAGTAGAGAGATGCTTTATTATTGTCAGTAAAAACTTTAGGTGATGAGTGGGAGGTGGAAATTTACCACCAAATAAGCAGGTGGGGTGTGTAGATAGAAAAAAATGTTATGTGTAAGCCATCAAAATTAAGTGGCATAGAGTGAAGAGGCACACAAAGGATGAGAAAAAATGTTATGTGTTTGCCACCAAAATCAAGTAGCATAGAGTGAGGAGACACATAAAGATGGAATGTGAAACTATATATCATGTGACTTGCTTACAAATCAATCATGGATGTGATGAGTTTGGGATCAGGAATTAGTAATTGAAATTGGGGTATAAGAGGTGGGATAATGCATTTTTGTGAAATCCTTATCCACTAGCCCTGGAGCTAGTGGATAAAAATTATCCGCAATTAATAATGTCTGATCCTGGCAAAAAAAATTCCTGATCCCTAATTTCAGCTCCCTGAATATTGGTACCTCCTAATTAATAGAAGGCATTAACATTAAATAAAATCTATGATTAAATATTATTACACATTGTGGTCTTCCAACATTGGCAGGGGCCTTTGTTGTGTGATTTGGCGCTGTTTGTGCATGTCTTAATTGACATCTGTTAAGGAATTGGGTATTTTTCTGGTTTTAATCCTTGGATATTGGGTCTGCGGGTATGTGGGTACTATCATTGGATAGCCCCAGTTTTTCTCTATATTTTATGTCTTGAAGACATTTTTCATATTCTAAGTTTTAAGGGGTCATTTCCTCATTTTTCATATATAAAAGATTGCTGTAAAATTTTGTTTTTCGTGTTTTACGGGCTAACCTTAAGTCTTAGGGCTAAGTGCTTAGTACCATTGGATAGAGCTAATTTTTCTCTATATTTCATGTCTCAATGTTGTTATAGTGAAATTCCGTTTTTTAAAGGTTTTAGTAGTTGTAGCTAATTTTTCTAAGTAGATTAGTTGTTTTTATTGGTTTTCTGGCTTCAGGGAGGCCAGGCCGCTTCAGGCGGCATCTCTGACATTGGGTGTCCCACCCGCCTCTGTTTTAGGAGGTTGGGGAGCGCTTCAGGAGGGTTTTTTATGCAATTTGGCAGGTACAGGCGCCAGATTGGTGGGTGCGCATGGGCTCTTAGTTAGTGGTCTGTGTGTCATAATGAATAAGACAGTTTGGGGAAACCTTAATCATCATACAACCATCCGGAGGTGATCTCATTGTTCCTCACTCAGTTTTCACTATTTTTTGGCCACAATTGGCTGTGTTTGTGGCAAGTAAGTTCTTCATTTAACTTAACTTTGGCAACTGTTTTCTCTGTTATAGTCTTGCAAGCTATAGCAAGTATTATTGCTGTCTCTGGTGTGGATTTGCAGCCTACATCAAGTATCTTTGCTGTATCTGGTGTGGACATTGTTCTACATTTCAGTTCTTTGGTCTGGTAGTCTATCTGGTGACTACTTTCTTGGCTCATCAAGCAGTCAAGTGTGTTAAAAAGGGGTTTTAGCAAAACAGGAACCAACTTACTGTAGCAAGTAAATCTCACTCTATTTTTCTAAAGGGACAGGGGATTTTCTCTCTGTTTTTTCTCCAACTCCCTTGGTCAAGGCCTATAGCTAGTACTATAGGATTGTCTACATTTCTGGAGCCCAACGTGGGGTGAGAACTTGCTAGTTCCTTGGAATCTCTGTTTTCTTTGGTTGGCTCTTTTTGGTGTTTTGGTCTGGAGGAATGGCTTCTGGTTCCTCTATTACTGTGGTGACTGTCAGTGGGGGGGATGGTCCTCCTTCTGTGATGGTTAGGGAGTGTGTGAGGATTAAAACTTGGGATGGTACCAAGTTTAATGGGGAGGATGTCAAGTGGTTTCTAGAGAAGTATGAAACTGCTGCTGGAGTGGATGGTGCTTCCTACCTGGACATGGTGAAGCAGATTATCTTCTTCATTGGTGATAGGTCAGTGGAGAAGGAGATTGTGGCCATGTCTGGCTACAAGAAGAGGGATTGGAAATTGTTGTGTAGGGAGATGGTGGATAGATGGGGTGTCAGGTTCACTATGGTGGATATGAACAAGGTTGTCAGTGAATGGAAATCTTATGGTGGTGTTGGTAACTTACATAGTTACAGGAAGTTTCTGCTACAGTTTGATCCTGTGGTGGAATATTTGGTGGAAGTGGATGAGCTGGCACATGAAAATGCTGCCAAGGATGTTTTTTGGTCTGCCCTGGCTAGAGATGTCAGGATGGATGTGTTGAAGGAGTTTTCAAGAAAGGAATTGATGAAGACTCTTTCTAATGGGGACCAGAAGTTGCCTGCCTTGGATAAGGTGAAGGAGGCTGTTGAGGCCCATTTGAAGTTATTGGATGTGGACACCTATCAGGAGGGGTGTGCCAAGTATATCAGCAAAGTCAGTGAGGCTTTGGCTGAAGAGAAAGTTAGGGAGAAGAAGGAGGAGAAGAATTTGGTTCAGGTTCCCAAACAGGAGAGGGACCCAATGGTGGAGCAGTTGGCTGATCTTACAAAGCAGCTTCATATTTTTGTTCAGGAGAGTAAGAAGGTCAATAAGGCACCTTCTCAGCCTAGAGATTTTGATAGGAGGGCTGGTAGGAGCTATCCTTGGGTCTGCTCTTATTGCAGCAGGAGGGGGCACAGGTCCAATGATTGTTAGGAATTGAACAGGGATGTGTCTGAAGGAAAGGTGGAATTTCGTGGCAGGGTTTTCAAGTTACCTGATGTTTCTTTTGTTAAGCCCAGTGAGGGGCAGGCTCCTGTTGATTTGGTCAGGAGAAGGGGAGGTCTCAATCAAAGGAGGCCAAGGTTTGAGGAGATTCCTGATCAAGGGAAGTCTTCTGGTAAGGAGAATGAGGATGGCAAGGGAAAGGGGAAGCAGGTCAATAAGGTCTCTTTTTCTACTTCCTTTGGTGGTTTGGAGTTGTATTCTTGTGGTGGAAATTCAAGTGGTTAATGCTTGGCTGGTGTTTATGATGTGGAAGCAGGAAAGGTTGGAAGGCCTAAGAGCAGTTCTCAGGCCCAACCAAAGCCAAATGCTTCAAAGGTGGATCCTAAGCTGAGTGTAGCTAGGAAGAGGTACAGCAAAGAGGAGCTGTACAAGATGCAGAAGGGTATGGCTGACATGGGTTCCCCTAGTTTTGGCGCATTGGACATGAATGGTGAGCCAATGCCAATGGAGGTAGATTCTGACTCTGAGGAGGATGTCCCTTTGGCTTCATTACCAAAGCCTTCTGGAGTTAGAGGTTCTGGTGAGGGATCTGGTTTGGTCCCTGTTAATGGTAAATCTGTTGGTGGTGCTGGTCCTCAAGAAGCTTCCAGGACCAAGGTGGTGAAGCAAAGAGCTCACTTTGAGAGGCCAGTAGTGTCTGGTCAAGTTACTGTTATGGACTCTTTCCTGGAAAGGATGAATCAGGGTCAGGTTTCCCTATCTTATGGGGAATTGTATGCTATCAGTCCAGGGTTGGCTGATAGACAGAAAAAGTTGTTGACCAGGAAAAGAGTTTCTTCTAGTGAGGTAGAATACATTTGTGATTCTGCTGAAAAGTTGTGTGAGGGTTTGGAAACTCATTTTTCTGCTCCTCTGGGATATGTCAATGTCACTCTGAATGGCAGGGAGGCAAGGGCATTGGTGGATTTAGGTTCTCAGATAAACCTGATTTCTTTGTTTGAGGCAACTCATATGGGCCTCCCCATCAAAACTGGTATTGGTGGGAATTTGAGAGGGATCGGCGGCCATGTCACTGAATTGGTTGGAACTTCAGAGTTTGTGAAGTTAGATGTTGGTGGAGCCTCAGGGAAGGTTCATTTTTACATTGCTAAAGGTAATAAAAAAGCAGTTTTGGGTGGGCCATTCTTGATGGATTTTCAGGCAAGAATTGGTTATCAATTTGATTTGGGAATCAGTTTGGAGTTAACTGGTGAAGATGAAAAGAGACTTTACATGAGGTTGTCATCCCCTGGAGAGGATGGTTGGGAGACCAGGCTGGTTTATCTTCAATGTTCCAGTGCATGGACTGTTGCAGGAGAAGGAAGGAAGTGGGTGCTGCCTCTGGTTTTTTGGAGTGCGGCTCAGGCTCTATTGAGAGTCTGTCTTTTTTAGAGTAATAAGGGCTGATCACCCTAGTTCTACAACATCTCCCCAAGATGAGGAAATCCCAGGTTGTAGTAGGTCAGCTCCCTTGGAGATATACCAAGTGGATTTTCAACTTTCTCTTTTTAATGTTTCTCTTCTCTGCAATTATTCATCAAGTTTTTCATCAAGTCTCTGTTCTCTCTCAAGATTCTTAATTATTTTTAATTCATATTCAAGGAAGAAGATTGGTTATATATCTATATTGAAAGATATGCGGAAATGTTTTGGGGAGGTGAAATTGGGGTCTAAAAGTAAGTCCTCCCAATTGTGCACCGCTAGGGTTTCTTCTACACCTTTCAAAAACATTACCAGGGCCACACCTGTGAGCATTGGGGAAAACCCTTGTTATTTTTGTAGGTCAGAAGAAAACTCAAGAATAGAAGATAAAAATTTCAAAATAATTCATGAAAATCAAGAAAAAAATCTGAAGAGAATGAAGAAAGAAAATGCAAAATATTTTTGTGAAGATTGTCAAGATCAATCTTTGGGCCTCCAGCATGAGGATAAACTGCACAATTTTAGAAGATGTGATTCAGAAGATGAATCAAGATTTGAAGATTTGGAAGTTGGAAGTGAGGATGAAGATGTGGAATTGCGGAAAAGTTTTGGAGTGGTGAGATTGGGGTGTAAAGGTAAGTCCTCCCAATTGTGCACCGCTAGGGTTTCTTCTACACCTTTCAATAACATTACCTTGGCCACACATGTGAGCAATGGGGAAACCCTTGGTTTTTGTTCCAGGTTTGGTGGTGAAGATTTCCTGAAGATCCCTAAAGTTGAAGGTGGAGCGGCAAGGTATAAGAAGGTAGCGCAGAAGATTAGGCCTGTCAATGAGCCTATGTCTGTGGGCTTGAATCCACCCTTGAAGAGACCTCCTTTGTCAAGAGATCCATACTGTACTCCTTTGGTGAAGAATCCTCCAGAATTTGTAGAGACGGCTAGGGTGACCGTGGAAAGGTTGAAAGTTGTTAATTTTGGTCCTGATGGGTGGTTGTCTGAAGAAGAAAAGAAGTTGTTGTTGCACGTTATTGTGATAAGTGAAAAAGCTGTGGCGTTTGTTGAGGAGGATAGGGGTGTATTGAAGCAGTCTTATGGGGAACCTTACTTGATTCCTGTGGTTTGTCATTAACCTTGGAAAATCAAACCTATTCCGATTCCAGCTGCTATTAGAAAGGATTTTGTGGAGATTGTTAGGGAAAGAGTCAGGACTGGGTTATATGAACAATTGACATCCAGTTACTCAAGTCCGGTGTTCTGTGTAAAGAAGCAGAATGGAAAGTTGCGGGTGGTTCATGATCTTAGAGCCTTGAATAGAGTCACTATCAAGGACGCTGGGATGCCACCAAGTGCAGAGGATTTTGTTGAAGCTTTTGCTGGAAGGGTGTGTTATGGTTTGGGTGATATTATGGGTGGTTATGATGAGAGGGAACTCCATACGGATTCAAGGCCTCTCAAAAGTTTTGAGACTCCCTTGGGAAGATTTCAGCTCACTAGGTTACCTCAGGGAGCAACTAATTCAGTGACGGTATATCAAGCACAGATGGCTTGGATTTTTCAGGATGAGGTTCCTACTCATGCTGGTATTTTTATTTATGATGGTGGAATTAAAGGACCATCCACTGATTATGGTAATGAGGTGTTAGTGGAGAACCCTGGCATAAGGAGGTTTGTGTAGGAATATGCAATAACTCTAGAGAGAGTGTAGTTTAGAATTGAAGAGGCTGGTTTGACCATTTCAGGGTCAAAATTCTGTTGTTGTGTTCCTGCTTTAGAAATTCTGGGTCACTTGGTATGTAAAGAAGGGAGGATTATGGCGAAGAATAAGATTAATAAAATTCAGTCATGGCCAAGGCCTAAAAATAGTACTGAAGTCAGGGGATTTTTTGGTGTATGTGTATATGTCAGGATTTTTATTAAGGATTTTTCTTTGTTGGCTTCACCTTTAAGGAAATTGACCAGAAAAGATGCAGATTGGGAATGGACTGAAGAGTGTGAAGAGGCTTTTCAGAAGTTGAAAAAGGTTGTTGGTGAAGATATTGTTGTTCACAAGTTGGATTATGGTGTTGGTGCTGGGAAAATTTATCTGGCAGTGGACTGAAGTTATATTGCTGCTGGTGCTGTTTTGTATCAGGAGGATAAGACTGGGAGGGTTAGGCCAGTAAGATATGAGTCTGTGGTGTTTAATGAGGTGGAATCTAGGTATTCTTAACCTAAGTTCGAATTGTGTGGTGTAGCAAAAATTTTAAAGAAGCTACAGACGGTTTTGTGGGGGCAGCATTTTGAGCTGCAGGTGGATGCAAAATCTTTGGTTCAGATGATCAATACGCCTAGTCTTCCAAATGCTCCAATGACTAGGTGGGTGGCATTTATTCAACATTTTTCTTTTGACCTGGTACACAAACCAGGCAAAACTTTTACTATGCCTGATGGATTATCAAGGAGGCCACCTACAGATGAAGATTCTGAAGCTGAAGAGTTTGATGAAGATGTTCCAGTGGTTAGGGCCAGTACAAAGGGTGCTGAAGATTTTTCTGACCTCCCGCAAAAGGCTAAACTGGATGGATCTGATCTTGATTCTGGTGATCAGGATGTTTTTGTTGATGAAGATGGAATTGTTGTTTGGGACAGCTCAAAATTGGAAAAGGGTGTTTTTGTTAGTGAACTGGATTCTCACAAGGTTCAGTGGAAAGAGAAGGACGTGTAAAAATTTAAGGATTGGTGTCCTGGTTGGGCTGCTCAATTGGCTCATGTTAATACTGGTGATTTTGATGACAGAATTGTACCCTTGGATGTGGTGTTGTTGGATTTTGAATATGAGACCTGGGGTCAGTCTGGGTTTTATTTTTTTTTGGTGGAATATCTGTTGACCTTGGAGTGGCCAGATAGTTGTGATGATGATACTTGGTTGGCAATCAATAAGAATAGTCCTGGATTTTATGTGTCAGGAAGGCGGTTGATGAGGAGGAGACATCCAAATCCTCAAGTGGTTGTGACTCAAAAGAAGGGTCAAGAATTGGTTTTGAAGTCTTTGCATGAAGACCTTGGTCATAGAGGCTTTGGGGAGACTTATAGAAGAGTAGCAGACAGATTTTGGTGGCCAGTTATGAAGTTGGCTGTGCAGGGTTGGGTTCAATCTTTTGAAGAATGTCAAAGAAGAAGTCACTTGAAACCTAAAGAGGTGGGGCGTGCTACTGGTGAATCAACTGTTTTTGGAATGGTCAGTCTGGATGCTGTCCATATTAAAGAGGGCAGGTATAAATACTTGATTGTTGCTAGGGATGATTTGTCTGGTTGGGCTGAGGCAGTGCCTCTGGTTAATTTGACTGCCAAGAATGTGGCAGAGTTTTTGAAGAAGGAGTGGATTTATAGGTATGGGTTAATGAAGTTGGTCACCGTTGATGGTGGGCCAGAGTTTGGTGCCAAATTTAAAGAAGCTGTGGCTAGTGTTGGTTCTAAAGTTAGAGTGGCTACACCGTATTATCCTGAAGCTGAAGGCATGGTTGAAAGAGGCCATCAAGCTAGCAAGAATGCTTTGGTGAAGATGTGTGGAGATAGTGCTGAAAAGTGGAGGCATTATTTACCCTTGGTTTTATTTACTGATAGGGTCACTGTGAAGAGGACAACTGGCTATTCTCCTTATGAGTTAATGTTTGGTCAGAAAGCCGTTCTACAAGTTGACTTGGAAGCTGTCTCTTATCTTGGAATTGATTGGGAGGACGTGCACTCAACAGAAGATTTGCTCTGTGCCAGGATGCAACAGTTGGAATGTAGAGAGGAATGTCAGGAGAAGGCATACTCTAGAATGATGAAGATTAGGAATCAATCAGTCAGGTACTGGGACAAGAAGTTGGCTCATAGACTTAGGAATCCCTTGAAACCTAGTTGTTTGGTTTTGGTGTATAATAGAAGTTTGAAGAGTCAGTGGGGGAAAATGTTTTCTAACAGATGGAATGGACCTTACATAGTCAGATCTCAGGCGTCTGGAGGTTCTTATGTTTTGGAAGAGTTGGATGGTGCAGTCTTGAGAAAGAGGGTGGCTGCAGACCAAGTGAAGAGGTTTTATCCCAGAGGCACTAGGCATGAAGAAGATTGACTCTGCAATGAGGATAAACTATGGAACGTTCTTTTTGTTTTGGAATTTTTGGTGTTACAGAGAAACTTTTGTGTTGGAAACTTTTTGTTAGAAGGTACCCATGGGTGGGGCTTCTAGATTTTATTTTGGCAAGTGTGGGGGTTAGTGATGGGCTGGCTGCTCTATCAACAGTTACCCCAGATTGTCTGTTTCCAACCCTTTCTCTTAATTTGGTTGAACCCTAGTATTGGTTTTATTTCACAGGTTTTAGTCCTCTATGACTTTAAACTGGAATTTCCTCTGGTTTTCATGTGCTGGTCTCTTCACTCTTATTGGTTTTGTTTTTTGTGTTGGATGTTGTGTTTTTTGTTAGAAGGTACCCAGGGGGGGGCTTCTAGATTTTATTTTGGCAAGTGTGGGGGTAACTGATGATCTGGCTGCTCTGTAGAACAGTTACCCCAGAATGTCTGTCTCAAGTATTTTATTTTTCCTAGTGGAATTCTAGTTCTGTTGTTTGTTATTCAGGTTTTAAGTCCACTATGACTTTAAACTGGTTTGGGACTGGCTTCTTTATCTTTGGTTCTTTTAGATTGGTGGTGGATCACTGGTGGTCTCCCATCATTTTTGCTTATTGGAGGGAGCCCACCCAGTGATCATTTCTATGGATCGGACTTTCCCTTATTGGACCATCTATGGAGCTGGACTGTCTTTGATTTTGCAGTTATGTTTTTGCTAGATAGCAGTTTTAGATTATTTTCTTTTTCTCTTTTTTTTTAAAATTTTTTTATGGGGGTTGTTTAAAATTATAAAATCAAAAATATAGGGTGTTACCACATTAGGGTCACCTGGATGTGGCCAAGCATTGGTGGGGAAAGGCTCATCAATTGGCCTGGCAATGCTACTTTCTTTTTTTTATTATTTATTTATTATTTATTTCATTTGTTTCTGTCATTATAGTCTAGTATATAAGTATGATATAATAGTGTTATTTTATGATCCTACTACTTATTAATAAATGAATTAGTGATTAAACCTCAGGGGAAGACTGATAGAATAGTTATACTCAAATAAAACTCACAATACTTGGATTTAAATGCGTGCTAGTGGTGGAAAATAGAAGAATAAAATATAGTTATAGCTTTTATAAAGATAATATCAATTTATAAGGGCTTTATAATATATTTCTGAATGCTAATAATTGTATTGTAGTGTTTGTTTGAAGTGTAGTAATTGAATGATGATAATAAACCGTCAAAATCCCTCCTTACTTATACCCAAATCCACTGGAGTGCACAGACCTTCAATCCAGATGATGTCACTGCTATCCCGGGCAATTACAGCACTGTGAGGGCCCATCACCTCCCCATGGCGTCCACTTCAAGCAGTTTCAACACCCAGACCTCCAGTAAGGACCCTCCATCACTATTAATAATAACACAGAGTCATACCATAAATAGAAAACCCAGATAAAAGCGGATACCATAAAGAAACAGGTAAAATAAATGATCAAAAAGAGATTTAATGAAACTAAAAGCATATAAAGGAAACAAATAAAATGTCCAAGCCCCCAATAACATCCCCAAGCATCCACATTAACCCAAAAACATCTTTCCAACCCATAAATCCGTGAATAACCATCCAAGGAAGTAATTTTAGTTGTCCAAACTGGGTGTATGCGCCCGATATAGGTGTCTATGCTTCTGTAGGCGTTGTGAGTCCACTGATTTCGTCCATATGACCTAAAATAAGCAGAAAAACAAAGGTTATAGGCTATTAAGGGGCTAAAACCCACTTATATACCTAAATATACATAATATACTGCATATTTCACTGAATATGAGATTTATGTATACATATAAGCTTATGTATGTCAATAATTACTTCATATCACTTAAGATAAGTATATTATGACTCCATTAACACCTTAATAAGTATTATTAGGCCATGGATAAGCTATTTAAACTATTATAAATTATATAATAGAATAATAATTATATATATATATAATAAAATAATATATATTATTATTTTAACCTTATTTTTTAGATAAAAGCTTAATCTAGTTAAAGTTATCTTATCTTAAGAATAAGAAATACTCAGTCCTAAGGATATTTAGGCTGACACTCCCTCACCCCAAAAAAACAATAAAAAAAATGTTAAGACATTTTAATTAATCTTAAGGAATGAAATAATAAAATAAAAAAAAATAATTTTTATAATACATATACTGAATGAACAGTATTATTTAGATTTAAATTTTTTCAAGAGATTTTTAAGATCAGAGATTTCATTTTCTGGAATCCACTGGTCATATTCACTTGATTTATTTTTAAATCTTAATAGATACTCAACTCCCTTTTCTTTAGTAAGGTGTCTCTTTTTAAGTATCTTTTCAATTTCTGCTTTTTCCACTATTTCTTCAGGTTGCTGTTTATGCCTTCCTGATCTTCTTGGAAATAGAGCAGAATCATTAGAATGGTATGGTTTAATAAGAGAAATAGGAAATACTGGATGTTTTCTATCATAAGGTGCATATAGAATAACCTCAACAGCATTATTACCAACCATCTTTTTAACTACAAATGGTCCAATGAATGGATCCTTCAATTTAACATTACCATTTAAATTGAAATGTAGCGTTGAAATAAGGACTTCATCACCCTCTTTGAACATTTGTTCTTTATGGGATTTATCCCATCTTTTCTTTTCATACTCAAAAGCCTTATTTATACATTCTTGAGCATGTTTTCTGCATAATTCCTGCATCTGAAGAAAAGATTTTGTACCTGGATGAATATCCAATCTAGGTAACTTATTAAGAGTTTTAGCAGGGGTATTAGGTACATATCCCAACCATAACTCAAATGGCTTTTTTCCAGTGACAGAATGTACTGTACTATTATATGCAAATTCTAAACCTGGGATAAGGGTTACCCAATCATGCGTGAATTTGTCATTGTCTTTAAAATTAAGACCAAAAGCACAGTATCTTCTTATCATATCTTCTAAGGTTTGTATCATTCTTTCTGCTAGCCCATCAGTTTGTGGATGGTGTGCTGTAGAAAGTTTTAATTGACACCCTGAAACATCCATAAGTGACGTCCAGAACTCAGAAGTAAATTTAGGATCTCTGTCAGAAACTATTGCTTTGGGAAAACCTGCTGTATTTAACATTTGTGTCCACCATAAAAAAGCTAAGTCCTTTGCAGAAACCTCTTTGTGGGTAGGAATAAATTTACACATCTTTGTAAATATATCTACAATTACCCAGCAGGAGTTATAACTCTTATGCCCTGCTATTGGCAAACCTGTTACAAAGTCCATGTTAATGATTTCCCATGGAGCTTTTGGTTGCTCAATTTTTTGTAATAAAACAGCTCTTTTTCCTGTTAATCTTTTAGATTTTTGACAAGAATCACATGTTTCAACATATTTCTGAACATCCTCAGACATGTTAATCCACCAAGCTGTGTTTTTTACTCTGTTTAATGTTTTATGGTAGTCAAAATGACCTGCTAATATATCATCATGACATATACTTAACATTAACTCCTTCATTGAAGGGGGAATTACAATTTCATTACTTAATTTTTTCCTGTAATATATAAAACCATCCTCAATGGAAAATTTTCCTTTCTCTAATGCCTCTTTATACTTATTTGGTAATGTTTTTATCAAAACATTCATTGAAGCATTAGATGGATCATTTAATATTGTAGTTAATTTACTTAAGTCAGGATCTGAATTATAATTATCAAGAATTGATTGCATAAATTCATCCTCAAGATCTACAATATAAATGCCATAAATGTTAATAATCTCTGACTCAGGAACATAAGCAGGATTATCATCATTATTAGGCTGAGGTACTCTAGATAACAGATCTACATTAGAGTGCAAGGTTCCTGCTCTATGTGTAATAGTCATCCGTCCTCTGTATTCTTGTACAGCTAATTGCCATCTAAACATGTGTCTATTAGGAGTTTTCATGTTTAAGAGTGACTTAACTGCACTACAGTCAGTGATTAACTCAAATTTTTGGTCCTCAAGGTAGTAATGTAGCTTTTCAAGAGCCCATAATACTGCCAAACATTCAAGTTGAGTAGCACCATATTTCAATTCACCACTTCTCAGAGTACGTGAAATATAGCAGATTACTACTTCTGACATTTTACCTTCAATAAGTTATTTTTGATGCAAAGCAGCACCCAGTCCAATAAAACTTGCATCTGTATATAATACAAAAGGTAATTGGAAATCTGGTAATCCCAAGATAGGAGCTGTCATTAAACATTCTTTCAACTTATTAAAAGCTTGTTGTCTTTCATTATTCCAAATGAAAGATTCTGATTTCTTTATCAGTGTGGTCAGTGGTGCAGCAATTGATTGGTAGTTTTTTATATATTGTCTATAATAACCACACATTCCAAGAAAAGATTGTACATCCTTCACATTTTGAGGAATGCCAATATTCTTTATTGCAGCCACTTTATTTTGGTCAACACATATTTGTAAGCCAGATACAAAATGACCAAGCACTTTTAAAGATTCAAACCCAAATTTACATTTTTTCAATGCAAGGGTCATTTTTATTTCATCCATTTTCTGAAAAACTTTCCTTAAATGGATTAAGTGTTCATCAAAAGTTTTAGAGAACACTATTATGTCATCAATGTATACCATTAACCATCCCTCAATCATTTCATTATGGAATGTTATATCCATTAACTTTTGAAATACTGATGGAGCATTTTTTGGTCCAAATGGCATTCTGACATACTTATAAATTCCCATGTGTGTTGTTATCAACAAAAAGTTCTGTGAATTCTTTTCAACAGGAATTTGATGGTACCCTTTATTTCCATCTAGGCAACTTATATATTTAGCACCTTTAAGGGTAGGATGTATAGAGGCAATCCTTGGCAAGGGATAAATATCATCTACTGTAAATGTATTTAATGCTCTATAATCACAGCACAGTCTTGCTTTATCTTGTTCATAAGAAATCAGCACTGGTGATATTACACAATATTTTGGTGTAGTTTCAACCTTCTCAAGAATGTTCATTTTTAATAACATCTTAATATTATCCTCTATGTCTTTCCTCTTCATTGGTGAAGCAGGGTATGGTTTCTTTTTAAGACTAGCAGGAATATTATCCATATCACAGGTTAAACTAATTTTCATTTCATGTTCTTTTACAAGGCCAAGTTCATTTGTACCATGTGCAAAAGCCATTGGAAAAGCTTTAATTAATTCCAAAATATTATTTTTCTCAGTTTCACTTATCTAAGTGCCAAATGATGCTTTTGAAATTTCTGTTTCCAGAAGTTCCAACTCATTGGATTCTCTTCCTTTAAACGGGGAATTTGTTACTGACTCAATGTGTAAGACAGTGTTAAAAGAATTTATCTTAAATTTCCTTTTACCATTCATGCCAATTGTAAAATTGTTATTAGCAGGGTCTAATTTTACACCAAATTTAGTCAGAATATCATTTCCAATGATAAAACAGTTACTACAATTTGTATTATCCATTACTACAAAGTCACAAGTTACCCTTACATAACCATGTTGGTGTTTAAAGAAAACAGCAGCTTTGTATTTACCAATGGGGTGTAGTACTGATCCAAAACCTCTCCAATTTTTATTCTGAAGTGGTTCAAGCTTAAACTTATATTCACTATCAATTTTCTGTAATGTATTAGTGGAAACAACTGAACCAGCAGCTCCTGTGTCCAATACTATATTAACATTTTCACCAGAAATGATAGATGGAACCGTGATAGGTGTCATTCTAAAGTTATCAGCTTGTATATCCTTAATGATTTCAGCATCCTCAAAATTCATTAAAGATTCATTTGAGTCCATATTTAATATTGGATTTTCAAAGATGGACAAATCATCTTCCAACATACAGACTTCATTTTCATCACTATATGAGATATTGCTGTCATAATCACTTGATTCTTTACTTTTTTCAGTTTCAGTTTCAGATTCACGTTGATTTTCAACAATATTTATGTTTTTCTCACATTTGTGACCTTTGACCCAAGGTTTGTTACACTTATAACAAGTATTTGTTTCATACTTTTTAGGTACTACAGGTGCAGTAGGTTTTTTCTGCTTCTCCTGAAGTGTTTTTGAATTCTGAGTTTTTACAGGTTCAACATTTTGCTTATAAGTGGAATACCTTGATTCATACTTATGGTTTAATAATATTTCATTGCAAATATTAATAAAGTCAGAATATTCAGTAACATTTAATGTTCTAGCTACAACAATGTCTCTGACAGATATAGGTAATTTGTATATTATCTTATCTTTCCATAAGTTAAAATCCATGTGAGGCTTAATGGCTTTTAATATTTTGTATAAATTCATTAAAAATACCATAGGTTTGTCACCATTCAACGGATTATACCTAGTCTTCTCATACAGTCTCTGCTGAGTAAGCCTGAATTTAGAACCTCCAAATTGTTTTTCAATAAGTTGTTTCCATTAAGCCCAAGAGTAGTCTCTACCCTCACTTAAGACAGCTTCAAACCATAATAAAGCAACATCCTTAAATAAAGAAATTAATTTTGATGTTATCTCTTCATCTGGTAACTTATATGAGAATTTCAAGTTGTCAATTCTTTGAATAAAATGTTGCCAATCAGAGCTGGCTTCCCCATCATAAGTTGGATACTGATCTATCTTAGGCCAGTTCTTCTGATTGGATTTTATCTCACTAATCTTAGGTAAATTCAACAACTCATTCACTTTTGATAAATGGTCTTGTATTTCTTCCTGCACGGATTTGTGACTTACATTTTCAGATTTGACACTACCACCAGATGGTTTTAATTGTGGTGGTACAGGGAAGGAATGAGATTCACTTTTTCCAATGAAAGGATTATTATTATATTGATTATACTTATGATTATCCTGGTTCATTAGTAGATTGGCAGTTTCAATCTCAACTTTAGTAAATCTTTGTAGCAACTCAGAGACACTTTGATTTGTCTGGGCAAAAGATAACTTTGTTCTTGATTCAGTTTTTAACAAATGTGTTTCATATAATTTTTCTAACTCACAAAATTTGTTTGAAAGGTCATTATATTTATTATTTAATAAATCATATTTAACAGTTAGAGACAAATGTTCTTTCTCTAATTCTTTATTACGTGTTTCTAATTGAGAAATGTTCAATGTCAAGGATGAAATTGTATCACTAGTGAGCTTAACTGTCTGTTCCTCACAATCAGTCATTCTATTCCACAATGCTGAAACAATTCTATGGACAGTTGGATTATTGTTAAAATATTCCATGTCCTCCTTTTCAATTCTCTCACTCTCCTGTGAAATTCTCATCTCACTAGTAGGTGGTTGCAACTGAGGATTAGCTGTATTATCATTGTATATAGTACTGTTATTATGGACAAAAGACAAGTCAGGTGTATCTACTCTAAAACCTAAATTTCTTAAATCCTCCTCTATTTTTTGTACAGATTTAACATCAATAGAATTACCTATATTGTAATTATAAGTATTATGTCTAATCTGAGAGGGTAAGTTACTTACCAAGGGATGGTTGCCAGTCCTGATTTTTGGCGCTTTTTTCCCTTGTAAGGGTGAGCTGAGGAAGTCAGATGAGGGGGTGGATCCCTGTTGCAACTGTGGCTTGTCCACTGTTGGTGAAACCAGTCCCATTTCCATTTGTCTACCAGGATTTTCTCCTGGGAGTGAGTGGACCCTCCTTGGGTAGGGGGTTGCTGATTTGATTGACTGGGCTGGCCTCCCTTTAATTCTGCCATTGCCTGATTCATCTGCTGAAGCCTTACCTTGAAATTGTTTTGCAACTGCTCTACTTCTTTGAGCATGAGAGATTTTGATTCCTCCAACTTCAGAACCTGTTTGGCCAGGTGGGACAGTTGATCCTGAAGAGGAGGAGACGTCTTTTTTATAGTTATCTTTTTTAAGAGGGTGTCGTTTTCCTCTATACTCATGCTTTCTGGCTGGGGGTACTGTTGTCCCTCCATGGTGATGTCCTGGAAAGTTTTTGTTAGCTTTAGACCTGGTATTATAAGCAGGCTTCTCACTTACACTATCCTGGGGAGCACTCATATTGTTCAGAATAACAATATTTTACGTCTACAAAAGGAAAAAACTCTGTGGAATTAGTAGACAAATAATATTAGCAATTATATTACTAATAAAAAAGCAATGGAGCTTACCCTGAATTTATATCTTTATTTATTTAAATAAAATATAAGAAACATTCGAAAAAAATCTGTTAAAAATATAATAATAAGTTTAACTAGACCTCTATAAGGGTGAATAATTAGCTTACCAAGCTTTAGCCAAATACCAATTTAATTGGGTGTTATATTGGTGTCCAAATACCAAGTGAAATTGGGTTTATATTGGGTACAGTTACTACTGTAAATATCTAATTTTTATAATAAAAAATTAGTACAATTATTATAAGGGTTCTTTTCCGCAATCAATGAGCTATGATAACCCACAAATATGCAGCAGACCCAAATATTTGGTTATTTTTGAGCTGTACTAAGGTAAAAATCACGTCCCAAGGCTTATACTAAATAATAAGTAAAATATAAGGAAAGACCCCCAATTGTCAGTATAGTCTAGTATATAAGTATGATATAATAGTGTTATTTTATGGTCCTACTACTTATTAATAAATGAATTAGTGATTAAACCTCAGGGGAAGACTGATAGAATAGTTATACTCAAATAAAACTCACAATACTTGGATTTAAATGTGTGCTAGTGGTGGAAAATAGAAGAATAAAATATAGTTATAGCTTTTATAAAGATAATATCAATTTATAAGGGCTTTATAATATATTTCTGAATTCTAATAATTTTATTTTAGTGTTTGTTTGAATTGTAGTAATTGAATGATGATAATAAACCGTCAAAATCCCTCCTTACTTATACCCAAATCCACTGGAGTGCACAGACCTTCAATCCAGATGATGTCACTGCTATCCCCGGCAATTACAGCACTGTGAGGGCCCATCACCTCCCCATGGCTTCCACTTCAAGCAGTTTCAACACCCAGACCTCCAGTAAGGACCCTCCATCACTATTAATAATAACACAGAGTCATACCATAAATAGAAACCCCAGATAAAAGCGGATACCATAAAGAAATAGGTAAAATAAATGATCAAAAAGAGATTTAATGAAACTAAAAGCATATAAAGGAAACAAATAAAAAGTCCAAGCCCCCAATAACATCCCCAAGCATCCACATTAACCCAAAAACATCTTTCCAACCCATAAATCCGTGAATAACCATCCAAGGAAGTAATTTTAGTTGTCCAAACTGGGTGTATGCACCTGATATAGGTGTCTATGCTTCTGTAGGCATTGTGAGTCCACTGTTTTCGTCCATATGACCTAAAATAAGCAGAAAAACAAAGGTTATAGGCTATTAAGGGGCTAAAACCCACTTATATACCTAAATATACATAATATACTGCATATTTCACTGAATATGAGATTTATGTATACATATAAGCTTATGTATGTCAATAATTACTTCATATCACTTAAGATAAGTATATTATGACTCCATTAACACCTTAGTAAGTATTATTAGGCCATGGATAAGCTATTTAAACTATTATAAATTATATAATAGAATAATAATTATATATATATATAATAAAATAATATATATTATTATTTTAACCTTATTTTTTAGATATAAGCTTAATCTAGTTAAGGTTATCTTATTTTAAGCATAAGAAATACTCAGTCCTAAGGATATTTAGGCTGACAGTTTCTGTGTTTCATTATTTTTATTATCTTCTGAATTTCTAAATTTTTGTTTTTTGTTAATCATTTAAAATATTTAATTGTGTATCCACATCAAGGTGCACTTGGATATGGGTAAGGTATCAGGGGATCAGCTCACCAATTGGCTGGGGGATACCATTTGTATTTTTTTTATATTTTATTTTATTTTATTTCATTTATGTTATTTCATTTCATTTTATTTATTAATTTTTAGTTTTAGTATATTAGTAGATAAAAAAAAATTCTGAAATTATTTTTATTAATTGTTTTATATTATTATTATGTTTTAATCTTTTTTCCGGAGCTCATTTTCTGGATGATGAAGCTTCTGGAGGCTGGTACAGATTGTGATGACGTTTTTGTTTTTAGTTGGGATTGTGGGAAGCACTGTGTTCTTTGAAGTGCATCCTGCTGGAGAGATTATAGGGATTGTAATGGTCAGGAATTGGATTAGAGGGAAGTTCAGAGGAGGAGGAAGAAGAGGCAGGAATGGAGTGCTGGAGTGTGTGCTTAATGATCCTAGACACTTTCCAGTGGTTGTCCAACAGGAGCTTTCTCAGGGATTTTTCAAATTCATTCAAAGGTCCATGGAGGGCAAAGGCATTTAGCATATTGGAACACATGGTGCTTAGGTTTTTCTTCATGTCTCCATAATCCAAGGTCAAAGAAGTTTCAAGAGGTTGGCCAACTCCAATAATAGATTCAGGAGGAGGGGTGCCAACTAGACAAGAAGAATTGGATCAGTAATTATTTTTGTTGAAGAAATGGGATAAATTAATTTTGTACTTACAGATTGGAAGCTCATCAAATTTGTAAGCAGCTGGAATTTGGATCTCTGACAATTTTGTAATGGTCACAGTGGGTGCATCAACTAGGGGAAGATATGGATTCTCTTGGTCTTCCTCTGAAAGAGTGTGAGAAGGTGAACTAGGAGGCTGATGTTCCTGGGGCCTAGTTGGATCAGTGGGATTGTTGTTGTTGTTGTGGTTGTTATTTCTGTTGGATTCAGCTGGAGGAGGTGCTGGTGATGGAGTACAAGGGTTGTTAAAGGATGAAGCAGGAGAGGGTGATTTGGAAGCAGATTGATCTCTTCTGGATGGAGCTTTTGAAGAGATGGAACTGTCAGAAGAATAGTTGGCTGACAGAGGAGAGGTGTAGTTTCTTTGTCTTAGTTGGGGACAAAGTTGTTGCTTGGGTGCAGTGTGGGGTGTTCTGGTTTCTTCTTGGGGTTCTTTGGCAGGTCTCCTAAAAGTTTGGGAAAATTTGAAGTTTTTAGACCTTGTAAGAGTTGGCTGCATTTTTCTCAGAGCAGTGGGAAGTGATTGTGTAGAGTTTTTGTTGTTGATTGATTGAATTTGGCTGTTTTCTGGTCGTTTTAGTTGATTTTGAGCCGGATTTTCACTTTCCAGTGAGGCGGGCGGGCCGCCTGGATTCAATCTAGAAGCCTGGGAGTTGATCTTGAAGCTTTTGGAGCTAATTCGGCAGAGATAAAAGCAGTTTCTTGGGAAGCTAAGGCTGGTCTTTTGGGAAGAGTTCTGGAATCGGAGCTTCTGGATCATCTTGAAGGTGCTGAAGATAAAGAGGAATTGGAAGGACCAAGCTCTGGGGATCTGGTAGGGGATCTAGAGATGTATTTGGGAGAAGGTGAAGGAGGAGGAATAGGGTAGTTGGAATCTCTGTCACATCTTTTCTTTTTGGAATAGCAAGAATCACAAGCCCTGTTGTAGAATTTGGATTCAGGAGTTGGAAGAGTGAATGTGCAAGGTCTGCACATGTGGATGCACTGTTTGCAGGCATAGTCCTTGGGAGCAGTGAAGCAAGGGAGAGTAGAAGGGCTAACTTCAGGAGATCCAGCCATGATCTGTGGTGATAAAAGATGATGGAAAAGGATAGGAGGAGATTTTTGTCAGTGATGGGTAGATGATGAAGTGAAGGTGGAAGTTCAGCAGGTTGGCTGTTGGGGTGGTCTGTATGAAATTGGCTGTGTCTATTTTATGCAGAATTCCGCCAGTCCATCAAGACTTTAAACTGAAATCTGGTTTCTGTTGGTCTTCCAAGACTTTAAACTGGCTGGTTTCACGATTCTATCAAGACTAGTCTGTCAAGACTTTAAACTGAACACTGTGTTAGTCCCCCAAGACTTTAAACTGAGGGTTGTAAGTCCCCCAAGACTATAAACTGAGGAAGGAGTTTTGTTGTTGGAGTTGGTTTTGAAAGATTGGTGGAGGTTATCCACAGGGGGAGCCTCCAAATTTAGCAAAGGCATGTTAGAGGGTAATTGATGGGCTGGCAGCTCTATTTACAATTACCTCAGAATGTTAGTTTTTTCTCTGTGTCTTAATGTGGTTGATCTCTGGTTCTGGGTTTATGATTTAGGTTTTTGAGTCCCCCAAGACTTTAAACTGAGATTTTTTTAGTCCCCCAAGACTATAAAATGAGGATGGTCCCCCAAGACTTAAAACTGAGGGTTGTTTTGTGGTTACATCCTATAGATGGTGTGGTCAAGTTTTCTTTCTGAATCAAACTCAAGTACTAGTGGAATTACCGAGGTAATCAAGAGATGAAATGAAGTGTTCAGAATTAGCCTTGAACTGGTGTATGAGGTGTCTTCTATTCTCAATTTCCTGTTGATCTCTAGCAGGAGTGGATTGGAAGTAGTGAAGCAGAAGTTGTTTCTGTTGAGATGTGTGTTGTTGGAATTTGACCTTGATAGTGGGCAAGTGGGTTGGTGTTGGTGGTGCAATGGATCTTACATTGTTATCATCACTATCAGAAGATGGAGGAACTGAGAAGTCATCAGTTTTAAAGTTGAAGGAAGAAATGAATGTTCTTTACCATCAGATGGACCAGGAATGGTGGAACTAGTTGTTTTATGGGTTGTGGCACTCTTCTGGGAAGGGTGAAGCTTTTTGATTAATCTGGGTATCAGGATGGATGGCCTAGATCTTCTGGTGCTGGCAGAAGATGGACCAGGTTGAGGTGGAGGTGAATATGTTGCAGAAGATAGTGAAACAGGTCTGTGGCAGGTCTTCTTTCTAGATTGGCAGACATCGCAGGACGTTCTGTATGGATGGACAGGTGGTGTCATGGTGCAGATTAAATTATTGTCAATGCAGTATTGGTAAGGACCCATTTCAGTGGCAGAATTGGGAAGAAGGTTGAACATGGTGGTTGGATGAAGAAAGAATGTGGACATTCTTGATTGGAGGGAGGATGTGGTCTTCCAACATTGGCAGGGGCCTTTGTTGTGTGATTTGGCGCTGTTTGTGCATGTCTTAATTGACATCTGTTAAGGAATTGGGTATTTTCCTGGTTTTATTCTGTGGATATTGGGTCTGCGGGTATGTGGGTACTATCATTGAATACCCCCAGTTTTTCTCTAGATTTTATGTTTTGAAGACATTTTTCATATTCTAAGTTTTAAGGGGTCATTTCCTCATTTTTCATATATAAAAGATTGCTGTTTAATTTTGTTTTTCGTGTTTTATGGGCTAAGCGCTTAGTACCATTAAATAGAGCTAATTTTTCTCTATATTTCATGTCTCAATGTTGTTATAGTGAAATTCCGTGTTTTAAAGGTTTTAGTAGTTGTAGCTAATTTTTCTAAGTAGATTAGTTTTTTTATTTGTTTTCTGGCTTCAGGGAGGCCAGGCCGCTTCAGGCGGCCCGCCCGCCTCTGTTTTAGGAGGTTGGGGAGCGCTTCAGGAGGGTTTTTTATGGAATTTGGCGGGTGCAGGCGCCAGATTGGTGGGTGCGCATGGGCTCTTAGTTAGTGGTCTGTGTGTACATAGTGAATAAGACAGTTTGGGGCAACCTTAATCATCATACAACCATCCGGAGGTGATCTCATTGCTCCTCACTCAGTTTTCACTGTTTTCTGGCCACAATTGGCTGTGTTTGTTGCAAGTAAGTTTTTCATTTAACTTAACTTTGGCAACTGTTTTCTCTGTTATAGTCTTGCAAGCTATAGCAAGTATTATTGCTGTCTCTGGTGTGGATTTGCAGCCTACATCAAGTATCTTTGCTGTCTCTGGTGTGGACATTGTTCTACATTTCAGTTCTTTGGTCTGGTAGTCTATCTGGTGACTACTTTCTTGGCTCATCAAGCAGTCAAGTGTGTTAAAAAGGGGTTTTAGCAAAACAGGAACCAACTTACTTTAGCAAGTAAATCTCACTCTATTTTTCTAAAGTGACAGGGGATTTTCTCTCTGGTTTTTCTTCAACTCCCTTGTTCAAGGCCTATAGCTAGTACTATAGGATTGTCTACAACATATTTAAACATGAGTTTTGGGATGAAGTTATTCAATTTTAATCTCTTATAGTGTGCTGATTGACAGTTACAGATGTTTTTCTAAATCTCCATAAAATTCCACTTAAAATTTCATTCAAGACTTTTTTACATGTTTTTCATTTGAGCTTCAACTTTTAATTTTTATTTAATAATCTACAACAAAATAAATCAACTTATTTTTAATAAACTCAAATAAATATTTTAAATATATGGTTTTTATGTTCATCCTTCTATTGCCTAAGTATTTTTTTTCAAGAAATTAATTTAATAGAATCATATCTTTATAATTTTTTTAATATCTTATCTCAAGTTTAATTTAAGTCTTTATGTACCTCTGATTGAACTCCCAATGCAAATCTCATCATGCACATTCTTCAAATTAACTTAAACATTTAAAATATTTAATTTCTTTAAATTTCTTAAAAAGTTTTTTCAACAAATAAAATGGTATATGCTGTAAATGATAAGCTTTAAATTTAAGTACATACACCACACAATATTTGGGGGGACTTACTAGAAAGTCCTCTACTTGAACTTAGATGGAACTCAGATGGAACTCAGACTGGACTTATAATGAACTGATACTGAACTTTATTTTGAACTCATCTTGAGCTCTTAACTAATAATGGATGAGTCTGTGCTGGAATAATAGTGAAAGTTTTATGAATAATTTATAGAAATAATGACAAGGGCAGATTAAGAATCTGATCCATTCACAGAATTTTTTCAAAAAACACAATTTAATTTTCATTTTGAATTTCACTTGATCATTAAAAATACTGAAAATTATACTATTTATTTAAAAAGCATCACTTTTAACCTCTCTAATGACTTATTAGTTTTATTTGAAAAAATATATAATAAGATTAGTGGTTCTTTTTATTGATAACTCCTTTTAACTGAGAATTTGAAGCTTTAATTTTTTAATTTAAACCATATTACCTGATTTTTTTGTATTTTATTATTTCTTATTATGCAATATAAATATTTTTAGTTCAATCAATTTATTTGAAAAACATATTGGACCATCAAAATTCTCAAGTATTATATTCTATAATACTGTGAAAAGACTCATTATTAAAAAAAACAAAAGATAGCAATATGTCTTCCTGATTTCTGTTTCAATGAATTCCTCTAATAGCTTCTTTGCACTAAGCAATAATAATTAATAATTTTTTTATTATAAGTTTTGAAAGAAGTATAATTCTTATACCAGTGGATTTTAATCAATTTTTTTTACATTTTTATATGCAAGAAGATAATTAAAATTAAAAGAAAATATATTTTTGCTTTTTTTTGTTCTATTAAATATATAACTACTAAGAATTTTTGCAATATACATTTATTAAATGTAATACATATATGATATTCTGGAACTTTTCATGATTTATTTCATCAAAATTGCATGTAAATCTGGTTATTTGGTAGAGTAATCTCATGAGTTGAAATAATAAATCACTACTCAGTAAATTTTTCATATGAAAAACTGAAATTCAAGCTAGATGTAAAACTTTAAAGATAATAAAAACAAACTAGTATAAATTTATTTCAACTTTAATTTTAGTGCTTGATTTTGCTTCAATTGTGTATTGTGGGATAAGTTCAGTGTCAACTTGAGAATAAGTAACATATATTTTTCAAAGTTTTATCATTTTAAAAAATGTGCTTCAGATGTAAATTTTGACTTTATTATTGTTCAAGAACTGAATTAAATAGGTAGAAGTGGTACTTATTCATAATTCTATAAGTTTCAAATTTAAAAACTATTCTATGATATTTATTTTGTAAATAAGATACAATTGGTAATTTAGATTATGCCCATGGAGCAAAGCAGCTGTAAAAGCAATCATATTTTGATTAAAAATAATATTATTCCATATTTAAAATAAATAGAAAAAACATTTCAATTCTATGGTTCTGAAAAATAAACTAAGTGAAACTTTTCAGGTACACTTTTTTAGTCTTTAGAATAAAAGTTTTGATAGGAATAATTCACAACTGAACACTTATACACAATTCTAAAATTAAATATATGGGTTCAGGATGTATCAATGACTTATTGGAATAATGATATTCATTCTGATTGATAGATCCTATATGATGTTTCTATTCAATTACTTAGTGTATGAAGAACAATCCCTTTGATATTTTATTTAAACAGAAGAATTTATAAATCTTCTTCAAATTGGCCTTATCACAAAGCAATACTGGAATGAGTATATTGTAATAAAAATTAATTTAAATAGAATTATTTCAAATCTTCATTTCATATTTAAAACAGAAGATAAATATTAAAATTTGACTTTTTATAGAAATATATATTGATTTAATAGATATTTACTTATTTTTATTTTTACAAAATTGCCAATTTTATACTTTTAGGCTTTTCTTCAATTTACAAATATAAGTCTAAAAATTAATATGATTCTCTGAAGACTCTATATGATGTGTACCTAAAGAAAAAATTTTTTTGAAGTACTGAAAATCTAAGCTAAAGAGCTGATACCTTTTATATATAATATAGTTGTATAAAATTAATTTTAAGTTATTTTCTTTGTCTGCCATATGGAAAGATCTCATATCATATTAATATATGATCAACATAATTCTATTTTTAATATGATATTTTATAAAAATGATTCTTAATTTTTACTTATTTTCACAACTTCAAAGTATTTAATAAAAATATTTTGATATAAAAATATAATTATTTTTATACTTAAAAATACCTAATAAAAATTCTAAAAAAGTATAAATTTTTTCATGGCTTAAATTAGCTTGAACACACTTGCAAAACGTATTGCATTTAGAGTTCAATCTAAGTTCCACAAAAAACATGATAAATATTGTTTTTGAAAATGTATATAGTCATTGCAATGAATAAAACTAGTAAAAGAAAGGACTCAGAAATTTTTTTCTGTTACTGAATAGATTATTGTAAATATATTGAGGTAGATAAATTACTAAAGTTTCTTAAGTTTTCAGTTATTACAGTCAATTAACCAGTTATATATAGTAATCACAAAACAAGAAATGAAGCTAAATGGTTATATATGTAGATAGATCTTTTCTTCAAACTTTACTTGCATTCTTTAATCTAATTCAAAGATATTTTTAATCTAACCAAAATATTCTACATTAAATTTAAAAATAAATACAATAAACTCATAAAATACATAAGATCAATTTTTTAGAATTTCTTCTAATGTTTTGTTTTAGTTTTTTACTTTTTGCTACAATTTTCCTATTATATTCTTTGTTTATATCATGTATACTTATTAGAAGCATACTGTCAATTCTTGTGTAAAAAAGCAAAATAGTATTTTGTTACCAACTTTTTTATTATATTACTTTCTTAGTCTTACATTTCATTGTAAATAAAAAATATTAAATAAAGATGTATAAACTATAGGTTTAAGTTCAAAAATATCAATAAAAGACAATTCTCAATAATTTTTCATATTGGCAGAATAGAGTTGTAGACTGAGGGGGGGACTCTGATGTTTTCCCAAAGAATAGATTAAACTCTCCATTTTTGCTACCTCAATTGACAACCTCTCAATCTCTCCACACAACTTTTTCTACCTTTTCATTTCTGTTAATTCTATTACCACCCCCACCCTTTTATTGCCCTCCTGGTACATTTGCTACACCCTCTAAGTTTCAAAATCCAAGTTTAAGCCTTCCTCACTATTCCCCTCCACTCTATTTTCACTTTTAACACAACTCCACCCCTTTGTCTACCATCCTCATCCCTCACAACTCCTTTCTTGCCTCTCCCTACCCTACTCAACCCCTTTCAACCTTACCCTATCTATTTTTGCCTCTAATCCACCCCACTCCTTTTATAAATAATTAAAATGCTTTCGCTTTCAATCCCCATTTATTGCTCTTCACCCCAGATATTCCCCACCCCACCCCAATCCACCCTTTCAATTTTCATCCAACCCCTAAGGCTTTCCAAATCACCTTCTTTTCAGCATATAGAGTAAGAGGGGTTAGAAGGGGAGAAAAAGGAGTGTATCAAGAGAGTTGGGATGGAAATTGGTGAAGAGGGGAATAAATAGGGTGTTAAGGGGAGCAAAATAAGTGAGGAGGGGTGTGATGGGATGATTAGGGGTGTAGAAGGGAGAATAAGGGTTTAGGATGGGAAAGTTCTTGGTAGACTTGAATAAAATGTAAGAGGGAGAAAATTTTAGATGGGAGAAGAATAAGATTTGAAGTTTGAGGGAAGAAAGTACTTGTAAGGAACATTTTGAAACAATTTAAGCACAAAAATTATATAATATATTTTGAGACTTCAAAATCATAATGGCATGAAACATCCTAAAAAAAACTAAAAAATATTTTTCAATATTTATTAAACATAGATTTTATTCTCATTAAAATTGGATTTTTTATTCTTTTTATATAATGAAGATCATGATAAGTAATATTTTTAATAGAATTGGGCCCATTTCCTGTTTTAACTTATATAAATATGGGATGTAAATCAATCTTAAAAATTTTTCTATTGACTAAATTTAATGTTAAATTATTTTATAGACTGTTTCAACTTCCACAAATCTTTTGAAAATTGATAAATAAATAATAAAATTGATTGATATAGTGAGAAAAGGCATTTATTTCTCAATTTTTTACTGATAAAAATCTAATGAAACATAGAAATTCAATAAATATTTGTTAATGAATAATTTGTTAGAATATTGGATGTTTTATCGATATATTCATAGGGTGAATACCCTATAAATTTTCCTGAAATATCTTGTAATTCAAAGTATCTGAGAGTTTTATTAGATTCAATAATGAAAAGAATTTACAATTTTTCAAAATTGTATGAAGCCACAAGGCTAGATTGATAGCGGGGCTCATTTATTTTTTATCATTTCAACAAATCCTCTAATTGAAGTATAAATATTTTTTGAACTATTAATTAAATGTGGTTCAATGAAGGTTCAAATTAGTTTCTAGGTGTTTTCAAAGTAAATTCACTATTTCTTCATGATTGTTTCATCAATGCCTCAATGTTTGCTCAATTAGATATAAATTAGGGTTCAAGGTTGCAGACTTGCCTGCAAGTCTGCCCCCCATATTATGTTTCGATAGGCATCTGGGAATAAAAAGACCTATTAAACTCATTTATATTCAGTTTTTTTTAATGAGAGCTATAAGAGCCCTAGTCATGACAAGGTATTTTATTTATCCATATATATATTGATAAAAAGATTATCAGGCTTGAAGGTCTGTTGGTAGTTTTTATTTTATGCATTGGGATATCTATATTCTTTCAACTAAATTGAAAAAAACTAGCTCATGAAAAAATTTAAGTTTTTTTATAATGTTTCTTAATGAGTTAAAAATTTTCTTTAATTTTTATGATGCCTTTTAAAAAATATTTATTTTACTTCATTTTATTTTATTTGATCTGATTTTTCTTTATTTTGTTCTATCATACTATATAATACTGTATTATATTATATTATATTTCATTTCATTTCACTTACTATTATTCTATTTAATTTAATTTAATTTATTTTTGTTTTGATTTATTTTAGTATATTTTATTCCCTTAAATCATAATTTAATTTTTATTATCTTATTTCATTTCAAAAGGTAATAGTACATCTTAAAATAACAGTTTTTTGAATTCTTTAAATGGGCTGGTGAACTCTGATTCAAACCTATAGATAAGAGTTCACAACCCAATTTCATGCATGTGGTACTCTGATCTATGGCTGTAGATAAGAGTACCACATTCAATTTTGAGTGTGTGACCTCTGATCTACAGCTTTACATCAGAGTTCACCAACCATTTTTATGCATGTTTACTTTGATCTATGGCCATAGGTCAGAGTACCACATTCAATTGTGAGAATGTGACCTCTGTTCTACAGCTTTAAATCAGAGTTCACCAAAAAATTTTATGCATATGTACTCTGATCTATGGCCATACATCAGAGTACCACATCCAATTTTTTCCTGTGAACTCTGATCTTTGGCCATACACCAGAGCTCACCAGTAAATTTTAAACAATGTAAAGATTATTCATGGCTATACAATAGCATCCATAAAGTGTAATAAAATGGATCATATGACATTAAGACCTATTATTATGTAATTGAATATAAAAAAGAAAAATAGATGAGTATAATAGCTAGAATTAAAAAAAGATTAATACAAATGGTATAAAATGAGATAAAACAAAATAAATTTTTATTATATATTTTGTAAAGGAATTTGATTAAGTGAAATAAAAAAATTAAATTTTAATAAAATGAAAGAATATTATATTATACATAACCAAATACAACACAATATAATTAAATACAACACTATACAATAAAATTTAATTTGAGGAAATTAATTGAATAAAATGAGTGTATTAAAATATAATAAAATAAAATCAATTTATAAAATTACATAATAGGGGGTGTCAGTTCTGGCAAATCCGCACTTACAAATCCGCACTTAAATTTGACCAAATCCGCACTTAAATAAGTGCGGATTTCCAAAACACACTAGCCCCAATACTGGTGGATTTCAAAATGAAATAAGTCACTTATTTCACTCAAATCCGCACTTTCTCAACCAAAAGTGCTGATTTCACCATCAAGTCCCATTTCACTGATTTGTCAGCATCATCCCATTCATACACAGCACTCCGCAGAATAACACTTCATAACTCAAAAAATCGTACATCACTTACATCTTCATATCATATCATATAAGAGTCATGCCTTCCTCACTTTCAAATCGTGATAAATTACATAAAGCAATGACTTTCATGGCGCTTGAACTGCTCTTGGACTCTGATTCCGATTCTGATCTAGAAGAAGATTTTGTCGTTTTATCAAAAATGGCCAGGAAACGTTACCTTCTTCCCAGAAAGCCTCAAGTACTTCATACCCCCAAGTACACCATCCAAACACTTCTTAACCTATCTACACCCAGTTTTAGACAGCTGTTCAGGACTTCTCAGGAATTTTTCCTTAAATTGCTTGAGCTTATTCAGGATCATCCCATATTTCACAATAATTCTCAAAAAGAACAACGACATCCTTCAATTCAATTGGCCATCACACTATGCCGTTTGGGTTCAAATGGTAATGGAGCCGCTTTGAAACGTTTAGAAAATGTCTTTGATTTAGGGTATGGTTCAGTTAACACTTATACCAAACGATGTATCACTGCCATCAACTCCTTGGAATCATCCCCCTTTTCCCCCCTTTGGCTGCCTCATTCACCCCTCCTTGGCTCACTCTAACCTCCCTTTTCTCCCTCTTTGGTCTCATCTCTCCCTTTCTCCCCCTTCTTGGTCTCCTCATATCTTCCCCTCATTCCACTCCACCCCCCACCAAATCCCCCAAATCCTCCCTCCAAATCCCCACCAAACCCGCCTCTAACCCCCCCTCCAAACCCCCCCTCCAAACCCCCCCTCCAAACCCCCCTTAACCTTCACTTAACGATTCGTTAACGAATCGTTAAGTTATTGAACGATTGCAGCTAATCGTTCATTAACACCATGCAATATGGGGGGCGGACTTGCTAGCAAGTCCTCCGAGAGGTTGAGAGGGGTGAAATGGGGATCAAAAGAGGATGGCATACAATGGGGCTGGGAGGATAGCAAAAGGCATGGGGAGGGAAGACAAGCATGTGTTGATAGAATTGAAAGGGATGGAGATTGGTGCAAACAGAGTGTGAAAATAGGAGGATGAACTCTGTTCTTCGGGCAAAGAACAGAGTTCACTTCCATTCACTTATATTTCTTTTTTCTCAACTCATCTCTCCAGGTAAGTCATTTTATTCTTTTTAAACAGAGTGTGAAAATAGGAGGATGAACTCTGTTCTTCGGGCGAAGAACAGAGTTCACTTCCATTCACTTATATTTCTTTTTTCTCAACTCATCTCTCCAGGTAAGTCATTTTATTCTTTTTAAACAGAGTGTGAAAATAGGAGGATGAACTCTGTTCTTCGGGCGAAGAACAGAGTTCACTTCCATTCACTTATATTTCTTTTTTCTCAACTCATCACTCCAGGTAAGTCATTTTATTCTTTTTAAACAGAGTGTGAAAATAGGAGGAAGAACTCTGTTCTTCGTGCAAAGAACAGAGTTCACTTCCATTCACTTATATTTCTTTTTTCTCAACTCATCTCTCCAGGTAAGTCATTTTATTCTTTTTAAACAGAGTGTGAAAATAGGAGGATGAACTCTGTTCTTCGGGAGAAGAACAGAGTTCACTTCCATTCACTTATATTTCTTTTTTCTAAACTCATCTCTCCAGGTAAGTCATTTTATTCTTTTTAAACAGAGTGTGAAAATAGGAGGATGAACTCTGTTCTTCGGGCGAAGAACAGAGTTCACTTCCATAAAATATTAGCTGAAACATAGTTTTCAATTCTGTAAAAACAGTTGTAAGTAATAGAAAAAGTCACTGATTTTTTTTATATGTAATCTGAAATTTTTTAATAAAATTATTGTATTTAAGAATTGCAATATTGTCAATCAATCTTTATTGATCAACTTAATTTAATAAAGTATTATTTAAATAAGTTGCTTCAAAAAATACTTTGCATTGAACCTAGTTTCTAGACTTGATCTGCATTTTGGCTTAAGGAATTGTCATTACTTTAAAAGTAGTATACTTGACATATCTTATTTATATATTAATTAATTTATGTAATTATATTGTATTTTGATGACTTTCACCCTTTACTTCAATAAAATGCAGGGGAGGGTATTGCCAATTTTTTAAATCTGACATGTGAAATTGATGACTTAGAAAAATTTGGTGGTATCCACCCCTTGTTTCAATAAAATGCAGGGGAGGGCATTGCCAATTTTTTAAATCTGACATGTGAAATTGATGACTTAGAAAAATTTAGATAAGCAAACTTATTGACTAGAAAGTAAAGATAGAAAATTTTTATTATACATTCAAATTTTTGTCAAAAATAACGTACTATATTCTTTTCCTTTTATAAGTCAGCATATAAGAAAATATTACCAAAATTAAATTAACTAGAAAAACAATTTATCAATTGAAAAGGTCAAGTAATTTTTTAATGTCCTCATAAGATTGGCCATTTTTAACACATTCCATAATGAAATCTTTTTTTTTAAAACTCTCTTGTTTTTCCAATTCACAAGTAGCCATTTCTCTTTGAAATTGACGGTCATTTACTCTTTCCATCTGCTCTACCTCAAATTTTTTTTCTTCCAAATCTAAGGCTTGCTGATCTTTCCTTAGCATATGATCAAACTTCATCTTCTCAAAGTCAAGGGCATTATTTGCAATAGTTGATTTCGCTGAGAAAATTAAATTGAAATAAATAAATAAATGAGTTAATGATTAAGATATATAGTAAACAAAACTTACTTATATCTTTTTTTTCAAAATAATCCTCAAGGGAGCCAAATGAGCTTGTTGAAGTATTACCACGTTTTAATAGATGGTTCAAGTTCATTGAAGTTGAGGCTCGACGCTTTAGTTTGGAGTTTGAACAAGAGGCTTCAGGAAGTTCTTCTAAAGCAGCTTCTAAAGAGGTATTCACATTTCCAGAATTGAGATTATTTAATGGAGATTGAGTTTGAGTAGGAGGAGACTAGAAAGAAAGAGAAATTCAGAGAAGAATTGAAGAAAAAACAAAAAGTAAACATACATTTAAATTTTGGGCCTCTGAGGATTCAGATCTTCTGCGATATAATTGTTCTGCTTGATAGTTGGGATCATCTTCAGCTGAACTATGGTTAGAAGGTGGAGGGGATTGATCTTCTTCAAGTAAAGGTGTGTTGGGAGGATTATAGGAAGGTTTGGATCCAGAGGGTATATGCTTAGTAGTATCGTGTAGAAACCAAGGGTTTACATCAACTCGGGTGCCAAAAAGATTATCCATTTCCTCATAGAAAGGACACATGACATTGAGCTTTTCGGAAACAGTAGTAATTCCAATCTCCAAATCATCATCGTCAATACCAAAGCCAGTTTCATTTACAGCATGATGAGTCTTTTTATATTTTGAATGGTAACTCTTAAATCTCTCCTTCATTTGTTTAGGATTGATATCGATTCTCCCCCTTGTTTTCTTCCTTACTTCATTGGCCATCAACAAGTAGCCATTAACCTTTGAAGAAGGTGGACGTCCAATACGAGTGGACTTTTCACATCCAAAACATGCTTCAAAATTTGATTTTATTTTAAGGAAGTTGATTATGATGAGATAATCATCCTTTTTAAGCTGACCAGAACCTGCCTTTGATTTTTCAGGTGTAGGGCTTGCTTTACGAGGAGACTTTTGTGACGAAGCAGATTTTTGAGTTACCTTTTGAGATTTGGAATGTCTGGGAGGCATTATGAAACTGGCACATAACAAGAAAAAAGATTAAAAAGTAGAAGAAATAAGTAAAAAAGAATGTAAACATGCCTGGTCAAAATATTGAAAATGTCAGGAAGGGGTGTGTGCCGAGGATTGATGGGTAGGTAGCGAGGAAGGTCAGTGTGTCACATGTGACAGGGATGGGGTAAGAAAGGAAGGGATGTTTTGTGGCCAAAATGTGGTTGTGAAAAAAAACGGGAAAAAAGTGCTGATTTGAGGTCATAACTGACACCCTTTTTTGAAATAAGTGACTTTTTTGCAAAATTTAAGTGCTGATTTGTAAGTGCTGATTTGGTTTGAAATCCGCACTTAATTTAAGTGCGGATTTGCCAGAACTGACACCCCCTAATATAACATAAAATCAATTTATAGTGAATTTTTTTTAATATTTTATTTAATATAAATTTTAATATTTATATGCAATTTAATTTTTCGTATGCATATTCATTATTTCATTGCATATAAATATTCAATATGAATTTTGAATATTCATATTCAATATTAATTTGCATATGCATATTTGATATAAATTTTTTATGGATATTTGTTTGAATGAACATTCAAAATTATTTTTATTATATATATAAATTATCATTTTACATTTTCATACTGAATATGTAAGCCAGACTACTAGAACTATCCAGTAAAAGGTCATAATTATTTACTAGAGTAGAACTATGCCTTTACCTCTCACTTTAGTAATTATATTTACTTTATAAACTACTTATAATGTTTTAACTAGTTAGTAAGTAAAATTAAAGTTAAATATATAATTATAAAAGTTCCCTCATTTTCTTATTCCTTGAAGGCATCCTCATGACAGTAGAAAAGTTTACTAGATTATAATATTACTATATCTTAAAATCAAATAATTTTATTTACATTTACATATACAGAAAACACTAAATAAATCAAATAAGTTCAATTAATCTGACATATACTGATAAATACTGTATGTAAGAACATTCCTTCTAGAACATATTTTAAAGTGGAAGTTTTTATTGTGGGATCATTCATCTTGTGATAATCTTGTATGTAGAACTGTGGTTCTGTATTTTCTCTCTTATTTGCCTATATAAGGCCCCTCAATCTAACTGTTTTATTTTGTTCCTTACTTACCTTAAAACAATCACTATATACAAAATAAATTTATTACTACTATTAAAATTCTTAGTATTTACATTTAAGTATTCTAGGATTACAACATAATAATAATAATAAAACTTTTTACCTTTTAATTGAGTAATTAATTATAAGAGAAATAAATACATACCTTTTTCTTGAAATCTTGATTTACCTTATTTTTCATCTCCATTGAACCAATGAAAAAACCTTCTAGACCAAGAGACTACTCTAACAGAATACCACTCAGCAAGCAAATTTTTAATTTCACTTTTTTTGACTCAAAATAAAGTTACATGCACCACAGTGAATTTGGGGGTGAATTGCTAGCATTTCTCACACTTTGTACTCCATGTTGACCCTAATTTATGATGTGTATCAGACCTACCATAAATCTCACATTAAGAAGAAATTGTAGTCACATTAAGTCTGAGATTTGTCTGTGATTAAGGCCCAGTGTGCCCTACATTCAGCCCAAGTTAATCCAAAAAACTGTATTTTGATCCTGACTTAAGCGCCAATCGTGCAAAGATTGATCTAATTTTAAGGGGTGCTTTTGGTCTAGAAGATTTTACAGTGGTCCATTGGCAATGAAAGGTGAGAAAAACTTGAGATTTAAAAAGGGGTATGTATTCATTTCTTTATATTTAATACTCAATAAAAAGTTAAAAAGATTATTATTATTATTACTTTAATGATTTAGAACTACGCAGTTGTAAATACTAAGGTGGTAATAGTAGTAATAGATTTGGTTTGTATATATATAATAAATTTGTAAAGTAAGAATGGAATGAATGAAAACAGCCAGATTGAGAGGCCTTTTACAGGCAAAAAAGAGAGAAACTACAGATTCAAGATTCTATATACATGAGTATCAGAGAAAGAAAAATTTCAAAATTAGAAATTTTAAATATTTAAAGTTGTTCTATTAAGAATGTACCCATATACAGTATTTATCTGTATATATCCATTTTATTTGATTTATTTTAAGTTTTTGTAAATTTCAAAGTAAAAATAAAAATACTTGATTAAATATTTAGTATTTTTTAGTTTTCTTTTCAGCTGTCATGAGGAATCTTTCAAAGAATAAAAATATTAGAAAACAATAGAATTATATCTTTACTTATTTTAACTTATTAATTAATTATAGTTTTATAATTAATTTATAAAGTAAATATAACTAATTAAATGAGAGTTATTGGCATATCTCTACTTTTTTAAATAATTAATTATTTACTGTGTAAGTCTAGTAGCCTGGCTGACACTCCATTACTCTAAAATAAAAAATAAATAAAAACTGCTATGATTTTTTATTTTTATATTTCTTTAGTAGAGCAGGAAGGTTAGATATCTCTTTCCCAAAAATGGAAGAATCATATTCAGAAAATATATCCTTGATTCTCAATAAGTATTCAGTACCTTTTTCAGCAGTGATAATTCTGCAATTTAAAATTTTATTGATTTCTGCTGTTTCAGTGATTTCATTAGGAGTTTTCTTTGGTCTTCCTCTACATTTGAGAAATAAATAACTATTGGATGTGTAAGGTTTCAAAATTGATATTAGAAAAACATGATTTTTCCTGTCATATGGAAAATACAGGATAACTTCAACTGCATTATAACCAAACATTCTTCTGAAAAAAAATTGACCTACAAATGGGTCTTAATATTGTCTTCAATATCTTTTCTCTTTGTTGGAGAAGCAGGATAAGGCTTTTTTTAAACCAGGTGGTTTTTCAGTTAATGAGAAAGATAATAACAGCTTCATTTCCTCTTTTACCAATCCTAATTCGTGTGACCCATGAGAAAAGACCATAGGAAAAGATTTTTTCAACTAAATGATGGAATCTTTTTCCTCACCATAAAGTTTTTCTCCAAAAGAAGCTGTGTTAATTTCAGATAGAAAGGCAGGAATTTCTTTTGTATATCTTCCTTTATATTGAGCTACAGAATGAAATGTGTTCAAACCTGGTGTTAATAAATTTTAGTGGGAGGAAATTTTAAATTTTCTTTTCCCATTCAACCCCATTTTGAAGTATTGGTTTGATGAATAAGGCTTAATGCCATATTTGGTTAATATATAATTTTTCACAATGAACCAATTTCTTAAGTTATCATTTTTAATAACAACAAAGTCACACATAGCTCTTACAAAACCATGGTTATATTTGAAAAATACTGTAGCTTTGTATTTACCAATGGGGGACAAAAGAAAGCCATAACCTCTCCAATTTTCAGAAGTGATAGGCTTAAGTTTTGATTTCTAATCCTGATCAACTGAAGCAAGTTCTTTTTCAGATAAAAAACTTCCTCCAGCACCAGATTCCAAAACAATCTCAATGTTATTTCCATTAATCAAGACATGTCCCTTGAGAGGGGAAATAATAATTGAGGTGTCATCAAGATTTATTATGATTTCAGCATCTTCAACTGTGGAAAAAACATTTTTATTAATGTCAATATTATTTAAATAATAAATATTTTCCTCCAGCATCAAGATTTCCTGGCTATACTTATAAGAAATGTTGCTGGAAAAATCACTTGATATATCATCTACTGAAACTGTGTCATTATTAGGCTCCTCTGTTTGTTCAACAATGTTTATTTTTTTGTCACAAACATGGTCTTTATTTCAAGGCTTTTTGCATTTAAAAAAAGTTTTTTTTGCATATTTTTTATGTTTAACAGAGGCAGTGGTTTTACCAACTTTTTCAGGAAGTTTTTGTTGGTAATCAGAGGGGTTTCTCCGCTGAAGGTCTTGGGAATAACTTCCTAGATTCATACTTTTTATTTAAAAGAAATTCATTACAAGTATTAATAAAGGAAGAAGGCTCCCTGGAGAATTCAGTTCTTGCAACAATTAAGTCTCTCAAAGACATTGGCGATTTATAAAGGATCCTGTTTTTCTAGAGTTCATAATCCATTTTTGGATCCATTGCTCTCAAGATTTTTACTAGTTTCATCAGTAAATCAATAGGTTGTTCTGTAAAGTTTGGGCTATATATAGACTATTCATACTGCCTTTTTTGGGCTAACCTAAATTTTGAAACACCAAATTGTGCTTTAATTAATTTTTTCCAATCCTCCCAAGAGTAATAATTATTATCCAAAAGGAAATATTCATACCACATGAGGGAAAAATTAGAAAACAAGAAATTAATTTAGACACAATTTCTTCATCTGGTATTTTATAAGAACTCTTAAGATTATCAATCCTGCAGATGAATTGCTGCTATTCAGAGGAAGAATCACCATCTAATGTTGGATATTGGTCAAGTTTGTGCCAATTTTTCTGATTTGAGGTAATTTCCTTCTGGTTTACTTGTTTCTGTGTAAGAAGAAGTTGCAATTTCTCTAATTGATTTGTAATCTCATTATTTAACAAGTTTTCAGATGAAAAGGGTGCATCATCAATTTTTGATGGAAACTCAGAACTATCTACAGGTTTCCCTTTTACTAATTCTTCTCTAGAGAAGCTTGGCTTAGGTACATGTGGAGTAGCCAGTGCAACAATTTCCTTCTCAGAAGTAAAATAGTATTTTTGGTCAAATAACAATGAATTAAATTATTCCTTAATGTTTTTTAACTTATTTTTCACCCTTGGAATACTGGTTAATGTTTTGTTGATGGTTGCAAAAGATAGTTGATTCTTATTTTTTATATATTTTAATTTTTTCAAATTTAGTTTCTGACCTTCTAGTTCTTGGAAACAGATAGACATAGTCTCTTGCACTTTGGATAGATCATTCTTAATATTTTTCCACAAAGCAAATTTCTTTTCATAATTTACTTTGTACCTAAAGAATTCATCAGATAGCCTATTCAGCTCACTTTTTAATGCTTGGTAACCTTTTTTAGTTAACAAGCTATCAAATTTTGGGTCAATGGTAAGTTATTCATTATCTTATTTTGTTTTGTGATGATGTCTCTCAAATATTGATCATTAATAGTTGCTACACCAGGAGCATTTTTCAGGATAGAGATAGAGTAATTTTCAAGAGTCTCATAAAATTAAGAATAAATTGATTCATCTAAAATAGCCATCTCTGAATTGATCATTGAAGTAGAAATTAACATTTAAGGAGTATTTAAACGACTAGAAAATTGATTAATTTTTTGCTAGAACCAGCTTCTCCTGGTCTCAAAGTGTTATCTACCATCCCAGAGTTACCTGAACAAACTGAATCAGTAACAAGGAAAGGAACTTGGGATTCAATGGAAGGCCTGACCATGGTTTTGGCATAATTTGAAGATGATTTTTTTCTTTCTTTTTCCTCCTTGGTAAGGGTGAGGAGGAGTGGGATTGAAATTTTGAGGACTGGGGGGTCCTGCTTGAGAAGCCTGCTGCATTTTCTGAGCCTGGAGGGTGTCCCATTGGGTTTTCAGCCATTCCCATTGAAATTTTGACACTTCTACTTTTTCTTGTTGTTCAGGAGTCAACTGTGGATGTTTCTTCTTCTCTTGAAGAAAAGTTTCCATGCTTCTTATTCTTTCCTCTAAGAACTCTACCTTTGCCCTTATTTTGAGGTTCTCTGACTTAAAATCCTTGATGTGAGTTGACAGGTTGTTTACCTGTTGCTGAGCTGGCATCTTTTTTATTTTGAAGGCTTTTGGAAGCTCCTCTTGGGGGGGTACCTGGTACTTGGAGTACAGGGGAGGATGTTCCTTCTTTATTTCCACCTCCTGAATTTCTACATCCTTTTTTTTACTAATTGATTAATTTGAGAAAAAATTTTACTTAAAGGAGAGCTTAAAGAACTTGCATCATAATCAATAAGATCCAATTACTCATCATGGGCAGTAGATAGATTTAGTTCAGCCATTCTTTGTATAACTTGAGCTGAGAGAAAGAAAAAATATTAATTTTTTTTCAGTTATTATTTATTTTTGTTAAAAAAAAGAGATAAAATAAAAATATTTAAATTTTATTATCCATTACCAGGATTACTAATCAGCTGAAATAATAATGAAAATATATCAATTAGAAGGACCAAAAATCTACTGGAATAATTAATTAATACAATTTATAATAAATTAATTTACTAAGATATTGATATTATATATTACCAGACTTTTTAAAAAAAATCAACTGAAATAATAAAATAATATATTAATTATCAGGACCAAAAATTAACTGAAATAATTAATAAAATTTCTTAACCAAATAAATAATTTATACATTTTTTATATCTTAATTTTCAGGACTAAATTTCTACTGAAATAATTTATAATTTTTTAATCAAATAATTAATGTATATATTAGGGGGTATCAATGTTCAGGGATCCACAATTAAATTAATTGCGGATAAAAATCATAATACCCCAATTATCTTACACAATTATTTTTGCTGATAATTGGGTTATTAGACACTTTACGTGTCAATATTCACCTCTTATCTGACATTTTTCAACTAAATTTTTCATAACCACATATTGGACAACTTTCTGTCATAACCACATGTTGCAAAACTTTCTTCCATAACCACATCTTGGACTACTCTCTGGATATGCCTCATGGATGTGATGAGTTTGTGATCAGGAATTAGGAATGGAAATTGGGGTATAAGAGGCGGGATAATGCATTATTGTGGATTCCTTATCCACTAGCCCCAGGGCTAGTGGATAACAATCTTCCACAATTCATAATGTCTGATCCAGGGAAAAAAAATTCCTGGTCCCTAATTGCAGATCCCTGAACATTGATACCCCCTATTGCTCTTATTTTAATTACCAGGACTAGTTTTCAACTGAAATAATAAAAAATATATTTTAATTATCTGAACAATTTGTCAGCTGAAATAATAAAATAGTATATTTTTAATTAACTAATTTAAATTATATTACTTCTAGGACTAAGAACAATTTTTTTCTATCTTGGTCAACCAAGAAAAAAAAATTTATGTACCTGACACCTCCCCCTGTAAGTTGAGCAATTGATTTCCAACTGCAGAGTGCTGAGTAAAAAGATATACCTTTATAATGAAATATGCAGAGTAAGACTTACAGATAATAACCTCTATAGTCATTACAAATATATAGTACAATTACGCTTAGATAAACTATAAATTTCACTACGCAATATAGGGGGTGGACTTGCTAGCAAGTCCTCAACCTGAACTCAGATGGAACTCAGACTGAACTCATACTGAACTCATGCTGAACTCTACTTGGACACCCACCTAAAACTGTTCTGCTGAGTGGTGTTCATCCCTGATTGTATGGTTCCTTTATCAATAGCTCAATGTGTTCTCAATCTGTGGTGAGTTTGGGTCCAAGGTTGCGGACTCGCTAGCAAGTCCGCCCCCCATATTGCGTGGTGTTTAGGACAAGGTTCAAATTCCAGTGGGGGAAAAAACATTAGTCATGTGCCTTTGACTTTTGTTGTTTGTCATTCTTCCAAAAATTGCTCTAGGTGTTAATGTCAATTGTGCCTCCATTTCTGGTGTCAAGCTAACGATGGTTCAATGACTATTTGGAAAGGCCCCCAATTTTCAAGGGGTGCTTTTGGTCTAGAAGATTTTACAGTGGTCCAGCGGCAATAAAATGTGAAGAAAACTCAAGATTTCACTAGGGGTATGTATTTATTTATTTATATTTAATACTCAACAAAAAGGTAAAAAGATTATTATTATTATTATTACTTTAAAGACTTAGAAATATGCAGTTGTAAATATTCAGGTGGTATTAGTAGTAATAGATTGGGTTTGCATATATATAATAGGGGGTATCAATGTTCAGGGATCCGCAATTAGGGATCAGGAATTTTTTTTCCTGGGATCAGACATTATTAATTACAGAAGATTCTTATCCACTAGCCCTTGGGCTAGTGGATAAAGAATCCAGGATAATGCATTATCCTGCCTCTTATACCCCAATTTCCATTCCTAATTCCTGATCACAAACTCATCACATCCATGAGGCATATCCAGAGAGTAGTCTAAGATGTGGTTATGGCAGAAAGTTATGCAACATGTGGTTATGACAGAAAGTTGTCCAAGATGTGGTTATGAAAAATTGAGTAGAAAAATTTCCTATAAGAGGTGAACATTTACACGTAAATTGTATAATCTAATAACCCAATTGTTAGCAAAAATAATTGTGTAAGATAATTTGGGTATAAGGAATTTTATCTGCAATTAATTTAATTGCGGATCCCTGAACATTGATACCCCCAAATAAATTTGTAAAGTAATAATAGAATGAATGAAAACAGCCAGATTGAGAGGCCTTATATAGGCAAAAAGGAGAGAAACTATTGAATCAAAGTTCTATATACATGAGTATCAGAGAAGAATCAAGTCCACAATTTGTTATTTTAAATATTTAATGTTTTTCTATTAAGAATGTACCCATATACAGTATTTATCTTTATATGTACATTTCATTTGATTTATTTTAAATTTCTGTAAATGTAAAAGTAAAAATAAAAATATTTAATTTAATATTTAGTATATTTTAGTTTTCTTTTTAGCTGTCATGAGGACGCTGTCAAAGAATAAAAATATGAGGAAACAATAGAATTATATCTTTATTTATTTTAACATATTAATTATTTAACATTGTATAATTTAATAAATTACTATAAATAATTAAATGAGAGGTAAAGGCATATCTCTACTCTAGTAAATAACTAATTATTTACTGTGTAAGTCTAGTAGCCTGGCTGACACCTATCTTGTGTTGCAACAGCAACATGTCATACAGAGCTTATGGCATTGTCAATGGACACTAAATCAGGAATTGAGATAAAAATTTACTTGAGGATAAAATTGAATTTAAAGGCAACCTTTAATTATATTTCAACAATGAAGTGTCAACTAAAACAGCAATCAACAAGGACTTGAACAAAAAAACCTGACTCATGAAATGCAATTTCTAATATGTGAATGAAAAACTATATATAAATAAAGCAACACTAACATGAGTATGGTCAGTAAAACAACTTGCTGATATAATTACTAAACCAATAAATGTGTCAAATCACAAAAAACACTTTAAAATTTAAACCTCAACTAGTTTCTTTTTTACAATCTTCCTACATCTTCTACTTTTATCATTTATTATTTTTCTTGGAACAGATTGTTCTTTTACAATAATAAGTCAAATATTTAAAAAAAATTAAATAAAAAACATTAATATATAACAATAATTAGTTTATCCCAAAGATTCACAAATTGACCACCTGGTTTCCTGTTGAGAAGCAGTTGTTAAGCACTCAACTTTGCCACATCCATGTGTATATAGTTTAGGCTCTTGTGAGAAATAGATTATCATTGATTCATAATTGGAAAAACATGTTTTTCTTGACTCCTTGCATAACCAAAAGAAGGTGATGCACAGTTGATTGGGAAGATTTTAGTATAGGTGGGCTGAATTGTGTTTGATAAAATTGTAAAAATTTAGTACATATTTGACCCCACTATTGAGACACAAAGTACCAAATCAGCCACCACTACAATAAATGTTTGTTTGGTCTTGGGGCACAAAAATGGTGCAGAAATTACTCAAAATTTAAGTAACAATCATTTTTGGCACTTAAAGGTCTTATGTGTGTCTTAAGTGCAAAAAATAATTTTTTTGTAACTGTTGCACAACTGTTGCATAATTTTTGCTCCCCATGGCAAAACAAACATGTGCTTTTGTGCATGTTTCATGGCAATTTTGTTAGTCATTTTTCAAAAAAAACATTCTAGGAGTTTTTTATGAGTATCAAGACCCCTTATCGAATTTGGAATCAGTTGGAATCAGCTGGGGTCCTGGCACAAATTCAAGAAAATAGGGGTAGTTTAAAAACCACAAATTATTAATATATAAATATTATATATCAATTTTAATGGCTTTATTTTTTTGATTTAATGTCCTTAATGGAAATTCAGATGTTTCAAATAAGTATAAGTCATAAAAATTTTAAACTCATGAAGAAACAAAGAGGATAAGATTAGAGAAATATCAATAATTTTTCTTAGGATGTTATAGAGGCACTGAAGAAAATGATGAAATTAAATTAAATATCTCAGAACATCAAGAATAAAAAAATTAGATGTTCTCAAAATATTGAGATTGATGATGAAGAGCTAAGTGAAGAAGATATCTCAATTATAGTGCCTTGTGGTTTTAGATATTTTCATCAAAACAGACAATTTCGACTGATCACCAAAAATCATTTACTAGCTAGAAAACATTCAAAATTTAGATTTGACTCCAGTGCATGAATTAATTGTGATCTCAAGGATTTAGAGTAGATATGAGATATGGAGACTAATATTTTAGTCTTATTCATTAACTAGAAAACAATTTGAAATTAGATGAGTTAGTCAACTTTATTGTACAGGATTAGTTAGAGAAAGGGGAAAAAATGAACAGATGATAATAATGAAGAATCTATTTGGGAACAGACAAAAGAGTATAGGAAATCAAAAATAGAAAAAGAAATTGAGAAGGTAGATAATAAAAATGTTGAAGGTTTAATATCAGGAGTAGGAATAAAGTTATTAGAAATTAGTGAATCAGTGAGTGATGAGGATATTAAAAATTTTGATGATATAAAAAATTTATAAGGTTAATTATGAAATAATTTCAAAAATATATCAAAAAGAAATTCAGAATTTTTGACTTACACTCATAGTTATAGTAAATAAAAACCAAAATAATTTCTGAATAATTAAAAGATGAAGTTAAAGCTAAATCTTCTAATGTGCTAGTGTGATTGGAAGAAATTTTTCCCTTATTCCATAGGTTTTATAAATAGAATTTTAGGATAAATTGGGAGGTGGTTCCATTCCTTCATCCCTATAAAACTCCAATCATTTTTCTTTAATATTAGCAGGTAGTTTATGAAGTATAGTGCAAAACAGAGTCCATTTAATCACTGCCTGAATTTCAGATTTTTTTCTAAAAGGACTTTTTAATTCTTATAGACTAGAAAAAAGACCTTTAAAGATTCTAATAGACTTTTCAATACAGACTCTTGACTTTGCAAAATTATTTTTAAACTTATAATTTTCGCTTTCTTATGAAGCTGGTCTCTTAAAATATAGTAGTGCATACTCTCAATTCACACATGAAGAATATGCCAGAAGATACTGGTCTTCTTTGAAGAAATTTTCATGTTCTTTTGAGATTTTCATTCTTTGGGAGGTGTAGGAGTAATAGCATGATCCAGGATAGCCACAAAAAATGATATGAATTTTTTGGTGATGTTGCATAAAAGCTGAACATAAATTGATTATCAATAGAGAGGGTATATTTTTTGTGTTAGAATTAAAAATATTGAATAGAATAAAAAAATAAGCTACCTCTTTTTTCAGTCAAAGTATTTGTTTCCTCCTTGAGCAGGTTTCTGACTCAATGGAATAATTTTTCCATCAAAAAAACCAATACATCTTGAGCTACCCCTGCTTGTATCACCTGAGATGATTCAAGTGGCTCTTCTTTTGTTGGTCAGGTGAGAAGTTGAGATTCCAAGGATTTGATAGCATTTATTTATTGTTTTGTATAGATATTAACTGAGTCATACCCTAAAGTGAATAAATTTTCTATATGTTTCAAAGAAGTTCCATTTATCTTTGAGCTAGAAGGACATAGTGTGATAGCCAATTTAATTGAAGGATCATGTAGTTGTTTTTGAGAACTGTTGTGAAACACATGGTGATCCTGAATAATTTCAAAGAATTTTATGAAAAATTCATGGAAAGTCCTGAATATCTGTCCATGAATGGGAACAGATAGGTTAAGATTTGTCTGGATTGAATAATTGGGGGTATGAAGTACTTGTGGCTTTCTTGGAAGAAAGAAAAATTTCCTGGCCATTTTTGATATAACAACAGAATCTTCAAGATAAGATTTTGAATTTAAATCAGACTCCAACAGCAGATCAAGTGGTATGAAAGTCATTGCTTTATGTAACTTATCATCACTTGAGAGTGAGAAAGTCATGACTCTTACATGATATGAAAATAAAAATATTGTACAATGTTTTGAGTTATAAAGTGTTATTCTGTGGAGTGCTGCATATGAATGGGATGATGCTGAGAAATCAGTGAAATGGCACTCTATGGTGAAACTAAAGCTTTTGGTTGAGAAAGTGTGGATTTGAGTGAAATAAGTGACTTATTTCATATTGAAAATACACCAGTATTGGGCTAGTGTATTTAAAAATCTGCACCCCTAGATAAGTGCAGATTTCTAAATGAAAATTCGGTAGAACTGACACCCCTTAATATTTTACATTGCTACTTAACCTCAGGTAACATTCATTTTAATGGGCTCTTGGAAAATCCTGGCTTGTATTTCTATTATTAACTCACATGAAAGAAGTTCATTTGAAAGTTAAGTTGTGCAAATTTAATGAGTTCCAAATTTACTCCAGTAATCTTTTATGTCAATGCAATAAATACATTCTTTAAAAATCATACGTTGCATTGTTTTGAGATTTATGTCTTTCATGAGGAATTATATTCACAAATTTGATATGTCTTGTAGAGATATACATCTTAATCTGTGGCTAGTGAGATCTATAAATTATAAAGATTCACTGAAAAGAATTAGGGAGAACTTATTCCCAAGTTTGCAATTGAGCTCAATTGGACTGATTCAATTTAGTTTCAGAATTTTTAGCAAGTTTATTTTTTCATTTTTTGATAATAAAAAAATGTGCATAGGTAAATAAAACAAATAAAATTTAGCTAAAAGGTTACCAAGACATAAAAGGGATATTCTGTTCATGTGCATCTTGTTTTCTACTCCAGTACGGTTTGGCTCTTGACTTTCATGCAGGTTCTCCCCTATTTTTCTTAGTGTTTCATGAGTGAAATAAATGAAAAGTATATTAGGGGGTGTTAAACATTACTTTATATGCCATTCAAGAATGTCCTAAAAAAGTAGCAAGTAGTTCATTTTAATTCAAATCACATCAGTAAATAAGTGGTATACTTCAACAGCATGCTTGTCCCTTAACATCCCATCTGTTAGGTACATTTAAGCCTTTCAAGAACCTCTTCCCATTAACTTGATTAGTCAGAATTAGGTACACACATGCCCATACCTTGAAATTTTTCTTTACCTAATCCATAGGGGCTTATTTATACACATAAAGTACACTTTACATCAAGTTGTAATGCCCCCCTAAAATCATTCTCCAGCCCTTAATTCCACCAACATGACTTCTCACTACCTCATTCTCACAATTACACTATGTATTTCAGTTTGAAATGTCTTTCAAGATATTTGAAAAACTTGCTTATTGAAAAGAATGCATACTCTTGGCTTCTCATCCACATTCCACCACTTACCATCAATCCAAAATTCCAATAAGGTCTCCTATTTTAAAAGGGAAGGGGATTCCTGAAGCTATGAGGTGAGAAATGATTTTTAACAGGTTTGGTACCAAACCTATCCCTTTCAGGAGGGTGTTAAATTTCATGACCCTGTCCCTGTTTGTAAACAATTGATTACAATCTGAAGATCACACTTGTTTATTTGAGAATACTTTTGAGTGATGCTTTTTTGTGAGGCATTAGAAATTAAAACTAGGGAGAAAATAAATATATCAGTGCATGATAAATTTTGATGGATAAGAAAGTGAAATCCTAACAAAGATTTGGTAATATAAGACAAACTGAAATAGAAGAGAGAATAAAAACATGAGCTTAATAAGTTAATGATAAAAGAAATGAAAAAGAAAAACTTCCAGTGATGAAAAATATATAAATTTGAGTGGATTATCTAAATGAAGAAAAAAAGAAACAGGATGATGTGGGGTTAGGGGCAAAGGAATCCAATGTGCAGTAATTTGGGGGGATGTGTGTATTGGTGAGCTGAATTGTGGTTGCGAAAATGGTGCAAGTATAGGAAGTATTTAATTAAGTATTTGGCCTCATGTTTGACATGTCTAACCCCAAGTCATTTTTGATGGCGTCTTGGAATGGTGTTTTGAGACTGAAGTCTGCCATACATATATGGTAATGTTTGACACTCCCTATTTTACATTTAATAATGTAGTGAAAATGAGACTAAAGGGTAAAAAAATTGTGTACTTATAATCTTTCTAGGCCACTCTCCATGAGTTACAAAATTTTTTTCAATAGTTCTTGGTATTTTTAATTGACATTCATGTATGGAATCCACAAATATACACAGGGGGAAAAATCCTTGGACTCGATGTCTACTTCAGTTTTTGGTTTCAGGGTATGACTCTGAGTCTGATTTGTGGAGTGACCCTTCTTGACCCCACCTTATTTTTTTACTTTTCTGACATTGGCATCTCCTTGGCTCATGTCCTCTCATCTTCATGGATTCATCCAAAAATTATATTTGCACCTCCTCCTCCCTTCTCTTACAAGTATCTCCATGCCACACTACCTTAATCCTCTTCCAGAGGCAAAAAATAAGGTGGGCTCAAAAAGTGACATTCAATGGTTTGTCAAAAAAATGCATATCGGAATGGAATAGGCTCACAAAACTGAACTAGATATCTAGTTCACCATTTTTTCCCCCTGTGACACATGAAACATCTAAAAGTAGGAATTTTTACACCTCAGCTTCTTACACGACGTGTAACACGCACTTTTGGTTGGTAAACATAAAATCTATAAGTAAGATGATGGTAAAACTGTGTTTTTATTATTTTTGACCTTCCTAATATTTCTCGACGAACAAAATGGCTATCTCAGAAGGCAGGCGCCAGGAAGACAAAAAAAAATTTAACGGCAAACAAAAAGAAGTAAACAACAAAGCTACATAAATGTAGAATTAACTTTCAAAAGCCACAATTAAGCTCTCCCTTTATTTCGTAGCTTTTAATTTTAAATTTAATTTGTGAGCATTAGTCAAAATATAGTTAAAGTATAAAAAAAGACATCTACTCACTTCAGTTTCTTCTTCCAAAAGGATTTGTTCGTCAATCTTAGCACCCTTGCTAGGTTCATTTCCGTGATCTTTTGCTAGCGACGTTGGCATTTTTCCTTTTTGTAAAACATTTGGGTCCTTTTGGGATAATTCTGAATCTTTGTTGGAGACTTCCGCCTCTAGTCGATTCGCAATCGAACGTTGATCCTTGGAGTCATTTGCTAGATGTGAATTTGTTTTGCCAGCTTCAAATCTGGACGGCTAAATAATGGAGGTGGACCACTTAGCATTCCTGAAAAGTTACTCCAGCTCAATTTTATATTAAACTAACAATATCAGCCTCCAACTCTTTTCGAGATGCGTTACGCTGATCACCATCGTTGGTGTGAGCCATATATTGAGCTAAAAAGATGAGATTTTCCATTCAATTGATTCCTTATCACCTACGAAGTTAAAAATGTTCAAAAAACGTACACTGAGTAGACATAATGTTGAGTCAGAAATTTAAAGCTTTGCAAAGGGAATGGAAAACAGCATATTAAGAATCATTGAACCACTAGGAAGTTTCTAAAAAGGAAGTTGGGTATCATCTCGGTTGACGTCATTTTCTTAGCTAAGAACTGACCGCTCGAAGCATCCACAGGCCTGATCACCGGCTCTCGGCTGCATTAAGTGCTTGTGAACTACCTAGGGTGGGAGGGGAAATATATATTTATTTGGTTCCTTCTTAACTTAAACGGTTTTACAACATCCCCTTATAAAAATGCATATCAATTTTTGTTTGACTCTTCAATCCTGTTTGTCTCTTCTAACAATAATTCTTCATATTCCTTGAAATGTGTGCACTTTTCCATCAATTGGGAATCACAATGTGATTTGCTTGAACAATAATCCTGAAGGAAAAAAGAAAAACTGAAGCCACATGGCCTTGAAACTTAAAGCTGAATTATTTTTTAGCAGGGTCCTGCACCATATCTGTTTGTACTTTTAGTTAAATTTATCTTCAAAGAAACTTTGTAGGACCTATAAAAACAGTCATGGAAATTTCATTTGTTTTTCTTTAATGCCTTTCGGTCTTTCCAATGAGCGTATGACAAGTCTAACTTATAAGCTAGACTTCTATAAACTTTTAGCAGCATAATATAGCTGTTAAGTACGAGGAGGTCTTGTAGCATCATCGGAATAGTGTGCTTCAACATTTATATATATAATATAACATAAAATTAAAATTTAAGCTTTTATTTGAATGGATTTTCTGGAAAAAGTACGGGTTATCTATCAATTACAATTAACGACCGTTGATTGATAACATAAATTTCCATCCTATGCACAGGGGACTATAAAAAAAATTGCGTTTCTAGATGGATTCATAATTTTTTTGGGGTGAAAAACATGTTAGGTATGTGCAGTGCAAATGTCTCTGTTAGGTTTTTTCCAGATTTTTTTACTAGCAAGCTTAAATATAAATTGCACTTTTAGATTAATTTACCCTATCGAAATGCATATTGAAGATTAGCCTACAAATATTGTGGTTAATTCTAGTTAAACGCCGTTCGCCCAGCTTTCGTCATCAGTTCGTGTTTTCGCGGCATTACTCGAAGGGCAAGGTTAGCAAGAAACCTAAAATTAAGAAATGTTGTCAATAAGTAAAAATGAAGCGTTGAAGATAAGATATTTAGCAAATTCCTTTCTAATAGTTTCACAAGGGGAAAAAAATGGCAACTAGACTTCGGGTTCAGTTTACATACTGAATTTAATCAATTCAGTATGTAAACTTAACCCGACGTCTAAGTGCCATTTTTTTCCCCCTGTGATTTGAAACTTCTTCTTAACATCGTATATCATTGCTTCTTTTCTTTCATGGCTTACAGAGCCAATGACTTTTTTCGCCGTACTCGTCAGGAAGAGCAGCCATCCGACCAGAATTATACTATGATTCAAGTAAGAGTCAAACTTGTTTTCAGTATGAATTATTGACTTGTGAATTCTGATTGTAGCTTAGGCGTTTGAATGGCACTCTGAGGGAGGGGGAAAACATTGGAACTGGTTTTCCTCCAAAACAGCAGAACTAGCTGAAATGGGGATAACTGCTGCCTGGCTACCTCCACCAACAAAGGTAGAAATAATCTAAATTCCTCAAAAAGTAGCTATATTTTTTGACAAGAATCTATGCGTTTCATTTAGGCAAGTAGCCCTGGAGGAAATGGGTATGATATCTATGATCTTTGGGACCTAGGTGAGTTTGATGCCAAAGGAGAAGTAAGAACCAAGTGGGGGACCAAAGATGAGCTAGTGGCAGCTTGCCAAAAGGCAACCAAGGCTGGAATAGCTATTTACATTGGTGAGGAGTTTTAACTGGGTTTTTGCACTTGAATCAAGCCTCTCAATGATTCTTTTGAATACATAGATGCTGTGCTAAATCATAAAGCAGCAGCAGACTTTACCGAAGAATGCACTGTAAAAGAGGTAAGCCAAGAGGACCGTAACAAAGAAATGTAAGAATTAAGTCTACCCGAAATTTCTACTATTTAGTATGTATTCAAACTTTATTTGGGTTTTTCCCCTCCTTGTTAGCACGGATGCATACCAAATTGAAGCATGGACTGGCTTTAATTTCCCTTCAAGGAAAGGAAAATATAGTCAATTTGAATGGCAGTCAGCTTATTTTTCACTTGCGCTTATAAAAAAATGAAACAGGTGTACTCAATTTTTTTGACTCGTGATCAGTTGGTATCACTTCACTGGGGTGGATTACGATGATAGAACTAAGAAAAAATCAGTTTTCAAAATTCAAGGAGAAGGTTGGCTCAAGATCACACAGATCACAATCATTAATTAAACTCTATTTTTTCTAACTATTTAGGAAAAACATGGTCAAAAAATGTTGACGAAGAAAAAGGAAGTACGTGTCTTACTTTGTGTTTGTAGTGAGGTTAAGGTATTAATTAGTGAAATTTGAAAACACTATTTTTACCATGAAGATTTTGATTATCTGATGTAAGAAGATTTTATTATGGTAGTTGTTAAATTATTTGAAGTCGTGGTGAATGAACCTCATAGGTTTTCAGATTTGGATCATGCTCATCCTGAAGTTTCTAACGAATGCAAGAAATGGGGGTTGTGGCTTATAAAAGAACTAGGAGCTGGTCTGCTATATCTCTTTTGATACTTTAATTCCAGCGAGTTAACAAAATTGTGACCATTAATTATAACAATCAACAACTTTGTTTTTAATTTTGTTGAATTTACACTTGCTAGCGGGATTTAGGTTTGATGCGATCAAGCACATAGATAGAGGATTCATAGAAGATTTTGTTAAACACCTTAGGAAAGAAAGTATGTTCTTGAATAAAATAAATAAATTTTAAAAAAATTTAATGAAAATTTTATTTTTGCATCTACGCGGCCTTTCATAGCCGAGAACCCTAACATGTTTGCGGTGGGTTAATGATGATATGTCAATTTGTGCATGTATCACAAATTAATTAACTTTATTTTTCTTTGTAGGTTGGAGAATTCTGGAAAGATGATCTTGATACTATCAACAACGTAGGTATTCATTTTGATTGCTTGCAGTGCTTTCTAAATTACCAGACAAATTCGGATCTGATGAATTATAACTTACCTCATGTAGTACTTGGAAAAGTTGAGCACCCAGTTTTCTGTCTTTGATGCGCCGCTGCACTATAACTTTTACGAGGCTTCACAACAAGGTGAACATTACGATATCAGAAAAATCTTTGATGGGACTGTGGTTCAGAAAAGACCCATTGATGCTGTTACTTTGGTTGATAATCACGATACTCGTTCAGTCTCATTTTCCCTCTTACTTTTGAAATTCACCAAATACCATATCCTAATTCATTTGGCTTCAGAACCTTATGAATCACTTGCAAGCTGGGTGGATCCTCAGTTCAAACCTCTCGCATATAGCTTGATATTGCTTAGACCAGATGGTTACCCATGTGTTTTCTTGGGTGATCTCTATGTAAGATCATTTGGAAAAAATAGAATTTGACTTACTAGAACTGAAATTGTTTATTCTCAGGGCATTGGAGGGAAGCACCCTTTTGAGCCAGTGACACAATTAGCTGACTTAGTTCGAGCCCGCAAGTATTTCGCCTACGGGAAACTAAAGGATTATTGGGATCACGGTACTTCTTTGAACTTTTTAGAGAATGTGAAGGAGAAAACTATGCTGATCTCTTAAACTATCTAGAGAGATGTGTCGGATGGGTGCGCGAGGGAAATGAGGGGCATGACGGCTGTGCAGTAGTTATTAGTAATGGAGATAAAGGTTTGAAGAGAATGGAAGTCGGCAGAGTAAATTTACTTATTTTCAAAGAATATTAATACCTAAATGGTTGCGGTAAAACTAAAAGTCTTGACTTGAATTTACTTTTGTTTCGGTTCGGGAAGTTGCACGCAGGCGAGAAATGGACAGACTGTCTTGGATGGTATCCTGGGGAGATTGTAATAGAGGAAGATGGATGGGGTGATTTTAGATGTCCAGTAAGCTGTCTTCCTGGTTTCAAAAATATATTTGCAAGAAAGAATTAGCACTCACTACTGAATATACTGGACTGCTTGAGCAGGGAATGTCAGTTTCAATTTGGACAAAACATGACGCAAAGGGAAGAGAAAACTTTACAAAACATTAAGATATATACAGTGGGGTGACAATTATTTTAGCCAATTTTAATGATGTACAGCTGGCGCAATATTTGTTTGATAAGCTTATAGAATAGTTTTCCTGGCATTTTAAATCATGTAGATTCCAAATTTTAAAAAAATTATTACAAACTTTTGTTCTTGATTCATTTAAAATTTTAAAAAGAATTGTTCATTTTATGGAATCTAACGACGCATTATAAAAGGTTCAAACCTATATCAGGAGATAGCCAGTGGATTCACATCCACTGTAAGAGTGTCAAGACACTATAGGAAAAAATAATATTTTAGAAAGGATGGAGAGAAACCTACTAAAGAAAAAATCCTTACCCTCCGGGAATTGAATTTGGGGTTGTAAAATATGGATTGTGAAGCAGAAGAACATTTGGAATGGATCTTTAAAAAAATCAAAGAAATGCGTTAAAAAGTATTAAAAAATATTTCTAAAGTTTCCAATTACTAGAAATCAACTATATAGAATTTTTGAAGAGTTCACAAAGATTTTGTAATAAAATCAATGTGAAGACACAAGAAATAATGCCAGACTACTCTACTCCACCAAACCAATGATATACTATAAAAAACTACAATAACAGAAATTTGAAAGTGTCAGCCTAGATATCCCTAGGATTGAGTATTTCTTATACTTAAAAAATGATAACCTTAAGTTCATTAAGCTTATCTCTTAAAAATAAGGTTAAAACAATTATATATATGATTATAATACATATATATATAATTATTACGTTATTATAAAATTTATAGTAGTTTAAATAGCTTATCCATAGCCTAATAATACTTATTAAGGTGTTAATAGAGTCATAATATACTTATCTTAAGTGATATTAAGTAATTATTGACATACATAAGCTTATATGTATACATAAATCTCATATTCAGTGAAATATGCAGTATATTATGTATATTTAGGTATATAATTGGGGTTTAGCCTCTTAATAACCTATAACCTTTGTTTTTATGCTTATTTTAGGTCATATGGACGTATCCAGTGGACTCACAATGCCTACAGAAGCATATACATCTATTTCAGGTGCATACACTCAGTTTGGACAACTTAATCTGCTTCCTTGGATGGATATTCATGGATTTATGGGTTGGGAGGTCATTTCTGGGTTAATATGGATGCTTGGGGATGTTATTGGGGTCTTGGAAATTTCATTTATTTCCTTTAAATGCTTTGGGTTTCATTATATCCTCTTGGGATGAGTTATTTTACCTGTTTCTTTATGGTATCCGCTTTTATCTGGATTTTCTATTTATGGTATGGGTCTGTGTTATCAGTAATTGTGATGGAGGGTCCTTACTGGAGGTCTGGGTGTTGAACATTCTTGAAGTGGACGCCATGGGGAGGTGATGGGCCCTCACAGTGCTGTAATTGCCAGGGATAGCAGTGACATCATCTGGATTGAAGGCCTGTTCACTCCAGTGGATTTTGATATAAGTAAGGGAGGATTTTGACAGTTATTGGACATCACTTACTTACTACAATTCAAATAAACATTATAACACAATTATTATCATTTCGAAATATATTATAAAGCCTTTATAAATTGATATTATCTTTATATAAGCTATAACTATATTATATTCATCTATTTTCAACCACTAGCACGCATTTAAATCCAAGTATTGTGAGTTTTATTTGAGTATAAATATTTTATTAGTCTTCCCCTGAGGTTTAATCACTAAATCATTTATTAATAAGTAGTAGGACCATTAATAAATACTATTAAATCATACTTAAATACTAGATACACTGACAATTGGGGGTCTTTCCTTAGTTATTTACTTATTATTTAGTATAAGCCTTGGGACATGATCTTTACTTTAGTATAGCTCAAACAAACCAAATATTTGGGTCTGCTGCACATTAGTGGGTCATCATAACTCAGTGATTTCAGAAAAGAACCCTTATAATAATTGTACTAATTTTTTATAATAAAAATTAGGTATTTACAGTAGTAACTGTACACAATATAAACCCAATTTCAATTGGTTTTTGGTCACCAATATAACATCCAATTAAATTGGTATTTGGTTAAATCTTGGTAAGATATTTATTCACCCTTATAAAGGTCTAGTTAAACTTATTAATTTATTTTTAATAGATTTTTTTGAATTTTTATTACATTTTATTTAAATAAATAAAGATTTAAATTCAGCGTAAGCTCCAGTGCTTTTTATTAGTAATAACATTTCTAATACTTTTAATCTACTAATTCCAATAGGTTTTCCTTTCTGTAGACGTGATATATTGTTATTTTTATCAATATGAGTGCTCAGGACAATGTAAGTGAAAATCCTGCTTATAATACCAGGTCTAAATCTAACAAAAACATTGCTCCATGACATAACCATGGAGGGTCGGTCATACCCCCAGGCAGAGCAAATGAGCATAGAGGAAAAAGACACCCTCTTAAAAAAGATTACCATAAAAAAGACGTCTCCTCCTCTAAAGGATCAACTATCCCATGTGGCAAAACAGGTCCTGAAGTTGGAGGAATCAAAGTCTCTCATGCTCAAGGAGGTAGAGCAATTACATAACAATTGCAAGGTAGGATTCAAGCAGATGAACCAATCATTGGCAGAGCTAAAGGGAGGCCAGCCAAGTCAGCAACCCCCTACCCCAGGAGGGTCACATCACTCCCAGGAAAAAATACTGGTAGACAAATGGAAGTGGGATTGCTTCCATCAACAATAATCCAGTCACAACTGCAACAAGGATCCTCCTCCTCATCAGACTTCATCAGTTCACCCCTACAAGGGAAAACAAAGGCACCAAAAATCAGGGCTCACACAAATCCTGTGGTAAGTAGATTACCCTCTCAGATTGAACACAATACTTATAATTAAAATGTAGGTAATATTATTGATGTCAAATCTGTGCAGAAAATAGAAGAGGACGTAAGAGAATTAGGTTTTAATGTAGATACACCTGACTTGTCTTTTGTCAATAACAAAAGTAGTATTTATAATACAGTTAATCCTCAGTTGCCACCACCTACTTGTAAGATGAGAAGTTCACAAGAGAGTGAGAGAATTGAGAAGGAAGACTTGGAGTATTTTAAAAATAATCCAACTGTCCATAGAATAGTTTCAGCATTGTGGAATAGAATATCTGATTGTGAGGAACAGACAGTTAAGCTGTCGGCCAGGCTACTAGACTTACCCAAAAAAATAATTGATTATCTTACTGAGGTGAAGCCACTCCTTTTAAATCCTTATTAATAATTAATTATTTATGAAACTACTTATGTATTACTTAAAACTAAATAGCTAAGTACACCAAGTAATATAGATAATTAATAAAAATAAGTACTTTTCCCATACATATTTTACTCCCTTACACCGTGCTCAATAATACAGATGAGAGGGAATAAAATTAGTATTAAAAAAATATAAAATTTTAAAAAGAAGAAAACTTTTTCAAATTACTTTATTTAGATTTTATTGATTCAATATTTTAAATCAAATGTTCTTGCACTTAATGTGACGGACCAAGGGACTCAGAATTTTATTTCAAATAAAATAAATACTTTTTATTTACGCACTATTTAGTATTACTCTTATTATTTTACATACTCTCTTTATTTAGGTTTTTTCCTCTCACACTCTTGTATCAGGTGGTGTTCATTCCGTGTTTTATTTCTCACATTTTTCTATAAAAGGCCTTTCCTTTTTGTGCTTTTGATTCATTCTTTACTTACTTACAAATTTTTATAACACATCAGTTGAAATAAATTTATTACTATTATTTATAAATATTAGTAGTTACATTACCGTAATTCTAAATATATAAATTATAATAATATTTAAAAAAGTTCACCTCTTATAATTTGAGTAAATCAATCCAATAGATTAAGAAATACATACCTTGTTTTTGAGAGTCCATTAATCCACTTAGAATCCTCGTAGAACCTTTGAATAAATCTTCTAGACCAAAAGACCCCTTGACAATTGGGAGCCTTCCCGAATCACCAACGGCGCATCGTTAATTGAGGCTGGATATCGAAGGGACCATCGCTAGTTGAGGTCCTGTAAGGACAAGTGAACAACGAAATGACAAACATCATACATCATGTGACAAAAATTTTTGCTGCAAATGGGAATCAAACCGCGCTCCAAAACTTAGGTTCATATACTGATTAAAAATTGTATATTTCATGGTAATTATTGAAATTACTATTTGTGGGTCACTTTGCACTCTTCATTCTCTACGTATTTCCTTTTACTCAGCACTCTGTAAGTGGCATTAATTTACTCATTTTACAGGGGGAGGTGTCTAGTAAATTGGAATTATTTTTTTATTATTTATTTATTTTTATTTTTCTAGTTGACAATAATAGAGAAATTGTGTTCTTAGTCCTAGAAGTAATAAAAATTTTATTTTAAAATTAATTATTATAATATTCAGTTGACTTTTATCCTGATGAATTAAATTTTATTCGTTCCAGTTGAAAAATTGTCCTGACAATAAAATTTTATATAATTAATAAAATTCATATTTAATTATTTCAGTTTACATTAAGTCCTGGTATTTAATTATTCAGTTGATTTAAAATCCTGATAATAATTATCATAAAATTGTTAATAAAAAATTTAAATTTATTTCTTCAGTTGATTATATTAAAATCCTGGTTTTAAATTGTTTTGAATTAATAAATTGATAATTATTTTAGTTGATTTTATCCTGAAAATTTTATTTTATTATTTTTTTTTATATAAAAAGTAAAAATATAAATTAATTCATCTTATTTCCTCCCTCTCTCATAGCAGTAAAAACTAGAAATAACTGATCAAGGCATCTCTGCTGCATGTGAAGAGGAAATGGATTTGATTGATTATGATGAGACTACTTCTGTGAGTTCCCATCTAACTAGAAAATTATCTCATATTAATCAATCATTGCCCCAATCAGGATGTAGAGATGGAGGAAGTGGAAATTCTGGTGGAAAAACTCAGGAACAGAAACCTATTATAAACCCCCCAGAAGGACTTCCAAAAGGCTTCAAAATAAAAAAGATGCCACTACCTCAACAAGTAAAGAACCTGTCAACACACATAAATAAATTAAGAACAGAAAACTTGAAATTGAGGTCAAGAGTAGATGCTCTAGAAGAAAAGGTAAGAAAAATAGATTTTTTTCTTCAAGAGAAGAGGAGACCTCCTCCCCCCAGGGATCTTCATCAATTGACTCCCCAGCAGCCAGAAAAGTGTAAGTATCCAAGTGGCAGTGGGATTGGCTGAACACTCAGTGGGATTACCTGTCTCAAAATCAACTGACGCCCCAAGCAGGTCCATCAAGACACAGCCAAGCCAACCCCACACCTCCTCACCCCTATCAAGGAGGAAGAAGAAGAAAAAACAATATGATCTTGCCCAGCAAACCTTGGTAAGCCCCTCTATTGATTCTCAAGTACCATTTCTTGTAACTAATTCAGTTCCCTCAGGTAATTCTGGAAGAGGAGATGAGACTGTGAGACCTGTAGAGGCTGAGAACAGTAGGAAATTTCTCAAATTTCAAATGTATCTAATCCTTTAGTTCTAATTGCTACTTCAATGATAAATCCTGATATGGCTATTATTGATGAGACACTTGAACCTGAGGTTTATGAGACACTGGAAAGTTACTCTGTTTCCTTACTGAGAAACACTCCAGATGTAGCTAACATCAATGATGAATATTTGAGAGATATTATTGCCAAACAAAATCATATCATGAACAACATGCAATTGACTCAGAAATATAAAAGTTTGTTAACTGAACAGGGTTATCAAGTATTAAGAAGTGAATCACATAGAGTTTCTGATAAATTGTCTCATTACAAAGCAACCCATGAAAAGAAAGTTGCTTTATGGCAAAATATCAAAAATGATTTGTCTAAACTGAAAGATACTGTATCTGCCTGTTGCCAGGAGGTGGAGATATACAAAATGAATCTGAAAAGATTGAATGACCATTTTTCATCTTTTCAAAATAAAAATCAATTATCTTTTTCAACAATCAATGAGAGTTTATCTAGTCTTCCAAGAGTGAAAACCAGACTAACAACCATTGAGGAGAAATTGAACTCATTGTTTATTGATCAAAAGTATTCTGAGATTTCTTTGAAGGAGCAAATAGTACAGTATTCTCCAGAGTTACCTGTGGCTAGTTCATCTAAAAGTAAATTAGTTCCAAAAATACATGTTGATACCCCTGAGTTTCAATTAAAAACTGATGATGCACCAGGACCTTCAACAGAGGGATTAACCAATGAGATTACTGCACAACTAGAGAGCTTACAGATGCTCCTTACTCAGAAACAAGCTTGTACTAATGAGACTCCTTCAAACCAAAAGAATTGGCTAAAACTTGACCAGTACCCAACATTTGATGGTGATTCTTCTTCTGATTGGCAACAATTTATTTGCAGAATTGATAACTTAAAAAATTCTTACAAACTCCCAGATGAGGAAATTGTGTCTAAGTTAATTTCCTTGTTTACCAATGTTGCCCTAATGTGGTATGAATCCGTTCTCCTGGACAGAAATTACTACTCATGGGATGATTGGAAGAAATTGATTAAAGCACAATTTGGTGGCTCCAAGTTCAGAATGGCTCAACAAAGGCTGTATGAGGAAACTAGATATAACTCTTCTACTGATAAACATATTTAGTTCTTAATGAAACTTGTAAAAATCTTGAGGGCAATGGACCCAAATATGGAGTTTGAGTTATGGAAGGACAGGATCCTTTATAAATTACCAATGTCTCTGAGAGACTTGATAGTGACTAGGACTGAGTTCTCCAGAGAACCCTCTTCTTTCATTAATACTTGCAATGAGATCCTTCTAAACAACAAGTATGATTCCAGAAGATTCATTCCTAGGAACCCTTTGGAGAAATCCTCCACTTACCAATAAAAACCTCTGGAAAAGGCTGGTAAACCTTCTGCCCCTGTTGCACCAAAAAAGTATGCAACAAACACTTGCTTCAAGTGCAACAAGACTTGGAAGAAAGGCCATGTTTGTTACAAGAAGATAAATCTTGTAGAACAAACAGAGGAGCATGCTGATGACACAGTAGCACTGGATGATACGTCAAGTGATTGTGCCAGCAATATTTCATATGAATCTCAACAAGAAATCTTGATGCTGGAAGAGGATATTCATTATTAAAATACTATTCATATTGATAATAATGCTTTATCTACAGTTGAAGATGCTGAGGTAATAAAGAACATTGAGGATAGCTCAATTGGTATTGCCCCTCTCAAGGCACCAGTCTTGATTAATGGAACCAGCATTGAAGTTGTTCTGGATTCTGGAGCTGGAGGAAGTGTAGTATCTGAAAGAGCACTTGCTTAAGTGGATCAAGACTATAAAACAAAACTGATGCCTATCATTTCTGAAAATTTGAGAGGTTATGGCTCTGTTTTGTTCCCCATTGGTAAATACAAAGCCACAGTGTTTTTTAAATATAACCATGGGTTTTTAAGAGCTGTATGTGATTTTGTTGTCATGAAAAATGATAACTTGAGAAATTGGTTTATTGTAGGGAATGATATTTTAACCAAGTATGGCATAAAATTAGATCCCTCAAACCAATGTTTCACAATGGGGATGAATGGGAAGAGAAAATTTAAGATTTCTTCCTCCAAAAAATTATTAAAACAAGAAATGAACACATGTAATTCTTTAGTTGAATATAAAGGAAGATCTACAAAAGAAATGCTTGCCCTTATGTCTGAGATTGACAATTCCTCTTTTGGAGAACAACTTTCTGGTGAGGATAAAGATTCAATCATTAACTTGATAAAGTCTTTTCCTATGGCCTTTGCTCATGGGTCACATGAACTGGGATTAGTTAAAGAGGAAATGAAACTTTCAGTGTCTTTTCCATTTACTGATATACCACCTAGTTTAAAGAAGAAGCCTTATCCTGCTTCCCCACAAAGAGAAAATATATTGAAGACAATATCTCTACCCTTTTAAAAATGAATATTATTGAAAAGGTAGTTGAAACACCTAAATATTGTGTTATCTCAACTGTCCTAATTTCTTATGAGAAAGATAAATCCAGGTTATGTAATGATTATAGAGCACTAAATACTTATACTGTGGATGATATCTATCCTTTACCTAGGATTAGCTCTATACATGCTACCTTACAGGGTGCTAAATATATCAGCTGTTTGGATGGTAATAAAGGATATCACCAGGTACCTTTTGAGAAAAATTCTTATAATTTTCTGATGATTTCTACTCATAGGGGTATTTATAAGTATGTTAGGATGCCATATGGCCCTAAAAATTCCCCTTCAGTTTTTCAAAAAGTCATGGATAACACATTCCATCAGGAGATAATTGAAGGATGGCTGATGGTTTATATTGATGATATCATTATATTCTCAAAAACTTTTGAGGACCATCTCAACCACCTGTGTAAAGTGTTCCAAAAAATGGATGAGATAAATATGACACTTTCTTTGAAGAAATGTAAATTTGTTTTCCATTCTTTAAAAGTTCTTGGTCATGTTTTTTCAGGCTTACAGATATGTGTTGACCAAAACAAAGTGGCAGCCATACAACAGGTGAAGGCTCCTAATACAGTTAGAGAGCTACAGAGTTTTTTGGGAATGTGTAATTACTATAGACAGTATATTAAAAATTACCAAGTCATAGATTTACCCCTTACCCAATTAACTAGAAAGGATGTTTCTTTTGTCTGGAATAGTGAAAGACAAAGAGCTTTTGACACTATGAAACACTGTTTGATGTCAGCACCTATTCTTGCTTTACCTGACTTTAATAAGCCATTTGTTTTATATACAGATGCCAGTTTTATTGGTCTGGGTTCTGCCCTCCATCAAAAACAAGTGATGAATGACAAAGTATCAGAAGTAGTAATCTGTTATATTTCAAGAACCTTGAGAAATAGTGAATTGAAATATGGTGCTACTCAATTGGAATGTTTAGCTGTAGTGCGGGCTCTAGAAAAGCTACATTATTACCTAGATGACCAGAAATTTGAACTTGTCACTGACTGCAGTGCAGTTAAATCACTTTTAAACTTGAAAACACCTAACAGACATATGTTCAGATGGCAGTGAGCTGTTCAAGAGTACAGTGGGAGAATGACAATTATTCATAGGGCTGGTATTGTTCACTCAAATGTGGATATGTTATCAAGGTTACCTTTACCAAATGATGACTCTAATCATGCTTATCATCCTGAGGATGAAATTATTCATATTCACAGGATATATGTGGTTGATATAGAGGAAGAGCTATTAAAGCTTATTCTGGATTGATATGATAAGGACACTGACTTAAAAAAGTTATGCACCATATTAAATGATCCAAAGAATGCTTCAATACAAGCATTAATTAAAACCCTTCCACCAAAGTACCAAAAAGCTTTAGAAAAAGGTAAATCTTCAATTGATGAAGGATATCTATATTATAGAAGAAAGTTGAGTAATGTTATTGTTATTCCTCCTTCTATGAAAGAGATTATCTTGAAAATTTGTCATGATGACATATTAGCTGGAAATTTTGATCTTGAAAAAACAATGATCAGAATTAAAAACACTGCTTGGTGGGTTAATATGTCTGAAGACACCAAATTATATGTTGAATCTTGTGATTCTTGCCAAAAATCAAAAAGATTGACTGGTAAAAGAGCTAGATTAATTTAACATATTGAACCTCCTTATGCACCATGGCAGATAATTAACATGGATTTTGTAGCAGGATTATCAATTGCTGGAAAAGACAGTTATAACTCTTGTTGGGTTATTGTGGAAAGATTCACAAAAATGTGTAAATTTATCCCTACTCACAAGGATGCTTCGACTAAAGAATTAGCTTTCTTATGGTGGTCTCATATGTTTAATACTGCTGGGTTTCCTAAAGCCATAATCTCTGACAGAGACCCTAAATTTATTTCTGAATTTTGGATGTCTCTGATGGATGTTTGTGGTTGTGATCTGAAACTATCTACTGCCCATCACCATCAGACTGATGGATTATCTGAAAGAATGATTCAGACTGCAGAGGACATGATTAGAAGGTATTGTGCCTTTGGCCTTGAGTATAAAGATAATGACAGACTCACTCATGATTGGGTTACCTTACTTCCTTGGTTGAAATTCGCTTATAATAGCACTGTTCATTCTGTTACTCAAAGAAAGCCTTTTTAGCTCTGGCTTGGATATGTTCCAAATACTCCTGCCCAAATTCTCAATAACATAATACCTAAATTTGATATACATCCTGGTGTAAAATCTTTTCTTCAAATGCAACAACTTTGCAGGAATAATGCACAAAAATGTATTGAAAAATCATTTGAATATGAGAAGAAGAGATGGGATAAATCCCATATAGAATACACTTTTAAAAAGGGTGATGAAGTGGTGATTTCTACAGTCCACTTCAATTTACAAGGTAATAACAAATTGAAAGACCCATTTGTTGGTCCATTTGTTGTCAGAAGAATGATTGGAGACAATGAAGTTGAGGTTATTTTGTATTCTCCATATGACAGAAAACATCCTGTTTTTCCAATATCTCTTCTGAAACCTTACAAATCCAATAGTGATTTATTTCCAAAAAGGAGGGGAAGACCAAAGAAAACCCCAAATAAAATCACTGAAACAGCAGAAATTGAAAAAATTCTGAATGACAGAATAGTCACTTCTGAAAAAGGTACAGAATACTTATTGAAATTCAAGAATAAATCATCTGAATATGATTCTTGGATACCTGGGAAGGAGATATCTAATCTTCCTACCCTACTAAAAAAGTATAAAAAGAAAAAATCATAGCATTTTTTTTATTGTTTTTTTTAGAGTAAGGGAGTTTCAGCCAGGCTACTAGACTTACCTGGTAAAATAATTAATTATCTTACTGAGGTGAAGCCACGCCTTTTTTAAAAATACTTATTAATAATTAATTATTTAATATTTACTTATATAATACTTACAATGAATTAAGCTAATTATATTAAGTAGTGTAAATAATTAATTTAAGTAAGAGTCCCATACATTTTTACTCCCTAACACTGTGCTCAATAATGCAGTTGATTGGGAATAAAAATTAATAATAAAAATTAATAATAAAATTTTAATAAAAAAACCTTAAAAGTATTATATTACTTCATTGAGAGATCTGTAATTCTGTGAAATTAATATAATTAACTTAATTGTGATGTAATTAATTGTGACAGTAAAAGGGAACTGATACTTTATTACTAATAAAATTGATGCCCTTGTTGACGTACCAATTAATTTATTTTCTTATGTCATATATATACTCCTTTTATTCATCTTCTTTCTCAAATTCTTACAGTAGATGGTGTAAATTCCATTTCTTTATTTTCCTCATGTTTTGCCTATAAAAGGCCCCCACTTTTGTGCTTTTCAGAAAATTCATTACTTAGTTACTTACTTATTTTATTATAACTACATACAACACTATTTATTATTATTTTAGTATTTACATTAAAGCTGTAATTCTAAACTTTTAAATAAAATAGGAATTATCCCTTTACCTCTTTATATTATTTGAGTAAAAATCTTTAAAAGGTAAGAGAAATATGTACAAATTTTGAATCCTTTGAAATCCACTGTTGCCGCCCTTGGAACTCCTTGAGAAATCTTCTAGACTTGAAGGACCACCCAACAAAGACCTTGGTCATAGAGGCTTTGGTGAGACTTATATGAGAGTAGCAGATAGATTTTGGTGGCCAGTTATGAATTTGGCTGTGCAGGGTTGGGTTCAATCTTGTGAAGAATGTCAAAGAAGAAGTCACTTAAAACCTAAAGAGGTTGGCCATGCTACTGATTAATAAACTGTTTTTGGAAGGGTCAGTTTGGATTCTGTCCATATTAAAGAGGGCAGGTATAAATACTTGATTGTTTCTTGGGATAATTTTTCTTGTTGGGTTTAGGCAGTGCATCTGGTTAATTTGACTTCCAAAAGTGTGGCAAAATTTTTGAAGATGGAATGGGTGTTTAGATATGGGTTAATGAAGTTGGTGACTGTTGATGGTGGGACAGAGTTTGGAGCTAAATTTATAGAATCTGTGGTAATTATTGGTTCTAAAGTTAGAGTGGCTACACCTTATTATCCTGAAGCTGAAGGCATGGTTAAAAGAGGACATCAAGTTATCATGAATGCATTGGTGAAGCTTTGTGGAGATAGTTTTGAAAAGTGGAGGCATTATTTACCCTTGGTATTATTTGCTGATAGGGTCACTTAGAAAAGGACAACTGGCTATTCCCCTTATGAATTAGTCTTTGGGCAGAAAACTGTTCTATTAGTGGATTTGGAAGATGTCTCTAATCTTGGAATTGATTGGGATGATGTATGCTCAACAGAAGACTTGCTCTGTGCCAGGATGCAACAGTTGGAATGTAGAGAAGAATGTCAAGAGATGGCATACTCTATAATGATGAAGATAAGAAATAAATCAGTCAGATACTGGGACAAGAAGTTGGCTCAGAGACTCAGGAATACCTTGAGACCTGGTTGATTGATTCTGGTGTATAATAGAATTTTGGAGATTGAGTGGGTAAAATTTTCTTCTGAAAGATGAAATGGGCCTTACAGAATCAGATCCCTGGTTTCTGGAGGTTCTTATGTTTTGGAGAAGTTAGATGGTGAATTCTTAAAGAAGAGAGTGGCTGCTGATCAGGTGAAGAGATTTTACCCAAGAGGCACTAGAGTGAATAAGATTGACTCTGAAATGAAGATAAACTATGTACCATTCTTTAACTTTGGATTTTGGTGATTCTGTGCATCTTTTTTTTTTGGAAATTTTTTTTTGTTAGAAGGTACCCATGGGTGGGGCTTCTAGATGCGATCTTAGCAAGTGTAGGTGTAACTGATTGGCTGGCTGCTCTGTAGAACAGTTACCCCAGATTGTCTGTTTACAACCCCTTCTCATAATTTGTTTGAACCCTAGTATTGGTTTCTTTTCACAGGTTTTAGTCCTCTAGGACTATAAACTTGAAATTCTTTTGGTCTTTATGTGCTGGAATATTCAGGCTTATTGGTTTTGGTTTATTGTGTTGGATGTTATGTTTTTGTTAGAAGGTACCCAGGGGGGCTTCTAGATTATATTTTGGCAAGTGTGGGGGTAACTGATGAGCTGGATGCTCTGTAGAAAAGCTACCCCATAATGTCTGTTTCAAGTATTTTGTTTGTCCTAGTTAAATCCTAGTTCTGGTTTTTTTATTCAGGTTCCAAGTCCATTATGACTTTAAACTGGCTTGTGACTGGCTTCTTAGGTCTATTTGGATTGGTGGTGGATCACTGGTAGTCTCCCAGCATTTTTACTTATTGGAGCGAGCCCACACAGTGATCATTTCCTTGGACTGGACTTTCTATGGAGCCTGACTTTTTCTTTTTCTTTCTTTGATTTGGTGTCCATGGTTGTGTTAGATAGTAGTTTTAGATTATTTACTTTTTTCTATTTTTTTCTTTTAATTTTTATGGGGGTTATTAGGATATAAAGAAGGGAAAAAACACAAAATTATATTATATTGTGTCACCACATCAGGATCACCTGGATGTGGGCAAGCCTTGGTGGGGAAAGGCTCATCAATTGGCTGGGTAATGCTATTTTTGTTTTTATCCTTATCTTATTTTTTTATTTACTTTAATTTCTATTCATTTCATCTTATCTTTATTGATATTATTTTTCTTAATTTATTTTTATCTCAATTCAGTAAAAAATTATTTAATGGTATATCCACAGCAAGGTGCACTTGGATGTGGGTAAGGTATCAGGGGATCAGCTCATCAATTGGCTGGGGGATACCATTTGTAATTATTATTTATTTCATCTTATTATTATTCATTTCATTTTAATTTATCAGCTCTCATAATTTTTTAGGCAATTTTGTTTAATTCTTTTCAACTTTTTTTAGTATTTTAGTAGTTTAAGTAGCAATCAGTAAAAATAAAAATAAAAAAAATTAAAAAAAATTAAAAAGATATAAAATAAAATAAAATAAAATATAAATAAAAATAAAATAATTTTTTTTTATAATTTCTAATTATTATTGTTTTCTCCATTTAGTAATTTATTAATTTCTTTTTGTTTCTATGATTAATGTCAGGAAGAAGAAGCCTCCAGATGTTGGTCCGGATTAAGTTGGTGTTTTTGTTTTTTGTTGGGGTTGGAGGAAGAACTGTGTTCCTTGTGTTCTTGGCGGCTGGAGAGAGTGAATGGATTGTAATGGTCTGGAACCGGATTGGAAGGTAATTTGTGGGTAGAAGAAGAAGAGGCTGGGATGGAGTGTTGGAAGGTATGCTTAATTATTCTAGACATCTTTCAGTGGTCATCAAGAAGTTGTTTCCTTAGTTTCTTATCAAATTCATTCAATGGCCCATGAAGAGCAAAGGCTTTAAGCATGTTTGAACACATCATACTTAGGTGTTGCTTCATATTTGTTTAATCCAGTATTAATGTGGTTTCTAGAGGTTGGCCAATCCAAATAGTAGTTTCAGGAGGTGGAGTGCCAACTAAACAGAAGAGTTGGATTAGTAATTGGTTTCTATTGAAGAAATTGGATCAATTAATTTGGTACTTACAGATTGAAAGCTCATCAAATTTGTAAGTGGCTGGAATCTGGACTGTTGAAGGATTATGAATGGAGGTAGTAGGACAATCAACCAAATGGAGGTGTGGATTTTCATGTTCATTCTCTAAATGGTGTTGAAAATATGAATTAGAATGAAGATGTTCCTGTGGCCTAGTTGGAGCAGCAGGGTTGGGGTTGTTGTTGTTGTTAATATTGTTGCTTGGATCAGTTTGGTTGGATACTGGTGGTGGAGTCCCAGGTTAGTTGTAGGATGGAGCAGGAGAAGTGACCTGGAAGCTGATTAGGATCTTCTGGATGAAGTTCTGGAAGAAATTGAACTTTCAGAAGATTAATTGGCTGGATGAGCAGAGGTTTAGTTAATTCCTCTTGTTTGAGAGGGAGATTTTTGTCTGGGAGCAGTTTTGGGTGCTCTGGTGTCTTCTTGAGGTCCTCTGGAAGGTCTTCTAGAAGTTTTGATATTTTGGCATTTTTTCTTTAAGAAATTGTTGATCCCATTGCTCTGGGAGCACTAGGAGGTTTTTTTGTGGTGTTATTGGTTTTTTCTGGCAGAATTTGGTTGTTTTCTGGCTGGTTTTGAAGGTTTTGAGCCTGATTTTTGCCTCCTAGCGAGGCTGGTGGGCCACCTAGATTCATATAGCATCCTGGTAGCTAATTATGAAGATTTTTTAGCTGAATTTTCTGAGATAAAGGCTTTTTATTTATATGATAAAGCAGGTCTTTTGGAGAGTTTTCTGGGGACGGTGCGGTGTGATCTAATGGATGGAACTGAAGATAAAGAAGAAGAAACAGGACCAAGCTCTGGGGATCTGGTAGAAGATCTAGAGATGTATTTGTGTGAAGATGAAGTTGGTGGTATAGGATAATTGGGGTCTCTGTAACATGATTTCTTTTTTAAGTTGCAAGAATCACAGGCCCTGTTGTAGAGTTTGGCCTCAGGAGTTGGAAGAGTAAAAGTGAAAGGTCTGCACATGTGGATACACTGTTTTTAAGAATAGTCCTTGGGAGAAGTGAAACAAGGAAGGTCTGATGGGTCAAAATCTGGCTATCTGGCCATGATCTGTGATGGGAAAACAATGAAGAGAAAATAGATAAAAGGATATTTTTTATCAGTGAGGGATAATGATGAAGAGAAAGTGGAAGTTCAGTAGGGTGGTTGCAGAGTTTTTGCATGGAATTGGCTCCATCTTTTTATGCAAAGTGTTCAAAGTCCGTCAAGACTTTAAACTGAAAAATGGTATAGTTCCCCAGTTCTTTAAACTGAGGATGGTTTGATGGTTGAGTCCTTCAGGACTATAAACTGATAATGTGGTGTTGGTGTAATTCTGGAAGAGGGCATCCAAAGGGTGAGTCTCTGAATTTATTTAAGGCAAGTGTGGGGGTAACTGATGAGCTGGCTGCTCTGTAGAACAGCTACCCCAGAATGTTAGTTTATTTCTTTAGTCTTTAATAGTTTGATCTATGGTTCTTTCTTTATGATTTAGGTTTTGAGTCCCCCAAGACTAATAACTGAGGGTTTTGAGTCCCCCAAGACTATAAAATGAAGGCTGTTAGTCCCTCAAGTCTTAAAACCTAGGATGAGTCCCCCAAGACGGCAAAATGAGGAATTTCTTATGATTGGCTACATTCAAGAAGTCTGGAGAGTGGTCAAGAATTTCATTTCTAAGTCAAAAATTTTAATCAAGAGTCAAGTTGCAGAAGAGAATCAAGAGATGAAACAAAGTGTTCAGCATTAGTCTTGAACTGGTGGATGAGGTGTTTCTTTTTCTCAAGGTTCTGTGGATTTCTAGCAGGAGTTGATTGGAAGTAGTTTAGTAGAGGATGTTTTTGTTCAGAGGAGTGTTGTTGGAACTTGGCCTTAATTGTGGGCAAGTGTTTAGGCGTTGGTTGCTCAATGGATTATACATTTTCATCATCATTGTCAGAAGATGGAGGAACTGAGAAGTCATAAGTTTTAAAATTAGAGGAAGGAATAAACATTTTTTTACCAGAAGATGAGCCGAGAATGGTGTAAGTAGTTTTGGTAGAGATGTTGGCACTCTTCTTTGAAGGGTGTAGTTTGTTGACTAATCTGGGTATCAGGATGGATGGCCTGGATCATTTGGCGCTGGTAGAAGATGGACCAGGTTGAGGAGGAGGTGAAGCTGTTGAAGATGATAATAAACCATGTCTGAAGAAAGTTTTCTTTCTGGATTGGCAGACATCACAGGAGGTTCTGTATGGATGAGCTGGTCGTGTTATGGCGCAGATCAGATTGTTGTCAATGCAGTATTGGTAAGGGCCCATGTCAGAGGCAGATTTTGAAAGAAAGATGAACATGGTGGATGTTATGAAGGAGAAAGTGGAAATTCTCAATTGGAGGGAGGATGTCATCTTCCAAAATTGGAAGAGGCCTTTGTTGGTCTGTTTGGAGCTGTTTTTGTGTGTCTTAATTGACATTTGTTGAAGAATTAGGTGTTATTTTGGTTTTTATTCAGTTAATATTGAGACTATGGGTATGTGAGTACTGCCATTGAATAGCCCCAGTTTTTTCTATATTTTATCTCTTCTTTAAATTTTTCATATTCCAAGCTTTAAGGGGTCATTTACTCACTTTTCATTTCTAAAAGATAGCTGTTTAATTTTGTTTTTTGTGTTTTACGGGCTAACCTTAAGTATTACGGTTAAGTGCTTAATAACATTAATTAGAGCTAATTTGGCTCTATATTTTAAGTCACAATGATTGCATAGCTTAATTTTGTGTTTTAAGGGTTTTAGTAGTTGTGGTGAATTTTTTCAAGTTTTTGGGCTTTATTGGAGATTTTTAGTGGTTTTCTGGCTTCAGGGAGGTCTGGCTGCCCGCCCACCTCAGTTATAGAAGTCTGGAGAGCGTTTTTAGAGGGTTTTTATTCAATTTCGCTGTCAAAATTGCCAAATTAGTTGCTGTGCATGGATTTTTTATGGGTGGTCTGTGTGTACATGCTGAAAAAGACAGTTTGGGGAAACCTTAATTATCATACAACCATCTGGTACTTATATCATTTTTTCTCACTCAGTTTTCACTGTTTTTTGGCCACATTTGGATGTGGTTTTTGCAAGTTTAGTTCTTCGTTTAACTCAACTTTGGCAACTGGTTTCTCTGGTGTAGATTTTCAACCTGCATCAAGTATTATTGCTGTTTTATGTGCACCAAGTGCACAGTGTTTTGGTTTTCTGGTGTGGATCTTTCTACCTTTCAGGTTCTCTTTGCTCTGTGCTCTATCTGGGCTACTTTCTTGACTTGTTAAGCAGTCAAGAAGTGTGTTGGAAGAAGTATAGTAACAGTTTCTAATTTTCTGTAGAAAATAAATCTCACTTGGATTTTCTCAAAGGGACAGGGTTTTTTCTCTCCAGTTTTACTCCAACTCCCTTGGTCAATGCCTATAGCTAGTGCTATAGGATTGTCTAGAACATGTTTTCCAGATTAAAAATAGCTTGCTCTCAAAATTTATGATCCATCTCTTTATAGTAAGGACATAAATAATGAAGCTTATCATCTACATACTTAATACCTTTAATGATATCAATGTCAGTAATACCAAAAACAGTGAAAGATGAAAGAGTCTTAGCCTTCTTTTCAAGGAGTCCTTTTGGTCTAGAAGGTTTTATTCAAGATTATAGGAGGAGGTTTTGGATTTTAATGGACTCTCAAAAGGTAAAGTACGTATTTTTTAATCAAACTGATTGTATTACTCAAATAATAAGAGGTAGTGTTAAATATTAATATATTCTATAGATTAGATTTATGTTGATGTAAGTACTAATTTTTTAAAGTATAGAAATAGTAATTGTATTGTTTAAAAGTAATAAGTAAGTAAGTAAGGAGTGAATTCAAAAGGAGAAAAAGGAAGGGCCTTTTATAGGCAATATGTGAGAGAAAAGAACACAGAATTTACATCTCCTAATACAAGAGTGTGAGAGAGAAAAAACTTAATTAAAGAGAGTATGTGAAATAATAAGAGTAAGACTAAATAGTGCGTAAATAAAAGTATTTATTTTATTTTAAATAAAACTCTGAACCCTTTAGTCCGTCACATTTTAGTGTAAGAACATTTGATTTGAAATATAGAATCAATAAAATCTAATTAAAGGAATTTGAAAAAAGTATTTTTTTCTTTTTATAATTTTATATATTGTTAATACTAATTTTTATTCTCATCTCATCTGTATTATTGAGCACAGTGTTGGGGAGTAAAAATATATGTGGGACAATTACTTATTTTTATTAATTAATTACTTAGTGTACTTAGTTAGTTCACTGTACTTAATACATAAGTATTTAATAATTAATTAATTATTAATAAGGATCTAAAAGGCGTGGCTTCACCTCAGTAAGATAATCAATTATTTTTCTGGGTAAGTCTAGTAGCCTGGCTGACAGTCCCTCACTTTAAAAAAAACAATAAAAAAATGTTATGATTTTTTCTTTTTATACTTTTTTAGTAGAGTAGGAAGATTAGATATCTCCTTCCCAGGTATCCAAGAATTATATTCAGATGATTTATTCTTGAATCTCAATAAGTATTCTGTACCTTTTTCAGCAGTGACTATTCTGTCATTCAGAATTTTTTCAATTTCTGCTGTTTCAGTGATTTTATTTGGGGTTTTCTTTGGTCTTCCCCTCCTTTTTGGAAATAAATCACTATTGGATGTGTAAGGTTTCAGAAGAGATATTGGAAAAACAGGATGTTTTCTGTCATATGGAGAATACAAAATAACCTCAAATGCATTATCTCCAATCATTCTTCTGACAACAAATTGACCAACAAATAGGTCTTTCAATTTTTTATTAACTTGTAAATTGAAGTGGACTGTAGAAATCAACACTTTATCTCCCTTTTTAAAAGTGTACTCTTTATGGGATTTGTCCCATCACTTCTTCCCATATTCAAATGATTTTTCAATACATTTTTGAGCATGATTTCTGCAAAGTTGTTGCATTTGAAGAAATGATTTTACACCAGGATGTATATCCAATTTAGGTATTTGGTTATTAAGAATTTGGGCAGGAGTATTTGGAACATATCCAAGCCAGATCTCAAAAGGCTTTCTTTGAGTAACAGAATGAACAGTGCTATTATACACAAATTCCAACCCAGGAAGTAAAGTAACCCAATCATGAGTGAATCTGTCATTATCTTTATACTCAAGGCCAAAGGTACAATACCTTCTAATCATGTCCTCTAATGTCTGAATCATTTTTTCAGCTAAGCCATCAGTCTATGGATGTGGGCAGTAGAAAGTTTCAGATTTCAACCACAAACATCCATCAGAGACATCCAAAATTCAGAAGTAAATTTAGGGTCTCTGTCAGAGATTATGGCTTTAGAAAAACCAGCAGTATTAAACATATGAGACAGCCATAAGAAAGCTAATTCTTTAGTAGAAACATCGTTGTGGGTAGGGATAAATTTACACATTTTTGTGAATCTTTCCACAATAACCCAACAAGAGTTATAACTGTCTTTTCCAGCAATTGATAATCCTGTTACAAAATCCATGTTAATTATCTGCCATGGTGCATAAGGAGGTTCAATATGTTAAATTAATCTAGCTCTTTTACCAGTCAATCTTTTTGATTTTTGGCAAGAATCACAAGATTCAACATATAATTTGGTGTCTTCAGACATATTAACCCACCAAGCAGTGTTTCTAATTCTGATCATTGTTTTTTCAAGATCAAAATGTCCAGCTAATATGTCATCATGACAAATTTTCAAGATGATTTCTTTCATATAAGGAGGAATAAAAATGACATTACTCAACTTTCTTCTATAATATAGATATCCTTCATCAATTGAAGATTTACCTTTTTCTAAAGCTTTTTGGTACTTTGGTGGAAGGGTTTTAATTAATGCTTGTATTGAAGCATTCTTTGGATCATTTAATATGGTGCATAACTTTTTTAAGTCAGTGTCCTTATCATATGTATCCAGAATAAGCTGCAACAGCTCCTCCTCCATATCAACCACATATATCCCATGAATATGAATAATTTCATCCTCAGGATCATAAGCAGGATTAGAGTCATAATTTGGTAAAGGTAACCTTGATAACATGTCGACATTTGAGTGAACAATACCAGCCCTATGAATAATTTTAATTCTCCCTCTGTACTCTTGAACAGCTAACTTCCATCTGAACATATGTCTTTTAGGTGTTTTTAAGTTTAAAAGGGATTTAACTGCACTGCAGTCAGTGGCAAGTTCAAATTTCTGGTCATCTAGGTAATAATGTAGCTTTTCTAGAGCCCACACTACAGCTAAACATTCCAATTGAGTAGCACCATATTTCAATTCACTATTTCTCAAGGCTCTTGAATTATAACAAATTACTTCTTCTGATACTTTATCATTCATCACTTGTTTTTGATGGAGGGCATCACCCAGACCAATAAAACTGGCATCAGTATATAAAACAAATGGCTGATTAAAGTCAGGTAAAGCAAGAATAGGTGCTGACATCAAACAGTGTTTCATAGTGTCAAAAGCTCTTTGTCTTTCACTATTCCAGACAAAACAACATCCTTTCTAGTTAATTGGGTAAGGGGTAAAGCTATGACTTGGTAATTTTTAATATACTGTCTATAGTATCCACACATTCCCAAAAAACTCTGTAGCTCTCTAACTGTATTAGGAGCCTTCACCTGTTGTATGGCTGCCACTTTGTTTTGGTCAACACATATTTGTAAGCCTGAAACAACATGACCAAGAACTTTTAAAGAATGGAACCCAAATTTACATTTCTTCAAAGCAAGTGTCATATTTATTTCATCCATTTTTTGGAACACTTTACACAGGTGGTTGAGATGGTCCTCAAAAGTTTTTGAGAATATAATGATATCATCAATAAAAACCATCAGCCATCCTTCAATTATCTCTTGATGGAATGTGTTATCCATGACTTTTTGGAAAACTGAAGAAGCACTTTTAGGGCCAAATGGCATCCTAATATACTTATAAATACCCATACGAGTAGCAATCATCAGAAAATTCTGAGAATTCTTCTCAACAGGTACCTGGTTATATCCCTTATTACCATCCAAACAGCTGATATATTTAGCACCCTGTAAAGTAGCATGTATAGAGCTAATTCTAGACAAAGGATAGATATCATCAACCGTATAAGTATTTAGTGCTCTATTATCACCACATAACCTGGCTTTATCTTTCTCATAAGAAATTAGGACAGGTGAGATAACACAATATTTAGGTGTTTCAACTACCTTTTCAATAATATTCATTTTTAAAAGGGTAGAGATATTGTCTTCAATATCTTTTCTTTTTTTGTGAGAAGCAGGATAAGGCTTCTTCTTTAAACTATGTTGTATATCAGTTAATGGACAAGACACTGAAAGTTTCATTTCTTCCTTAACTAATCCTAGCTCATGTGACCCATGAGCAAAGACCATAGGAATAGACTGTATCAAATTAATGATGGAATCTTTATCCTCACCAGAGAGTTGTTCTTTAAAAGAAGCATTGTCAATTTCAGACATAAGGGCATGCATTTCTTTTGTAGATCTTCCTTTATATTGAACTACAGAATTACATGTGTTCAATTCTGGTTTTAATAATTTTTTGAAGGAAGAAATCTTAAATTTCCTCTTCCCATTCTTCGCCATTGTGAAACATTGGTTTGAGGGATCTAATTTTATGCCATATTTGGTTAAAATATCATTCCCTACAATAAACCAATTGCTTAAGTTATCATTTTTCATGACAACAAAATCACAAATAGCTCTTACAAAACCATGGTTTTATTTAAAAAAGACTGTGGCTTTGTATTTACCAATAGGGGACAAAACAGAGCCATAACCTCTCCAATTTTTAGAAATGATAGGCATCAGTTTTGATTCATAGTCTTGATCCACTGAAGCAAGTGCTCTTTCAGAAACTACACTTCCTCCAGCTCCAGAATCCAGAACAACTTCAATGCTGGTTCCATTAATCAAGACTAGTGCCTTGAGAGGGGCAATAACAATTCAGTTATCCTCAAGGTTCTTTATGATCTCAGAATCTTCAACTGTAGATAAAGCATTATTATCAATATCAATAGTATTTAAATAATGAATATCCTCTTCCAGCATCAAGATTTCTTGTTGAGATTCATATGAAATATTGCTGGCACAATCACTTGATGTATCATCCAGTGCTACTGTGTCATCAGCATGCTCCTCTGTTTGTTCTAAAAGATTTATCTTCTTGTCACAAACATGGCCTTTCTTCCAAGGCTTGTTGCACTTGAAGCAAGTGTTTGTTGCATACTTTTTTAATGCAACAGGGGCAGAAGGTTTACCAACCTTTTCCAGAGGTTTCTGTTGGTAAGTGGAGGGTTTCTCCAAAGGGGTCCTAGGAATGAATCTTCTGGCATCATACTTTTTGTTTAGAAGGATCTCATTGCAAGTATTAATGAAAGAAGAGGGTTCTCTGGAGAACTCAGTCCTAGCCACTATAAAGTCTCTCAGAGACATTGGAAATTTATAAAGGATCCTGTCCTTCCATAACTCAAACTCCATATTTGGGTCCATTTACCTTAAGATTTTAACAAGTTGCATTAAGAACTCAATGGGTTTATCAGTAGAAGTGTTATATCTAGTTTCCTCATACAGCCTATGTTGAGCCATTCTGAACTTGGAGTCACCGAATTGTGCTTTAATCAATTTCTTCCAATCCTCCCATGAGTAGTCATTTCCATCCAGGAGAACAGATTCATACCACATCAGGGAAACATTAGTGAACATAGAAATTAACTTGGACACAAACTCCTCATCTGGGAGTTTGTAAGAATTTTTTAAGTTATCAATTCTGAAAATAAATTGTTTCCAATCAGAGGAAGAATCACCATCAAATGTTGGGTACTGGTCAAGTTTTGGCCAATTCCTTTGATTTGAAGGAGTCTCCTTAGTACAAGCTTGTTTCTGAGTAAGGAGAAGCTGTAACTTCTCTAGTTGTGCAGTAATCTCATTGTTTAATCCCTCTGTTAAAGTCCTGGTGCATCATTAATGTTTAACGGAAACTCAGGGGTATCAACATGTATTTCTGGAACCAATTTACTTTTAGATGAACTAGCCTCAGGTAACTCTGGAGCATCCTGTACTATTTGTTCCTTCAAAGAAATCTCAGAATACTTTTGATCAATAAACAATGAGTTCAATTTCTCCTCAATGGTTGTTAGTCTAGTTTTCAATCTTGGAAGACTAGATAAACTCTCATTGATTGTTGCAAAAGATAACTGATTTTTATTTTGAAAAGATGAAAAATGGTCATTCAATCTTTTCAGATTCATCTTATCTATCTCCACCTCCTGGCAACAGGCAGATACAGTATCTTTCAGTTTAGACAAATCATTTTTTATATTTTGCCATAAAGCAACTTTCTTTTCATGGGTTGCTTTGTAATGAGACAATTCATCAGAAACTCTCTGTGATTCACTTCTTAATTCTTGATAACCCTGATCAGTTAATAAACTATTATATTTCTGAGTTAATTGCATGTTGTTAATTATATGGTTTTGTTTGGAAATAATATTTCTCAAATATTCATCATTGATGTTAGCTACATCTGGAGTGTTTCTCAGTAAGGAAACAGAGTAACTTTCCAGCATCTCATAAAACTCAGGTTCAAGTGTCTCATCAATAATAGCCATATCATGATTTATCATTGAAGAAGCAATCAGAACTAAAGGATTAGATACATTTGAAATTTGAGTAATTTGCCTACTGTTCTCTAGAGGTCTCACAGTCTCATCTCCTCTTCCATAATTACCTGAGGGAACTGAATTAGTTACAAGAAATGGTACTTGAGAATCAATAGAGGGGCTTACCAAGGTTTTCTGGGCAAGATCATATTGTTTTTTCTTCTTCTTCCTCCTTGATAGGGGTGAGGAGGTGTTGCGTTGACTTGGTTGTGTCTGGATGGACCTTCTTGGGGCGTCTGTTGGTTTTGAGCCAGGTAATCCCACTGCCACTTGGATACTTCCACCTTCTCGGACTGCTGGGGAGCCAATCGCTGAAGATCCCTGTGGGGAGGAGGTTTCCTCGTCTCTTAAAGAAAAGCATCTATTTTTCTTACCTTTTCTTCTAGAGCATCTACCTTTGACCTCAATTTCAAATTTTCTGTCCTTAGTTCCTTTATATGTATTGACAGGTTCTTTACTTGTTGAGGCAATGGCATCTTTTTTATCTTGAAGCCTTTTGGAAGTCCTTCTGGGGGGTTTATAATAGGTTTCTGTTCCTGAGTTTCCACCAGAACTTCCACTTCCTCCATTTCTACATCCTGATTGGGGCAATGATTGATTAATTTGAGCTAATTTTCTATTTAAATGGGAACTTACACAAGTAGCCTCATCAAAATTAATAAAATCCAATTCTTCTTCACGTGCAGCAGAGATACCTTGATCAGTCATTTCTAGTTTTTACTGCAATGAGAGAGGGAGAAAATAAGATGAATTAATTTATATTTTTACTTTGTTTTAAAAAGAAAAATAATAAAATAAAATTTTTCAGGATAAAATCAGCTAAAATAATAATCAATTTATTAATTCAAAAAAATTTAAAACCAGAATTATAAAATAATCAACTGAAGAAATGAATTTAAATTTTTTATTAACAATTTTATGAGAATTATTATCAGGATTTTTAAATCAACTGAATACTTAACTGCCAGGACTTAATTTCAACTGAAATAATCAAATATGAATTTTATAAAATTTTATTGTCAGGACAATTTGTCAACTGAAACAAATAAAATTAAATTTATCAGGAGAAAAGTCAACTGAATATTATAATAATTAATTTTTAAAAAATAATTTCTATTACTTCTAGGACTAAGAACACAATTGCTCTATTATTGTTAACTAGGAAAAATAAAAAAAAATAAAAAATAATTCCAATTTACTTGACACCTCCCCCTGTAAAATGAGCAAATTAATGCCACTTACACAGTGCTGAGTAAAAGGAAATACGTAGAGAATCAAGAGTGCAAAGTGACCCACTAATAGTAATTTCAATAATTACCACAAAATATACAACGTTTAGTCAATATATGAACCTAATTTTTAAAGCGCGGTTCAATTCCTGTTTGCAGCAAAAAATTTTGTCTTGTGATCTACGACGTTTGTTGTTTTGTCGTTTACTCATCCTTGCAGGTACCTTGATGGCGATGGTCCCACGGTCTCTGGTCCTCAAGATATCAATGCGCCGTTGACGATTCGGGAAGGCCTCCAATTTTCAAGGAGTCCTTTTGGTCTAGAAGGTTTTATTCGAGATTATACAAGGAGGTTTTGGATTTTAATGGACTCTCAAAAGGTAAAGTACCTATTTTTTAATCAAACTGATTGTATTACTCAAATAATAAGAGGTAGTGTTGAATATTAATATATTCTATAGATTAGATTTACGTTGATGTAAGTACTAATGTTATAAAAGTATAGAAATAGTAATTGTATTGTGTAAAAGTAATAAGTAAGTAAGTAAGGAGTGAATTCAAAAGGACAAAAAGGAAGGGCCTTTTATAGGCAATATGTGAGAGAAAAGAACACAGAATTTACATCTCCTAATACAAGAGTGTGAGAGAGAAAAAACTTAATTAAAGAGAGTATGTGAAATAATAAGAGTAAGACTAAATAGTGCATAAATAAAAGTATTTATTTTATTTGAAATAAAACTCTGAACCCTTAAGTCCGTCACATTTAAGTGTAAGAACATTTTATTTGAAATATAGAATCAATAAAATCTAATTAAAGGAATTTGAAAAAAGTATTTTTTTCTTTTTATAATTTTATACATTTTTTGATACTAATTTTTATTCCCATCTCATCTGTATTATTGAGCACGGTTTTTGGGAGTAAAAATATATGTGGGAAAATTACTTATTTTTATTAATTAATTACTTAGTGTACTTAGTTATTTCATTGCACTTAATACATAAGTATTTAATAAATAATTAATTATTAATAAGGATCTAAAAGGCGTGGCTTCACCTCAGTAAGATAATCAATTTTTTTACTGGGTGAGTCTAGTAGCCTGGCTGACACTTCTTGTGTTTGGCTCAATAGTGCTTGAAGCATTTGGACATCTTTTTTTGAAAATGATAAATCCTTCCCTTTGTCTTATTTCTTTATTTTATGGCCATTAGAGGATAGCCATTGAATTTTGATGCAGGGGGCATCCCAATTTTGTTGTATTCTCAGTATCAAAACAAGAATAATAATTAGTTTTAGATATTATCTATTTGATAAGTATGAGGCAATTATTTTTTTAGGTGAAAAGTATTTGATCTCTTAGCTGAGTGTGGGAAAGAGGGAGCAGTTTGATTTGAAGAAAAAGTGGGAGAAGGCTACCTTTGAGAAAAAATGTGATACCAAGGCATGTTAGGATATTTGATTATGAAAAAGAGCAGAAAGAAGCAGATGAGATGAGGAAAGTTCTGAATGGATGGAAGAAATAGACACAATGGGAGTGCGCAGCATGGTAGGAAGGCTAGCACATACAGAAATTTTTCCAAGATGTGGTTATGAAAAATTGAGGATTAAAATGTAAGATAAGAGGTGAACTTTTGCACTTAAAATGCCTAATAACCCAATTATTTTCAACATTAATTGCAGAGGATAATTGGGGTATAAGAATTTTTATCCATAATTACTGAAGTTATTGAACTTCAACTATGGATACTTCCAGTTGAATCATAAAGAGGAGGGTATCAAATGGTGAAACTAATGAATTTTTCATCTTCTCAGTTGGGCGGCCCATATTTTTTTCTTTTTCAAAAATTCTAAATTTAAAGTATACATGCAATTAAATTAAGATATGGTTTTTAGAAACAAAAATAACAAGATAGATAGTCACAATTTTAAGTTTGAGAACAATCAGATATTAATTTTCAGCCAGGCTGCTAGACTTACCCAGTAAAATAATTAATTATTTACTATGATGAAGCCACACCTTTTTATTTTATTTTTATTATTAATTATAATATATTTACTTTAAATTTAACTGTAATAAATCAACTAGTTAAAAAAAGTAAAATTAGTAAAAAATTAAAATTAAAATTAATTGTCCCTTATATTTTTATTTCTTAACACTGTGCGCAATGGCAGGTTAAGAGAAATAAAAATTAATATTAAAATATAAATTTAATATTAAACATAAAAATAAATCTGTAGAAGAATTTCAAATTACTTATTTAAAAATGACACTTACAGTAATTTTTAAATAAATCAATTTATTTCTGAAATATACAGTAAATACACATTTAAAACTCCTTCTTTCTAGAACGTTCTTATTATTTGAAAATATTCTTCTGGAATATTCTTCTTCTTCTCTCATACTCCTGTATATAGGATTTTTACTTCTGGGATTTTTCTCTATTTTGCCTATATAAGGCCTTCCTTTTCTGGCTGTTTTGGACATATATTACTTATTTATTATTACAATCATTACTACAATCTATTAATTATTACTATTACTTATTGCTTTTAGTATTTACTAAAAAATAATTCTTAATCATTAAATTTAATATTATTCATAAATCTTTTACCTCTTTAAATTGAGTAATCCAAAAGAAAGATAAATTATATGTACCATTGACTTTGAACCTTTGAAAACCCACCTATAACCACCATTGGACCTCTGTTAAATCTTCTAGACTATCAGGAACCTTCGACACTTGAGGCCCTTTCCAAATTGTTGACAGCACATCAATATTTTGAAGCTGGAAACTGAGGGACCATCAACGACAAGGTATCAGTAGGATGAGTAGATGACGAAAGTGACAAATGTCATTGACCACGGGACTTATTTTTTTTTTCTGCGACCGTAAATCAAACCGCGCTCTTAAATTTAAGCTTATATATTGGCAATAGTCATATATATTTGTGGTAATTATATTGATTACTTTTTATGGGTCATTTTGCACATTTCATTGTCCACGTATATCTTTTTTACTCAGCACTACGTAAGTGGCGTTAACTTGCTCATTTTACAGGGGGAGGTGTTTGGTAAGTAAAATATTTTTTTCCTAGTTGACCAAGATAGAACCATATTGTTTTTAGTACTAGAAGTCATATAAAAAATTAAATTAATTTTATTAAATTTTTTATAATTATTTCAGTTGACTTCTGTCCTGCTAATTAAAATTTTACATTATTGTTTCAGTTGACAAATTGTCCTGGCAGTAAATTAATAAGATTTAGAAAATTAATTTTACTAATTATATTAAAGTTATTTCAGTTGAAAACAATACCTAGTAATTAAATTATTTCAGTTGACTCTAAGTCCTGATAATTAAAACTATTTTCAGTTGACATTAACTCCTGGTAATTAAACTCTTCAGTTGACTTCTACTCCTGATAATTATCATCATATACATTACTAATTAATAAATTATTTTATTATTTCAGTTGATTCATTTTTAATCCTGGTTATAAACTTATTTTAATAAATAAAAATTGTGATTATTATTTCAGTTGATTTTTGTCAGCCAGGCTATACCAGGAGCCCAGTAAATTATATGTTAATTTATTGGACCTGAAAGAGGGCGTAAGAATTGTATTTTATTTATATAAATTAATATTTTATTGCATAATAAAATTATATAAGTATCTTATTAAATATAAGTGATATATTAATTTTATTGTTACATAAATTTTTATACATTTAAATTAAGCATAATATATTTTATATTCAAAAATAATGGCGCATTTTTATGTATTTAATAATTATAAATTAATAATTAATTAATTACAAACATATATTATAATTATATATGTAAAATTGACTTATAATGTAATTAAATTAATTAATTAAATTTATATATTAAATAAAACTTCATATATTATTAAACAATAATATTGGGCACTTCTTTTGACCCTTAATTGTGTCAGAAAAAATTATTAAATAAATTATAACACTTATTTAATAACATAGTATTAAAATCCCCACTTTAAATTACAAATATCATTAAATTAATTATATTTTTCATTTAAACTAATTATTGAATTAATTATATAGTTAAAACAATTAATTAAAATTGCTTTGAACTGTATTGAATTTATTATATGAATTTTTGGTGTGAAAATAATTTTAATTGTTTTACTTAAACCCTTTACATGTCACTATAATGTCTGTTTTGGATTATTTCACGCATTGTTCTCATGTTTCAGACTTACTTGGTTACTAATTATTTTAATTAAGTGTTTTGGGAAGTCATGGTGGGAAAATGATTAATTACTCACGGGTTTTAGTTAATTTTTTCATATTCTTCTCTTAATATCCATGTTTCATTTGTACTCTTTTATATTCTTGTTTTAGCTTATTACTATTTTGTTTTTACTGATTTGTGGCGCTTCAGAGGTCCCTTGGTCTATAAAAGGGCCTTGGGTAATCCCATTTAACCCATCACTTATTATACACTCATCATTTAAACATATTCTTAATATATTACATTTATTATTATTTTTATTAGTACTATAAATTCTAATCAAAATTCTATATAAATAATTAAGGTTGCAATAGGTCTAATAATAATTAATAGTGTCTGCCGCACATTGAGAATTAAACCCTTACTTAAAATCAGTATATTATATTTTAACATAACCCTCACTTTTCTGTCAAGTCCAAGAAGTCCTTTTTGCTTTGTTTCTCTTAAAAATAACTAAAAATTCTTTTATTACTTTACTTCCTTCCCTATCTCCTCCTCTTCCTCTCCATTCTTCACTGTTTTCCTCCTTTTTCTAGACAAACAGCCGATAATTTTTGTCCTGAAAACATTATATTTTAATTATTCCATTTGATTAAAAAATCCTGTTAATTACTTATATAATAAAAAAAAATTCCTTATTTTTCTTTAAATAAAGTAAAAATAATAACTGATTAAATTTTAATATTTCTTTCTCTCAGTTAAGGTTAATTACAAATATGACTGATCAAGGTGCTTCTTCTGGCTTTGATGAGGAGCTGGATTTAATTGATTATGATGAATCTTCTTCTGTAAGCTCTCCTTTAACTAAAAAACTGGCTCAAATAAATCAATTACTGGACCAATCAGGATGTGGAAATGCAGGAGATGGAGATATTAAAGGAGACAACTGCTCAAGATCAAAAGCCTTCTATCAACCCCCCAGATGAGCTTCCAAAAGGCTTCAAAATAAAAAAGATACCCTTGAATCAGAAAGTCAAAAATTTCTTGACTCACATCAAGGAGTTGAGGTCAGAAAACCTCAAGCTGAGGTCAAAAACAGACTCTCTATAAGACAAGGTAAGAAAAATAGAATACTTCCTTTAAGAGAAGAGGAAACCTCCTCCTCCCCCAAAAGCCCTTTCACAATTGGCCCCCCAGGAACAAGAAAAGGTGGAAGTATCAAAGTGGAAGTGAAATTGGCTGAACACCCAGTGGGATTATCTGTCACAACAGCAAAAGCAACAAGTACCTCAGGCAGGTCCTTCAAGAACCAATCAGTTAAACCCCACACCTCCTAATTCCTATCCAGGTGGAAGAAAACGAAAAAAATCACATTCAATTCTTGCGCAAGCCGTGGTGAGCCCCTCTATTTAATCTCAAGTACCATTTCTTGTTTCTAACTCATTTCCTTCAGGTAATTCTGGAAATGGAGATGAGACTGTGAGACCAGTAGAGGCTGAGAATAGTAGACAAATTGCTCAATATTCTAATTTATCTAGTCCTTTAGTTTTGATTTCTACTTCAATGATAAATCCTGATATGGCTATTGTTGATGAGACACTTGATCCTCAGTTTTATGAGAATCTAGAAAATTATTCTGTTTCCCTATTGAGAAATATACCAGATGTAGCTAAAATTAATAATGAGTATTTAAGGGATATTATTGCTAAAAAAATCATATAATGAACAACATGCAATTGACTCAGAAATATAATAGTTTGTTAACTGAACAGGGTTATCAACAATTGAGGAGTGAGTTACAGAGAGTTTCTGATGATTTGTCTCATTACAAAGTAACGCATGAAAAGAAAGTTGCTTAATGGCAAATTTTCAAAAATTATTTGTCTAAATTAAAAGATACTGTGTCCATCTTTTTCCAGGAGCTAGAGGGACATAAGATGAACTTAGAGAGATTTAGTGACCATTATTCATCTTTCCAAAATAAGAACCAGTTATCTTTTTCAACCTTCAATGAGAGTTTATCTAGTATTCCAAAAATAAAAACTAATTAACAACCATTGAAGAGAAATTGAATTCATTGTTACATGATCAAAAGTTTTTCTGGCATTTCTTTGAAAGAACCTGTTGTGCAGGATACCCTAATTTTACCTGTTCCTATTTCATCCAAACTAAAATTAGTGCCAGAAATTCCTGTTGATACCACTGAGTTTCCATCAAAATTTGATGATCTACCTGTATCATCCACAGAAGGATTAAACAATGAGATAACTTCCCAATTGGAGAAGTTAAAGCTGTTTCTCACAATGAAACAAGCTTTTAATAAGGAAACTAATACAAATTAAAATAATTGGCTAAAACTTGACCAGTATCCACCATGTGATGGTGACTCTTCCTCTGATTGTCAGCAGTTCATATGCAGGATTGATAATCTAAAAAATTCTTACAAACTCCCAGATGAAGAAATTGTGTCAAAATTATCTCTTTATTTATCAATTTAGCTTTAATGTGGTATGAATCTGTTCTCTTGAATAAAAATGACTACTCATGGGAAAATTGGAAAAACTTAATTTAAGGTCAATTTGGTGGTTCCAAGTTTAGAATAGCTCAACAAAGGCAATATGAAGAAACCAGATATAGATCTTCTACTGAAAAAACTATTGAGTTCCTGATTAAACTTGTGAAACTCTTGAGGGAAATGGACCCAGATATGGAGTTTGAGTTATGGAAGGACAGGATCCTCTATAAATTACCTATGTCTCTGAGAGACTTAATAGTTGCTAGGACTGAGTTCTCAAGGGAACCTTTTTTTCATTAATACTTGTAATGAGTAACTTCTAAACAACAAGTATGATTCTAGAAGATTCATTTCAAGAAATTCATTGGAGAAAACCTCCAATTACCAACAAAAACCTCTGGAAAAGGTTGGTAAACCTTCTGCCCCTGTTGCACCCAAAAAGTATGCAAAAACCACTTTCTTCAAATGCAGAAAGCCTTGGCAGGAAGGCCATGTTTGTGACAGGAAGTTAAATCTTTTTGAACAGAAAGAGGAATATGACGATGACACAATAGCACTGGATGACACTTCAAGTTATTGTGCCAGAAATATTTCATATGAATCTCACCAAGAAATTTTAATTCTGGAAGAGGATATTCATTATTTGAACAATATTGATATTGAGAATAATGATTTATCTACAGTGGAAGATGCTGAGATCATAAAAAATCTTGAGGATAGCTCAATTGTTATTGCCCCTCTTAAGGCACCAGTCTTGACCAATGGAAACAACATTGAGGTTGTCTTAGATTCTGGAGCTGGAGGAAGTGTAGTATCTGAAAAAGCACTTGCTTCAGTGGACCAAGAGTATAAATCAAAACTTATGCCTATCATTTCTGAGAATTGGAGGGTTTATGGATCTGTTCTGTCCCCCATCGGTAAATACAAAGCCACAGTATTTTTCAAATATAACCATGGTTTTTTAAGAGCTATGTGTGATTTTGTTGTCATGAAAAATGATAACTTGAGTAGTTAGTTCATTGTGGGAAACAACATTTTAACCAAATATGGCATAAAATTAGATCCTTCAAACCAATTCTTCACAATGGGGATGAATGGGAAGAGAAAATTTAAATTTTCCTCCCCCAAGAAATTATTTACACCAGGATTGAACACATGTCATTCTGTAGTTCAATATAAAGGAAGTTCTACAAAAGAAATGCCTGCCCTTGTGTCTGAAATTGACAATGCTTCTTTTGCAGAACAAATTGCTGGTGAGGATAAAGATTCCTTCATTAAATTGATAAAAATTTTTCCTATGGCCATTTCTCATGGGTCACATGAATTAGGATTGGTAAAGAAAGAAATGAAGCTCTCATTATCTTTCCCATTGACAGAAATACCACCTAGTTTAAAGAAGAAGCCTTAATCAGCTTCTCCCACAAAGAGAAAAGCTATTGAAGAAAATATCTCTACCCTTTTGAAAATGAATATTATTGAAAAGGTAGTTGAAACACCTATACATTGTGTTATCTCAACTGTCCTAATTTCTTATGAGAAAGATAAATCCAGGTTATGTGGTGATTTTAGAGCATTGAGCACTTATTCTGTTGATGATATCTATCCTTTACCCAGAATTAGCTCTATACATGCTACCCTACAAGGTGCTATAGATATCAGCTGTTTGGATGGTAATAAGGGATATCACCAGGTACCTGTTGAGAAGAATTCTCAGAATTTTCTGATGATTGCTACTCATATGGGTATTTATAAGTATATTAGGATGCCATTTTGCCCTAAAAATGCCCCTTCAGTTTATCAAAAAGTTATAGATAACAAATTCCACCAAGAAATAATTGAAGGATGGCTTATAGTTTATATTGATGATATCATTATATTCTCTAAAATATTTGAGGACCATCTTAACCACCTGTTTAAATTTTCCATAAGATGGATGAGATAAATATGACACTTGCTTTAAAGAAATGCAAATTTGGTTTTCATTCCTTAAAAGTGCTTTGTCATAATGTTTCAGGTTTACAGATATGTGTTGACCAAAACAAAGTGGAAGCCATACAACAGGTGAAGGCTCCTACCACAGTTAGAGAGCTCCAGAGTTTTTTGGGAATGTGTGGATACTATAGACAGTATATTAAAAATTACCAAGTCATAGCATTACCCCTTACCCAATTGACTAGGAAAGATTTTGCTTTTGTCTGGAATAGTGAAAGACAAAGAGCTTTTGACACTATGAAACATTGTTTGATGTCAGAACCAGATCTTTCTTTACCTGACTTTAATCAACCATTTGTTTTATACACTGATGCCAGTTTTATTGGTCTTGGTGCTGCCCTCCATCAGAAACAAGTGATGAATGATAAAGTATAAGAAGTAGTAGTTTGTTATATTTCATGAACCTTGAGAAATAGTGAATTGAAATATGGTTCCACTCAACTAGAGTGTTTAGCAGTGGTGTGGGCTCTATAGAAGCTACTTTATTACCAGGATGACCAGAAATTTTAACTTTTCACTGACTGCAGTGCAGTTAAATCCCTCTTCAACTTAAAAACACCTAACAGACATATGTTCAGATGGCAGTTAGCTGTTCAAGAGTAAAGAGGGAGAATGACTATAATTCATAGGGCTGGTATTGATCACTCAAATGTAGATATTTTATCAAGGTTACCTTTGCCAAATGATGACTCAAATCCTGCATACGATCATAAATAAGAAATTATTCATATTCTTGGGATATATGTGGTTGATATGGAGGAAGAGATATTACAGCTTATTCTGGATTCATATGATAAGAACAATGACTTAAAAACATTATGTACCATATTAAATGATCCAAAAAATGCTTCAATACAAGCATTAATTAAAACCCTTCCGCCAAAGTACCAGAAGGCTTTGGGAAAAGGTAAATTTTCTATTGATGAAGGATATCTATATTATAGAAGAAAGTTGAGTAATGTTATTGTTATTCCTCCTTCTATGAAAGAGATCATCTTGAAAATTTGTCATGATGACATATTGGTTGGACATTTTGATCTTGAAAAAACAATGATCAGAATTGAAAACACTGCTTGGTGGGTCAATATGTCTGAAGACACCAAACTATATGTTGAATCCTGTGATTCTTTCCAAAAATCAAAAAAGTTGACTGGTAAAAGAGCTGGATTAATGCAACATATTGAACCTCCTGATGCACCATGGAAGATAATAAACATGGACTTTGTAACAGGATTACCCATTTATGTGAAAGACTGTTGTAACTCTTGTTAGGTTATTGTGGACAGATTCACTAAAATGTGTAAATTTATTCCTACTCACAAGGATTTTTCCACTAAAGAATTAGCTTTCTTATGTTGGTCTCATATGTTTAATACTGCTGGATTTCCCAAAGCCATAATCTCTGACAGAGACTTTAAATTTACCTCTGAATTTTGGATGTCTCTGATGGATGTTTGTGGATGTGATCTGAAACTTTCTACTGCCCATCATCCTCAAACTGATGGATTAGCTGAAAAAATGATTCAGACTTTAGAGGACATGATAAGAAGGTATTGTGCCTTTGGCCTTGAGTATAAAGATAATGACAGATTCACTCATGATTGGGTTACCTTACTTCCTGGTTTGGAATTTGCTTATAATAGCACTGTTCATTCTGTTACTCAAAGAAAGCCTTTTGAGCTCTGGCTTGAATATGTTCTAAATACTCCTTCTTAAATTCTCAATAACTTAATACCTTAATTGGATTTACTTTCTGGTGTAAAATATTTTCTTCAAATGCAACAACTTTGCAGAAGTCATGCTCAAAAATGTATTGGAAAATCCTTTGAATATAAGAAGAAAAGATGGGACAAATCCCATGAAATTTTTTTTTTAAATAGGGTGATGAAGTAATGATTACTACAGTCCACTTCAATTTACAAGGTAATAACATGTTAAAAGACCCATTTTTAGGCCCATTTGTTGTCAGAAGAATGGTTGGTGAAAATGCAGTTGAAGTTATCTTGTATTCTCCATATGACAGAAAATGTAAAGGGGTCTTTTTGGGTCTAGAAGTTTATTCGAGGTTATTACAAGGGTTTTAAGGGTTTAATGGTTTCTCAACAAAAGGGTATGTATTTTTAAATCAATATGATTGACTTTACTCAAATAAAAGAGGTAGTTTCAAAATATTAGTATAAATTATAGATTAGAATTACGCTGTCGTAAATACTAAAGTTATAAAATATAGAAATAAGTGTTGTGTTGTAATTGTAATAAAAAAGTAAGTGATAAAGGAATGTTTTGAAAAGCACAAAGTAAGAGGCCTTTTATAGGCAAAACATGAGGGAATAAAATATACGGAATTTACACCATATACTGTAAGAATGTGAGAAAAAGAATGACTAAAAGGAGTACATATATGACATAAGAAATAAATAAACTGGTACATCAACAAGGGCATCAAATTTATTAACAATAAAGTTTGAGTTCCTTGGACTTTCACAATTAATTACACAATAATTAATTAATTATATTACTTTCACAGGATTCCAGATCTCTCACTGAGGTAATATAATTGTTTTAAAGTTTTTATTATTATTATTTTATTATTAAATTCTATTCCCATTGACTTATACCATTGAGCATGGTGTTAGGGAGTAAAATTGTAAGGGACATTTTATTTACACTAATTAATTATACTACTTATTGTACTTAACTAGTTAATTGTAAGTAATACTTAAGTAGATAATTAATTATTAGTAAGAAGAAGGGGCGTGGCTTCAACTCAGTAAAATAATTAATTATTTTACCGGTTAAGTCTAGTAGCCTGGCTTACAGAAAACATCCTGTTTTTCCAATATTTCTTTTGAAACCTTACACATCCAATAGTGATTTATTTCCCAAAAGGAGGGGAAGACCAAAGAAGAACCCTAATGAGATCACTGAGACAGCAGAAATTGATAAGATTCTAAATGACAGAATAGTTACTGCTGAATAAGGTACAGAATACTTATTGTGATTCAAGAATAAATCTTCTGAATATGATTCTTGGATACCTGGGAAGGAGATAAATAATCTTCTTACTCTGCTAAAGAAATATAAAAAGAAAAAATCATAGCATTTTTTTATTGTTTTTTTTTAGAATGAGGGAGTGTCAGCCAGGCTGCTAGACTTACCCAGTAAAATAATTAATTATTTACTGGGATGAAGCCATGCCTTTTAATTTTATTTCTATTATTAATTATAATATATTTACTTTAAATTTACCTGTAAAAAATTAACTAATTACAAAAAAGTAAAATTAGTAAATAATTAAAATTAATATTAATTGTCCCTTATATTTTTATTTCTTAACACTTTGCTCAATGACAGGTTAAGAGAAATAAAAATTAATATTAAAATAAAAATTTAATATTGAAATAAAATTTAAGATTAAACATAAAAATAAATCTTTACAAGAAATTCAAATTACTTATTTAAAAATGACACTTACAGTAATTTTTAAATAAATCAATTTATTTCTGACATATACAGTAAATACACATTTTAAAAACCTTCTTTCTAGAACAATCTTATTATTTGAAAATATTCTTCTGGAATATTCTTTTTCTTCTCTCATACTCCTGTATATAGGATTTTTACCTCCGGGCTTTGTCTCTCTTTTGCCTAAATAAGGTCTCCCTTTTCTGATTGTTTTGGACATCTATTACTTACTTATTTATTATTACAATCATTACTACAATCTATTAATTATTACTATTACTTATTGCTTTTAGTATTTACTAACAAGTAATTCTAAATCATTAAATATAATAATATTTATAAATTTTTTACCTCTTTAAATTGAGTAATCCAAAAGAAAGATAAATTATATGTACCATTGACTTTGAACCTTTCAAAACCCACCTATCACCGCTGTTGGACCTCCGTTAAATCTTCTAGACCATCAGGACCCTTCGACATAAATTGAGTAAGTTATTGATAAATATTTACTATAGGTTATAATTGGCTGGGCACTGTAATTTGAATTAAAATGGCTTACTTGGTACCAATTTTGTGGCATACTTGAATGGTGTATATGCTAATGTTTGACACCCCCTATTAAACATTCCATATTAAATATCATATTACTGAGGCTATAGAGTGAGTTGTAACCAGTGTGCACAATTTTGTCTTGCTACAAATCAACCACAAAAGAAATTTATTTTTGTTACAGTAACTCACATTATGACACCTCTAAATCTGTAGATTACATCTACAATGAAGAAAATTGCAATGCTAGAGCTTTTTTTATTAATATAAATTTTTGATAAAAAAAATTAAAAAAAATCTGAGAACATGACATTCCTTAAGGATGGGAACTCTGCTGTAAGAAAGCTAAACAAAAATAATTGTTAAATGAGGCCATAAACTAACAAAAGAATAATAAAAGTACAATAGAGGAAAAATTAATTTTTTTTTAAGAGTCTCCAGAAGAAAATGGTAATTTCAGGAAGCTAGCGTGAACTGTATAAAATTCAGATTGTTCACTGATACTAATTCAACAGTGCGCAAGTTGTTCTTCCTCCTGCAGGGTCCAGTTTGGTAAACTTTTTTTTTCTAGTGTTACTGGACATAAATTCATGTGATTATTTGTTGGAATGAGTATTGAAAAGTTGACAAAGGTCAATTTCTGATGATTAGCAGTGATGTGTAGGGAAACTTGTGGCATGAAAAGAAAATGAAAAAAGAGATGAAGAAACAAGGAGTTTAAGAAGTGTTCAGCAAGTTGGACCCAAGATAAAAAAATGAGGAGTGATGAATATATAATAAATCTGAGGAAAAATAATATTTTACATCCAATATGTAATGAAATCATTTGCTAATTAAAGCAGAGAAGGAATAAAATGTACATACCGAAGATGTTTGCCGACACAACAAGGAAAAATGATGTGGTGAGCTGTAGAAAGAACAGGTAATTGTGCTGTGCAGCTAGACAGTCCCCTCTGACTTCCAGATTTCTGTACATACAGTCTGCATCTTCATTGTTGAGTCTTTTTTCATCTTCACTTGCCCTAAATAAATCATTTGAGCTCTACCATGTCATCCAAGCCACTTGCTTGGATTGAGCCTCTTAACATGCTCTCCTATGGACTGTCAAACCCTTTCCATCCTCTCTTTCCATATCCTCTTGTTCCTGTGCTTCACGCTGCTCGCATATCTTTGCTCTATCGCTCACTCAAGCTCTCGCACAATTCACTGCATCGTTCTTTAACTTCTGATTTGGCTGGATTTCTCCTAATGGTTGATTCTCTTCTCCCTTTGCTTGTTTATGTTTTCTTTTTTTTTTTTTCTTATGTTTATTTTTTTATCTAGTCATGGGGAGGCGGAATCGCTTCCCATTTCCTTCTCAATCTCCCTTGTCCTCAAATATTGTCTGCAACTCCTTGGATACTGTATTCATCTACGCACATAGTCTTATCTGCAATTCTGGATAGCGGCATTGTTCCTCATATTTCACAAAAAATGGTTGACACTTCCTTTCCTTTGCTCGATGCTATTACTCGCTGTCACGCTATCATTAAAGGTGTTGAGCTCACATATACTCACCCAAATCCATCCGTCCGCAATTCACTTCTTGTACAATACATAATCGGTGCACTTTCTTCATCTGGTGGAGGAATCACAGCTGACCTTCTCTCTGTTCATGAGCATGATTGGAGATTACACAGACCAAAATGTTTGAATGGCGGAATGCTTCCGACTCTAGATATATGGGGTGGTGCTCTAGTGGCATTTGTTTACGGGTTCTTACAAAATACTCACCCTTGGTATCGCGAACTACGCCAAGCATATGGTTTTTCTACTGATCCAACTTTAACTCCTCTTGCCGCTCAATCAGTTACCATCATAATTCTAACCACTCTGTTCAGTTGGAAAGCCTATAAAACTCACTATCAGAATCGTCCGATCGCCGTTCGAATCAAAATCGATTCAAAGAAAAATCAATGAATTAATCGAATCGATATTTATATTTTGAAATCCTTTTTTGACAAAACTTGATGATTATCATTTAATCGACACCTCAATCTCAACTGAGGAGACAAGAGGAGACATTTCTCAACTTGACAAACATTTTTCACGCTGCACTGTGCTTCTCTATACTATCAAAAAATATTAATCAAAAAATCAAAAAAACCATGTGGTTTGTTACATTTCGAATGAACTTTTAAATGTGTTTGCTTTGTTTCTTGCTTGGTTTGACTAGAGAACAAAAAGATATTGACCATAAACAAAATATGAAAAAAAAATCATGATAAATGCTATCTATCTCTTCACTTTCTGATCAATGTATTCTATTAGTCATGAGCTACATGGTTAGTCTAGTTAATGAAAAATAAAAATACTAAATAACCATTAACGTATTCTTGTCAGCACTTAAATGTTTGATCACTCTCAAACAACCACTTATAATCTCATTAAATTGTGTATCAGAATCAAATACAACCTCTAAAGTCTAAATACAACGTCAAAATAATAAAATATCTTATCTTTTTTCTAACTCACTTATTTGAGCAGTAATTTCTCCATTCATAGAACACAGTTTGAATTAAGTTCTACTCAAAGGTGAAAACAAGCTTTTAACAATCTTCCAACCACATTCCAACAGTGTTAAAAATGGACTCAAATGGGATTAAAGAAGGAAACTTGCTTGTCAGTGCCCCCCCCCAAATTTTTCCCTGGTACTAGATGATAACAGGGAAGTCAAGAGATTTTTTTTTATATAAAAAATATAGAAGAATTCATATCTGTAAATGATGGGGAGCAGTCACTTAAGGAAAGTGAAGGGGAGCCAGTCAATCATGAATAAAAAAATGTGCAAGCATGTATATAGTAGAGTGGCCAGGCAAATGTTCTGACCACTTTTTTTTTATACCCATTTTTCATTTTCTTCTTTGACCACCATCACCACCAATACCCGACTCAACCTTTTCTCTTTATTTTATTACTTTTAAGGCTATAATTAGGTATGTATTTCACAGTTCTCATTCATCTTTTTTACCTTTGAGTTTCATTTTAGTTTTTTGCTTTTTTTTTGTACACTTTAGACTCAGATTATAATGCTTCACCATCATAAGAAGCAGCTAGATGTTGATTAATGGGGCATAATACAGACCCAGGAAATTTTTTTTCTGATACCTTGGTTTTGATAAGCCCTCAATTGTGTAAGAATCAAAATGAGACACCTAACACCATTTACAATGTTCTGTTTTTAAGTATTCCAACTGGCTTTGCTTACTATAAAAGGCAGTGCTATTTACATTGCATATTCACCATATACTTGTCTAAAAAAATGCTAGAAATTTATTTTTTTATTTAAAAATCATTGGTATCTAACATATATATAGATGGTGGGTGTCGGCCCGGTGTCTAGAAGGTAGTGGAAAAAGAATAGAAGAAGAAGAAAAAGGGGGAGGAGGAAAAGGGAAAAGAAGAAGAAAAAGAGGGAAATATAAATGATGACAATGATGGTTGGACAAAACTTGAACTTAGGAATTACAAAATTTAGAACAAGCTATTTCAAGGGGATCATATATGGTAAGTATTTTATTCTTTCTGCTTAAGTAACAATTACTAATATTAAAAAAACTCCTAAAGAAACCTTTTGTTATTTATATTTTATTCTAGATTTTAAAGGCAATAAAGCGCCATAATAAAACTATTGTAAATATAACATCTTTAATTTAAAAATAATATTAGGGGGTATCAATGTTAAGGAATCCACAACTAGGGATCAGGAATTTTTTTTCCCAGAATCAGACATTATTAATTGCAGAAGACTCTTATCCACTAGCCCTGGGGCTAGTGGATAAGGAATCCACAATAATGCATTATACGCCTCTTATACCCCAATTTCCATTCCTAATTCCTGATCCCAAACTCATCTCATCCATGATGGATTTGCAAGAAAGTCACATGACTCATAATTGCTGATGCCATCCTTAAGTCTTTCCTCACTCTATGTTACTTAATTTTGGTGGCAAACACTTAAATTTTTTTTCTATCTACACACCCCAACTGCACATTTGGCGGTGGATTCCCACTTTCCTCATCACATAACCCTTCCACTGGCAACAATGAAACACCTCTCTACTAGGAAGCTACTTCACTCAACAATGAATGCTATTACTTTTCTTTTAGTTCTTTACTATAAATCTGAATCTGATTTGGAAGATGCTTTAGCTTATATGTGTTTTCTTTCCAAAAAGCGTTACATCATCACCAGGGGGCCAAATCTTTATCATGATCCCTGATATGATCTGGCCTCCATTCTCAACATTCCTCATTTTTGTCACCGGACGACCTATGCACAAGGTCGAGGGTGTTCCAGAAAGTGAGATGAAGGGAGTAGTTGAGAAACTTCTTCGAAGCACAGAGGGAATGTTCAAGGAAGTGATTCAAAGATAACTCAAAGGAAGAGCCACTGCTTCAAGATATGTTTGATAAGAATCTTAATTTAATTTAAAGTAATACTAATATTCTTAGAATATCACAAAGGGTTGTAAAACTCAACAATCAAAGATTTAAATTTAGAAATAATTATTGAGAAAAGAAAGAAATATATAATAATAATGATTTAACTTGCAGCTTTACCACTATTAACCATAAATACGTCTTTATAATTTAATTCTAAAGAAACATCGAACCAAAATCCAACCCCTTTTATATCTATTACTCCTCCTTGCATTGACCTCATACCTATCCATCATTCCGCACACCACAGACCTCCAAATTTACACCCGTTACACCTGAATCCTCCTCACTAACATCCGTTAACCCTTTAATCCTCCACTAACCATTCCGTCCATGCTCACTAACCCTTTTTAATAACCCACAGATATTTAATAAACATTTTAGCGGAATATTGCATTGACTATTGCGCTGTGCATCGCTTATCGAAGAAAAGCCTAAACACACTTTTGAGAATTGACTAATTTAGATTTAAAGTTGAGATTAGCGCAGTCAAATAGTGAGTACACAAAGGGAAGTTGCCGTTGCTAGGTAGAATTGCTTTTCTGAACTTCGAGTATGGATTTAGACCTCTACTTTATTGATTTGATGAGCTGCTTTTGCCTCGAGTATCACGTGACGTGTGAAAATTTAAACTTCTCCTGATTATTTCTTCAAAATTTATCAACTCATCTCCAATCATTCTATCTTTCATCACAATTCCCATAACAAACAGCATAATCCTGCCATCCAACTTGCTGTTGCACTATGTTTCTTTGGCTCAAATGGAAACAGTCCTGCTGTAAGACGTTTGGATAATCTCTTTAACATAGGATATGGTACCATGATATTATACACCAAGCACTGTATGATTGCTATCCTTTCCCTCAAGTCTCAAACACTTACTTGGCCAACTCCAGAACAGCAACTTGAATCCTCTCAAGTAATTCAAGCTGAAGGTTTCCCTGGCTGTGTAGGATTTGTTGATGGCACAACTATACCTGTGAGTCGAAAGCCTGCTCATTAGGGCAACCATTATTTTGATCGCAAAAAAAGGCTTCTTCAGAATCCTCTCCAATTTCTCATCCTTCATAAACTAACTTTTTATCTTATTTCTAGATACTCTATTGCCATTCAATTTTTATGTGATGTCAATAAAAATTTTATTGCTTTTCATAGTGGCTTCCCTGGCTCATGTAATGACTCTTCTGTCTTCCAAAGAATGAGGATTTCTCAAACCCCTGACTCATACTTTGACAAATCTCAGTACCTCCTTGCAGACTCAGCATATGCAAGTGGGAAGTACATTATACCTGCTTTCCGTGGTGCAACCTTAGAAAATGGCCCCAAAACTGCCTTTAATTATCACCTTGCCCAATCAAGAGTACGAATTGAACATGCTATAGGTATTTTAAAGGGATGATTTTCTAGTCTTTGGGAGCTCAGAATCCAATTTCAAAAAAAATTGGAGATCAAAACTGCAAATCATTGGATCTTGACTTGCATTATACTGCACAATATCCTAGCTGATTTAAAGGATGAGTGGAATGATCTATATGAAGAAGAGGAACCTGAACCACCACCGGCACTCCCCTCCCTTGAATCACAAAACATTCAATCAACCGGAATATGCTCCATTATAATGCCAATTACTCTATAACATTTCACTTCACAACACTTTTAATTTTTTAATTTTATGTTTTCATACTCTCCAAATGTCCTCTTTATGTACTTTATTCACTTTGTTTGGTATTTTGGTTTGTTGCATATTCATTTTTTTTTTGAATTTACGGTGAATATCTTTTTTTTGGATGGCTCATTGGTTTTCTTTCACCAGCTCCACATGAAATCACATATTTTGTCAGTGATTTTTTTTTCTTTCATCAATTATATCCTTTTCATCCTCTCCTCAAACATCACTCAAATATTTTGGTTACTTTTATTTTCTCAACTCATCTCACCAGGTAAGTCTTTTTTTTCCTTTTTTCTTGTTTTTTATTTGTTAATCATGAATTATTTTTATTTGCTTTCTTTTTTTTTAGTTTTTAGTTTTTAGTTTTTTTTTAGTTTTTTATTTTTTTTGTAAGTCCTTTTTTATTTATTTTCAAGGTTAGACTAATTTTTTTTTCTCTTTTATATTTTTTTTTCTCTCCTTCACCCTCTTTAGCTGCCTCATTTCACCCCTTTTCCTCTCACTTTACCTGCCTCAGGTCACTCCTTCTCCCCTCTCTTTACCTTCCTCAAGTCCCCCTTATTTCACCCTCTTTACCTGTCCCAAATCCCCCCTTTCCCCCCTCTTTAGGTGCCTCATGACCCCCCTTCCCCTCTCTTTAGGTGCCTCATGACCCCCCCTTCCTCTCTCTTTAGGTGCCTCATGACCCCCCCTTCCCCTCTCTTTAGGTGCCTCAGCCCTCCCCCTTCCCCCCCTTTCAGGTCCCCTCCCATTAATCCGCCTCTACCCCCCCCCTCTTTGATAACAAATGATTGTTACTGATTGCTTGTTAAGAAGGAGGGGGGGGGGGGGGGGGGGGTAGAGGCAGTTTAAGGGGAGTGGAAGGGGGGGGGCTTTGAGGTGGCTAAAGAGGGGGAGAAAGGGGGGTAGGCTTGGGACATATAAAGAGGGTTAAAGGGGGGGAGTTTGGGGGGGTTTTGAGGCAAATAAGGAGAGGGTTTCAGGGGGATTTTGAGGCAGGCAAGAAGGGGATTTGGGGGGGGGGGGGGTTTGAGGCAAGGAGGGAGGAGTTTTGTAGGTTATTTCAGAGAAATAAAGGGGGGGGAAAGGGGACTTCTATGGGATTTAAAGAGGGGTTACCAACTTTCTAAAAAACATACTAAAAATTTGTTTTTTGTAATTTTTTTTTTTTTGGCAGAATTTTAGAAAAAAAAATCTTTTACATTCTGTTAAGGACTTTCCCTGTTAATTACAAAACAAAAAAGGTTTAGATTTTAATTTTTAATTTTTCTTCCAAATTATTTTACTGAATTTAAATTTTTTTGTTTTGATTTTTCTTTTACTGAACTTTTTTTTTATTTTTTTATTTTTTTTTAGAATTTTTTTTCAGGATTTTCTGTGAAGGTTTTTTATAACCAAAATTCAGGTTTTCATTTGAATTTTTTTTTTTTGAAATAATTTTTACTGAAAATTTTTATTTTTATTTTTTGTTTTAAATTTTTTATTTTTATTTTTATTAAAAGGATTTTGCTTTAAATTCTATTTTAAAAGATATTATTAGGTGAGTTTTTTTTTAAAAAAAATGTGTTGAATTTTTTTTTGACATTTAAATTTTTTTTCAGATCAAAAAAATTTCTTCTTCTTCAGATTAACCCCTTACTTCTCTATCATCTTCATCTTTATCCTCTTTATCATCTTAATCTTTATCATCTCTATCATCTTCTTCAAAATCAACTCCAATACAATCATCTTCTAAATCATCAAAAAAATTTAATGATAATCAGTCTCATCAGAAGAAAAGATATCTGAAAAAAAAATCATCTTCTAAATCATCAAAAAAATTTAATGATAATCAGTCTCATCAGAAGAAAAGATATCTAAAAAAAAAAATTCTCTGCAAAAGTTTTTTTGGTCATATCTCAAAAATTTTTTTTATAAAACTAATGTAGATAAAAAAATTCAATATCCAAAAAAATTACCAGAAGATATCAAATATCTAACCAAATTTAGAGATGATTGAGTTGTTGCAGTTATCAGTAATACTTTTAAGGCTCAATTCATTTTGGAAGTTCAATCATTCAATGGTGTAAAAGATGAATCTTTTAATCAACTATCAAGTCTTATCATAACTCTTTATCAAATGGCTTTAGTTTGGTTGCCTATAAGGAATACAAATTTGTTGGGTGGTATCATGATTGGATTTGGTTGGAGACCTGGTTTTGTTAAAGGATATTCTCTTGGTATGTCTAATAATTTTTTTTCCATTATTAATATCATTTCACTTATTTCAATTATACAGGCATATATTCATTGCTCAAGAATATCACTAAAGCTCAAAAAGATGAAGATTTTCGCTTATGGGACACTCTACCTTCCTTTAACTCTTTTCTTGCTCTTCAACTCAAAAAGCTCTTTAATAAATCATTTGAAAAAAATCTTGAACTTGAAAACAAAGTTGGAATACTGAATTGGTGTGACTCCGAACGGGAAGATATCAGCCACAAATATCTATTATTTTCTAATGTTATTATCACTTATTCAGGATTCCACAGTAGGATTCATATTGATAGGAATGACACCAATTTTCTTACTTTTGTTATATTATCATACATCAATCCAATAACTGGCCAACCAATACCATCTCCAGCTAAAATCAAAGGAAATGGTTTATATTTTCCAGACCACCGGTGCATTATTAATTTTGGTTTGGGAAATGGTATCATTGAAACTATTTGGAATTCTTCTCAGGATAATCATCAAACAACCAAAGCTCCTCCTGGTTTGGAATCCTGTCAAGATTTCACACATTTTGGTTGCTCGTTTCAAATCAGTCATAAGTTGATTCAAAGAATCAAAAAGGTAAAGAAAGAAGGTAAAGTTAATCAATTTAAAAAAACTTTATCTAGATCCAAAAAGTATTGGGATTAGACTTGTCATCAAAAATTTTATATTTTTTCATAAATTTTTAAAAAATATTTTTTATATATCAATTTCCTCAACTAAGGTAATGGGCCAACAACCTTGTGTTGTATAACAGGTAATAATGATAAAATTTATTTGTTTCATGGGGCTCCTCTAGCCTATACCTGTGGAAAGTCCCAAACTTTTGTTTCTAGATTTGATCTGCATTTGGCTTGAGGGATTTTCATTACTTTAAACTAGAGAAATTGATATATATTAGATATTTTTCAAATTGTTTATGTAATTATATTAAATTTAGATGACTTCCACCCCTTACTTCAATAAAATGCAGGGGGGGGGGGTATTGCCAAATTTCCAAATCTGAAATTCAAAATTGAAGACTTGTAAAATTTTTGGTGATACCCACCCCTTGCTTCAATAAAATGTAGGGGGGGGGTATTGCCAAATTTTCAAATGTAACATGTAAAATTTTTGACTTGTAAATATTTTGGTGAAATTTTTTTGGTGATAACCATCCCTTACTTCAATAAAATTTAGGGGGGGGGGTATTGCCGAAATTTCTTATAAGACTTGTGAAATTCTTGACTTGTAAGAATTTTGGGGATACCGGTAAAATGGAGGGGGTAGTAAAGCTAAAGTTTCATATAAGACTTTAAAGATTCATGACATGAAAGAGATTTGGTGATACCCACCCCTTACTTCAAAAAAATCCAGGGGTGGGGGATTGTCAAATTTTCAAAGGAGACATGAAAATTTTATTTAAAAAAAGAATATTTAACATTAAAATAAGAAAATTCAAGTAATAATGGATAGAGTAATGAAATACAGGAAATTATTGTAAATTTTATGTACAAATAAATAAGAACAGTTGAAGTGTGAAAGAAATAAAAAAAACTAGTCCAAAACAAGTTTCATTAATTGTTCTATTTCTTCAACAGATTTGTTTGCTTTAACGCATTGGATCAAGAAATTGTTCTTTTAATCTTTCTTTTTAGAACTTTCTTTAGATCATGCTTATATTTCATCTTCTCTAATATGTTTTGATGTTCAAGTGTTTTCTCCTCTTTTTTTTGTTTTTTCAATACTTAGAGTTAATACAAGCTTCTTCTCCTCCAAATCTTGGGCCTGATCATCCTTCCGTAAAGAGAGCTTGTACTACCTCTCTTCCAAATCTTGTAGCCTATCATCCCTCCTTAAAGAGAGCTCATATTTCTTCTTTTCAAAGCTTAGTGTCTCTTTAGCAATTTCCACTTGTTCTAGAGTGATAATAAAAATTAACATAAAGTAGAAGAAAAGCAGAGTAAAGTAATAAGAGGTATGGTATCACTTACCAGCATCACTTTTCTCTAAAAATTGTTTCATAGATGAAAAATGGGTTTGTGATAAAGTATCACTTTTTTGTCTTCTTTGGGAGTGGAAATTTAGACTACTTGAAGCCCTATGCTTCTTGTTCAAGGTCATATTTTCCTCCTCATCATTTTCGCTACCTTCAGACTCAGTGGATTGAGGATCCTGGGTTTGTTTGTCAGCCTTTTAAGAAATAAGAAAAAGACACCACACAATAAGGGGGGCGGACTTGTTAGCAAGTCTGCAACCTTGGACACAAATTCGCCACAGATTGAACACACATTGAGCTATTGACAAAGGAACCTTACAATAAGAGATGAACACCACTCAGAAGAACAGTTTTAGGTGGGTCTTCAAGTAGAGTTCAGTATGAGCTCAGTCTGAGTTCCACCTGAGTTCAGGTTGAGGACTTGCTAGCAAGTCCACCCCCTATATTGCGTAGTGAGATAAGTAAATAAAAAATGAATTGATAAGATAAAAGAAAAAAGAAACATACCTGAGTTAGATTTGGTTGGCTTAAATTTCCAATAGGATCTACAGAAAATCTATCTAGATTGGTCTCATTCAAATGAGGGGAGGCTTGAGTGGAGGAAGAGGATGGGAAAAGATTTGCTTCAACATCATGTTTGGAGATAGGATCTTCTCCATCCAACATGTTTAAAGGATTAAAATTGTCTTGCTCTCCAAAAATTGCATTTATCTCTTTAAAGTAAGGACATAAAGATTCAAGTTTATTTTCTATGGATTTGATTCCCTTAGTTATATCGATGTTGGTAACCACAAAACCAGTGGAAGATGAAAGAGCCTTTGCCTTCTTGTATTTGGATCAGTAATGCTTGAAGCGTTAAGACATCTGTTTAGGCAAAGGATCAATCCTTCCCTCGGTCTTATTCTGTAATTCATTTCCCATTAGAAGATAGCCATTAACTTTTGATTCTGGGAGCCGTCCTACTTTAGTCGCATACTCAGTACCAAAACAAGAATCATAGTTAGATTTGGTTTTTAGCAAGTTGATAAGAATGATATGATCATCTTTTTTTAATTGAACGGTCTTAGATTTTTTGGCTGAGAGGGGGAAAGAGGGAGTAGTGGGATTTGAAGAACAACTGGGTGATGGCTGCCTTTGAGAAGATCTAGGACAACAAGGCATGTTAAAATATAAATGAAGATGAAAAGGAGAAGAAACAAGCAGATGAGACAGTGAGATGAAAAGGAGCAGAAACAAGCATATGAGATAGCGATATAAAAAGGAGCAGAAACAAGCATATGAGATGGTGAGGGGTTCTGAGCGGATAGAATGGACAGGATGGGATGAGAATGTGAGTGCGCAGCAAAGTAGAAGGCATATCCAGAGAGTAGTCCAAGATGTGGTTATGACAGAAAGTAGGTCAAGATGTGGTTATGACAGAAAGTTATCCAAGATGTGGTTATGAAAAATTGAGTAGAAAAATGTTGCATAAGAGGTGAAAATTGACATGTAAAGTGTCTAATAACCCAATTATTAGCAAAAATAATCGCAGATCCCTGAACATTGATATTCCCTATTAATAGTAAAAAAAAGTAAGTAATAAGTGGTGGGGCTACAGGGGGTTACCCAAAGCCTTTATATAGGCAAGGGGCCCTCTGAAGCGCCACAATAATTTATATACAAAGTAAAATGAAACAAAAATAACAAATAACTAGTTTTGAGTAAATGTAAGGGGGACCCATGACACAATTAACTAAGAAACATCAGTAAGAGCCCATAAATCCACCAACTTGACCCCAAACAATTACAATAAAGTTACTGATTAATTAAATAAGTTTGAGACACAATAATAACAACTTTTTAAATTTAAAACATGTCTTATCACCCTTTAATTAATGACCAATTTAAGTGAAACATAAAAATAACCTATTTTACACATAAAAATATTGTAATTAATTAATTAAGAATAAAACATGAGTAATTAATTAATTTAAACTATTTTTATTAGTGTAAAAGATTTTTTAAGTCAAGACAAGTATTTATTTTAACAAAATTACCAATTTTAAGTATAAAACATTAATAATTAATTTAATAAAATGTTTTAACTTTTTTAATACTTTGATGAAACAATTAAGAGTCAAAAAAGTGCCAAATATTTATGTTTAATAATACATTAAAGGTTATATATAATATATAAATTTAGTTTAATAATTTAATTACATTATAAGTCAATTTTAAATTTATAACTATAATATATGTTTAAAATTAATTAACTATTTATTTATATTTATTAAATACATAAAAATGCGCCATAATTTATAGAATATAATATATATTATGCTTAAGTTAAATGTATATATAATTTATATAATAATAAAATTAATATAACACTTATTTTACTTATGTTTAATAAGATACTTATATAATTTTATTATGCAATATAATATTATTTTATATACATAATATGAATAATTTTATGCCCACTTTTGGTTCCAGCAAATTAACATAACATTTACTGGGCTCTTGGTACAGCCTGGCTGACACTCCCTCAATCTAAAAACACAATAAAAAAATGCTATGATTTTTTCTTAATTATTATTATTTTCATTTTATTTAAGAGTTAGAAATTTTTTCTCAGGTATCCATGAATTATCCTCATGTGATTAACTCTTATATCTCAATAAATACTCAATAACTTTTTTCAGAGATGACAGTTCTCTCATTTATAATTTTCAATATCTGATATATATGTGATTTCTTTGGGACTCACAGGTCTATTATTTCTCTTTGAAACAAAAAATAATTGTTGGAAGTTTAAGGCTTAAGATAATAAATGTAATGAGAAATATTTTTACTGTTAAATAAAGAATATAATTGTATCAAAATAAATCATTATTTCAACAATAAACAGTCCTATAAAAGGATCTTAACTTTTATTTATTCCTTAATTTGAAGATAACTTTAGATAACAGTATTTCAACATCCTATTAAAATTATTATATATGGGTTTATCTCATATTCTCATGTTAAATGCCTTTTACATCTATATGGCATTTCTTGCTAAGATGTTGCATTTGAATGAAAAAGATTCAATACCAGGATGTAATTCCAACCTTTTCAATTTGTTATTAAGAGCTTGAGAAGGATTTTTGGGGACATAACATAGCCAGAGCTCAAAAGGATTCATATAAGTGACAGACTTGACAGTACTTTTATAAGAAAATTCAAGATTTGGATATAAGGCTACCCAGTAATGAGTAAATCTGTCCTTGTATTTTTATTCTAAACCAAAGGCGCACAAACTTTAAATCATATTTAACAGTGGGAAAATATATATCAGCTAAACCATCAGTTTGGGCATGGTGAGCAGTATATAGTTTCAAGTCACAAGCACATATATTCATGGATGATATTCAAAATTCACATGTAAAACTTTGGATCTTTTTCATATATGATGGCTTTTGGAAATCCAACAATATTGAAAATATTAAAACACAATGAAAAACTAAAAAGTTTGATAGTAAAAAAAATGATTGTTATGGGTAGGAATAAATTTACACATTTTTGTTAATCTATCCAATATGACCCATAAAGAATAAAAATGTATTTCCTGCTATTGGAAGACCAGTGATAGAAACATATTAATGATTTGTCAAGGGGAATCAGTTGCCTTAATATGTTGCAGTAATCCTTCAATTTTCCAGTAAATATTTAAGATTTTTGGCAAGAATTAAAAAATTCAAAATATAATATTGTGTCCTCAGAAATATTAACCCACCATGTCTTATATCTGATCATGGTTTTCCTAGATCAAAATGACCTACCAATATCACTATGAAATATAGGGGGTGGACTTGCTAGCAATTCCTCAACCTGAACTCAGATGGAAGTCAGACTGAACTCAGACTGAAACCATACTGAACTCCACATGAACACCCACCTAAAACTTTTCTTCTGAGTGGTGTTCATCCCTGATTGTATGGTTCCTTTATCAATAGCTCAATGTGTGTTCAATCTGTGGTGAGTTTGGGTCCAAGGTTGCGGACTTGCTAGCAAGTCTGCCCCCCATATTGTGTGGTGTATGTCATCATGAAAAGGCTTTAAGATGATGTATTTTGTTGAAAAGGAGGAATAAAATTGACATTAGTAAATTTTTCTTCTGTAATAAATATAACCATCATTAAAAAATTTCCTTTATTCAAAGCATTTGGATACCTTGGAGGAAAATTTTTTATCAATGCTTGAATAGAAGCAAGGTTTGGATTAATTAGGATTGTAACCTAATTCATTAAATTTAGAATCGTTTTCATAAAATTCCAAAATTAACTGTAACAGTTATTATTCCATAGTAACAATATATATTCAATGTATATGAAGCTTATTATCCTCAGGCATATATGCTGGATTGGAAGCATCATTTGGTAAAGATAATTTAGACAACATATTCATATTTTAGTGAATATTTCCAGAAATTTGAATAATTTTATTCAACATTTGTATTCTTGAACTGATAATTTTCCTTAAAAAAATGTCATATTTGGTGTTTTTAAGTTCTAGAGGGACTTTTACCGCACTATAGTCAGAAACCAATCAAAATTATGGTATTAAATAATAATGAAGTTTTTCTAAAGCCTAGAAAATTGTTAAACACTTTAAATCAGTTTCACCAATTTTTAATTAATTTGATTAAAGTCTGGAAAATTTATAATTATTGCAGACATTCAAAATATTTATATTCAAAGTAGGAAATATTATTATTTATGGTAAAAATAAAATTTAATTCCATCTATAACCACTCCTAATATATTCATTCCATAGAAAAAATAATTGGAAAATAAATAATCAATTATTGATTAATTCTTTTAAGAATTAAGAAAGACTTAAAAATTGATGATAAGTTTTCATATGAATTAATGATTCATTTCAATTTCTGGCTACCATTATATTAAACCAGTTAATAAAATGGTATCAATAAAGGTTCAGAAAACGTTCTTTGGGGAAATTAAATTTCCTTTTACCATTTAAGCCTTGCGCAAAAAATTGGTTATAAGGGTCTATTTTATACCAATAAGGATCAAAATATAAATTCCAATTTAAGTACCAATCAATTAATTAATCATTTTTAATGATAAAAAAGAAAATCACAAAGGGAATAAGCACATACATCATTATAAAAATGTATTGCATTTGATTTTTACAAATGGATAATAGACAGATCAATAACCTTATGAATATTTAGAGGCTATCACCACAGAAAATTTGGGGGGGTATTGCTAGCAATACCCCCATTTAAAAATGTTGGGAAGTGGTTGGAAATCTGTTGGAAAGCTTTTGGGAATTCATTGTGAAACCAGATTTAAATTAATTGGACAAAGATTTGGTAATCTATTAGACCTAGATTCAACCCAACTCAATCACAGGTCTCTTGGAGCTTGGTGATTACTTTGATCTTCAGCTGAGCACAGATTGAGCAAAGCTTGAAAATATCACTTAACATATCATAATATTCACTTTCCCATCTTGTGTAAAGCAAAATTTGATATTTGGTCTAAAAAAATCTACAGATAATTTCTTGCCAAGTTGGTAACAGAAGGTTAAACTGTAGTATCTCAATTATTAAATTAGACCACATAGATATTATATAAAACGTACAATTCAATTCAAATCAATTTTAATATTATTGAGATCACCATAAGTGTCTGTCCAAAGACTTACAAAAAGTATGATAGTATCAAGACCTTGTTCTAGGTAGTAGTTTCAATTTGGATTTTGAACTGCCATCTAAAGCATTTTAATATTAGACAGAAACATAAATAAGTGTAATAAGAGTGAAATTATTCTATTTTGTGATTATAATGTAACAGTAAAGCACATTTTTATTAAGAAAATTTTTCTTCTTCCACAAACCCAAATTAACTCTATAGGCTCAAGATTTATTATTAACCCATATTATTTATTTCAGTTATCATTCATTTAATTCCAATATTTTTTAAAAAGATAATAATAATACATGTGAAAAAATTATGATCTTAGCATAGCATATGCTAAAAATTTATTATGTCGTTTTATTCAAAACTGATTATTCATTTTTTGGTTCAATTCATCTTTTAACAACCACTATCTTCAGATACTATTCTTACTTAATATGTCAAGTCTCAGATGTGTTAGACATTTCTCAATAACAATAAATCAAATTTATATGAATTTAATTTCAAGATTTCAAAACTCACCAACCCCCACAATTTTATAGCGAGGCCATTTGAATGTTCATATTTTTGGACTATTTGAAGAAAGAAAAACAACCCTTGTCGGTAATCTTTCTCAAGTGCAGATTCAACACATTGGACCACTATTGTTTGACATTGGGTCTGGATCTCACCATTTAAACCAAAGAAGTGCCTTGAATCCTATGAAGCCATTCTATTTTCATGCTTACTTGGTTCCAGTTTTTGGTAATATGTATCAACTTTTGGGATGCCTCTTTTCTTCAAGTACACTAATCAGTCTTGCTAAAGAATCATTTTCTTCTGCTCAAATTGATTTATGTCCAATCCTGAGCTACAACTCCACTATCTTTTTTAATATCCCACATGTAATTTTTGAAGGCTCTTTCCAAATATCTCAGAGTACTCAAGATTGGAAAGCTGATCAACTTATCCAAGGAATCAAAACAGTTCTCAAAACACATCAACTTCAAGCAATAAATTTTATGATTGACAATGAACGAATGTTAAAGGAAAAGTTGGATATCATGTGGAGGCGCCAGGACAACCATTGGCTTAGAACTGGATTCAATGACTATAAAGATCAGTTTCCTAACAATCAATTAACCCCTGAAGGAAACAGGTCAATACTTGCTGATGATATGGGTTCGGGAAAGATGATTTCAACTCTTTCTCTTATAAGTGCAACTCAAAGTGAAGCAAGACAATTCCAGGTATCGGAAAATCAAGAAGGTATTAATCAGAGTTCAGCCACACTGATTATATGCCCCCTGGCAACACTATCAAATTGGATCAATGAAATAAGTGTGCACATTGAAGATAATGCGCTTCCTTTCAAGGTTCTTTATAGGAAGGATTGTAAAAATACTAACCTCAATGAGCTACAGGACACTGCTATTGTTTTAACGACCTATGAAATAGCTAGCCTAACGATGTCAAAACATCTAAGCCAAAAAAAGATACTGGTGACTCATAAGCTCTTTTGGTATAGAGTTGTTTTAGATGAAGCTCAGTTAGTGCCCATTTCTATATCAAAAACTAAAAAATTAATTTTTATAATCAATTTTTATAAATATTCTTTTAGTTAGATTAAAAATCCTTACTCGCAGAGGGCTCAAACAATATTTGACTTGGAATCCCAATACCAACTATGCTTGACTGGAACTCCACTTCAGAACAGGCCCACTGACCTTCAAAGTCGCATATTTTTTCTTAGAATCAAAAAGTGGCAAGAATACTGGTTATGGAAGAATTTCATTTTTCCAGGTTTGCAAAAAGAATAGGCTAATTCTATTAAATCAATCAATCACTTAATAAAAGTCATAAGCCTACGTAGAACAAAAGATGCAATTTTGTCTCTTCCAAAAAAAGATTCAAAGGGGGATATCCGTTCAATTAGCAGATCCATGGAGGTCTAAACTTGATGTACTTCAAGAATGATTTACTGAGTGATATGGGCCCTCCAGAAGCACTGACCTCCTATGGGACTCATCTGAGTTTCTTAGAGAGCTGATGCTTTTAAGAAAATTCTGCAACCATCCGATCTACAAAAATCTGGATGAAACTCCAACTTTTGATCTCACCTGGCAGCATTACACAAAGATTTGTCATCTTATATTCCACTTGAAAAACTTTTTGTCTGGTGAAAGAGGTATAAATTTTCCAAAAGCTGTTATATTCTAAAACTTTGCAGACTTTTTGCAGATGTTAGTGATTCTATAATGAATTGTTTTACAAAAGTGTGTTGGCTTATTAAAAACAATTTTCAAATATTTAAAAATAGAATAAAAATTTCTCTAGATGAACACAATATTAGATATACCCAGCTTATGGGTGAAATCAGCAGGACAAAGAAAGACAAAAATATCCATGAATTCCATTTTAATAAAAATTGCCAAGTTTTGGTTGGAAAAATTCAGGCTGCAGGAGTGGGTATAAATCTCAAGTGTGCTCAAAATGTATATATAATGGTGAGCTCAATGTCTTATATTTCATATTAAGAACAAAAAACATTAATTTTTTTATATTTTCAATGTTGAAATAGGAGCCGAATTGGAATCCAGCAGTTGAGCAGCAGGCTGTTGATTGGCTGTATAGAATGGGGCAGCAAAATGAAGTAAATTTTTTGAATTATTTTGTGCATGGAAGTATAGAATTCAGCATGTATAAGATTCAAAGGAATAAAATGGAGCTAACAATGTAAGCAAAATTTAAATTCTATAAATTTTAATGATAATAGTAATCATTAAAATGTTATTTTTGTTTTCAAGGCTAATTGTCCCAAACAGTGGAAATGAGGAGTATGAGTGTGAAAACCTATTATTAAGGGAGTTTTTCAATCAATCACATTAGAGGAAGCAAGAATTTCAAGGAGAGCAGGTAAATTTATGGGATTTTGAGGATTTAAAAGTCTGAGTTGTTGAGGATTTAGTGATGCAAGATATAAGGGAGAATAACAGTTATTTGGCAAACCCTGGGGGACATGAGAAGGATTAAGGTTAGGTGATAATTTTGAAACCAAACTGATTCTTTTGTACAAGGCCAAGTCCTTTAGCACACTTCCAGAGTAGGTCAAAGTATCTCGAATATCAAAATGTTGCTGGTCAAGATATTGTGCAACTTTACAAAATTCTTCAGACCTCCATTGCATTAAGATATGTCTTAAAGATCAATCATTATCAATTTTGGTGTCTGAACAACACTTGATGTTTGTGAAAAAGTTGTGATAAGTTTCACAATGTGGAAGTTGCTTAAGTAGTTTAGTTCGGTTAACTGAATTATAAGAATCTTTGTTATTTGAAATAAAGGTCATAAAAAAATGGTTGAATAGAAGGGGATTTTCATACTTTTTTTTATTCTATATTGATGCTTTCTCACTTTGATTATTTCTTGAGAGCTATCAGAATCTTACCCAAGTCTTAATTTATCAGAATGACCTAAAAATCAATGGTGAAGAACTCCCATTTGATTTGAGAAGCTAATTTGAGTTGAGTCAATTGGATATGCAATAAAATTATTGGTTTTTAAGGCATTGTCCCAGAGTTTAATGAGAATATTTGACAAGACCTTGTTCCTTTTGTCAAACCAATCTAGGTTGCAAGCAAAATTTGACCCTGGGAAACTGCACATGCGAAGGTGGTCAATAAAATATTCACAGAAAATTGGTGGAAACTTTTCCAAAACAGCTGAATTTGATTCTAGATGAGGTAGTTCAAAGGCAATGTTGCAAGAATTCATTTCGAATGATGAAAATCTATCTAATTGCTTTTTAGTAGGGTTTTGTTTCCATCCATTTGATTCTGGTGACATATTCAAAAGTGAAAAACAAAAATTGTGTATAGATATATAAAAGTGAGAATTGAATGGAGGCAAAGTCTCATTAAAAATTCTATTAAGTGTTTGTGTGTTTTTGGGCAGGTTTCCATGAGGAAAGTAAGAGCTACTAGGGTTAATAAACAATAAGATTAAGAAAGTTTTCAATAAAATTAAACAAAGAGGAAGGATAAATTGTGGAGCTTCAAAACTTTATGATCAAAGTTGATTTAAGGAGAAGTATCACAAAAATTAAGAATAAGAAATATTTCAACATTATGGCATTATAATATGCATAAATTATACTTTTATATGCGATTTGAACTCAAAAGGAATGGTACAAAAGGAAGAAAATAATTATTTGATAAAAGCGGACTCATTTGAGAAAAGGATTTTATTTTCTTTTCAAAAATCTTTCCACAAAAATAATTTGATAAATGTGAGGCTATGTTCATTTCTTGATTACCAAAAAATTATCTTTGGTCCAATATGATAGTAATACATATTCCATTGAGTAAATTTTTTTCAACCTGAACAAATAGACTAGAGTGTCACTTCATCACATTTATGTATGAAAATTTATACAAGGTTTCAAATTTTTTGTAATGCTTTAAGGTTTACACTTTTGTAGCATCTATTATTTGAGTATTTTTGATTATTTCTTTATGGAAAATTCTACCTAGTACAGACCAATTTTAAAAGTGAAGGAAATATGTTGGTGATTTTTTTTTACAAAATATTAATATTATTTTTGGGTTTAACTTTGATTTTTGGGGTAATTTTTTAAATAATTATGTTAAAAATATGGATTACTTTTCTTAAAGTCCATAATTAAGAAATTTTACTAAAATCAAATTATTATAGGGTAGTTAGATATAACTCAGAAGGCATTTGATAGAAAAATAATTAAGATGCTTGTGTGTAAAATAGAATTTTTTCTATGATAGAGAATATTCTGATAAACATGCATGCATTGTTGTACAAATTCTGAGAGTATACAGAATACAAATAAAGTAGACTGCATAGCTTTTATTTAATATATAATTTATCTGATTAAAAAGTAAACATTTAAACTTAAATAATTTCAACACATATTCCATCTTATTCTTTTGATATAAAAATATATCGTATATTAGCTAGTGCCTTGCAAAAAAAGGAATACCTTCAATCAGTAACTTCCAACAGCTAACTTATTCCTACATTAATCACAATTAAAATGCCTCCATTTTTTAATGTATGTCAATTTCAAGAGCTTATATGTGTCAATAGAAAGTATCAAAATTCTTCTGGGTCCTTTGAAGTTGTTATGGCTTTCAAAAGCTCTAATTCTTATGCAAAAAATCAAGAGGAAAGAAATAGGAAGGCCCAGATGGTTATTTCTTCCAAAAATCCATTTAGCATTGGAAGTTCCAGCTCCACAGAAGCAGTAAGATGTATATCTATAGTTCAAAGTGAGAATAAAAGTCTTTATGATGTTTTGATGATTTATTATATAGGGGCAGTCGCTATTGGGGGCAGAAGTATCTTCAACAGTCTCTAGAAACTCAAATCTTGGGGAACGGTATAGCCAAATAATTATGTGGCAGGCAGAAAAGCTTTCTCTGATTCATCATTTGAGAAAAGAAGGTTGTACTCAATTTTCGGATGAAGAAATTAAGAAGCTCAAACTTCTAGGTGATAGTGGAAGACTGGATTCCGATAGCATTGTCTGCCTGATCCCACGCTCAATAGATATGGTTTTTAGTCATTGAAAGCTCAATCAATCAATTTTCACTAAATCATGCTGTCCTAAATGCTTTGCTCCTTATGAGTATAACTCTGAATCTCAACCATCTATACTATGTTGCAAACAACTGTTTTTTTCATGATCAAAGCACTATTAAAAAATGTTTGGAGCAGGATAAATTGTAGTTAAATGTGATGAAAGGCTGTATTTGATGAAGGAACATCAAGAACATGTAAAATACTTATCTCTTAAAAAATTTCATCACCATTCTTATATTGACTGGATTAAGTAAAAGATCAAACTGTTCAAATTTGAGCTTCTGATTGAGAAGAAAACACCTGTGGCAGACAATGTAGAGTGTGATTTGATGAAGGATGTTTGTGATGGTTCAATTTAGAAAAGCTTTCCATTACCACTCCAGCTCTGGGTGGAAATGATGATGAATATATGATAACTTAAGGTAAATTATTGTTTTCTTTATATGTCAACTGGTTTAGGCCTGGTGGTAATAGGATTGGAGGTCATCAGAATTCTGTAGGAGATATTATGATGGTGTGTATGAACCTACCTTAAGAAGATGGATACAAAATGGAAAATCTTTTTTTGTATGCTATTATACCTGGACCAACAGAACTCACAAGTGAACAGCTTAATCACCTTCTAAAACTACTGGTTAATGATCTACAAACTCTATGGGATGGTATATTGATTGAGAAGACGCATCTTTATCCACAAGGCCGGTGTAGACAATCCTATAGTACTAGCTATAGGCCTTGACCAAGGGAGTTTAAGAAAAACCAGAGAGAAAAACCCCTTTCCCTTTAGAAAAATAAGTGAGCTTTACCTGCTACAGTAAATTGGTTCCTGTTTACCAAAAGCCCCTTTTCCAATACACTTGACTGCTTGATCAGCCAAGAAAGTAGTCCCCAGACAGACTACCAGACCAAAGAACTGAAATGTAGACCAATTCCCACACCAGAGAAAGCAATGATACTTGATGTAGGTTGAAAATCCACACCAGAGAAAGAAATGATACTTGCTATAGCTTGCAAGACTATAACAGAGAAAACAGTTGCTAGTAAAGTTAAATGAAGAACTTACTTGCAACAAAACACAGCCAAATTGTGGCCAACAACAGTGAAAACTGAGAGTGAGGAACAAGGATATCACCTCCAGATGGTTGTATGATAATATAGATATTCCCCCAAACTGTCCTCCTTTTTGTAAATACACACAGACCACCCTTCTAAAATCCATGCACAGCAACGCATTTGGCACCTGTACCAGCCAAATTGCATAAACAACCCTTCAGAAGCGCTCCCCAACCTCCTAAAACAGAGGCGGTGGGGACGCCTGAAGCGGCCCGGCCTCTCTGAAGCCAGAAAACCACTAAAAACATCAAATCTACTTAGAAAAATGCACTACCACTACTAAAACCCTTAAAACACAAAATTAAGCTATGACAACATTGGGACATAAAGCGTTGAGCCAAATTAGCCCTATAAAATGGTACTAAGCACTTAAACCTAAGACTTAAGGTTAGCCCGTAAAACACAAAAAATAAAATTAAACAGCTATCTTTTATAATGAAATATGAGGAAATGACCCCTTAAAACTTAGAATATGAAAAATGTCCACAAGACATGAAATATAGAAAAAAACCGGGGTTATCTAATTGTAGTACCCAGATACCCGCAGTCCAAATATTCACGGAATAAATCCAGAAAAACGCCCTATTCTTCAAACAATGTCAATTAAGACATGCACAAACAGCACCAAACCGCACAACAAAGGCCCCTTCTAATGTTGGAAGACGACATCCTCCCTTCAATAGAGAATGTCCACATTCTCCTATACCACAACCACCATTTTCAGCTTTCTTTCCAAATCTTCTACTGACATGGGCCCCTGCCAATACTGCATTGACAATAACCTAATCTGCACCATCACACCTCCAGCCCATTTATACAGAACGTCTTGTGATGTCTGCCACTCCAGAAAGAAGACCTGCCACAGACCTGGTCCATTATCCTCTGCAACACCTTTGCCTCCACCTCCACCTGGTCCATCTTCTACCAGCACCAAAATATCTAGGCCATCCATCCTGATACCCAGAATCTTCAAAAAGCTACACCTTTCCCAGAAGAGTTCCACAGCCCTTAAAACCACAAACTCCACTATCCCTGGTCCATATGATGGTAAAGAACTTTCATTTCTTCCTTCAACTTTAAAACTGATGACTTCTCAGTTCCTCCATCTTCTGACAGTGATGATCACAATGTAGGATCCATTGCACCACCAACACCAAACCACTTGCCCACAATGAAAGCCAAGTTCCAACAGCACACATCTAAACAAAAACAACTTCTGCTACACTACTTCCAATCCACTCCTGCTAGAGATCCACAGGACATTTAGAAAAGAGGGCACCTTATCCATCAGTTCAAGGCTAATTCTGAACACTTCATTTCATCTCTTGATTCCCTCTGTAATTCCACTAGTACTTGATCTTGATTTAGAAAAGAAAAATTGATCACACCCTCTGTCAGTACAGTCTAGTATATAAGTATGATATAATAGTGTTATTTTATGGTCCTACTACTTATTAATAAATGATTTAGTGATTAAACCTCAGGGGAAGACTAATAGAATAGTTATACTCAAATTAAACTCACAATACTTGGATTTAAATGCGTGCTAGTGGTGGAAAATAGAAGAATAAAATATAGTTATAGCTATTATAAAGATAATATCAATTTATAAGGGCTTTATAATATATTTCTGAATGTTAATAATTGTAGTGTAATGTTTATTTGAAGTGTAGTAATTGAATGATTATAATAAACCGTCAAAATTCCTCCTTACTTATACCCAAATCCACTGGAGTGCACAGACCTTCAATCCAGATGATGTCACTGCTATCCCCGGCAATTACAGCACTGTGAGGGCCCATCACCTCCCCATGGCGTCCACTTCAAGCAGTTTCAACACCCAGACCTCCAGTAAGGACCCTCCATCACTATTAATAATAACACAGAGTCATACCATAAATAGAAATCCCAGATAAAAGCGGATACCATAAAGAAACAGGTAAAATAAAAGATCAAAAAGAGATTTAATGAAACTAAAAGCATATAAAGGAAACAAATAAAATGTCCAAGCCCCCAATAACATCCCCAAGCATCCACATTAACCAAGAAACATCTTTCCAACCCATAAATCCGTGAATAACCATCCAAGGAAGTAATTTTAGTTGTCCAAACTGGGTGTATGCGCCTGATATAGGTGTCTATGCTTCTGTAGGCGTTGTGAGTCCACTGATTTCGTCCATATGACCTAAAATAAGCAGAAAAACAAAGGTTATAGGCTATTAAGGGGCTAAAACCCACTTATATACCTAAATATACATAATATACTGCATATTTCACTGAATATGAGATTTATGTATACATATAAGCTTATGTATGTCAATAATTACTTCATATCACTTAAGATAAGTATATTATGACTCCATTAACACCTTAATAAGTATTATTAGGCCATGGATAAGCTATTTAAACTATTATAAATTATATAATAGAATAATAATTATATATATATATCATAAAATAATATATATTATTATTTTAACCTTATTTTTAAGATATAAGCTTAATCTAGTTAAGGTTATCTTATTTTAAGCATAAGAAATACTCAGTCCTAAGGATATTTAGGCTGACACTCCCTCACCCCAAAAAAAACAATAAAAAAAATGTTAAGACATTTTAATTAATCTTAAGGAATGAAATAATAAAATAAAAAATAATTTTTATAATACATATACTGAATGAACAGTATTATTTAGATTTAAATTTTTTCAAGAGATTTTTAAGATCAGAGATTTCATTTTCTGGAATCCACTGGTCATATTCACTTGATTTATTTTTAAATCTTAGTAGATACTCAACTCCCTTTTCTTTTGTAAGGTGTCTCTTTTTAAGTATCTTTTCAATTTCTGCTTTTTCCACTATTTCTTCAGGTTGCTGTTTATGCCTTCCTGATCTTCTTGGAAAGAGAGCAGTATCATTAGAATGGTATGGTTTTATAAGAGAAATAGGAAATACTGGATGTTTTCTATCATAAGGTGCATATAGAATAACCTCAACAGCATTATTACCAACCATCTTTTTAACTACAAATGGTCCAATGAATGGATCCTTCAATTTAACATTACCATTTAAATTGAAATGTAGCGTTGAAATAAGGACTTCATCACCCTCTTTGAACATTTGTTCTTTATGGGTTTTATCCCATCTTTTTTTTCATACTCAAAAGCCTTATTTATACATTCTTGAGCATGTTTTCTGCATAGTTCCTGCATCTGAAGAAAAGATTTAGTACCTGGATGAATATCCAATCTAGGTAACTTATTAAGAGTTTTAGCAGGGGTATTAGGTACATAACCCAACCATAACTCAAATGGCTTTTTGCCAGTGACAGAATGTACTGTACTATTATATGCAAATTCTAAACCTGGGATAAGGGTTACCCAATCATGCGTGAATTTGTCATTGTCTTTAAAATTAAGACCAAAAGCACAGTATCTTCTTATCATATCTTCTAAGGTTTGTATCATTCTTTCTGCTAGCCCATCAGTTTGTGGATGGTGTGCTGTAGAAAGTTTTAATTGACACCCTGAAACATCCATAAGTGACGTCCAGAACTCAGAAGTAAATTTAGGATCTCTGTCAGAAACTATTGCTTTGGGGAAACCTGCTGTATTTAACATTTGTGTCCACCATAAAAAAGCTAAGTCCTTTGCAGAAACCTCTTTGTGGGTAGGAATAAATTTACACATCTTTGTAAATCTATCTACAATTACCCAGCAGGAGTTATAACTCTTATGCCCTGCTATTGGCAAACCTGTTACAAAGTCCATTTTAATGATTTCCCATGGAGCTTTTGGTTGCTCAATTTGTTGTAATAAACCAGCTCTTTTTCCTGTTAATCTTTTAGATTTTTGACAAGAATCACATGTTTCAACATATTTCTGAACATCCTCAGACATGTTAATCCACCAAGCTGTGTTTTTTACTCTGGTTAATGTTTTATGGTAGTCAAAATGACCTGCTAATATATCATCATGACATATACTTAACATTAACTCCTTCATTGAAGGGGGAATTACAATTACATTACTTAATTTTTTCCTGTAATATATAAAACCATCCTCAATGGAAAATTTTCCTTTCTCTAATGCCTCTTTATACTTATCTGGTAATGTTTTTATTAAAACATTCATTGAAGCATTAGATGGATCATTTAATATTGTAGTTAATTTACTTAAGTCAGGATCTGAATTATAATTATCAAGAATTGATTGCATAAATTCATCCTCAAGATCTACAATATAAATGCCATAAATGTTAATAATCTCTGACTCAGGAACATAAGCAGGATTATCATCATTATTAGGCAGAGGTACTCTAGATAACAGATCTACATTAGAGTGCAAGGTTCCTGCTCTATGTGTAATAGTCATCCGTCCTCTGTATTCTTGTACAGCTAATTGCCATCTAAACATGTGTCTATTAGGAGTTTTCATGTTTAAGAGTGACTTAACTGCACTACAGTCAGTTATTAACTCAAATTTTTGGTCTTCAAGGTAATAATGTAGCTTTTCAAGAGCCCATACTACTGCCAAACATTCAAGTTGAGTAGCACCATATTTCAATTCACCACTTCTCAGAGTACGTGAAATATAGCAGATTACTACTTCTGACATTTTACCTTCAATAAGTTGTTTTTGATGCAAAGCAGCACCCAGTCCAATAAAACTTGCATCTGTATATAATACAAAAGGTAATTGGAAATCTGGTAATCCCAAGATAGGAGCTGTCATTAAACATTCTTTCAACTTATTAAAAGCTTGTTGTCTTTCATTATTCCAAATGAAAGCTTCTGATTTCTTTATCAGTGTGGTCAGTGGTGCAGCAATTGATTGGTAGTTTTTTATATATTGTCTATAATAACCACACATTCCAAGAAAAGATTGTACATCCTTCACATTTTGAGGAATGCCAATATTCTTTATTGCAGCCACTTTATTTTGGTCTACACATATTTGTAAGCCAGATACAATATGACCAAGCACTTTTAAAGATTCAAACCCAAATTTACATTTTTTCAATGCAAGGGTCATTTTTATTTCATCCATTTTCTGAAATACTTTCCTTAAATGGATTAAGTGTTCATCAAAATTTTTAGAGAACACTATGATGTCATCAATGTATACCATTAACCATCCCTCTATCATTTCATTATGGAATGTTATATCCATTAACTTTTGAAATACTGATGGAGCATTCTTTGGTCCAAATGGCATTCTGACATACTTATAAATTCCCATGTGTGTTGTTATCAACAAAAAGTTCTGTGAATTCTTTTCAACAGGAATTTGATGGTACCCTTTATTTCCATCTAGGCAACTTATATATTTAGCACCTTTAAGGGTAGCATGTATAGAGGCAATCCTTGGCAAGGGATAAATATCATCTACTGTAAATGTATTTAATGCTCTATAATCACCGCACAGTCTTGCTTTATCTTGTTCATAAGAAATCAGCACTGGTGATATTACACAATATTTTGGTGTAGTTTCAACCTTCTCAAGAATGTTCATTTTTAATAACATCTTAATATTATCCTCTATGTCTTTCCTCTTCATTGGTGAAGCAGGATATGGTTTCTTTTTAAGACTAGCAGGAATATTATCCATGTCACAGGTTAAACTAATTTTCATTTCATGATCTTTTACAAGGCCAAGTTCATTTGTACCATGTGCAAAAGCCATTGGAAATGCTTTAATTAATTCCAAAATATTATCTTTCTCAGTTTCACTTATCTGAGTGCCAAATGATGCTTTTGAAATTTCTGTTTCCAGAAGTTCCAACTCATTGGATTCTCTTCCTTTAGACGGGGAATTTGTTACTGACTCAATGTGTAAGACTGTGTTAAAAGAATTTATTTTAAATTTCCTTTTACCATTCATGCCAATTGTAAAATTGTTATTAGCAGGGTCTAATTTTACACCAAATTTAGTCAGAATATCATTTCCAATGATAAAACAGTTACTACAATTTGTATTATCCATTACTACAAAGTCACAAGTTACCCTTACATAACCATGTTGGTGTTTAAAGAAAACAGCAGCTTTGTATTTACCAATGGGGTGTAGTACTGATCCAAAACCTCTCCAATTTTTATTCTGAAGTGGTTCAAGCTTAAACTTATATTCACTATCAATTTTCTGTAATGTATTAGTGGAGACAACTGAACCAGCAGCTCCTGTGTCCAATACTATATTAACATTTTCACCAGAAATGATAGCTGGAACCGTGATAGGTGTCATTCTAAAGTTATCAGCTTGTATATCCTTAATGATTTCAGCATCCTCAAAATTCATTAAAGATTCATTTGAGTCCATATTTAATATTGGATTTTCAAAGATGGACAAATCATCTTCCAACATACAGACTTCATTTTCATCACTATATGAGATATTGCTGTCATAATCACTTGATTCTTTACTTTTTTCAGTTTCAGTTTCAGATTCACGTTGATTTTCAACAATATTTATGTTTTTCTCACATTTGTGACCTTTTACCCAAGGTTTATTACACTTATAACAAGTATTTGTTTCATACTTTTTAGGTACTACAGGTGCAGTAGGTTTTTTCTGCTTCTCCTGAAGTGTTTTTGAATTCTGAGTTTTTGCAGGTTCAACATTTTGCTTATAAGTGGAATACCTTGATTCATACTTATGGTTTAATAATATTTCATTGCAAATATTAATAAAGTCAGAATATTCAGTAACATTTAATGTTCTAGCTACAACAATGTCTCTGACAGATATAGGTAATTTGTATATTATCTTATCTTTCCATAAGTTAAAATCCATATGAGGCTCAATGGCTTTTAATATTTTGTTTAAATTCATTAAAAATACCATAGGTTTGTCACCATTCAACGGATTATACCTAGTCTTCTCATACAGTCTCTGCTGAGTAAGCCTGAATTTAGAACCTCCAAATTGTTTTTCAATAAGTTGTTTCCATTCAGCCCAAGAGTAGTCTCTACCCTCACTTAAGACAGCTTCAAACCATAATAAAGCAACATCCTTAAATAAAGAAATTAATTTTGATGTTATCTCTTCATCTGGTAACTTATATGAGAATTTCAAGTTGTCAATTCTTTGAATAAAATGATGCCAATCAGAGCTGGCTTCCCCATCATAAGTTGGGTACTGATCTATTTTAGGCCAGTTCTTCTGATTGGATTTTATCTCACTAATCTTAGGTAAATTCAACAACTCATTTACTTTTGATAAATTGTCTTGTATTTCTTCCTGCACGGATTTGTGACTTACATTTTCAGATTTGACACTACCACCAGATGGTTTTAATTGTGGTGGTACAGGGAAGGAATGAGATTCACTTTTGCCAATGAAAGGATTATTATTATATTGATTATACTTATGATTATCCTGGTTCATTAGTAGATTGGCAGTTTCAATCTCAACTTTAGTTAATCTTTGTAGCAACTCAGAGACACTTTGATTTGTCTGTGCAAAAGATAACTTTGTTCTTGATTCAGTCTTTAATAAGTGTGTTTCATATAATTTTTCTAACTCACAAAATTTGTTTGAAAGGTCATTCTATTTATTACTCAATGAATCATATTTAAGAGTTAGAGACAAATGTTCTTTCTCTAATTCTTTATTACGTGTTGCTAATTGAGAAATGTTCAATGTTAAGGATGAAATTGTATCACTAGTGAGCTTAACTGTCTGTTCCTCACAATCAGTCATTCTATTCCACAATGCTGAAACAATTCTATGGACAGTTGGATTATTGTTAAAATATTCCATGTCCTCCTTTTCAATTCTCTCACTCTCCTGTGAACTTCTCATCTCACTAGTAGGTGGTTGCAACTGACGATTAACTGTATTATCATTGTATATAGTACTGTTATTATGGACAAAAGACAAGTCAGGTGTATCTACTCTAAAACCTAAATTTCTTAAATCCTCCTCTATTTTTTGTACAGATTTAACATCAATAGAATTACCTATATTGTAATTATCAGTATTATGTCTAATCTGAGAGGGTAAGTTACTTACCAAGGGATGGTTGCCAGTCCTGATTTTTGGCGCTTTTTTCCCTTGTAAGGGTGAGCTGAGGAAGTCAGATGAGGCGGTGGATCCCTGTTGCAACTGTGGCTTGTCCACTGTTGGTGAAACCAGTCCCATTTCCATTTGTCTACCAGGATTTTCTCCTGGGAGTGAGTGGACCCTCCTTGGATAGGGGGTTGCTGATTTGATTGACTGGGCTGGCCTCCCTTTAATTCTGCCATTGCCTGATTCATCTGCTGAAATCCTACCTTGCAATTGTTTTGCAACTGCTCTACTTCTTTGAACATGAGAGATTTTGATTCCTCTAGCTTCAGAACCTGTTTGGCCAGGTGGGACAGTTGATCCTGAAGAGGAGGAGACGTCTTTTTGATAGTTATCTTTTTTAAGAGGGCGTCCTTTTCCTCTATACTCATGCTTTCTGGCTGGGGGTACTGTTGTTCCTCCATGGTGATGTCCTGGAAAGTTTTTATTAGCTTTAGACCTGGTATTATAAGCAGGCTGTTCACTTACACTATCCTGGGGAGCACTCATATTGTTCAGAATAACAATATTTTACGTCTACAAAAGGAAAAAACTCTGTGGAATTAGTAGACAAAAGATATTAGTAATTATATTACTAATAAAAAAGCAATGGAGCTTACCCTGAATTTATATCTTTATTTATTTAAATAAAATATAAGAAAAATTCTAAAAAATCTGTTAAAAATATAATAATAAGTTTAACTAGACCTCTATAAGGGTGAATAATTAGCTTACCAAGCTTTAGCCAAATACCAATTTAATTGGGTGTTATATTGGTGTCCAAATACCAAGTGAAATTGGGTTTATATTGGGTACAGTTACTACTGTAAATATCTAATTTTTATAATAAAAAATTAGTACAATTATTATAAGGGTTCTTTTCCGCAATCAATGAGTTATGATGACCCACTAATATGCCGCAGACCCAAATATTTGGTTAATTTTGAGTTGTACTAAGGTAAAAATCACGTCCCAAGGCTTATACTAAATAATAAGTAAAATATAAGGAAAGACCCCCAATTGTCAGTACAGTCTAGTATATAAGTATGATATAATAGTGTTATTTTATGGTCCTACTACTTATTAATAAATGATTTAGTGATTAAACCTCAGGGGAAGACTAATAGAATAGTTATACTCAAATTAAACTCACAATACTTGGATTTAAATGCGTGCTAGTGGTGGAAAATAGAAGAATAAAATATAGTTATAGCTATTATAAAGATAATATCATTTTATAAGGGCTTTATAATATATTTCTGAATGTTAATAATTGTAGTGTAATGTTTATTTGAAGTGTAGTAATTGAATGATTATAATAAACCGTCAAAATTCCTCCTTACTTATACCCAAATCCACTGGAGTGCACAGACCTTCAATCCAGATGATGTCACTGCTATCCCCGGCAATTACAGCACTGTGAGGGCCCATCACCTCCCCATGGCGTCCACTTCAAGCAGTTTCAACACCCAGACCTCCAGTAAGGACCCTCCATCACTATTAATAATAACACAGAGTCATACCATAAATAGAAATCCCAGATAAAAGCGGATACCATAAAGAAACAGGTAAAATAAAAGATCAAAAAGAGATTTAATGAAACTAAAAGCATATAAAGGAAACAAATAAAATGTCCAAGCCCCCAATAACATCCCCAAGCATCCACATTAACCCAGAAACATCTTTCCAACCCATAAATCCGTGAATAACCATCCAAGGAAGTAATTTTAGTTGTCCAAACTGGGTGTATGCGCCTGATATAGGTGTCTATGCTTCTGTAGGCGTTGTGAGTCCACTGATTTCGTCCATATGACCTAAAATAAGCAGAAAAACAAAGGTTATAGGCTATTAAGGGGCTAAAACCCACTTATATACCTAAATATACATAATATACTGCATATTTCACTGAATATGAGATTTATGTATACATATAAGCTTATGTAGGTCAATAATTACTTCATATCACTTAAGATAAGTATATTATGACTCCATTAACACCTTAATAAGTATTATTAGGCCATGGATAAGCTATTTAAACTATTATAAATTATATAATAGAATAATAATTATATATATATATCATAAAATAATATATATTATTATTTTAACCTTATTTTTAAGATATAAGCTTAATCTAGTTAAGGTTATCTTATTTTAAGCATAAGAAATACTCAGTCCTAAGGATATTTAGGCTGACACCCTCTATAGGATGTAACCACAAAAAACCCTCAGTTTTAAGTCTTGGGGGACCATCCTCATTTTATAGTCTTGTGGGACTCAAAAAGCCTCAGTTTAAAGTCTTGGGGGACTTGAAAACCCTCAGTTTAAAGTCTTGGGGAGCTCAAAAACCTAAATCATAAACCCAGAACCAGAGATCAACCACATTAAGACACAGAGAAAAAAAGTAAAATTCTGGTGTAATTGTGAATAGAGCTGCCAGCACATCAATTACCCCCAAACTTTTCTTTGCTAAATTTGGAGGCTCCCCCTGTGGATACACTCTGCCAACCTTTCAAACTAACTCCAACAACAAAACCCATTCCTCAGTTTATAGTCTTGGGGGACTAACACAGTGTTCAGTTTAAAGTCTTGACGGACTTGTTTTTCAGTTTAAAGTCTTGAGGGACTTGAAAACCCTCAGTTTATAGTCTTGTGGGACTCACAATTTGCATAGAAGATGCCCAGTCAATTCCATGCAGAGTACAGCCACCGCCAGTCCGCTGAACTTCCACCTTTTACTTCATCATCTACCCAACCACTGACAACAACCTTCTACTTATCTCTTTCTTCATCTCCTCCTCATCACACATCATGTCTGGATCTCCTAATTTTGACCCTTCTAACCTTCCTTGCTTCACAGCTCCCAAGGACTATGCCTGCAAGCAGTGCATCCACATGTGCAGACCTTGCACATTCACTCTTCCAGCTCCCGATGAAAAATTCTACAACAAGGCCTGTGACTCTTGCTACTCCAGGAAGAAGAAATGTGACAGAGACGCAAACTTCCCTATTCCTCCCCCTTCACCTTGTCATAAATACCATTCAAGATCCCTTACCAGGTCCTCAGAGCTTAGTCCACCCTCTTCCTCTTTATCCTCAGCACCTTCCAGAAGATCCGGAAACTCAGCTTCCAGAACTCTTCCCATAAGACCAGCCTTAGCTCCCCAAGAAGCAGCTTTTATATCTGCTAATCCAGCTTCAAAAGCTGCAAAATCCGCTACAAGGCTGCTAGACTGCATCCAGGTGGCCCGACTGCCTCAAAACTTCCAAAAACAAGCAGAAAAGAACCAAATGTTCTCCATCCAACAAAAACAACTCTAAGCAACCACCTCCTACTTCTCCCAGAGCAATGAAGCCAACCTTTCCAAAGTCAAAAAATACCAAATTTTCCCAAAATTCTAAGAGACCTGCCAGAGGACTTCAGGAAGGCACCAGAGCACCAAAGCAAAATCTTCACCCCGGTTAAGGCAAAGAAACTACACCTCTCCTCTGTCAGCCAACTACTCTTCTGAAAGTTCCATTCATTCAAGAGCTCCATCCAGAAGAGATCAATCTGTTTCCAGATCACCCTCTCCTGCTCCATCCTATAACAACCCTGGTACTCCACCACCAGCACCTCATCCAGCTGAAACCAACCAAAAAATAAACAACAACAACAACAGCCTTGCTTCTCCAACTAGGCCCCAGTAACATAAGCCTCCTAGTTCACCTTCTCAAAACCTTTCAGAGGAAGACCAAGAGAATCCGTATCTTTCCCTGATTGATTCCCAAACTATCACCCTTTTCAAAATCTTCAGAAGTCCGAATCCCCGCCACTTACAAATTTGATGAGCTCCCAATCTGTAAGTACCAAATTAATTAATCCCATTTCTTCAGCAACCAAAATAATTACTGATCCAATTCTTCTTTTCTAGTTTGCACCCCTCCTCCTGAATCTACTATTGGATTTGGCCAACCTCTTGAAACTTCATTAACCTTAGATTATGGAGACATGAAGCAAACCTCAGCATCATGTGTTCTAACATGCTGAAAGCCTTCGCCCTTCACGGACCTTTAAATGACTTTGAGAAATCCCTGAGAAAGTGACCATTGGACGACCACTGGAAGATGTCTAGTATCATTAATCACACCTTCCAGAACTCCATTCCTGCCTCTTCTTCTTCCTCCTCTGAACTTCCTTCTAATCCGATTCCTGCCCATTACAACCCGTACCATATTTCCAGCAGGATCCACTTCAAAGAGCACCACACCTCCCACAATCCCAACAAAAAGCAAAAACGCCAACACAATACCGACCAGCCTCCAGAAGCTTCATCATCCAGACAATGAGCTCCTGCAACACAATTACAAATTGAAAAAAAACAAATAATAATAATAATCAAACAATAATAAAAAATAATTTCAGAAAAGTTTTTTTTTTTTAATTTTAATTTTATTTTTTTTAAACGTATATTATCCTACTAAACTGCTAATCATAAAAAAAATTTAAAAATAAAATTAAAATGAAATAAATAAAATAATATGGACTAAATAATTATAAAAAATTGTATCCCCCAGCCAATTGATAAGCTGATCCCCTGATACCTTACCCAAATCCAAGTTCACCTTGATGTGGATACACAATTAAATATTTTAAATGATTAACAATAAATTTTTAGAAATTAAAGAAAGTAATAAAAAATGAAACACAGAAATAAATGAAACAAATAAAAAATAAAAAAGCATTGCCCGGCCAATTGATGAGCCTTTCCCCACCAATGCTTGCCCACATCCACGTGACCCTGATGTGGTAACACCCTATATTTTTGATTTTATAATTCTAAACAACCCCCATAAAAAAATTAACAGAAAAAAAAAGAAAAAAAAGAAAAAAATCTAAAACTACTATCTAGCAAACACATAACTACAAAATCAAAGACGGTCCAGCCCCATAGATGGTCCAGATTCAGAGAAGGTCTAGTAAGAGATAGTCCTGTCCATAGAAATGATCACTGGGTGGGCTCCTTCCAATAAATAAAAATAATGGGAGACCACCAGTGATGCACCACCAATCCAGAAGCACCAAAAGACATCCAAGGCAGTTTAGTTTAAAGTCATAGAGGACTAGAAACCTGAATTATAACAACAGAACTAGAATTCAACTAAGACAGCCAAAAAGACTTGAGACAGACATTCTGGGGTAACTGTTTTACAGAGAAGCCAGCTCATCAGTTACCCCAACACTTGCCAAAATAAATCTAGAAGCCCCCCCTGGGTACCTTATAACAAACAAAACACAACATCCAACACAATAAAACAACCAATAAAAGTGAATATTCCAGCACTTGAAGACCAAATGAATTTCCAGTTTAAAGTCATGGTGGACTAAAACCTGTGAAAAGAAACCAATACTAGGGTTCAACCAAATTAAGAGAAGGGGTTGGAAACAGACAATCTGGGGTAACGGTTGATAGAGCAGCCAGACCATCAGTCACCCCCACACTTGCCAAGGCAAAATCTAGAGGCCCCGCCCATGGGTACCCTCTAACAAAAGTTTCCAACAAACAGATGCATAGCATCATCACAAAAAAAACAAAATCAAAGAATGGTCCGTAGTTTATCCTCTTTGCAGAGTCAATCTTCTTCATGTCTAGTGCCTCTGGGATAAAATCTCTTCACCTGATCTGCAGCAACTCTCTTCTTTAAGACTGCACCATCCAATTCTTCCAACACATAAGAACCTCCAGATACCTAATATCTGACTCTGTAAGGTCCATTCCATCTGTCAGCAAACATCTTTCCCCACTGACTCTCCAAACTTCTATTATAAACAAGAACCAAACAACCTGGTTTCAAGGGATTCCTGAGTCTATAATCCAACTCTTGTCCCAGTATCTGACTGATTGATTTCTTATCTTCATCATTTTAAAGTATGCCTTCTCCTGACATTCCTCTCTACATTCCAACTGTTGCATCCTGGCACAGAGACAAACTTCTGTTGAGTGCACATCATCCCAATAAATTCCAAGATAGGATACAGCTTCCAAGTCCACTGGTAGAACCGCTTTATGACCAAACATTAATTCATAAGGAGAATAGCCAGTTTTCCTCTTCACAATGACCCTATCAGCAAATAACACCAAGGGTTAATAATGCCTCCACTTTTCAGCACTATCTCCACACATTTTCACCAAAGCATTCTTGATAACTTGATGGCCTCTTTCAACAATGCCTTCAGCTTCAGGATAATAGGGTGTTTCTACTCTAACTTTAGAACCAACACTTGCCAAAGCTTCTTTGAATTTGGCCCCAAACTCTGGCCCACCATCAACAGTCACCAACTTCATCAACCCATATCAATAAACCCACTCTTTCTTCAGAAATTCTGCCACGTTCTTGGCAGTCAAATTAACCAGAGGCACTGCCTCAACCCAACCAGAAAAATCATCCCTAGCAACAATCAAGTATTTATACCTGCCCTCTTTAATATGGAAAGCATCCAGACTGACTCTTCCAAACACAGTTGCTTCACCTGTAGCATGGCCAACCTCTTTAGGTTTCAAATTACTTTTTCTTTGAAATTCTTCACAAGATTGCACCCAACCCTGCACAGCCAGCTTCATACCTGGCCACCAAAATCTGTCTGCTACTCTTCAATAAGTCTCCCCAAAGCATCTATGACCAAGGTATTCATACAAAGACTTCAACAAAACTTCTTGACCCTTCTTCTGAGTCACCACAACTTGAGGATTAGGATGTCTCCTCCTCATCAGCCTTCTTCCTGACACATAGAAGCCAGGACTCTTCTTCTTGATTGCCAGCCAAGTATCATCATAACAACTATCTGGCCTCTCCAAGGTCAACAGATATTCCACCAAAGTAAAATAAAACCCAGACTGACCCCAGGTCTCATCTTCAAAATCCAACAAAACAACATCCAAGGGTAAATCCCTGTCATCAAAATCACCAGTGTAAACATGAGCCAATTGACCAGCCCAACCAGGACACCAATCTTTAAATTTTGGCACATCCTCCTTCTTCCACTGTATCCTATGAGAATCCAGTACACTGACAAAGACACCATTCTCCAACTTTGAGCCATCCCAAACAACAGCCCCATCTTCATCAACAAATACATATTGATCGCCTGAATCAAGATCAGATCCAGCCAGTTTAACCTCTTGGTGGAGGAGAAAACAATCTTCCAGTTTAGCCTCATTCCAGGTCTGGTGATGAAGATTTCCTGAATATCCCTCAAGTTGAAGGTGGAGCCGCAAAGTATAAGAAGGTTGCGCAGAAGATTAGGCCTGTCAATGAGCCTATGCCTGTGGGATTGAATCCCCCGCTGAAGAGACCTCCATTGTCAAGAGATCCGGACTGTACTCCTTTGCTGAAGAATCCTCCAGATTTTTTAGAGACGGCTAGGGTGACGGTGGAAAGGTTGAAAGTTGTTAATTTTGGTCCTGATGGGTGGTTGTCTGAAGAATAAAAGAAGCTGTTGTTGCACGTTATTGTGCTAAGGGAAAAGGCTGTGGCATTTTCTGAGGAGGAAAGGGGTGTATTGAAACACTCTTATGGGGAACCTTACTTGATTCCTGTGGTTTGTCATGAACCAAGGCAAATAAAACCTATTCTGGTTCCAGCTGCTATCAGAGAGGATTTTGTGGGGATTGTTAGGGAAAGATTCAGGAATGGGTTATACGAACAATCAACATTTAGTTACTCAAGTTCGGTTTTCTGTGTAAAGAAGCAGAATGGAAATTTGAGGGTGGTTCATGATCTTAGAGCCTTGAATAGAGTCACAATCAAGGATCCTGGTATGCCACCAAGTGCAGACGATTTTGTTGAAGCTTTTGCTGGAAGGGTGTGTTATGGATTAAGTGATATTATGGGTGGTTATGATGAGAGGGAACTCCATACAGATTCAAGGCCTCTCACAACTTTTGAGACTCCTTTGGGAAGTTTTCAGCTCACTAGGTTGCCTCAAGGAGCAACTAATTCAGTGGCAGTTTATCAAGCACAAATGGCTTGGATTTTGCAGGATGAGGTCCCTACTCATGCTGGTATTTTTATTGATGATGACAGAATTAATAGACCATCCACTGATTATGGTAATGTGGTGCTGAAAGAGAATCCTGGTATAAAGAGGTTTGCTTGGAAATATGCAATAACTCTAGAGAGAGTGTTGTTTAGGATTAAAGAGGCTGGTTTGATCATTTCTGGGTCAAAATTATGTTTTTGTGCTCCTGCTTTGGAAATTCTGGGTCATGTGGTATGTAAATAAGGAAGGATTATGGAAAAGAAAAAGGTTAATAAAATTCAGTCATGGCCAAGGCCTAAAAATACTACTGAATTCAGGGGATTTTTGGGTGTATGTGTATATGTCAGGATTTTTATTAAGGATTTTTCTTTGTTGGCTTCACCTTTAAGGAGGTTGACCAGAAAAGATGCAGATTGGGAATGGACTGAAGAGTGTGAAGAGGCTTTTCAGAAGTTCAAGAAGGTGGTTGGTGAAGATATTGTTCTTCACAAGTTGGATTATGGTGTTGATTCTGGAAAAATTTATCTGGCAGTGGACTCAAGCTATATTGTTGCTGGTGCTGTTTTGTCTCAGGAAGATAAAGCTGGGAGGGTCAGACCAGTAAGGTATGAGTCTATGGTGTTTAACAAGGTGGAATCTATGTATTCTCAGCCTAAGTTGGAATTGTGTGGTGTAGAAAAAAGCATGAAGAAGCTACAAACAATTTTGTGGGGGCAGCATTTTGAGCTGCAGTTGGATGCAAAATCTCTGGTTCAGTTGATCAACACACCTAGTCTTCCTAATGCTCCAATGAATAGGTGGGTGGCAATAATTTAAAATTTTTCTCTTGACCTGGTACACAAACCGGGCAAAACTTTTACAATGCCTGATAAATTATCAAGGAGGCCACCTACAGATGAGGATTCTGATTATGAAGAGTTTGATGAAGATGTTCCAGTGGTTAGGGCCAGAAAAAAGTGTGCTGAAGATTTCTTTTTCCTCCCCCATGAGGCTAAACTGGATGATTGTTCTGACCTCCCCCAAGAGGTTAAACTGGACGGATCTGATCATGATTCTGGTGATCAGAATGTTTTTTGTTGATGAAGATGGAGTTGTTGTTTGGGACAGCTAAAAGTTGGAGAATGGTGTCTTTGTCAGTGTACTGGACTCTCATAGGATACAGTGGAAGAAGGAGGATGTGCCAAAATTTAAAGATTGGTGTCCTGGTTGGGCTGGTCAATTGGCTCATTTTTACACTGGTGATTTTGATGACAGGGATTTACCCTTGGATGTTGTTTTGTTGGATTTTGAAGATGAGACCTGGGGTCAGTCTGGGTTTTATTTTACTTTGGTGGAATATCTGTTGACCTTGGAGAGGCCAGATAGTTGTTATGATGATACTTGGCTGGCAATCAAGAAGAAGAGTCCTGGCTTCTATGTGTCAGGAAGAAGGCTGATGAGGAGGAGACATCCTAATCCTCAAGTTGTGGTGACTCAGAAGAAGGGCCAAGAAGTTTTGTTGAAGTCTTTGCATGAAGACCTTGGTCATAGATGCTTTGGGGAGACTTATTGAAGAGTAGCAAACAGATTTCGGTGGCCAGGTATGAAGCTGGCTGTGCAGGGTTGGGTGAAATCTTGTGAAGAATGTCAAAGAAAAAGTAATTTGAAACCTAAAGAGGTTGGCCATACTACAGGTGAAGCAACTGTGTTTGGAAGAGTCAGTCTGGATGCTTTCCATATTAAAGAGGGCAGGTATAAATACTTGATTGTTGCTAGGGGTGATTTTTCTGGTTGGTTTGAGGCAGTGCCTCTGGTTAATTTGACTGCCAAGAACGTGGCAGAATTTCTGAAGAAAGAGTGGGTTTATTGATATGGGTTGATGAAGTTGGTGACTGTTGATGGTGGGACAGAGTTTGGGGCCAAATTTAAAGAAGCTTTGGAAATTTTTGTTTCTAAAGTTAGAGTAGCAACACCCTATTATCCTGAAGCTGAAGGCATTGTTGAAAGAGGCCATCAAGTTATCAAGAATGCTTTGGTGAACATGTGTGGAGATAGTGCTGAAAAGTGGAGGCATTATTTGCACTTGGTGTTATTTGCTGATAGGGTCATTGTGAAGAGGAAAACTGGCTATTCTCCTTATGAATTAATTTTTGGTCATAAAGCGGTTCTACCAGTGGACTTGGAAGCTGTATCCTATCTTGGACTTGATTGGGATGATGTGCACTCAAGAGAAGATTTGCTTTGTGCCAGGATGAAACAGTTGGAATGTAGAGAGGAATGTCAGGAGAAGGCATACTTTAAAATGATGAAGATAAGAAATCAATCAGTCAGATACTGGGACAAGAAGTTGGATTATAGACTCAGGAATCCCTTGAAACCAGGTTGTTTGGTTCTGGTTTATAATAGAAGTTTGGAGAGTCAGTGGGGAAAGATGTTTGCTGACAGATGGAATGGACCTTACAGAGTCAGATATCAGGTATCTGGAGGTTCTTATGTGTTGGAAGAATTGGATGGTGCAGTCTTAAAGAAGAGAGTTGCTGCAGATCAGGTGAAGAGATTTTATCCCAGAGGCACAAGACATGAAGAAGATTGACTCTGCAAAGAGGATAAACTACGGACCATTCTTTGATTTTGTTTTTTTGTGATGATGCTATGCATCTGTTTGTTGGAAACTTTTGTTAGAGGGTACCCATGGGCGGGGCCTCTAGATTTTGCCTTGGCAAGTGTGGGGGTGACTGATGGGCTGGCTGCTCTATCAACCGTTACCCCAGATTGTCTGTTTCCAACCCCTTCTCTTAATTTGGTTGAACCCTAGTATTGGTTTCTTTTCACAGGTTTTAGTCCACCATGACTTTAAACTGGAAATTCTTGTCAAGGTATGCTTTTGGTCTAGAAGCTTTGGTATGAAGTTTTACAAGGATTTTAAAGGTTTAAATGGACTCTCAACAAATTTGTACGTATTTCTTAATTCAAAGATGATTATTTTACTCAATTAAAAGAGGTAGGATTAAAATATTAATATAATTTATAGATTAGAGTTACGTATTGTAAATTTTAATGATATAGAATATAAGAATAACTTTTGATTTGTTATTGTTGTAATAAAATGATGTAGTAAAGGAATGATTAAAAAACAGCCAAAAGAGAGGCCTTATATAGGCAAAGGAGGGACAAAGCACGGCAATAAAATTCTAAAAACAGTAGTATGAGAGAGAGAAAAGAATATTCCAGAAGGAATATTTTCAAATAATAAAGTTTTTCTAAAAAGAAGGCGTCAAAAAGATGTATTTACAGAGTATGTCAGAAATACATCAATTTATTTAATATTTACTGTAGAAGTCAATTCTAAATAAGAAATTTGAATTTTTTGTATATATTTAATATTATTTGAATATTAAAATCTTATTTTAATTTTAAAATCTATTTTTTAATATAAATTTTTATTTCTTCCAACCTGTCAAATGAGCAAGGTGTTAGAGAAAAAATATAAGGGACAATTTTATATTTAATTTTAATTATTTATTTAATTTTATCATTCTGTAATTAGTTAATTTATTATAAGTAATTTTAATGTAACTAATTAATTAAATAATTAAAATGATAAGGTGCGGCTTCATCCAGTAAATAATTAATTATTTCACTGGGTAAGTCTAGTAGCCTGGCTAACAATTCTTTTGGTCTTCAAGTGCCAGACTCTTCACTTTTATTGGTTGGTTTATTGTGTTGGATGTTGTGTTTTGTTTTTTAGAAGGTACCCAGGGGGGGCTTCTAGATTTATTTTGGCAAGTGTTGGGGTAACTGATGAGCTGGCTGCTCTGTAAAACAGTTACCCCAGAATGTCTGTCTCAAGTCTTTTTGGCTGTCCTAGTTGAATTCTAGTTCTGTTGTTATAATTCAGGTTTCTAGTCCTCTATGACTTTAAACTAAACTGCCTTGGATGTCTTTTGGTGCTTCTGGATTGGTGGTGCATCACTGGTGGTCTCCCATTATTTTTATTTATTGGAAGGAGCCCACCCAGTGATCATTTCTATGGACAGGACTATCTCTTACTGGACCTTCTCTGAATCTGAACCATCTATGGGGCTGGACCGTCTTTGATTTTGTAGTTATGTGTTTGCTAGATAGTAGTTTTAGATTTTTTTCTTTTTTTTCTTTTTTTTTCTTTTAATTTTTTATGGGGGTTGTTTAGAATTAAAAAATCAAAAATATAGGGTGTTACCACATCAGGGTCACGTGGATGTGGGCAAGCATTGGTGGGGAAAGGCTCATAAATTGGCCGGGCAATGCTTTTTTATTTTTTATTTATTTCATTTATTTCTGTGTTTCATTTTTTATTACTTTCTTTAATTTCTAAAAATTTATTGTTAATCATTTAAAATATTTAATTGTGTATCCACATCAAGGTGCACTTGGATTTGGGTAAGGTATCAGGGGATCAGCTTATCAATTGGCTGGGGGATACCATTTTTTATAATTATTTAGTCCATATTATTTTATTTATTTCATTTTAATTTTATTTTCAATTTTTTTATGATTAGTAGTTTAGTAGCATAATATACTTTTAAAAAAATAAAAATAAAAATAAAATTAAAAAAAAAAAACTTTTCTGAAATTATTTTTTATTATTGTTTGATTATTATTATTATTTGTTTTTTTTCAATTTTTCATTGTGTTGCAGGAGCTCATTGTCTGGATGATGAAGCTTCTGGAGGCTGATCGGTATTGTGTTGGCGTTTTTGCTTTTTGTTGGGATTGTGGGAAGTGTGGTGCTCTTTGAAGTATATCCTGCTGGAAATATGGTATGGGTTGTAATGGGCAGGAATTGGATTAGAAGGAAGTTCAGAGGAGGAAGAAGAAGAGGCAGGAATGGAGTTCTGGAAGGTGTGCTTAATGATACTAGACATCTTCCAGTGGTTGTCCAACAGTCACTTTATCACGGATTTCTCAAAGTCATTTAAAGGTCCATGAAGGGCAAAGGCTTTCAGCATGTTAGAACACATGATGCTGAGGTTTGCTTCATGTCTCCATAATCTAAGGTTAATGAAGTTTCAAGAGGTTGGCCAAATCCAATAGTAGATTCAGGAGGAGGGGTGCAAACTAGAAAAGAAGAATTGGATCAGTAATTATTTTGGTTGCTGAAGAAATTGGATTAATTAATTTGGTACTTACAGATTGGGAGCTCATCAAATTTGTAAGTGGCGGGGATTCGGACTTCTGAAGATTTTGAAAGGGTGATAGTTTGGGAATCAATCAGGGAAAGATACGGATTTTCTTGGTCTTCCTCTGAAAGGTTTTGAAAAGGTGAACTAGGAGGCTGATGTTCCTGGGGCCTAGTTGGAGAAGGAGGGATGTTGTTGTTGTTGTTAATATTTTGGTTGGTTTCAGCTTAATTAGGTGCTTGTGGTGGAGTACCAGGGTTGTTATAGGTTGGAGCAGGAGAGGGTGATCTGAAAACAGATTGATCTCTTCTGGATGGAGCTCTTGAAGGAATGGAACTTTCAGAAGAGTAGTTAGATGACAGAGGAGAGGTGTAGTTTCTTTGCCTTAACCGTGGGTGAAGATTTTGCTTTGGTGCTGTGTTGGGGGCTCTGGTGCCTTCCTGAAGTCCTCTGGAAGGTCTCTTAGAATTTTAGGAGAATTTGGTATTTTTTGACTTTGGAAAGGTTGGATTCATTGCTCTGGGAGAAGTGGGAGGTCGTTTCTTAGAGTTGTTTTTGTTGGATGGAGAAATTTGGTTCTTTTCTGGTTGTTTTTGGAAGTTTTGAGGCGGTCGGGCCGCCCAACGTTGGCCAGCCGCCTGGACGCGGTCTAGCAGCCTAGGAGCAAACCCTTCTCCTGATCAAATACTTTTTCTGTCAATCAGCCAACCCAGGACTGATATCATAAAACTCCACATAGGAAAGGGAAGCCTGACCCTGATTCACCAGGTCAAAAGTTAGATGACTTTCAGTCAAGTGGTTATTTAGGTATCTTAAAGTAACATCAGAAGTAACCTTTGAATGAATTTCAGTGCTTAAATTAATTACAAGACAGACCAAAACTCTGAGTGTCTCTGTACCAAATAGAAAAATAGAGAAAGTTGATTTCCCTGCTTATTGTTAAAACGTTCTATCTTATTTGATCTTGAGTGGCTTCCATGAATTGTGTCTCAGCGTTACATTACCTTTTTTCACTTGAAATAAGTCATCCATGATAACTACTCTTGCACCATTTATTCCAGGCCCATGAAATAACTTGTCATAATTTTCTTTCTGTAGGTTAGCATTGTAGAATTTACCAGAACAAGCATCAATGAAAGCACATTGAAAAGTCTCATATTCTTTTTTTGTTAGATATATATGGGTTAATTTCACTCATTGAAAATTTTTTACATGAACTCATATAATATCCTTAATTTTAGGCGACATGTCACCTCATGTATGCATGCAAGCAACTTGCTTGCTTTTTTACCTCTATATGTTTTTGAACTTCAGGATATATTGCATACATGACACCACACAATATGGGGGGCGGACTTGCTAGCAAGTCCGCAACCTTGGACCCAAACTCACCATAGATTGAACACACATTGAGCTATTGATAAAGGAACCATACAATCAGGGATGAACACCACTCAGCAGAACAGTTTTAGGTGGGTGTTCAAGTAGAGTTCAGTATGGGTTCAGTATGAGTTCAGTCTGAGTTCCATCTGAGTTCCATCTGAGTTCAGGTTGAGGACTTGCTAGCAAGTCCACCCCCTATATTGCGTAGTGTGAGGCGACATGTCGCCTCATGTATGCATGCAAGCAACTTTCTTTTTGTTTTACTTCTGTATTTTTTTGAACTTAAGGATATATTGCATACATGAGGGGACATGTCACCTCATCTATGCAATAACAAGATTGCTGATTAAAAATAGTGCAATACATTTTTTAATCAGCACTCATGTTATTGCATACATGAGGCGACATGTCTCCTCATGTATGCAATAACATTCTTTGAAATCCTTCATTTAGGTGAGCAATGCATTGGTGCATACCTACCATACCAAATAAAATACACATCATGGAACCTTTATACATGCATACATGAGGCGACATGTCTGTATGCAATTTTTTTTATGAAGTTTAACTTATATAGGTAAGGAATGCACTTGTGCATGCCTACCATACCAAGTGAGTTCCCCAGAATGTGACTTGTTTACATGCATACATGAGGGGACATGTTGCCTCATGTATGCATGTAAGCAAGTTGCATGATGTGGATTTTCTTTGGTATGGTAGGAATTCACCAATGCATTTCTCACCATAATGAAGAAGTTCAAAGAATTTTATTGCATATATGAGGTGACATGTCACCTCATGTATGCGATATATCCTTAAGTTTAAAACCATGCAGAAGTAAAAAAGCAAGCAAGTTGCTTGCATGCATACATGAGGTGACATGTCTCCTCATGTATGCAATATACCCTTGATCTCAAAAACATACAGAAGTGAAACAGAAAGCTAGAGGCTTGCATGCATACATGAGGCGACATGTCACCTCATGTATGCAATATATCCTGAAGGTTAAAACAATACAGAAGTCAAAAAGGAAGCAAGTATCTAACATGCATACATGAGGCGACATGTTGCCTCATGTATGCATGTAGGCAACTTCCCTACCCCTTTCTCATATGACTTTCCACAAAGCATAAGATGAGGCAAATTGTTGCCTCATCCTTATGCAGTTGCACCATTTTCTGATGACATGAGGAAATTCTTTGCCTCATGTAATTGGGATATGGTGTATACTTTGTATGTAGTTCTGTGTTCCAACATAGAAAAATGATATTTTTTTGGATTTGAGCTCTTTGCTGAGCACATGTGGGGAAACATGGGGCCATATGTCACCACAATTTTTCCTGCATTTCAGATTTAGTATGAAGTAAAATTATATCCAATATTTGAGATAAAATATTACCTCTTGTATCATAAGAACCTTGTGCCAATAAGTGTAAGTAATGCACTGCACTGGGTAATGTATTTAATAATGTAGCTGAAACATTTAATTTTCTTCAAAGGCAGTGCATAGAGAAATATATTTCCAAATTCAGTTCTATTTCAGTTGAAAAATATCTACACTTTCTTTCTACAAATATATGAGCTATGTGTCATGATAAAAAATTGTCTCACCAAAGTTCCAACACAGGTTTGACTCAGGTTAGACCACAGGTACTAAACAACCACTTGACTGCAAGTCGTCTAACTTTTGACCTGGTGATTCATCCTTTCCAGAACAGAGCCCATAAAATTAGACTAGAAAGAAACTACTGGCCTCTAAAAGTGAGCCCTTGGCTTCACCACCTTGGTCCTAGAAGATTCTTGAGGACCAGCACCACCAACAGATTTACCCTCAACAGGAACCAAACCAGATCCCTCACCAGACCCTCTAACTCAAGCAGGCTTTGGCGATGAAGCCAAAGTGACATCCCCATCAGAGTCAGAATCAACATCCATGGGCATTGGCTCACCATTCATGTCCAGTGCACCAAAACTAGGAGGGCCCATGTCTGCCATTCCCTTCTGCATCTTGTACAGCTCCTCTTTGCTGTACTTCTTCCTAGCTGCACTCAGCTTAGGATCCACCTTTGAAGCCTTAGGCTTTGGTTGTGCCTGAGAACTACTCTTAGGCCTTCCCACCTTTCCGGCTTCCACATCATAAACACAAGCCAAGCATTCACCACTTGACTGTCCACCACAAGAATAAAACTCTAAACCACCAAAGGAAGTAGAAAAAAAGGTCTTATTGGCCTCCCTCCCCTTTCCCTTGACATCATCCTCTTCTTTACCAGAAGACTTCCCCTGATCCAGAATCTCCTAAAACCTTGGCCTCCTTTGATTGAGACCACACCTTCTCCTGACCAAATCAACAGGAGCCTGCCCCTCACTGAGCTTCACAAATGAACCATCAGGGAGTTTGAAAACCCTGCCATCAAACTTCACCTTTCCATCAGACACATCCCTGTTCAGAGCCCAAAAAGCATTTAACTTGTGCCCCCTCCTACTGCAATAAGATCAGACCCAAGGATCACTTCTACCAGCCCTCCTTTCAAAATCTCTAGGCTGAGAAGGAGCCTTGTTGACCTTCTTAGCCTCCTGAACAAAAATATGTAGCTGTTTTGTCAGATCAGCCAACTGTTCCACCACTGGGTCCCTCTCCTTTTTGGGAACCTGCACCAAATTCTTCACTTCCCTCTTTACTCTAACCTCCTCTTCAGCCAAAGCCTCACTGACTCTGCTGAAATACTTGGCACACACCTCCTGATAGGTGTCCACAGCCAATATCTTCAAATGGGCCTCCACAGCCTCCTTAACTTTTTCCAAGGCAGGCAACTTCTGGTCCCCATTAGAAAGATTCTTCATCAAGCCATTCCTTGAAAGCTCCTCATCTCTAGCCAAGGCAGATAAAAAACATCCTTGGCAGCATTTTCATGTGCAATCTCCTCCACTTCCACCAAATAATCCACCACAGGATCAAACTGCAGCAGAAACTTCCTGTAACTATGCAAGTTACCAACACCACCAAAAGATTGCCATTCACTGACAACCTTGTTCAGATTCACCATAGTGAACCTGACACCCCATCTGTCCACCATCTCCCTACACAGCAACTTCCAATCCCTCTTCTTGTAGCCAGGCATGCCCAAAACCTCTTTCTCCACTGCCCTATCACCAATGAAGAAGATAATTTGCTTCACCATTTCCAGGTAAGAAGCACCATCCACACCAGCAGTAGTTTCATACTTCTCCAGAAACCACTTCACATCATCACCATTAAACTGGTACCATCCAAAGTTTTAATCCCAACACACTCCCTAACCATCACAGCAGGAGGACCATCCCCCCCACTGACAGTCACCACAGGAATAGAAGAACCAGAAGCCATTCTTCCTGCCAAAACACAGAAAGAGCCAATCACAGAAAACAGAGATTCCAAAGAACTAGCAGGATGACCCCACGTTGGGCGCCAGAAATGTAGACAATCCTATAGTACTAGCTATAGGCCTTGACCAAGGGAGTTGGAGAAAAACTAGAGAGAAAAACCCCTTTCCCTTTAAAAAAATAAGTGAGATTTACCTGCTACAATAAAATTGTTCCTGTTTACCAAAAGCCCTTTTTCCAATACACTTGACTGCTTGATCAGCCAAGAAAGTAGTCCCCAGACAGACTACCAGACCAAAGAACTGAAATGTAGACCAATGCCCACACCAGAGAAAGCAATGATACTTGATGTAGGTTGCAAATCCACACCAGAGACAGCAATGATACTTGCTATAGCTTGCAAGACTATAACAGAGAAAACAGTTGCTAGTAAAGCTAATTGAAGAACTTACTGGCAACAAAACACAGCCAAATTGTGGCCAACAACAGTGAAAACTGAGAGTGAGTAATGAGGATATCACCTCCGGATGGTTGTATGATAATATAGATATTCCCCCAAATTGTCCTCCTTTTTGTAAATACACACAGACCACCCTTCTAAAATCTATGCACAGCAAAGCATTTGGAACCTGTACCAGCCAAATTGCATAAACAACCCTTCAGAAGCGCTCCCCAATCACCTGAAACAGAGGTGGCCGGGCCGCCTGGAGCGGCCCCGCCTCCCTGAAGCCAGAAAACCACTAAAAACATCAAATCTACTTGGAAAATGCACTACCACTACTAAAACCCTTAAATCACAAAATTAAGCTATGACAAATTTGAGACATAAAGCATAGAGCCAAATTAGCCCTATCTAATGGTACTAATCACTTAACCCTAAGACTTAAGGTTAGCCTGTAAAACACAAAAAACAAAATTAAACAGCTATCTTTTATAATGAAATATGAGGAAATTACCCCTTAAAACTTAGAATATGAAAAATGTCCTCAAGAAATGAAATATAGAGAAAAACTGGGGCTATCTAATGGTAGTACTCACATACTTGAAGTCCAAATATTCACGGAATAAATCCAGAAAAACACCCTATTCTTCAAACAATTTCAATTAATACATGCACAAACAGCACCAAACTACACAACAAAGGCCCCTTCCAATGTTGGAATACCATACCCGAAATTAAGAGTTGTATTGTTCTCTTTTATAGGTGACATTCCTGCAATATAAAAATTGGCTGGCATTTCGAGTCACTCTGCAAGAATGTTCTGCTCTTTGTGTAATATCTCTAAAGATGAAATTAGTGAAAAGAATGTGGGAAATTTTATATTACGGAATCATGAGTATCATATGTGCTGGGCAACAAAGTGGTAAAATTCAAAGTCACATTGGGAGCATGCATCAATTGTTCAGAATCATGGGGTACATTGGAGTGAGCTGAATAACCTTGAATATTGGTGTCCAACTGAATATTGCTCAATTGATGTTATGCATTCACATATGCTTGGCAACGTAAAAGATCACAGTCTAAGCTATTTTCAAATCCAAAATGCAGCAAAAGATCCAGAAAGAAAGCTGGAAAAGGATAAAAATTGGCATGTAAGAGAAGAAGATGACAATTTATTTTCTGATACTTCACTTCACAAACATTTTAAAAAACTTTGAAGTAGCTTAAGCACCACAAATTGTGATGATGATGATACAGGGCACACGAGACAGCACAAGCGGCAAAGACTTACGAGTTCAAGACAGTCATCAAGTCATCATGGACTAGATAATGAAGGATTGGGAAAAAATTGATCAAGAAGCCAGAGTAGGTCATCCAGCTCCAAATTTATTCCTCCATATAGTGATTTGGCCTCATTAAAGTCTCACAGCAGTTGTAGTAGGAATTCATTGTATAACTTAAGGCAATGGAGCATTAGCATATCACAGAGTAAAGGATCTCACTCATCAAATGAGACAGCTAGAGATGAAGAAAATAAAAGGAAAGGTAAGGAGAAAGAAAATTAAGGTAGTAGTAATCCACAAATCACAGCAGCAGAGCTACAGGTTGTATGGAAGATGATTGATCAAGTAAGAAGGCCTTCCTGGCTAACACAAGTTCCAAAATCAGTAGGATCTAAAAAGGCAGGATCCCTCAAGGCAGCAGAATGGAACATGCTGTATACTCTCTATTTAATTTTGTTGCTTATACCCCTTTGGTTTGAAAAATTTAAAAAATCTGAATCTTCAGCTTCCTCAGCTGAAAAACCAAGAGAATATTATCTTCTCAAGTCACTTGTAACATTATGCTCAATCACCAATTTTTTGACATTAAAAAATATACAGACTAATAAGCTTAAAGATCTAGATCAATTTCTGTTAGAGTATTGTGAGTGCCTGGAAGAGGGTTGGAAGAATATTAATGCAAAGCCAAATCTGCATATCACTCAAAATTATCCTGAAATGATAAAGTGTCTTGGTCCACCATCAGGTACAGCTACTTGGTCTGGAGAGCGGGTGAATCATATATTATCTGAAATTCTAAACAATCACCATCCACGTATGTAATGTTTGTAAGCAATTATTTAAAAACTCAGCTGTGCTAATTTATTAATATTGACCACAGGAGGGATACCGCTAACAATGCTCAAACATTGGTATAGGAAGTCTAGGGTATTAAATCTTGGTGAAGCTGAAGATAATGATCAATGTGAGACTAAAAAAATCCATATTGATCTCAATAAACAAAACAAATGGATCCACCTAAGTATGGCATTATTTACTAAATGGGTAAGGGCATGAATGGGAAAAGAAACTTCAACAAGGACCTTGACACCATTGGAGAAAAGTGGAAATCGGGTAGTTGAAAACCTAGCAAGCATATTAATACATGGAAAGAGGTTTACTAATTACCATTGACACATTGCTAATTCAAAAACTGAATTCTACTATGGAAAAGATAGCCATTTTGGGAAAATTGATGAGCTTTTCAGGTCAAAGTAAGAGAATATCAAATATATTTAATACAAAGTCCTTTCAAGGAGCTCCATCCAGAAGAAACATCAAATGATCCCTAAGAGCTTTTCCCACAAGTGCATTGTTGGTTAGTAAGAGTAGCCAAAACAACTCAAATTGTGATTTAGAAAGATGCAATAATTGGACATGCAGCTACTGTCAAGCACAAAAAAGGAATGTTTGGAATCAAAGACAAGGTTGTCACTGCCATTGGACTGCAGACAGTAGTGAGTGAAAAAATTAATCAAATTTACTTTCTGTTGACTAACATCTTTGTGTTAATTTGGAATTGGGGAAATTTGTAGGATTGGTGATGTTTGTAAATGGTAAAAGAAATATTACAATGCTTGATTAAAAATGCAATGCATCTAACTTACTTATCTTAAATCAGTTAAAAATTAAATTGGTTGCTTATAATGCGAGAGAACCCATGCTTTCAATGAGTCATTTTTATCTTAAATGTAAGAAAGAAAGAAAGAAAATCATGTTAATGAGAAATTTGATAAAATTTTTCTTAAATGAATAATCTTCTTTCTCATTCATCTACTATAAATAGTTTGACCTTCCCACTTTAGCTGATAGCTATATATTATTCACTTTTTTTTCCCTAAGAGAACATACACATTAACAAGACTATAAACATAGTATCTTTTTTTACTTTAACTTTGATAGGTCTAAATTTTAAAGACTGATTATTTTTATTTTATTTTATTTTATTACTGTTCATTATGGATGATAATTTTGAAGGGATGTCTGTTGACTCAACTGATTCCAATTTTTTTCCACCTCAACATACTAATACTGGAAATACTACACCACCACCCACTGCTGATCCACCTCCAGATGCATCTCAATCTGTACCACCTCATCCCAATCCAGGCCAAGATTCTCATGCAGAACCGAGAAATTTTAATCCCAATCATTTGTCTGCTCCTGAAAGTGCTGATCGGCATGCGGATCAGCTAGGAAGAGATTGTGCTAGTGAAGTATTGAGGGAATTTTTTGGAGACCAATCATCATCTGCTCAGCCTAACCAAGGAGCAAGCACAAGTGGATCTGGTAAGTCAAATTTGTAGTGTATTCTTTAATTTAAAAATAACCAATTTAATTAACTTATTTGAATTGTTAGTGAATCCCTCAGTCATTTTGGCTATCAGTGATTAACAAAGACTCAATTCAGCAGAGTCTCATGAACAAAAATGGGGGTTAAGGGCTGTAAGAGGCTTAGTTAGAAGGAATGATATTCCCAGGAGCTCTGACAGTCTAAATAGAAATATTTACCACTTTCCGAAGTATTGTCTTGGGGGACCAACACAAATAGCAAAATCTCCTGCGAGCCCAACACCTTTGGAGATTGAAAATTGGAAATCTTGGAACCAATTCAAACTGGCCTAACCCAGGTCCAATCTTCTAACTGTGCCAATTCTGCAGCTGATTGACAATTTCTGATAACCAATTCTATAGCCTTCTTGCGATCCTAAATTCAACTACCCAAATTTTTTCCAGCACCTGATCCTCAAGAACTAAAAGGAGGAGCACCTATCCAACTTTCTGTCAAAAGAAACTTTGAGAATGAATTACAAGAAAAAGGTTTTTGGAAATTTGTCTTTGATTGGACTTGCCGTGATTTTTCGGAATTAACTTGGAATCAAGTCATGGAAAGCATATTATGCAACCACTGTACCAGGTGGCTCACCACCTTGAATACAATCGATCAGTCAAAGCTTCAGTTCACTCAATGTGTTATTAAGAAATGGGTTGTTAATAAGGGGAAGTAGATGATAAGGTTGTTTGGGCAAGAAGAGGAAAGGGTGGAAAGAGAAAAGATGGAAAAGAGCGCAAGGGCACAAGTAAAACGTTATTGGACCAAGGTAAGTTTTTTATTTTACTTTGATTTTTGTTATTATGAAGCTGATTTAGTTGGAATACAGATTGCTAGTGCACATTACAAGTTAGCAAGAGATCTCTGCAGTGATGTACCAGGTTTTATTGTGCTTTTTCATGATACTAGGTGCATCTCTGATATCAAGGAAAGCCCACCACATGCCCCAACTGCACCCATCCAAGCTATTCCTGGATGGCAAAATCCTGAGCTCAATTATTTGTTTAAAAAATGGATAAGATGACAAAGGACTTAGCCAATACACCAGCTCAAAGAAAATTAGCATCAAAAACATATTCATGGTCATCAGAAAGGACAGTTGCACAAGATGGTATATTCAATGTTCGCGAATACCTCCCCAAGAATTGCTATTCAGAAAAATTTTTGGCAGGATTATCTGTGAATGAACGTGATTCACTTGGGGTTGGAGCTTATATTGATCTGGTAAAGATTTGGGAATCAATTAATACAGCATCAACATCATCATAACTTGGGTATAACGGTGATCTTCTGTGTAATATAGCTATCTTATATTGAATTTTATGTATTCTTTTATTTTTCAAAGAAACTTGGTAAATGTTATAAGGTAATATTGAGAAAGAGTAACATTTTATTTAAGAAAAACAAATAATGTATGAGATATAAAAATGTATTTTCAGCAAATTGATTGACCATACCTCTTTATTTCACATTTATGTATCCATATTAATTTTGATCAAAATTAATGTTGACCAATACATAGTGAATACATGTTATGCAACTTACACTTTCCAGGCATAGCTACCATTAAATATGCCAGTATCAAAATTAATTTTGATCAAAATCAATGAGCATGTTAATCATGAATTTCTGGAGTCAACTGCATATTTTTATGCATGGTGCCTTTCCAACATTAATTTCAATCAAAATTGATTTTGATACTGGCATATTTAATGGTGGCTATTCCTGGAAAGTGTAAGTGGCATAGTGTATATTCATTATGTAAGTGTCAACATTAATTTCGATTGAATTTAATATTTACATTTGCATATTGAATCCAAACCAGCAAACAACGCAAAAAATTCTTCACAAAAATTCTCATTAATTTTGATCGAAATTAGGGCTGACCATATACATATTTAATGGTAGTTATATCTGGTGTGTGTAAGTTTTAATGCTTGTGTTCAATGTGTATTGGTCAACATTAATTTTGATTGAAATTAATATTAATGTGTAAATGATATATACATGCCCAATATGCATTGTAATGTGTTTACTTAAGAATAGAGGGCCCTAGTTTTCTTCTTACAGAAAAATTCTTGGTGGCATGTCAAATTCAACTTTAATTAAAATTAATGTTGACATGTTACCATGTATAACAGTATGCAACTGACTGCATAAATTGATGATAATCATGAACCTTAATTTCGATTGAAATTAATGTTGCTAAATTCAGATTGAGTAAAAGCTATGCCACTTACACTAGCCAGGAATATTTGTTATTTATTATGTATTGGTCAACATTAATTTTTATAGAAATTTATAAGGATATTTAAATATTATATTTACCCTCAACATGTATAGTAAATTTCAATACTTAAGAATACTTGCTGTCCTTTACATGTCATGCAAAAAAGCATTATATCATTTCAACATTAATTTTGATCAAAATTAATGTTGGCATGCCATTATGCATTGAAACAACTAACTGACTGAAAAAGTTCATGATCAAAATGCTTATTAATTTTGATCAAAATTAATGTTGACCAATACATATTGAATATAACCTATCTCCATTTACTCAGACTAGATATAACTACCATTCAATATGTATATGGTCAGCCTAAATTTTGATCAAAATTAATGGGTAGTTTCATGAAGAATCTTTTAGGTTGTTTGCTGGCTTGGGTTCAATATGCAAATGTCAATATTAAATTTGATTGAAATTAATGTTGACCAATACATAATGAATACGCACTATGCCACTTACACTTTCCAGGAATAGCTAAATGCATTATGACACTATCAAAAGTAATTTTGATCAAAATTAATGTTGGAAAGTCACCATGCATAAAAATAAGCAGTTGACTCCAGAAATTCATGATTATCATGCTCATTAATTTTAATCAAAATTAATTTTTGATACTTGCATATTTAATGGTAGCTATTCCTGGCAAGTGTAAGTGGCATACCATGTATTCAATATGTATTAGTCTACATTAATTTCAATCGAAATTAATATGGACATGGAATATGCATAAAATTCCAATAAGTATAGGTAAGCTAAGAAGTAGGATTAACTGGTTTGATCAAGTACAACATATAAAAATTTATGTTTTAATGCCTTGGTTGATTTCAATAAAAATTAATTTTAAGCCATTCATGTTGAATTTTATCTATTTCTGTGTAGTCCATGTGACATGGCTTGTATTCAATATGCAGGGGTATACATTAATTTCGATTGAAATTATGAGGTTCATTTCATTATAAATTTTGTGGTTTCCGTCAGTGTTCCATGCATGGTGCCATATGATACTTGTTAACACCTATGAAAATTAAATTCAACATCAATATATTGAATACAAACCATGGCACTAACAGTACTTGGACATAGCTAAAATTCAATATGCCAGTCTCAAATCAATGGAAATTAATCAGGATCAATATGGTTTATCAATAGTGTATGAGTTATGTTTCAAATCATATGTTTCATCACTTTCTTGCACCCATTTCTAGGTTATCTCAACAATTTTTTTCAAGTTTTATTATATTAATCAAAACTGTGGTAAGTTGTGAAAAATTAGCTAATCCAAATCTCAAATTGAATATTAATGTTTTAATAATTTTGAATGTTGCTTAAGGTATTTCATTGGGTGATTCATAATAACATTTTATCAACTTAGTAGTCCTATAACTTTTGAAAAGTAAAAATATTGGTATAGTTAGGGACAACAATGCAATATCTTGTGCAGACTAAGATATATTGTAAAATAAAACTATTCAATTTTTTTCCCTTAGTTGTATCCAAGTTTATCAATGGTTTGTTCACTGGGACCACACCCTAGCCCGACACTCCTCCTGTCACTTAAAAAACAAATTCTTATCTTAAATTTTAATGTTACCAATTTTATATTTATAATTCATTTCTTGTTTGGTGAGGCATATCAGTATATTTGTGAATCTCTCATTGTAATCTGAAAGTAAATTTAACAAATAGTTTTAAGGCATTATCCTTTTTTTCATATAATATACTAATTAAGTGTATCTCCATTTTTTAGGAGTAAATTCTAATTTAAAAAATTTGGTATTTATCCATGGCAATTTGCATATGGGATATACATTTGTTATTATTTCTTTTTCACACTAAAACTCCCCAAAGAATTCCTAGTATTTTCTGTTACCTACATCAAATTTTGCTTCAAAATAAACAGATTGTGATATAGCATGTTACTTAGTTTACCCCACTATGAATAATATATGTTAAAAAAAGCTCAAATAATATATAATCCCCTCTTTATGTTTTCTGTTTCTTTAATCCTCACTTTAATTTTAATCTTATTCAATTTTTTATCCTATTAAATTATCAACTTCAATTTTCTAGAATAGTGTTTATTATAATTATTCATCATATTACATCATAATTTTTTGATATTGAATAATTTTTTTTAATATTCATTATTCAATATTTCTAGTATTCAAAATCCTACACCTCCACTTTGTGTGTGTATCATGTTCCTCTCTCTTAATTTATATATTTCACTTATGTTCTATATCTTTCTTTTTCAAAAAATTGATTTTCCAGCGCCCAAATGATTTCCATCCCACTCTCAAAGTGATACTTGCTTTGAAGCTTTTGAGCATGCACCATGTCTTCCACATGGCATGGCACCTAACCCTCCTGTATTTAGCAATGAGAGGCAGGAAATAACTAGATTTCAGTATCACAATTTACTTGAATTGGCTAGAGATAAAACGGAAGAACTTGTCATGATCCTTAACAATAATCCTTCTCCTTCATATTTATCTAAACCTTGTTACAACTTACTCCAATATGTGAAAAACCTTGAAAAATGTATGCTCTTCACTTTTTTGGTCTCTTTTTAAATTAGTAGATAAGATTATTAATATTTTTTTTCTTCATATATATTTGTAGCTTACAAGGAGGGTCTGTTTCCTTCTGATGATGTCATTGTCATTAGGGATGATGATGAGACAGATGAACCATCAGCTTCAACTCATACTTCAACTTTTAAGGAAAATCTTGAAACACCTGTTATACACTCCAAGAAAAAGAAATTATCCCAAGGCTCCTCTTTTGTTTGACGTATTAAACCGGCTTCTGCTAATGATTTTTCTGATGTATCAAATAATAAATCTCAAAAAAAGGAAAGTGTCAGCCTAGATATCCCTAGGATTGAGTATTTCTTATACTTAAAATATGATAACCTTAAGTTCATTAAGCTTATCTCTTAAAAATAAGGTTAAAACAATTATATATATGATTATAATACATATATATATAATTATTACGCTATTATAAAATTTATAGTAGTTTAAATAGCTTATCCATAGCCTAATAATACTTATTAAGGTGTTAATGGAGTCATAATATACTTATCATAAGTGATAATAAGTAATTATTCACATATGTAAGCTTAAATGTATACATAAAGCTCATATTCAGTGAAATATGCAGTATGTTATGTATATTTAGGTCTATAAGTGGGTATTAGCCTCTTAATAGCCTATTACCTTTGTTTTTCTGCTTATTTTAGGTCATATGGACCTAATCAGTTGATTCACAACGCCTACAGAAGCATAGACATCTATTTTAGGCACATACACTCAGTTTGGGCATCTTAATCTGCTTCCTTGGATGGATATTCACGGATTTATGGGTTGGGAGGTCATTTCTAGGTTAATGTGGATGCTTGGGGATGTTATTGAAGACTTGTAAATTTCATTTGTTTCCTTTATATGCTTTGGGTTTCATTTTATCTATTTTGGATTACTTATTTTACCTGTTTCTTTATGGTATCCACTTTTATCTGGATTTTCTAATTATCTTTTGGGTCTGTGTTATCATTAATTGTGATGGAGGGTCCTTACTGGTTGTCTTGGTGTTGAATCTTCTTGAAGTGGACGCCATGGGGTGTTGATGGGCCCTCACAGTGCTGTAATTTCCGGGGATAGCAGTGACATCATCTGGATTGAAGGTCTGTGCACTCCAGGGGATTTGGGTATAAGTAAAGAGGGATTTTGATGGTTATTCATCATCAATTACTTAATACAATTAAATTAAAAACTTCAATAAAATTATTAACATTTAAAAATATATTATAAAAGCCTTTAAAATTTGATATTATCATTATATAAGCTATAATTATATTCTATTTATCTATTTTCTACCACTAAGCACACATTTAAATCCAAGTATTGTGAGTTTTATTTGAGTATAACTATTTTATTAGTTTTCCCCTGAGGTTTTATCACTAAATCATTGATCAATAAGTAGTAGGATAATAAATAAACACTATTATCTCATACTTATATACTAGAAATACTGACAATTGGGGGTCTTTCCTTGATTATTATTGATTTTTTAGTATAAGCCTTGGGACATGATTTTTACTTAGTATAGCTCAAAAAAAACCAAATATTTGGGTCTTCTGCATATTAGTGGGTCATCATAGCTCATTAATTGCGAAAAAGAACCCTTATAGTAATTTTACTAATTTTTTATAATAAAAATTAGGTATTTACAGTAGTAACTGTACCCAATATAAACCCAATTTCACTTGGTATTTGGACACCAATGTAACACCCAATGAAATTGGTATTTGGTTAAAGCTTGGTAAGCTAATTATTCACCCTTATAAAGTCTAGTTAAACCTATTATTATATTTTTAACAGATTTTTTTCAAATTTTTCTTATATTTTATTTAAATAAATAAAGATATAAATTCAGGATAAGCTCCATTGCTTTTTTATTAGTGATAACATTGCTAATAATTTTTGTCTACTAATTACATAGAGGTTTTCCTTTCTTTAGACGTGATATATTGTCAATCTTATCAATATGAGTGCTCCTCAGGACAGTGTAAGTGAAAATCCTGCTTATAATACCAGGTCTAAAGCTAACAAAAACTATCCAGGTCTTAACCATAGAGGGTCAGTCATACCCCCAGGAAGAGAAGATGAGTATAGAGGAAAAAGACGCCCTATTAAACAAGATTACCATAAAAAATATGTCTCCTCCTCTTCAGGATCAACTATCCCACCTGGTCAAACAGGTCTTGAAGTTGGAAGAATCAAAGTCACTCATTCTCAAAGAGGTAGACAATTACAGAACAATTGCAAGGTAGGGTTCCAACAAATGAATCAAACACTGGCAGAGATAAAGGGAGGCCATCCAAGTCAACCAAGTCAGCAACCCCCTACCCCAGGCGGGTCACATCACTCCCAGGAGAAAATCCTGGTAGGAGAATGGAAGGGGGACTGGTTCCATCAACAATAGACCAGCCACAGCTGCAACAGGGATTGTCCACCTCATTAGACTTCCTCAGTTCACCCATACAAAGGAAAAAAGTGCCAAAAATCAGGACTGGCATCTATCCCTCGGTAAGTAGATTACCCTCTCAGATTGAACACAATACTGATAATTACAATATAGGTAATACTATTGATGTCAAATCTGTGCAGAAAATAGAGGAGGATTTAAGAAATTTAGGTTTTGATGTAGATACACCTGACTTGTCTTTGGTCCACAAAAACATTACTATTCATAATAATAATACAGTTAATCCTCAGTTTCCACCACTTACTAGTGAGAGGAGAAGTTCACAGAAGAGTGAGAGAATTGAAAAGGAAGACATGGAGTAATTTAACAATAATCCAACTGTCCATAGAATTGTTTCAGAATTGTGGAATAGAATGACCGATTGTGAGGAACAGAAAGTTAAGCTCACTAGTGATAAAATTTCATCTTTGACATTAAATATTTCTCAACTAGCAACACGTAATAAAGAATTAGAGAAAGAACATTTGTCTCTAACTCTTAAATATGATTAATTGAGTAACAAATATAGTGAACTTACAAAGAAATTCTGTGCGTTGGAAAAATTGTATAAAGCAAACTTGTTGAAAACTGAATCAAGAACTAAGTTATCTTTTTCCCAGACAAATCAAAGTGCCTCTGAGCTACCACAAAGATTAACTAAAGTTGAGATTGAAACTGCCAATCTACTAATGAAACAGGATAATCATAAGTATACTCAATATAATAATAATCCTTTCATTGGCAAAATTGAATCTCATTCCTTCCCTATACCACCACAACTAAAACCATCTGGTGGTAGTTTCAAATCTGAAAATGTAAGTCACAAATCCTTACGGGAGGAAATACAAGACCATTTATCAAGAGTAAATCAGTTATTGAATTTACCTAAGATTAGTGAGATAAAATCCAATCAGAAGAACTGGCCTAAGATAGATAAATACCCAACTTATGATGGGGAAGCCAGCTCTTATTGGCAAAATTTTATACAAAGAATTGACAATTTAAAATTCTCATATAAAATACCAGATGAATAAATAACATCAAAATTAATTTCATTATTTAAGGATGTTGCTTTATTATTGTTTGAAGCTGTATTAAGTGAGGGTAAAGATTACTCTTGAATTGAATGTAAACAACTCATTGAAAAACAATTTCGAGGTTCCAAATTCAGGCATACTCAGCAGAGATTTTATGGGAAAACTAGGCACAATCTGTAGAATGTTGACAAACCTATGGTATTTTTAATGAATTTAAATAAAATATTAAAAGCCATTGAGCCTAATATGTATTTTAACTTATGGAAAGATAAGATAATATTTAAATTACCTATATCTGTCAGAGACATTTTTGTAGCTAGAACATTAAATTTTACTGAATATTCTGACTTTATTAATATCTGCAATGACATATTATTAAACCATAAGTATGAATCAAGGTATTCCACTAATAAACAAAATGTTGAACCTGTGAAAAATCAGAATTCAAAAATACTTCAAGAGAAGCAGAAAAACCTACTGCACCTGTAGTGTTAGCCAGGCTGTTCCAGGAGCCCAGTAAATAAACATACAATTTATTGGAATTAAATAAAGACATAATAATTGCAGAGTATGCATTTAACATTAATATTATATTACATAATAAATTTATATTAATATTTTATTTATATAAATAAAGTAAATATTATTTTAAATTTATTATAAGATAAATGAAAAGCATTTAATTATATTCCATAACAAAGGGCACATTGTTTATTTAATAATTATAAATTAATAAATTAAAAACTTATAAGATAATTATATTCAAGTGTTTATCTTATATTGTAATTATTTTAATTAATTAAATTTAATTATTAAAATATACTTTTTCATATACTATTATCCATAATTATTCCCGCTGGTTTTTGGACCCTTAATTGTGTCAATAAAAATTGAATAAATTATAATACTTATTTTATAAAATAGTATTAAAATACTCAACTTAATTAAGTAATAAATTAATTACTTGTTTCATTTAAATTAATTATTTAATTACATAGTTGGAACAATTAATCAATTTCTTTATACTAAATTAAAATTGATTACATATTTTGTTGCGTCAAAATATTTTTACTTGTTTCACTTAAAAACTGTCAACCAGGCTATTCCAGGAGTCCAGTAAATGATATGTAACTTATAAGACCTGAAAGAGGGGGTAAGAATTGTATTTAATGTATATAAATTAATATTTTATTCCATAATAAAATTATATAAGTATTTTATTACATACAAGTGTTATATTAATTTTATTGGTTATATAAATTTTTTATATATATTTAAATTTAACATAATATAATATATTCTACAAATAATGGCGTATTTTTTATGTATTTAATAATTATAAATTTATATTTAATTAATTAAAAACATATATTATAATTATAAGTGTAAAATTTACTTATAATATAATTAAATTAATTAATTATATTTATATATTAAATATCATTTCTTATAATATTAAACAATAAATAATGATGCTTCTTTTGACATATAATTGTGTCTGGAAAAATTAATTAATACTGAATTGAAATAAATTACATATTTGTTGCGTCAGAATATTTTTTGTTTCACTTAAAAATCCTTAAATCAGACTCGACCATCTGTTTTGAACGATTTTTCTCAAAGTTCCTATGTTCTAGGCTTGTTTAGTTATTCAATATTTTTACTTACTGATTTGGGAATTAATGGCAGGAAAATTGGATTCTTAATTGGGGTTTTTAATTATTTGTTTCATATTTTTCTCTACATTGTTATGTTTCACTTACTCTTTGATATACTTCTTTTATTATATTATAATTATTGTATTTACAAATATAGTGGCGCTTCAGAGGACCCATTGCCTATAAAAGGGCCTTGGATAATCCCCTGTAGCCTCATCACTTACTAAACACTCAACAAATTTAATATACTTTTACATTACGTTTATATTTTTTTTATTAGTAATAAAATTCTAATTAAAATTCTATATAACAATTTAAAGGTTGCTTTAAGTCTGATAGTAATTAAAAGTGTTTGCCGCGCAGAACCCTTACCTTAAATAATATTATTATTAAATAAAGCCTAAATTTTTGTCATCTCTCAAGTTACTCGCCGTTGTTTTTCTTTTAAAATAAATTAAATAATCCATTACACTTTATTTCTTTTATTTTTCCCTTGTCCTCCTCCTTTTCTCCTCTTTCCCTTACCTTCTTCTAGACGATTGACCGACAACTGAGGGCCTTTCCAAACGACGACGACAATCGAGCCTGGCAACGAACGACAAACGCACGGACCACCTAGCAAAAAAAAAACTTTTGCCGGGACTGTGTTTCGAACTTGGGTTCGATTTCTTAGGTTTATATTATATTAATTCATATATTATTTTGAAGTGATTTTTTCGATCACTATAGTAAGTTCACCTTTGCACCTCTCACTCATATTACTATATTTTTACTGCAATAACAGTGATTGTGGCTTAATTGCTGATTCACTGAGTGTAAGTGTTCAATTATTAAAATTTTTTTTTCCTAGTTGACCATTATAGCGTGTTAAATCCTCTTAGTTCTAAAAGAATTGACATTTTTATTAATACAAATTGAATTATTAATTTAATTTTTTATTATTATTAATTATTGTTAATTTTGGTTGACTTAAAATTACTTTGTGCTTAGTCCCAAATATATTGCCATATTTAATATTGGTAATTAATTGGTTGAATTAACTTGATTGTTTATTCCCAATTTAACCTTGCAATCCATTTTTTAAAAAAATAATTTTTTTATAATTATTACTTTATATTCAATTTTTTTTTATAATTTAATTAATAATTTTTTTTTATTTGGAGCAATTACGAACTAACTTTTAATATTTTTTTTAAAAAAAATAAGAAGTAAATTAAAATCTTCCCACTATTATGTCCAACAATTTGGCTGAAAAAATGGATAACATGCAAGTGGATGAAATTGAAATTGACTATGATGCTGATACTGTGAGTTCTTCTAAAGTTGGACATAAAAAATCTTATGCTAACACAAAAAATTCACATACTTCAGGATGTGTAAATGACAGGAAATGTAAACAAACCAAACCCCCTTACCCCAGCACAACAGAAGGAAGTAAAGCCTCTAGTACCTCAAGAAGGTCTTCCAAAAGGATTCAAAATTAAAAATCTTCCTCTGCCACAACAAATCAGCAACCTGTCCAGTCATATAAAAGAGTTGAAGACAGAAAATATGACGTACAAAGCAAAAGTAGACACCTTGTGGGATCAGTTTCAAGAACTCAGGGACCAGATTCAGGCCCAGGCCCCTCCTCAGTTGCCTCCCAATCAGCCTCAGTTTCAGGCTCAACCTTCACAGCCACCCAGCTCAACCATCCAAAATCCAAATACTATGGAAGTAGAGCAATGGAAATGGGATTATCTAATGAGTCACTACCAACAGAATGTGCAACACCCTCCTCATCATCAGCCTGGCCCATCCAGAACACCCAATTTCCATCCACCTCCTCATCCCTACCAACAAGGCAGGAGAAAGAAGGCCCAAGCACAATCCCAAACCCAGTCTCAGGGGAAGTTTCCTCCTCTGCCATGGTAAGTAATTTGGTTGATAGTCACTTGGGTATGTTTTCTAATAAATCTTCTTCTGCAGGTAATATTATTGAACATGGTGAAAGAACAGTTAAACCTGTTAAAAGACAGCTTCCTGTAACTAGTAGCCCTATTGATGTAATTAGCAAATTGTCATTTGATGAACCTTTACATTTAACTTCTACTTCTTTAATTAATCCTTCTCTTGCAATTAAAAATGATTCTGTTCCCCCTGAAATCCACACCTTAATTGAAAAAACTTCTGAGGAAATATTGAAAGATACCCTTGATTTTAATGTTGTGAAAGACAAACATGTGAGAGATGTGTTAATCCATGAAAATGATAGATTAAATAATTTACACTTGCAATGTAAAGTGAGTTCTTCTGTAAAAGATACAGCTTATTTAAAAATCAAAGAAACCTTGAATATTTCTCTTAGTCAACAAAAACAAATAAGAAGTGACCATAGAGCTATCTCAGATAGAAATATCAGTCTACATAAGACCTTGAGTGAATTGAAACCCCTTATTGAAGAAAATTATTCATTCAAAAATGAAATAAAATCTCTTCAAAATGAGTTTAAAAATCTAAAAAATGATTTCCATGCACTAAGTACCAAACACTCAGTTTCTGAGGACAGAAATGTTCTATCTCTTGCAAAAGTAAATGACCAGATGTCTGAAATTCCAAGAATAAGAAACTATGTGTCTGACCTGCAGGAAAAGTTCTCAACCTTAACCATCAATAATGAATTAAATGAGATTGCTTTCAATAAGCTGCTTAAAAATAAAGGGAAAAAACCTGAGCAAAGTTCATCCTTTCTTCCTCATATTTCAACCATTAAACAAACTGACAATGAGTCTGTAAAATCTTTTGCTACTAGCAAAAAATCTTGTGATGGTCATGCACCAGCTGTTTCTGTAAATAATAAAATTTCTGAACACCTGGCTAAACTTCAGGAATTATTAATAATGAATAATTCAAACCAAAAAGTGGACCATCCCAGTAGTCAGAAAAATTGGCCTAAGTTAGACCAATATCCAACCTTTGATGGTGATTCTTCCTCTGATTGGCAACACTTTATCCAAAGAATTGATAATTTAAAGAGATCTTATAAACTACCTGATGAGGAAATTGTTTCTAAGCTAATTTCTTTATTTTCCAATGTAGCCTTGATGATGTATGAATCTCTTCTTTTAGATAACAATCATTATACATGGAATGATTAGAAATCCTTGTTTGAGAATCAGTTTGGTGGTTCAAAATTCAGGTTAGCTCAACAGAGACTGTATGAAAATACTAGATATGTATCCTCCTCTGTTGAAAAGCCCATTGTTTTTCTGATGAGAATAACAAAAATCCTTAGAGCAATTGATCCAAAGATGGATTATGATATTTGGAGAGATAAAATCTTGTATAAATTACCAAATTCTCTTAGGGATTTGATTGTGGCTAGAACTGAGCATGTAAGGGAAAATTCTTCTTTCATTAATATCTGTAATGAAGTACTACTCAACCATAGATATGAACCAAAGAATTACCTTGGTAACTCTTATAATGATCAGAATAAACCTTCTACAAAGCTCCCAGAAAAATCTGGTAAACCCTCTTCCCCATTTGCACCTAAAAAATATGCTACAAATACTTGTTATAAGTGTAACAAATCGTGGCAAAAGGGTCATGTTTGTGACAAGAAAATTCATCTTGTTGAACAAAATGAAGACACTGATGAAGTTGAACTTGATGTCAATAATTCTTCCAGTGACTGTGAAAGTAATATCTCCTATGACAATGAATCTGTTAAAGATGTTTTAATGTTGGAACATGATGTCCATTATTTAAATAATATATCTGAAGATTGTGTATTGAATTTATCTTCAGTAGAAAATTCTGAGATAATTAAAGATATTACTAACAATTCTATTCCTATATCCCCTTTAAAGGCACCTGTTATCATTAATGGTAAAAATGTTGATGTAGTTCTTGATTCTGGTGCTGGAGGAAGTGTAGTATCTGAAAAAGCTTTGGCTTCAGTGGATAAGGAATATTTGAGTAAATTATTACCTATAACTTCTAAAAAATGGAGAGGGTATGGTTCTACCTTATTTCCTATTGGCAAATACAAAACCTCTGTATTCTTCAAATATAATAATGGTTTTGTCAGAGCTATTTGTGAGTTTGTTGTCATGAAAAATGATAATTTGAGCAATTGGTTTATTATGGGAAATGATATTTTAACCATGTTTGGTGTGAAACTGGACCCAGAAAATAATTGCTTTACCTTAGGAATGAATGGGAAAAGGAAATTCAAAATTTCCTCTCCTAGAACTTCTGGTAATTTGTTGAAATCTTGTAACTCACTGATCCAGTGTAAAGGTAGAACAACAACTGAAATGGATGATTTATTACATGAAATAAACACCACTTCTTTTGGTGATCAGTTGACTAGTGAACAAAAGGATTCTATTGTTGCCTCTATTACCTCTTTCCCTATGGCTTTTGCTCATGGTTCTCATGTCTTGGGAATTGTTCAGGAAGAGATGAAAATTACCTTATCCTGTAATTTGAATGATATTCCTCCTACCCTTAAGAAAAAACCATATCCTGCTTCTCCATCAAAAAGAAACGATATTGAAGATAATATTGAAACATTATTGAAAATGAATATCATTGAGAAAGTGGATGTCACCCCCAAATATTGTGTCATCTCCCCAGTCTTGATTTCTTATGAAAAATATAAAGCTAGATTATGTGGAGATTACAGAGCTTTAAATACTTATACTGTTGATGATATTTATCCTTTACCCAGAATTAATTCAATACATGCTACCTTGCAAGGTGCAAAATTTATTAGTTGTCTGGATGGTAATAATAGTTATCATCAAGTTCCAGTTGAGAAAAATTCTCAAAATTTTTTGCTTATTGCTACTCATATGGGAATATATAAGTATGTTAGCATGTCATTTGGCCCTAAAAATGCTCCTTCAGTTTTCCAGAAAGTTATGGATAATACTTTCCATCAAGAAATTATTGAAGGTTGGCTCATGGTTTATATTGATGATATTATTGTTTTTTCTAAAACTTTTGATGAACATATGATTCACTTGAATAGAGTTTTCCAAAAAATGGATGAAATCAATATGACCTTATCTTTAAAAAAGTGTAAATTTGGTTTTCAATCTTTGGAAGTCCTTGGCCATGTTGTGTCAGGCTTACAAATTTGTGTAGACCATAACAAAGTTGCTGCCATTCAAAATGTGAAAGCACCAACTTCTGTAAGAGAAATCCAAAGTTTTATGGGTATGTGTGGCTATTATAGACAATATATTAAAAATTATCAGGTCATAGCCTTGCCTCTTACAAAACTGACCAGAAAAGATGTTGCTTTTCTCTGGAATAATGACTGTCAAAAAGCTTTTGATACATTAAAAAGTTGCTTAATGACAGCCCCTATATTGGCTCTTCCAGATTTTAACAAGCCATTTGTCCTTTATACAGATGCTAGCTTTATTGGTCTGGGTGCTGCCCTTCACCAAAAGCAAATTATTAATGATAAATCCTCAGAGGTTGTAATTTGTTATATTTCAAGAACCTTAAGAAATAGTGAATTGAAATATGGTGCCACTCAATTGGAGTGCTTAGCAGTTGTTTGGGCTCTTGAGAAACTTCATTACTATTTGGATGACCAAAAATTTGAGTTGGTAACTGACTGTAGTGCTTTCGAAGTCTCTCTTAAACCTAAAGACACCTAACAGACATATGTTCAGGTGGCAACTTGCTGTTCAAGAATACAGAGGAAGGATGACAATTATCCATAGAGCTGGAAATGTTCACTCTAATGATGATATGCTCTCCAGATTGCCTCTGCCAAATAATGACTCAAATCCTGCTTATGTACCTGAAGATGATACTGTTCATATCCATGGTATATTTATAGTTGATATGGAAGAGGAGTTATTAAAATTAATACTGGATTCATATGATAAAGATTCTGATTTAAATAAATTGGTTACTATCTTAAATGATCCTAAGAATGCTTCAATTCAAGCATTAATAAAAACTCTTCCTGCAAAGTACCAAAATGCTTTAAATAAAGGAAAGTTCTCTATTGAAGATGGTTATATATATTATAGAAGGAAGCTTACCAATGTAATTGTAATTCCTCCTTCAATGAAAGAAACTATCCTCAAACTTTGTCATGATGACATATTATCTGGTCATTTTGATCTTGAAAAGACATTTATTAGAATCAAAAACACTGCATGGTGGGCTAATATGTCTGAAGACACAAAATTATATGTTGAATCTTGTGATTCCTGCCAAAAATCTAAAAGGTTAACAGGTAAGAGAGCAGGGTTATTACAACATATTGAAGCACCTAGTGCTCCCTGGCAAATCATTAATATGGATTTTGCCACTGGTCTTCCTGTTGCAGGTAAAGACAGCTTTAACTCTTGTTGGGTAATAGTGGATAGATTCACAAAAATGTGCAAATTTATTCCCACCCACAAAGATGTATCCACCAAAGAATTAGCTTTCTTATGGTGGTCTTACATGTTTAATATTATTGGTTTTCCAAAAGCCATTATCTCTGATAGGGATCCAAAATTCACTGCTGAGTTTTGGACCTCTTTGATGGATATTTGTGACTGTGAGTTAAAATTGTCTACAGCTCACCATCCTCAGACTGATGGTCTAGCTGAAAGAATGATTAAAACTCTGGAAGATTTGATTAGAAGGTATTGTGCCTTTGGTTTAGAATATAAAGACAATGACAGATTTACTCATGATTGGGTCACTCTTTTGCCTGGTCTTGAATTTGCATATAATAGCACTGTTCATTCTGTCACTGAGAAAAAGCCTTTTGAGCTTTGGTTAGGTTATGTCCCAAACACTCCTGCTCAGATTCTCAATAATAAATTACCTAAGTTGGAACTACACCCTGGTGTAAAATCTTTTATGCAAATGCAACAGCTATGCAGAAAACATGCTCAGAGTTGTATTGATAAAGCATTTGAATATGAAAAGAAAATATGGGATAAATTCCATAAATAATACACATTTAACAAGGGTGATGAAGTGTTGATTTCTACTGTCCATTTCAATTTACAAGGTAACCACAAATTAAAAGATCCTTTTGTAGGACCATTTGTTGTTAAAAGAATGGTTGGTGATAATGCAGTAGAAGTTGTATTGTATTCTCCATATGATAGGAAACATCCTGTCTTTCCTATTTCTTTGCTTAAGCCTTATACTTCCAACAGTGACTTATTTCCAAAAAGAAGAGGAAGACCTAGAAAAAACCCTCAGGAAGTCACAGAAACAGCAGAAATTGATAAAATTCTCAATGATAGAATTATCACTTCTGAAAGAGGTACTGAATATTTATTGAGATATAAGAACAAATCATCTGAACATGATGCATGGATACCTGGCAAGGAGATTTCAAATCTGTCTACTCTGTTGAAAAAGTACAAAAAGAAAAAATCTTAGCATTTTTTTATTGTTTTTTTTAGAGTAAGGGAGTGTCAGCCAGGCTATTCCAGGAGTCCAGTAAATGATATGTAACTTATAAGACCTGAAAGAGGGGGTAAGAATTGTATTTAATGTATATAAATTAATATTTTATTGCATAATAAAATTATATAAGTATTTTATTACATACAAGTGTTATATTAATTTTATTGGTTATATAAATTTTTTATATACATTTAAATTTAACATAATATAATATATTCTACAAATAATGGCGCATTTTTTATGTATTTAATAATTATAAATTTATATTTAATTAATTAAAAACATATATTATAATTATAAGTGTAAAATTTACTTATAATATAATTAAATTAATTAATTATATTTATATATTAAATATCATTTCTTATAATATTAAACAATAAATAATGACGCTTCTTTTGACCTATAATTGTGTCAGGAAAAATTAATTAATACTGAATTGAAATAAATTACCTATTTGTTGCATCAGAATATTTTTTGTTTCACTTAAAAATCCTTAAATCAGACTCGACCATCTGTTTTGAACGATTTTTCTCATAGTTCCTATGTTCCAGGCTTGTTTAGTTATTCACTATTTTTACTTACTGATTTGGGAATTAATGGCGGGAAAATTGGATTCTTAATTGGGGTTTTTAATTATTTGTTTCATATTTTTCTCTACATTGTTATGTTTCACTTACTCTTTGATATACTTCTTTTATTATATTATAATTATTGTATTTACAAATATAGTGGCGCTTCAGAGGACCCATTGCCTATAAAAGGGCCTTGGATAATCCCCTGTAGCCTCATCACTTACTATACACTCAACAAATTTAATACACTTTTACATTAGGTTTATATTTTTTAATTAGTAATAAAATTCTAATTAAAATTCTATATAACAATTTAAAGGTTGCTTTAAGTCTGATAGTAATTAAAAGTGTTTGCCGCACAGAACCCTTACCTTAAATAATATTTTTATTAAATAAAGCCTAAATTTTTATCATCTCTCAAGTTACTTGCCATTGTTTTTCTTTTAAAATAAATTAAATAATCCATTAAACTTTATTTCTTTTATTTTTCCCTTGTCCTCCTCCTTTTCTCCTCTTTCCCTTACCTTCTTCTAGACAACTGACTGACCAAAACCCTTAAAGAATATTGTACCATCTGTTTTGAATTATTTTTTCTCATAGTTCCTATTTCTCAGGCTTGTTTAGTTACTCACTATTTTTACTTACTGATTTGGGAATTAGTTGTGGGAAAATTTGGTTCTTATTTGGGGTTTTAATTATTTGTTTCATATTTTTCTCTAAATTTTTATGTTTCACTTATTCTTTTATTTTCTTGTTTCATCTTATTATGACTCTTGTATTTAAAATGTAGTGGCGCTTCAGAGGACCCATTGCCTATAAAAAGGCCTTGGATAATCCCCTGTAGCCTCATCACTTACTATACAAACAAAATCTGAACAAATTGTCAATATAATACGTTTTATTATTATTTTTATTAGTATTAAAATTCTAATTTAAATTCTATATAACTATTTTAAAGGTTGCTTTAAGTCTGATAGTAATCATAGTGTTTTCCGCGCAGAACCCTTACTCTAAATAATATTGTCATTTAATAAAACCTCATTTTTGTGTTATCCCTCAAGTAACTTGTCTTTGTCTCTCTTTAAATAAATTATTTTATTACTCTATTTCTTTTACCTCCTATAAACCTTTCTTTCCTATTTTCCTTTCCTCCTCTTTTTCTTCCCCCTTTTCTTACCTTTTTCTAGACGACTGGCCGACATGTAGTACCTAAAAAGTATGAAAAAAATACTTGTTATAAGTGTAACAAACCTTGGGTTAAAGGTCACAAATGTGAGAAAAATATAAATATTGTTGAAAATCAACGTGAATCTGAAACTGAAACTGAAAAAAGTAAAGAATCAAGTGATTATGACACAATATCTAATATAGTGATGAAAATGAAGTCTCTATGTTGGAAGATGATTTGTCTATCTTTGAAATGCCAATATTAAATATGGACTCAAATGAATCTTTAATGAATTTTGAGGATGCTGAAATCATTAAAGATATACAAGCTGATAACTTTACAATGACACCTATCACGGTTCCTGCTATCATTTCTGGTAAAATGTTAATATAGTATTGGAAACAGGAGCTTCTGGTTCTGTTGTTTCTACTAATACTTTACAGAATATCGATAGTGAATATAAGTCTAAGCTTGAACCCCTTCAAAGTAAAAATTGGAGAGGTTTTGCATCAGTGCTACACCCCATTGGTAGATACAAAGTTGCTTTTTTCTTTAAACATCAATGTGGTTATGTAAGAGTAACTTGTGACTTTGTAGTAATGAACAATACTAAATGTAGTAACTCTTTTATCATTGGAAATGATATTCTGACTAAGTTTGGTGTGAAATTAGACCCTGCTAATAATAATTTTACAATTGGCATGAATGGTAAAAGGAAATTTAAAATAAATTCTTTTAACACAGTCTTGCACATTGAGTCAGTAACAAATTCTCCGTGCAAAGGAAGAGAATCCAATGAGATGGAACTTCTGGAAACAGAAATTTCTAAAGCATCATTTAGCACTCAGATAAGTGAAGCTGAGAAAAATAATATTTTGGACTTAATTAAAGCATTTCCAATGGCTTTTGCACATGGTACAAATGAACTTGGCCTAGTAAAAGAGCTTGGTTATTTAATAAATTTTTTTAATACATTAAATTTAAAATTAAAACACCATAAAATACATGAAATTTTTTTTTATGAATATTATAAATTTAATTTACCCCTTTCTTATAATTATATTTATAACTTTTTTTTTGAAATTTTGACTTTTAAGTTAATTTTTTGGAAATCCAAAATTTAATTTTCAACTAAATTTTTTATTAAGGTAAAATAAATTATAAATTTGACATTTTGTAATTAAATAATGAAAAAAATACTAAATGTCGGTGGCTCTTTTGGTCTAGACAAGAAAATTGTAGGTCCTAAAAGGGTTTAGATGGATTTAAAGGGCTCTCAACAAATAGGTACATATTTCTTATAACTTTTGTTTGTTTTACTCAATTAATAAGAGGTGGTGCAAGTTATTATTATAATTTATAGATTAGAATTAAGTGATTGTAATTATTAATATGATAAAGAATAGTAATAAAGGTTTTAAATGATAATTTGTAAGATATGTAAGTAAGTAAGGAATGATCTGAAAAGTACAAAAAGAGAGGGCCTTTTACAGGCAAAAATACGAGAAATAAAGACACAGAGTTAAAACCACGTAATAAAAGGGTGTGAGAAGAAAAAACTAAATAAAAGAGAGTATATGAAATAATAGAAAATATATTAAATGGTACGTCAATAAGGGTATTATTTTCATTTGAAATAATACATGAGTTCCCTTGGACTGTCACAATTAATACAAAACATTTGATTTAAAATATTGATTCCACGGAGATTTAAATCTCTCAATAAAGGAATTTTATCATATTTTAATATCATTTTTATTACCACTCAGCTGTATTATTGAGCACGGTTTTATGGATTAAAAATATATATGGGAAAATTACTTAATTTTATTAATTATTTATATTACTTAGTGTACTTAGCTAGTTAATTTTAAGTAATACATAAGTAAGTAATAATTAATTAATTACTAATAAAGATTTAAAAGGTGTGGCTTCATCTCAGTAAAATAATTAATTATTTTACTGGATAAGTCTAGCAGCCTGGCTGACAGTCCCTCACCCTAAAAAAACAATAAATAAAATGCTATTATCTTTTCTTTTTATACTTTTTAAGTAGAGTAGGGAGATTAGAAATCTCTTTCCAATGTTTCCAAGAATCATATTCAGATAATTTATTCTTGAATCTCAATAAGTATTCTGTACCTTTTTCAGCAGTGAATATTCTGTCATTCAGAATCTTATCAATTTCTGCTGTGACAGTGATTTCATTAGGGGTTTTCTTTGGTCTTCCCCTCCTTTTTGGAAATAAATCACTATTGGATGTGTAAGGTTTCAGAAGAGATATTGGAAAAACAGGATGTTCTCTGTCATATGGAGAATACAAAATAACTTCAACTGCATTATCTCCAATCATTCTTCTGACAACAAATGGACCAACAAATGGGTATTTCAATTTTTTTATTACCTTGTAAATTGAAGTGGACTGCAGAAATCAACACTTCATCACCCTTTTTAAAAGTGTATTCTTTATGGGGTTTGTCCCATCTCTTCTTCTCATTTTCAAATAATTTTTAAATACATTTTTGAGCATGACTTCTGCAAAGTTTTTGCATTTGAAGAAAAGATTTTACACCAGGATGTAAATCCAATTTGGGTATTTTTTTATTGATAATTTGGGAAGGAGTATTTGGAACATATCCAAGCCAGAGCTCAAAAGGCTTTCTTTGAGTAACATAATAAACAGTGCTATTATAAGCAAATTCCAACCCAGGAAGTAAGGTAACCCAATCATGACTGAATCTCTCATTGTCTTTATACTCAAGGCCAAAGGCACAATACCTTTTTATCATGTCCTCTAAAGTCTGAATCATTTTTTCAGCTAATCCATCAGTTTGAGGATGATGGGCAGTAGAAAGTTTCAGATCACATCCACAAACATCCATCAGAGACATCCAAAATTCAGAGGTAAATTTAGGGTCTCTGTCAGAGATAATGGCTTTGGGAAAACCAGCAGTATTAAACATATGAGACCACCATAAGAAATCCAATTCTTTAGTGGAAACATCCTTTTGAGTAGGGATAAATTTACACATTTTAATGAATCTGTCCACAATAACCTAACAAGACTTATAACTGTCTTTTCGTGAAATAGGTAATCCTGTTACAAAATCCATGTTTGTTATGTTCCATGGTGCATCTATCCACATTTGAGTGAACCATACCAGCCCTATGAATAATTGTCATTCCCCCTCTGTATTCTTGAACAGCCAACTGCCATCTGAACATATGTCTGTTTGGTGTTTTAAAGTTTAAAAGGGATTTAACTGCACTGCAGTCAGTGAAAAGCTCAAATTTCTGGTCATCTAGGTAATAATGTAGCTTCTCTAGAGCCGACACTACAGCTAAACATTCCAATTGAGTAGCACAATATTTCAATTCACTTTTTCTCAAGGTTCTTGAAATATAAAAAACCACTAATTTTGATACTTTATCATTCATAACTTGTTTTTGATGAAGGGAAGCACCAAGACCAATAAGACTGGAATCAGTGTACAAGTCAAATGGTTGATTGAATTCAGGTAAAGCAAGAATTGGTGCTGACATCAAACAGTGTTTCATAGTGTAAAAGACTCTTTATCTTTCACTATTGCAGACAAAAGCAACATCCTTTCTATTTAGTTGGGTAAGGGGTAAAGCTATGACTTGGTAACTTTTAATATACTGTCTATAGTATCTACACATTCCCAAAAAACTCTGGAGCTCTCTAACTATAATAGTAACCTTCACCTGTTGTATGGCCGCCACTTCGTTTTGGTCAACACATATCTTTAACACTAAAACAACATGACCAAGAACCTTTAAAGAATGAAAACCAAATTTACATTTCTTCAAAGCAAGTGTCATATTTATTTCATCCATTTTATGGAACACTTTACACAGGTGGTTAAGATGGTCCTCAAATGTTTTTGAGAAAATAATGATATCATCAATATAAACCATTAGCCATCCTTCAATTATCTCCTCAAGGAATGTGTTATCCAAAACTTTTTGGAAAACTGAAGGGGAATTTTTAGGGCCAAATGGCATCCTAACATACTTATAAATACCCATATGAGTGGCAATCATCAGAAAATTCTGAGAATTCTTCTCAACAGGTACCTGGTGATATCCCTTGTTACCATCCAAACAGCTGATATACTTTGCACCTTGTAAGGTAGCATGGATAGAGCTAATTCTAGGTAAAGGATGGATATCATCAAAAGTATAAGTATTCAGTGTTCTATAATCACCACATAACCTGGCTTTATCTTTCTCATAAGAAATGAGGACAGGTGATATAACACAATATTTAGGTGTTTCAACTACCTTTTCAATAATATTAATTTTTAAAAGGGTAGAGATATTGTCTTCAATATCTTTTCTCTTTGTGGGAGAAGCAGGATAAGGCTTCTTCTTTAGACTAGGTGGTATATCAGTTCATGGACAAGACAATGAAATTTTCATTTCTTCTTTAACTAATCCCAGTTCATGTGAGCCATGAGCAAAGGCCATAAGAAAAGATTTTATCAAGTTAATGATGGAATCTTTATCCTCACCAGAAAGTTGTTCTCCAAAAGAGGCATTGTCAATTTCAGACATAAGATCATTCATTTCTTTTGTAGATCTTCCTTAATATTGAACCACAGACTTACATGTGTTCAATTCTGGTTTTAATAATTTTTTAGGGGAGGAAATCTTAATTTTTCTCTTCCCATTCATCCCCATTGTGAAACATTGGTTTGAAGGATCCAATTTTATGCCATAATTGGTTAAAATATCATTCCCCATAATAAAAAAAGTGCTTTTGTTATCATTTTTCATGACAAAAAAATCACAAATAGCTCTCACAAAACCATGGGTATATTTAAAAAACACTGTGGCCTTGTATTTAACAATGGGGGACAAAACAGAGCCATAACCTCTCCAATTTTCAGAAATGATAGGCATAAGTTTTGATTTATAGTCTTGATCCATTGAAGCAAGTTCTTTTTCAGATACTACACTTCCTCCAACTCCATAATCCAGAACAACTTCAATGCTGGTTCCATTAATCAAGACTGATGACTTGAGAGGGGCAATAACAATTGAGCTATTCTCAATGTTCTTTATGATCTCAACATCCTCAACTGTAGATAAACCATTATTATCAATGTCAATAGTATTTAAATAATGAATATCTTCTTCCAGAATCAAGATTTCTTGTTGAGATTCATATGAAATATTGCTGGCACAATCACTTGAACTATCATCCAGTGCTATTGTGTCATCAGCATGCTCCTCTTTTTGTTACACAAGATTTATCTTCTTTCCACAAACATGGCCTTTCTGCCAAGGCTTGTTGCACTTGAAGCAAGTGTTTGTTGCATACTTTTTAGGTGCAACAGGGGCAGAAGGTTTACCAACCTTTTTCAGAGGTTTCTGTTGCTATGTGGAGGGTTTCTACAAAATGGTTCTAGGAATGAACCTTCTGGCATCATACTTGTTGTTTAGAAGGATCTCATTAATAGTATTAATGAAAGAAGAAGGTTCTCTTTTGAACTCGGTCCTAGCCACAATCAAGTCTCTCAAAGACATTGGTAATTTATAAAGGATCCTGTCTTTCCATAACTCAAACTTTATATTTGGGTTCATTGCTCTCAATATTTTTACAAGTTTCATTAATAAATCAATAGGTTTATCAGTAGAAGAGCTATATCTAGTTTCCTCATACTGCCTTTGTTGAGCCATCCTAAACTTGGAGCCCCCAAATTGTGCTTTAATTAATTTTTTCCAATCTTCCCATGAGTAATCATTCCTATCCAGGAGGACAGATTCATACCACATTAGGGCTACATTGGTAAACAAAGAAATTAACCTAGACACGATTTCCTCATCTCGAATTTTGTAAGAGTTTTTCAAGTTATCAATTCTGCAAATGAATTGCTGCCAATCAGAAGAAGAATCACCATCAAAGTTGGATACTCATCATGTTTTGGCCAATTCTTTTGATATGAAGGAGTCTCCTTAGTACTAGCTTTTCTCTGAGTTAGAAGCAGCTTTAACCTCTCCAATTGTGCAGTAATCTTATTGTTTAATCCTTTTGTTGAAGATCCTGGTGCATCATCAATTTTTGATGGAAACTCAGTGGTATAAACTGGTATTTCTGAGACTAATTTTACTTTAGATGAACTAGAAACAGGTAAACTTGGAGCATCCTGCACCATATGTTCCTTTAAAGAAATTTCATAATATTTTTGATCATTAAACAATGAGTTCTATTTCTTTTCAATTGTTGTTAGTCTGCTTTTCACTCTTGGAAGAATAGATAAACTCTCATTGATTGTGGCAAAAGATAACTTATTTTTATTTTGAAAAGATGAATAATGAAAATTCAATATTTTCAGATTCATCTTATCTAACTCTAGATCCTGGAAACAGATAGACGCAGTATCTTGTAATTTAGACAAATCATTTTTTATTTTTTGACATAAAGCAACTTTCTTTTCATGAGTTACTTTATAATTAAACAAATCATCAGAATTTCTCTGTAATTCACTTCTCAATGATTGATAGCCTTGTTCAGTTAACAAACTATTAAACTTTTGAGTCAATTGCATATTGTTCATTATATGATTTTGTTTTGCAATAATATATCTCAAATACTCATCATTAATTTTTGCTACATCTGGAGTGTTTCTTAATAAGGAAAAAGAGTAACTTTTCAGATTTTCATAAAACTCAGGATCAAGTGTTTCATCAATAACAGCCATATCAGTATTTATCATTGAAGTACAATTAAAACTAAAGGATTAGATACATGAGTGATTTGTCAACTACTCTCAGCCTCTACTGGTCTCACAGTTTCATCTCCTCTTTCAGAATTATTTGAAGAAACTGAATTAGCTACAAGAAATGGTACTTGAGATTCAATAGAGGGGCTTACCAAGGCTTTTTGAGAAAGATCTGCATATTTTTTTTTCTTTTTCTGCCTCCTTGATAAGGGTGAGGAGGTGTGGGGTTGAATTGACTGTGTCTTGATGGACCTGCTTGAGGAGATTGAGTCTGCTGATGTTGAGACAGGTAATCCCACTGGGTATAAAGCTAATTCCACTGCCACTTGGATACTTCCACTCTCTCTGGCTTCTGGGGAGCCAATTCTTGAAGATCCCTGGTGGGAGGAGGTCTCCTCTTCTCTTGAAGAAAAGCATCTATTCCTCTTACCTTTTCTTCTAGAGCATCTAATCTTGACCTCAGTCTTAAGTTCTATGTTCACAATTCTTTTATGTGGGTGGAAAGGTTCTTTACTTGTTGAGGTAGAGGCATATTTTCTATCTTGAAGCCTTTGGGAAGTCCATCTGGGGGGTTGATTGAAGGTTTCTGTTCTTGAGCATTTGTCTCCACCAGAATTTCTACTTCCTCCATTTCCACATCCTGATTGATCCAATGATTGATTAATTTGTGATAATTTTTTAGTTAAAGGAGAACTCACAGAAGTAGCCTCATCATAATCAATCAGATCCAATTCCTCTTCACATGCAGCAGAAAAACCTTGATCAGTCATCTTTTAAATTTAAACTGAAATGAGGGAGGGAAACAATAAGATGAATTAGTTTTATTTTTTACTTTTAATTAAAAGAAAAATAATAGAATAAAAAAAAAGAATAAAAAATCATTCAGGACAAAAATCAACTGAAAATAATAATCAATTTATTTATTAATTCTAGAATAATCTAATAACCAGGATTACAAAACAATCAAAAGAAGAAATAAATTCAATTTTTTAATTAACAAATTTATGATAATTATCAGGATTTTAAATCAACTGAAAAATAATTAATTACCAGGACTTAATTTCAACTGAAATAATTTAATATAATTTAATTTTTAATTAATTATCAAAATTTTATTGTCAGTACAATTTTTCAACTGGAAAAATAAAATTTTAATTATCAGGACAAAAGTCAACTGAAAAATATAATAATTAATTTTTAAAAAAATACTTTTATTACCTCTAGGACTAAGAACAAAGTTGCTCTATCTTTGTCAACTAGGAAAAATAAAATAAATTAAAAAAAATAATTCCAATTTACTAGACACCTCCACCTGTAAAATGAGCAAATTAATGTCACTTACAGAGTGCTGAGTAAAAGGAAATACGTAGAGAATGAAGAGTGCAAAGTGACCTAAAAATAGTAATTAATATAATTACCACAAAAATATATTACTTTAGTCAATATATGAACCTAAGTTTTGGAGCGCCGTTCGATTCCCATTCACGGCAAAAAAATAAGTCATGTGATATATGAAATTTGTTGTTTTCGTCATCCACTCGTCCTTATAGTTACCTCAATGGTTATGGTCCCCACACTCTCAGGCCTCAAGATAACAATGCGCCAGCGACGATTCGGAAGGTTCACCAACTGTTGGTGGCTCTCTTGGTCTATAAGATAAAATTGGAGGTCCTACAAGGGTTTGAAGGGGATTAATGGGCTATCAAAAATATGGTACGTATTTCTTTTAACTTTTAATGTTTTTACTCAAATAGTGAGAGGTGGATCAAGTTATTATTATTATTTATAGATTGGAATTATGTGGTTGTAAATACTAATATGATAAAGAATAGTAATAAAGGATATAAAAATAATTTGTAAGATATGTAAGTAAGTAAGGAATTATCTGAAAAGTACAAAAAGAGAGGGCCTTTTATAGGCAAAAATACGGGAAATAAAGACACGGAGTTAACACCACCTAATAGAAGGGTGTGAGAAGAAAAACTAAATAAAAAGAGAGTATATAAAATAATAGAAAAAATATTAAATGGTACATCAATAAGGTGATCATTTTCATTTGAAAGAAAACATGAGTTCCCTTGGACTGTCACAATTAATACAACACATTTGATATAAAATGTTGATTTCATGGAAATTTAAATCTCTCAATAAAGGAATTTTAATATTTTAAGAATTTTATTATATTTTAATATCATTTTCATTCCCACTCAGCTGTATTATTGAGCACGGTGTTAGGGAGTAAAAATATATATGGGTTAATTACTTAATTTTATTAATTATTTACATTACTTAGTGTACTTAGCTATTTAATTGTAATTAATAAATAAGTAAGTAATAAATGATTAATTACTAATAAGGATTTAAAAGGCATGGCTTTATCTCAGTAAAATAATTACTTATTTTACTGGATAAGTCTAGTAGCCTGGCTGACACTAAATTTATTTAAAAAATATTTTTGTTAAAGGAATACCAATATTTTAAGGCTAGAAATATTGTGCAAATTGTAAGTAAAAAAATTATATTTTTTTGTGGGGGTTATTACTATTTTTGTAAATATTTTTCAAAAATATTCATTAAATACTTAATTAAATTACTTTGTAACTCAAATGTTTTGTAAAATAATTAAAATTGAAATAATAATATTGTTATACTTGATATAAAATTTGAATTGGTAATATTAATGTCTCTTTAAGTAAATTTGAAAATCATAAAAAAAGATCATGTTGATAAGTACTTCATTTTTGATATTCACTGGTTATATGTACATCTTATATATATTTCTTAAGTGTTATTTTTATATATACTCAATAAAAGTTGTAATATACAATGCCATTTAATCATTAATTATTGGTCAACTTAGTTATCAAAACTTCATATTTAATACCAGCCACTAGTATTTAGATTTTAATTTAAAACTACAATATAATATGAGAGTATTGTTAATTTTTCTGGATGTAATTAACAACAATAAAAGACAATAAATGAGTTGTTAACTAATTAAAATAAAAGTTGAATAATAACCTATAAGATATAATAAGTTTATCAAAATGAGTACATTAAAAAAATATACTTTTGAATTTTTTTTGATATAATTTGGGTAGTTAAATGAAAATTTAAATTATCAGACTTCAAAATGGATAAAATCTATAAGTGATGTTTATATAATAAGACTCATATAAAAAAAAGGATAAAAAATCCACTATGTATCTAAATTATTAGATATTTGGGTATTATTAAAATTTTTGAAAATATTATTTTACAATTAAAATGAAATCTAAATGTGAAATTAATGGTGGGATAATAGTAAGACTATGTGGAAACACTTTAATTTATACATACTTTCAACTATGTTCAGATAAAAAAATTGGTAAAATTTTTTAATAACATCTATTTAATAGTGATGCAATATTATTTAGATCAAGAATAAATTTTTCTGAATTAAAACAAATTAAATTCAGATATGGCCATCTCCTTTCAAGAGATAGAATAATAATATTTTTTTTAAAAAAAAAAATAAGTATTCTTAATCACCATTTTTGAAATGTCTCTAAAAAATTCATTATAATATATCATTCATTTATTACATCATATGGAGCTTCAACTTGAAGTAGTGATGGGCAGCTTTGAACTTATGATCTGAAAAACAAAAAACTTAAAAAAATATGTTTATACTAATGAAAAAGCCAAAAATAAAAATACTATCATAAATTAATAAAATAAAACTACATAAATTATATTCTGTTCTCATGATGGAAGGATACTATGTATGAAATTCCACACGTTAAATATAAACCTGCTTTAAGGCTAGTTTACAGGAAGAGCTAAAAAGTTTCCTAAAATTCTAAAAATTACTTATGCATTTTACTTATTATTTTTTTCTTGTTTTCTTTCCAAAGTTGTTAGAGTTGCTTAATTAAAACTTCTATCTTGATTGTAAGATATATATATTTTTTTGAATACATGATTTATTGTTAAAAAAATCAAATTATAAAGTTAAATAATTTATTTCATTTTCAAAAGCTTCATTGTCAAAGACACTAATCCATTTTATATTACTTAACAAATATTTAAATTGTGATAGCAAAATGTTCAAAATTTTCTTTTTGAGAGGGTCAAACTATAATGTGAAGATTTTTATCTAGAAATTCTTGGACACTAAAGCCAAAAAAATTTCTCCCTTAAGTAAGGCTTTTCAAAAATATGAAAATATAAACAAGAATATTAACTTATCTTATTTTTATTTTCTTTAGTAAAATTTTTAGTTCAATCCCTTTTTTTATATGACATTAGTTCAAAACCATGGTTAAATGCTACTATATAATTAATTTTTGCTATATATATATATATATATATATATATATAATATTAAGAAGGTCATCCTTTTTTATTTACTTGAATAAATAGCTCAATTATAATGCCCAAAAATTATTATTGTTTCCCAAACTCAATATCAAATTTCTCATATAAAATATTAGCTTTTGTTATAAGCAGTTTATCTATAGCTGATATTCAACATGAGATTTTCCTTTTTAGATTCAGCTAAAATTAAACAAAAGGAGCAATCATGCATATGTGTATAAATAGTAACCATATGTTACTTACAGGATGGTGAAATTGACTCATCAGAGTGGTTTAAGTATTAAAATAAATTGAGGTCATTGTTATCTTTTATTTGAAACTAATTAGGAAATTATTCTAAAAATATATTTTAATGTGTATCATGTTTAAAAAGTTTGAAATATGAATTTTGAAAATTTTGAGTTTCTAATATGAGATACAAAGCTTTAGTTTACATTGTTTCAAGTAGAATAGAATTTTAGTATTATAAACTTAAAGCAACGTACCATTATCTGATTTAAATTGTGTTCTACTTATAAAATGATTACATAACATTAAACATTATTTAAATCAAAAAGGTTTATAAGATATTTAGAATTTTACAAAATTTCAACATTTATTAATATTTGATTTGAAAACCTACTATGATGTACACTCACTAGAAATAAGCGATCCCAAGTTTAACATTATTTATCAATTCAAAAATAATGAGTCAATTTACATAAAAATATATATTTTTTCAAAACCAAATCTTTAGATTCAAAATATGATGTTTTGATGAAAAAATGATACAAAACTTTAATAAAATGAACTCTCTTAAAAATTCAAAAATAGAATATCAAAACAAGTGATTTCTGCTAAAAAAACTACTAACTATTGTAGATAAAGCATAAAAATAAGTTGTATTTTAAAAAAAATGATCTAACAATATTTATTTTTGTTCATAATATCAAAAACCTTTTTAAGCTTGTATGTTATAATATAGTTAAAATCCACTAAAAATTATCTAAAGGTGGAAAAATATGTCAAAAATATGTTAAAATTTGTGAGCCAAAAATCAAAAATTTTGTATCATTTCCAGTTGTGCTATGACTTTATTCCACCCTTTTTATCTGATTGTTCCAGTATTACTTTGCTATTATCACTAGTTTTGAAGTTAAAATTTACAAATGTTCATTATATTTGATTAATGAAAAATAACTCAAACTTTTATAACTACAAAATAAGATTTTGAAACTCCTTCTTTCAATTAATGATTGAAAAAATTTTCAGTTTATTTGAGTAATGATTTTAAAAATAACCAAAAATTTGAAATTCACAAGGACTTATTTCCAGGGACTATAATTATTTACTTTTGTAATGCATGAGCTACTTATCAATGATGAAAAACATCAGAAAAGTAATTTATAGTTATAAATATTCAAATTATACTGTGTCTGGTATATATATCTTCAATAAATCTTTTAAACTTATCTTAACCTACATACCACACAATAGAAAATCATTATATTAAAAAAAGGGAAAAAATTCTATGATAATATCATAAAGAATAATAACCATGGATTGATATTCCATAAAAATGGTTAATAAAATTTTAAGAGAACTTTCACCAGATGACCTACGCACAAGGTCAAGGGTGTTCCTGAAAGTGAGATGCAGGACAAAGTTTAGAGACTTCTTCAAAGCACAGAGGAAATGTTTGAGGAAGTGACTCAAAGATGACTTGAAGGAAGAGCTACTGCTTTGAGTTATATTCGAGAAGAGTCTTAATATATTTTAAGGTAATAATAATATTCTTAGAATCTCACAAAGGGTTTTAACACTCAAAAATCAAAGATTAAAATTTAGAAATAACTATTGAGGGAAAAGGGAAATGTACAATAACAATGATTTAACTTGCAGTTTTACCACTATTAACTATAAATACGTTTTATAATTAAATTCTAAAGAAACATTGAACCAAAAATCCAACCCCTTTTATATCTGTTACTCCTCCTCGCATTGACCTCATACCCATCCATCCTTCCACACACCACAGACCACCTAAATTACACCTGTTACACCTAAAACCTCCTCACTAACATCTGTTAACCCCTTAATCCTCCGCTACCCATTCGGTCCATGCTCACTACCCCTTTTTAATAACCCACAGATATTTAATAAACCCTTTAGCAGAATATTGCATTAACTATTGTGCTGTGCATTTCTTATTGAAGAAAAGCCTAAACACACTTTTGACAATTGACTAATTTAGATTTAAAGCTTAGATTAGCACAGTCAAATAGTGAGTACACAAAGGGAAGTTGCCATTGCTAGGTATAATTGCTTTCTTCACTTTAAGTATGGATTAAGACCTCTGTTTTTTTGATTTGATGAGCTGCTTTTGCCTTGAGTGTCATGTGGCCCGTGAAAGATGCCCGGTTATAAATCGCGAGCTCTGTTGAGCATGAGACATATAATTCCCACACTACTTTCCCTCTATTTACCTCTTGATTATTATTATTATTATTTTTTGTTTATTATGTCAACTTGTCCTACTCCAACTCCCATGCCTCCTCACCCCAAAGCAGATGGGGGGCTTGTTACCTGACAATACTCCTAAGCCTGCTTGGCCTGTGAGTCAATGGAGTACTTCTGTGTCAAGACCACAGCCACAAGGGGTTCTCACCATATATGCGAGTTTTGCCAATGGAGACGGGTGACGTGCGATTCCCTTTCAAAAAACGCCAACATTGAAAAACGGTTTACCAAAACTAAATACCGGGTAATACTGAAGACCAAAGAAGTAGTTGAAGATATATGAAATGTGTCAGTCGGGGACAATCAGTCGGAAGGAGTTGAGGAGGAGGTTGAGGATACTGTGACAACCTGGGTAACCCAAGCCACAGGTAAAAAATGAGGGGTGTAAGAGGAGGTGGATGAATCAATGGAGGAAGATGAGGAGGAAGTCCCCATCTTGAGGCCGATGCCAAAGAAGTGGCGGATGGTCATTGAAGATGACAAGGAAGAAAAAGAAGTGACAGTTGAAGTCACATCAAAATTATTTCTAGAGGTGATGACCGTATTTTTAGAATTCAGATGTCATCACAGAAAACCCTATGGTGGAAACCTCGATTGTTGGAGCTCCTCTTGTGGAAGCCCCTACTGTGGAAGCGGTGCCTTCGATTCCAGCTGAGGAGAACCAACCAACAATTGATTCAAAGGAGGACCATGAGGAAACCCTTGACCAGGTATGGTTGAAGAGAACTTGACAGGGTCGACAAGCTCGGTTTATTGACAAGTTAAGTGGTGATTTCTACAAGATTATTGATGCTGCCTTCTTCAATGTGGCTGAATAATCACTGGAGATCGAAGAAGTAGTACCGGTAGGAGAGGAGGAGGTTTTTTGAGAAATGCAGGAAGGAAATAAGAGTGATTTTGGAAAAAATGAAGAAATTTGTTTGAGAGAAAATAGAGGAGAAAAAGAAAGAAAGAAAAAAGGAAAAGAAAAGAAGAAAAACAATTTGTATATTTATCACTATTTTTTATTTTTTTTTATTGTGTTGTTTTATTTAAAATTTTATTATTTATTTTATAAGTTTTTAGAGAAAAGAAAAAGAAAGAAAGGACATTTAAATGCAGTTTTTTTTGTTTTAAAATTTTGAAAGAAGAAAAGGAAAAAAAAATATTTAATTGAGAAAAAAATTTAGTTTTAAGTTTTGAAAAGAAAGAAAAAAAAAGAAGAGAGAAAAAAAATAGTTTTGAAAAAAGAATTTGAAAGAAAGAAGTAATTTGTTCGAAGAGTTTTTAAAAGAGAGATTTAAAGGTTGAAGTAAAGTTCAAGAAAGATTTTCAAGTTGCGTTCGTGAACCATTTTGATAGTTTGAAGAAAAGAATTTTAAGGAAAAAAATGTATATAGAGAATTTGAAAAAGAGAAGAAATGAAAAATTTAAAGGAATTATTGATTTTTTTAAAAGGTTTTATGAATTTTAAATTTTATTTTGTTTTGTTTTATTTTTATTTTGTTTTAATTTAATTTAATTTAAATTTAATTTAATTTAATTTATTTATTTTAAAGAAGGTTGAAAATCTTTTGAAAAGAAAAAAGAAAACAAAGATAAGGAAATTTTTAGAAGTAAAGAAATTTTAGATTTTAAAGAGAAAAAAGGAAAAGAGAAAGAAAGAAAAAGAGAAGAGAAAAAATAAAAGAGATTTTTAAGGTTTTGGTTTTAAAAGATATTTAAGATGAAAAGATTTTAGGAGTTCAATGGCGTTAGAAACATTGATGGCTGGTTCCCAGGATGTTTTTTCTGAATCATCGAGGAAGCCTTCCCATTCCACGAGGTATTGAAGTTTCCCCTTGCGCATTCTTGAATCAAGGATACGGCTTACTTCCCACTCTAGATGGTCTTCTACTTTGACCGGTTCCGGAGGAGGTTGGTTCCTGCCCAGTTATGTTTCTCAAGCCAGTTCCAAGAGAGATACATGAAAAAACAGGGTGAATAGCCTGCCATTTAAGAGGTAGCTTGAGTCGAAATGCAGTTTTAGAGACTTCAGAGTCAATTTCAAACGGTCCCAAGCGCCTTTCCGCCAGTTTCTTTTTTGGTCGAGTAGTTCAAATGTTTCTTGCGTCGAGCAATACTTTGTCGCCTTGTTTAAAGGGAGGAGCAGATTGTCGATGTTTGTTGGCCTGTTCCTTGTACCTTCGAATCGCTAATACCAAATTTGATTTAAGTTCTTCTTGGAGTTGTGATATGGTTCGAAGATAATGTTCCGCAGGATGATTAGTTCCTACATGGATTGAGTTGAATCAAGTATGTCTTCCATAAACAGTTTCAAAAGTAGATTGTCGTGTCAAAGAATGAGTTGAGTTATTATTAGCAAATTCGGCCAATGGTAACCATGTGGCCCAATTGTCTTGTTGGTAACTGAAATGAATTCAAAGGTATTTTTCAAGGATTTGGTTGACTCTTTTCATTTGCCCATTGGTTTCAGGATGATAGGTCGTGGAGAGATTCCTCGTGATATTGAGTTGTTGACACAGTTGAGTCCAAAATGTAAATAAAAAAATGAGCCTCTATCTGAAATAATATCATTAGGTAAGCCATGTTTGGAAAATACATATTCTAGAAACAATTTTGACAAATCTTCTGCTGTAGCAGTAGTAGTGGTTTTAATAAAAATAGACATTTTGAAAATCTATCTACTATTACTAAAATGGAATCAAAATTATTAGAAAGAGGAAGTTGAGAAATGAAATCCATCAATAATGATTCCCAAGGTTTAGAGGGAATAGGAAGTGGTTAAAGCAACCAATGCTTCCAGTGATGGGGAGCGTTATTCCTATTAAATTTGTAACAAGCTCTTATATAGGCCTTGATTTCTCTGGTCATTCCTGGCCAGAAGAAATCCCTCACTATTAACTGGTAGGTTTTATCAACCCCAAAATGACCAGCTATTGGAGAATCATGTCGACTATTGAAAATCCATAATTTTATTTCATTATTTTCAGGTATGACTACTCTACCTTCAAAAACTAATTGACCTGATTCAATACTAAATCTTATGGCCCCTTGCTTTGAGATTATTTTGTCTTTTAACCCTAAACAATAATTGTCCTTCAACTGAGCTTCAAGGATATTGGATAGTGGATTTTGAAAAGATTTAATTGTCATCAAATTAAGTTGATGAGCTGTTAACATTGATTTGTTGAAAATTGATTTCAAATTTGCTGGGTTATTGTCAGAAAGTTCATCCCCCCTCTGTGGGTAAACGTCGTCCTGACGGGACAAGATATCTGGGACAATGCAGTTCTTACCTGGGCAATATGAAATAGAAAAAGGAAATTCAGACAGAAATTCAGCCCACCTGGATTGACGCCTGGTTAGCACTTAGGAAGACATAAAGTATTTCAAAGAATTATGGTCTGTTAGAATTTGAAAAGGACTATCTAGTCTGAGAAGAAAAGAGCACCATTTTTTAAGACAGTGAATAATAACTAAAAGCTCTTTGTCATGAATTTCACAATTGAATTCTGCCGCAATAAGTTTGAGTGACTCAAAAGCAACAGGATGAAACACTTTTATTTCAGGATTTAATTGAGAAATGACACCTGGGATAGCATAATTGCTAGCATCTGACTCAAATATTGTCAAAGAATTGGAGCTGTGGTGAACGCAGTCTTCAATGCTTTGAATTCCTTTCGTGCTGTAGAAATAAAAACAAAAGGAATATCATTTCTAAGAAGAGAAGTAAGATTGAAAAAAGTTTTAGAGTAATCTTTAATAAATCTTCTATAGAAATTGGCTAAACCCAAAAATCCTTGTAGGGATTTAATGGTTTTGGGCTCAGGCCATTCCAGGACTTTTTGGACCTTTTTGTTGTCCATGACTAAACCATCAGTGGACAACGTAAACCCCAAAAAGTCAATAGATTTGAGATGGAATTCCCATTTATTGTGCTTGGCGTAGAGACCGTGATCTCAAAGGCAATAAAAAACCTGTCAAACATGATGAAGATGTTAATCTAGCATCTTTGAGAAAATTAAAATATCATCTAAATAGATGACAACGAATTGTTTGACAACATCTTGAAAGATTCCATTAACAAAGGTTTGAAAAGTATATGGTGCGTTACACAATCCAAAAGGCATGACTTAATATTCAAAACTTCCAAATCTGGTGCGCATTTCAGTTGGTGATTCATGAACTTTTTCAATGCAAATAAGATTATAAGAACCTCTAAGATCAATTTTAGAAAAGAAATTAGCACCATAAAAAGATTAAGAAGCAATGACTTAGGAGGAACAGGATATGCATTCTTCTTAGTGACTGTGTTGAGCTTTCTATAGTCAACACACAACCTAAGGATACCATCCTTTTTCTTCACAAAAAAAACCGGGGAGCCGGTTGGAGATTTACTGGCTCTTATGAAACCTTTAGCTACATTCTCTGCAATTTAGTCTTGAAGAACTTGAGATTTGTTCTTTGACAAAGAATAAACAGGACCTGCCAGAGGTACTGGACCTGTTAACTCTATTTGATGGTTGTAGGGTTGATGAGGTGGTAACTTATTGGCCTTGAAAACTGAGAAAAAATTGAGGAAATTGTGATATATTTCCGGTAGAGTTGATTTGGTTGTCCTCATCATCTTCAAGAGAATCTGTTTAGGGAAGACCAGAACTGAGAGAGCATAATTCGATTGCTTCGAGGCAATTTAAATCCTCTTCAAGTGAAGTGATAGATCTAGAAGGGTTAGCCGATTGCTCATTTAGCGAAAGACCAGATGTTTGCAATTCATCTGGCAGATATTTTTCCTCTAGCAGGACATTTTCAGGAGGGTTTTTTAACTCCCTATTGACCTGCATTGAAGAATCAGAAATATACTTAGTGCGTGTGGTGATCAATCCCCTTGTCCCATCAATTTCAGGATTCCAATTTTTTGAAAAGTCATGGCCAAGAATGGTATTGTCCATCCTTGGGGCATCCAAGAATGATGATTCCCACTTGAAGGGTGGAAAGTTTGGAAAGTTGAAAACCCATAAAACTTTCTTACTTACCCAATATATGGGTTCCTCTGATTTGACCAAATAAATTGGAGTTTGATTGATATCTTTATATGTTAGTTGTAAATTCTCGGAAAAGGATAAAATGACAAAAGAAATTGAAGCTCAAGAGTCTATAAGACAGCTGAAGGGGGTATCCTCCTTAAAAAGAATGAATCTCAAGCAATTTAAGGCAACTCCAGTCCTTAAGACATGGAGGTTCTGTGCACTGGGAGAGATAAGATAGTTTTCTTTGAACACAAATAAAACTATCTACTAGTTTTTTGACTTCAAACTAGTACCTTCTTTTTCCGTCAACTTTACACAATCTTCTAGCTTGTGCTTACCCCCAAAATACATACATAACCCATTATCTGCTCGTCTCTTCCTCTCAGATTCTTTAAGTTCCCCTATTGGATCCAGTACTTTACTGATATCGACTGGGGTTGAGGTTTTTCCTTTCCCTTATTTGTTTTGGATTTAGTCGAGGAGGATTGAGTTAGCCGTGGGGGTGAAGAAGGTCCCAATTCAAAGATTAGGCCTTGAGATTTACTGGCGTATCAACAATGTTGTAGTTGTCCTTGGTAAACGCCGTTGAGTTCGAGGGTTTGATCCATCAAATCTGTTAAAGTAGTCATCTTCTGACCATGAAGATTTAATTGATCCAGAATCCTCGAAGGAAGTGCTTTTTTGAAATGATACTTGAGGGCAACATCATTCCAACCTACTCGAGTTTGAAGTGCTCTGAAATTCAAGATGTATTCAGAAGCTATACCATTACCACTCATGTGGAGGTAGTCCAGTTCAATTTCCGTGTTTTCAGCTTCATTAGGGTCACAGAACAACATAAAAAGTTGTTCTTCAAACTTTTCCCAGTTATTGATGAGTAAGTGGGTCTCTGTCAAAGAGAGAATGAGAAGATAAGGTTTGAACCACCTTGCTGCCTTTCCGGCTAGGAATGAAGAAGCATAAACAAACTTTGATTGGTCGTTATTGAAGGTTTGAGGGTCATTATGGAACAGGAGCTTGCATATTTGCAAGAATTTTTGCAATCTGTCTGGATGTTCTCCATTGAATTTATCAGGAGATTTCATGGAAGAAGTTTTAAATTTTGATCCCTCAGAAGACGTTGGATTTGAAAGTGTCTTCATGAAAGCCTCATGAAGTCTACCAGTAAATTAGATGGTCCAGGTTCCAAAGGTTGACCAGAAGGGTGTGTAGCAGGGGCAGATGATGCCTCGTGCATTGTATCCTCTCCTTCTTCATCATCACTAGAATAATCAGAATCTTATAGGATGTCTTCTACAGATTAGACTGAATGTTGCCATTCCCTAAGGTATAGAGGTTCCAGGGAGTGAGTGCGGGAAACAGGATGTGTGGCTGTTGGCCTTCCTCTCGCGCAAGCCCTGATAGTAGCGCCCGTAGGAGGAGTGCGTTGAACAGGTGCCATTTTTATGAATTTAGAAAACACCTGAAAAAGGACATAGTAGTTCAAAGAATGAGAACTATGGAGAATTAAAATATACTGTCACCCAACCACCTACACACAAGGTCAAGGTTGTTCCTTAAATTGAGATGCAGGACAAAGCTTAGAAACTTCTTCAAAGCACAGAGGAAATGTTCGAGGAAGTGATTCAAAGATGACTCAAAGGAAGAGCTACTTCTTGGAGTTATATTTGAGAAGAATCTTAATATATTTTAAGGTAATAATAATATTCTTAGAATCTCACAAAGGTTTTTAACACTCAAAAATCAAAGATTTAAATTTAGAAATGATTATTGAGGGAAAAGGGAAATGTACAATAACAATGATTTAACTTGCAGTTTTACCAATATTAACTATAAATACGTTTTATAATATAATTCTAAAGAAACATCGAACCAAAAATTCAACCCCTTTTATATCAGTTACTCCTCCTCGCATTGACATCATACCCATCCATCCTTCTGCACACCACAGACCACTAAAATTACACCCCTTACACCTGGACCCTCCTCACTAACATCCGTTAACCCTTTAATCCTCCACTACCCATTCCGTCCATGCTCACTACCCCTTTTTAATAATCAGCAGATATTTAATAAACCTTTTAGCAGAATATTGCATTGAATATTGCGCTGTGCATTGCTTATCAAAGAAAATCCTAAACACAATTTTGAGAATTGACTAATTTAGATTTAAAGTTTAGATTAGTGCAGTTGAATAGTGAGTACACAAAGGGAAGTGGCCATTGCTAGGTAGAATTGATTTCTGCGCTTCTAGTATGGATTTAGACCTCTGTTTTATTGATTTGATGAGCTGCTTTTGCCTTTAGTGTCACGTGGCGTGTGACAAGAACCTAAATAAGTATTCTTTCATTAATATATATCCTTTTTGTCTTTGTAATTTATTTCAAACAAATTCTTTGAAAGTTGAATCTATATATCTACTTTGAAAACCACTATTAACTTCCCTCTTAGACTTGTCAAGCAATTATATATATATATATATATTATTTATCAAAAATTGAAATGAAAAATAAAAACATAATTTTATTTACCTTTAATTATTTAAATATAGAGTATTTTCAGAATGCATTGTGGTTGCTGGTGAAGGTTAGAAGATTTGAAGTTGAATTTATGAGTTTTTAGAAGGGCAAATATTGTAAAATTCTTTCATAAATATTTATTTCATAGATTCAAATGTTGAAATCTACAAAATAATGGAATTTGAAATTATATTGAGATTTAAAATCTGTTTTCTACTCCAGTAAAATAAAATAAAATGATGATATCAAAATTGAAATTAAGTTTAAACTTTTGATATGCTCTATCTTCAATTTTACAGATATTGCATCAAAAATATAATAACATTTTTTTCCTAAATCACTTTTTACATAAAAGATAGTTTTATCATTTTATGCATTAAAGATTGCTCATATAAAATTAACATCTATGTCAACTTCTTATGACTATTAATCTATATCATAAAATTTTTAGAAGAAAGAATAACATCAGTATATACTGACTTTGAAATTATTTAATTTAAATTAGTTTTCAGGTAGATAATGAAGGGTGATTTCATTTTTGAATATGAATTATAGAAGTCTTATTTTGTCAATTTTAATTCTTTTTGAGCTCAAATGTATCCACTGCAACTTATGTAAGAATAATAATTATTTTTATTGAAATTTACACTACGCAATATAGGGGGTGGACTTGCTAGCAAGTCCTCAACCTGAACTCAGATGGAACTCAGATGGAACTCAGACTGAACTCAGACTGAACCCATACTGAACTCTACTTGAACACCCACCTAAAACTGTTCTGCTGAGTGGTGTTCATCCCTGATTGTATGGTTCCTTTATCAATAGCTCAATGTGTGTTCAATCTATGGTGAGTTTGGGTCCAAGGTTGCGGACTTGCTAGCAAGTCCGCCCCCCATATTGTGTGGTGTTACATGAGAAAGTATGCCTATTATTCAAAATCAAACTTGCTCTAATGGTTTTTTTCAATAATTATTTCCATTCATATCAATAAAAAAAATTTCAATTTGCTGATGTTATAGTTTTTGATATCCTTAATGTTTATATCTCAGGTGTACTATTCACAAAATTATTAAAAATATAATTTTTGAAATACATGATTAACTTGAAGGTGAGGGGGCATTAAATTTTTAAAAATAAATTCTAAATTCAGCATGGATAGTATTTTTTTCTATTTTCACAAATGAACAATTTTTTGTTTCAATAAATCCAGAGAAAAAAATTTGTTGTAAGCATATTATATTAGATTTATTTTGATTTTATGTACTATATTTTCAAGATTTGTGTTTAATATTTCCAGTGAAATTTAATGTTAATGTGAATTTTAAGTAAGCCTGAAGAAATTTAATCAATAGGCATATTGGATATGTAAAATAATATTTTGCTCCAATCTTGAATCATCCTTGGCTAAAAAATATCTTGAATAAGGTTTTTGTTGGTCAATTTAGATTTAAGTAGGATTAAGTGAGGTTTAAAAAGGACAGATAAAAGGCTAAATTCATTACTAGTGACTTTTTTCTCAAAATAGTTATAAAATATGTATCATTCTGTAATCAAGCCTCAATAAAGTTGACTTTAAACAGAGATAATTTCTAGCAGCACAACACCATATTCACAAAGGTGTACAATACCTCAAATTTAACTCATAATATAGCAAGGCAAGGAATCTACAATATTCACATTCAAAACGAGGATTTATATTTTGAATTAGATATTGTGAAATTGAATATTATTTTCCAATTTAAATATCTATTAGTCATTTTACCAAAAGTTTTCAGTAATCAGATTGAATTTTGATAGTATTTTATTGTAGATTAATCATGTTGAGGAGCCATTTACTCAAAATTACTGGTTTCGGTTCTGATATTCCATGTGAAATTCATTTATAATATTTTTGAAAGTAAATAGTTGAAATATTGGATATGCAAAAGCTTATGTTAGATCAAATTGAGCTCAAAGGGAGTTCAACTCATGATCAAATTATGATTTTGCAAGATCAAGTGGTAATCAATGTAGGCTCATCTTGAGCTCAATTTGTGACAAATCTATGACTAAATGTAAGGCCAATGGTGATGATGTGTGCATAATTCAGGCATAGATTTGTGGCTCAAAAGAGTTCAAGAAAAGGGGTATTGCTAGCAATACACCCCTAGTTTTTCTGTGGTGTATTGGTGTCACTTTAAAATGATAATTATTGTATAACAACTAATTCTTGGTTAGATACAATACAACCTTAAATGCCTGAGGCAGAAAACAAATTTTTTGATAAATACTAGTGGCTTCATAGAAGAAATTATCATTGAAGTATATTCAAAGAATTCATGAAAATAGAATTTCTACTGAAGATGAATAAATTTTTTTTATGAAAATCAGAAGTTTTGTACATATATTGAACATTATGTTCTAATATGAAGATTTCACTTGCACATTAATTTTAATAATAAATATTATTTTAAAAGTAACTTAAAGTTAAATTAAGTTGAACTGTATCAAGGTAAGGTTCATTTTGTTCTTCAAGAAGATATATTCTTTCATCATAAATTGATATTTTTTGCCAATTCTTATTATATCTTTAACAAGTATTTGCTGAACACATTTTTATGCAACAGTGGAAAAGATATTCAGGGTTTTCTGGAAGTTTTACATGAGAAATAACTATCTTATATAAGATCATGGAGGTATAATACCTAATAAATACTGTTAAATGTAAGAAAAGTCTATTTTTAAACATATTTATGAAGGTATGAAGCTACTCCAAAAGACTTTTATTGTTAAAATTAAATTTGTTACAAATGTTTTTATTTTAAATTTTAAATTTTACTAATTTAAATCACTTATTTTTTTGGAATCATTTCTCTAAGAATTTTGAAAAATCTTTATTATAAACTTCATGGGTTTTTTCAAGTAAAGAAAATAAATATTTGATTTATTTATATAATCTTGACGGATATAACCTTGTTAGAAGTATAAGAATAAGGATATGAGTATTTTATTTTCTCTTCATCTGGCTTATTTCATAAGAAGATTTCATAATATAAATATTCTAAATAAAATTATTAAGAATCTGATGGAGAATTACCCTCAAAATTTAGATATTGTGTAAGCTTTTTACTCAAATTTTTTGAGTATTTATGAGTAAAACCAATATTTTTATTTTGAATCAGAAAAATGCAAGAAAAATGAGAGAAAGAAATCTCATTATTATGAAATGAATATTTCAATATTTTTCAATTCTACTTCCTGTGAAATGGTAGCAATAAAACATTCAAAGAAAAATTTTCATCTACAAGTGGGAATAAAGAATTAAATTCACTGAGGATCTGATATTTAAAATTTATTGAACAAGTTCATATCACTCATTATAAAATATACAGAAATTTTACTCAGAAAATAATCAATTTCAGGATTTATGACCCATCCAATGCTTTAAAAGAAAGCTTAAATAAATGAAGTTGAAATATAATTTCAGATAACCATAAAATAAAATTATAATATTCAATTGGGCTTTTATTTACATTGATTTTTATTTAGTCACCAGTGGTAACTAAAATACTTGTAGAGTCAAAGATAAGCATATACATAAAAGATCTTCTCAAATAATTCAAATAAAATGGCTATAAGAAAATGTAATTTAAAATGTTCTCTTTCTCTTGCCTTCTCTTCCAAGACTTTCAGGTTGATTTTCAACGTGAGAAGAATCTGAATTTTGAAATTGATTTAAGTTGGTGTTCAGACACTCACACCTCTGCATGCAACCTTCAATAATTTTTTGAGGTTTGAACAGGATTTGAGCATGTCTACAGTGCAGGAGTTGATTGTGAGGCATGAAAATTTGCTGATTTAGAACCTGAAAACTGAATAAGATTTCTTGAATTCTGTCCTCCACAAGTTCTACTTGAGCACGATATCTTACATTTTCTTCATTCAATACCTGTAATTGAGCTGGCAGATCTGAGGTTTGTTGACTTGAAGGAGTATTTTCCATTATCAAGTCATCTGAAAGTTGATCATGACCATTTCTAGGATCCACTTTAATTTATGTATCTAAATTTATGTCCTGCAGTTGAAATATATTAAGAAGAAAAATATAAAATATTGAATCCTAAGAGGAACATACTGAGTTTTCATCAATATTATTAACTTTTAGTTCCTCAGTGGCGGTAATGTTACAAATATTTGCAGACATTGTGCCTGTAAATCTTTTTTTAGAGAAAGAAAAAGTTTAATAAGTTTATTTCAAAAATTTTATTGAAAAAATAAAATAATAAGTACAAAAACTTTCAACTTTTATATTCCAATTATTCATAAAAAGAATAAACAACAAGATAAGAAATTATATATTTATTATGATTATTATTATATATTTTACCAAAATAAAAAAATAATTATTATATAATTATTATTTATTTTTTTAACAATAATTGATAGAATAATTCATAATGATCAGTTATATGTATAAAATAATAATGAAATAAATTGAGTTATTGATTATTAATATTAGGGGGTATTAAAGTTATAAATTTGTAATTAATTAAAAGGTATTTCACAACATAAATTTAAAGCCACAGAGTTGAAACTAATTCTCAGTAAATAGGTGTTTTGGGAGCACAACTTGGCATATTTTAAAAAATAATCATATTTGATTTGGTGGGAAAAAGAGGTATTTTGAAATAGAAGATTTCTAACTTAGATACCCCCTATTATATAAAAATATAGATTTGTTTATTCATTTTATAATCATCATTTATTCCTCAAACAATAATTAACAAAATAAAAAATTAATTTGAAATTCTTATTCATATTTTATAAAATAATAATCAAATAAAAATTTTTTACAGGACCAAATACAAAAAGTATTGTTATGGTCTACCAAAATAATAATATCTTATTAATGGTCAAAATTGGGACTTAAGCAGGAAATGCTAAAATTTTTAACCGGTAATATTAAATATTAATTAAAAAATTCATTAAAAAAATAATATTTAAAATATAATATTAAATGTTAATGACAAAATTAATATAAAAACTCATCAAAAATAAATAATATTTTAAGAATAAATTTCAGTATACACACAAAATATTTTTATTTAAAAATAATTGTATGATTACTTATAATATTAGACATAATATTGTGAACAATATTTATATTGGAAATTTAATTATTTATTATGACTATAAATTAATATGTCATAATAAATTTTTTAATATACACCCAATATATTTTTATTACAAAATAATTTCATGATTAATTATAATATTGGACAAAATGTCATCAATATTTATATTGAAATTTTAATTATCTTATTATGACCATAAATTAAGATGACAAAAATAAAATACTTCTGGGACTAAGAGGGTTTCTCTATCATTTTCAACTAGGAAAAAAGTATTGTAATATAAGGCCTACTTACACTCAGTGTTGATAAATTAATCTAAGACATTGTTATTTCAAGAAAAATTGAATGTTAGACTTTTTAGGTGCAAAGGTAAAACTACCATAGTGAACACTAAATCACTTCAAAATATATGCATTGAATTCCGTAAATAGCTCAAATGAACTTAGCCCAGGTTCAATTCCTGCTTTAGTCAAAATCTTGAATAATTATCCTGTGTGCAAAGTTGTTGGTTACATGGCTGTATTCAAGATTGTACTTGTGTGTGCTTGTGCAAAATCGTTAGGAAGTCATAATTGTCATTTTTTATTTTTTTGGAATGGCCCCCCACTGTCTACCCGGTGTTGTAGAAAATCCTATAGTACTAGCTATAGGCCTTGACCAAGGGAGTTGGAGAAAAACCAGAGAGAAAATCCCCTGTCCCTTTAGAAAAATAAGTGAGATTGACCTGTTGCAGCAAATTGGAGATCTGTTTTTTAGACCCTCTAATTAAACACACTTGACCCCTTTAAATGTGAAGATAATATTCCCAGAAAGACTACTAGAAAGAGTTGAAATTAACAGTAATATATTCCAACAAAACACTAGACAATGAGACAGTGAGGAACAGAGAGGGGATCAGTAAAGAGATAAGATGATTCCCTAAAAATCTTTCCACACACGCATCATACAGCCAGCGCACAGACCACCCTGACCGATTCCCCACCCAAAATCCAGCTTTCCCAGCCTTTTTTATGCATAAAAGTGCATTTTAGAACCTCCCCAGCGCCCAGGTGGGCACACCGCTTCTAGGCAGGATGCCGCTTAGGGGTGGGCAGGCCGCTTCTAGGCCCTAAAACACCTATACAACCCTAAAAACCCATAACTTCACTAATAAACAAGATAAACACACATAAGACATACCAAAATGAAAAGAAAATTAAGAAAAATATGCTGAGACATAATAAGTGACCCTAGCTTAAGCCTACATAAGCACTACTAAGTAATAAACATCTGATAAATACCAATAACAACACCATAACTACCCTATAAAACGAGGTAACCACCCATAAGGGATACCAAAATGAAGAGAAAAGAAAGGACATTAAGCTGAGACATAATAAGTGACCCTAGCTTAAACCTCCATAAACATGACTAACTATCACCTAAAGATGAAAAAATCCACTAATAACACCATAAACCCAATAACACCTATCATACCAAATACCCCCAAATATGCAGTCCAAAGGCCTACTCAGGTTTGGATCACCACAGCGTCTAGATGGTAGTGGAAAAAGAATAGAAGAAAAAGCGGGAAATATAAATGATGACAACAATGGTTTCAGGCTGAGGTCAAGCACAGAGACATGAGCTAGCTTGAATGGTCAGTTGTCTAGAAGATTTTAATTGTCCTATATGAAAACTGTAGTAGAAATCCAATAAGTATTAAAATATAACTCAATATAAGGGTGTCAGTAATTTTAATCTCACTAAATATAAATAGGTTGCAATCTTATAGTTGGTAGAAAAAAATATGTAATAATTCAGATACTATTCAAAGAATCTCTAAGTGCTATTGATATTTATTGTAATTGTATTGGTTATATATTTGAATTGTAATGATAAAGAAAGTAGAAAACAAGACTGAAAACCCCCTCCTTTTATACCCAATAACTTCCTCAATGAACCCCTTGATTTACCTGCTATAAAAACAGTTAATAATGCCTCATTCCAGCTCATAGAGATTTCCAAAAGCATAAAGAGTGACTAGTAACATAATTAGAATGATATCACCTGCAAAAACCCTGTAGTAATCGGGATAATCCATCAAAAATAAAGAAAAAGTAAAAAAGAGAGTATATGCGTATTATACATTAAAATAAAATACTAAAAAAGGAAAATTAAAACTAATTATTACTCAATTATAAGAGAGATTAATAGTAGAAATGTTGGGGCTAATAATGACATTATACTATGTGAAATCCCCATTCAAATCTAACCAAAATTGACTGAGAAACCACTTAAAAACCCAAAAAAGAGTGTGAGATGTGGGGTAACTACATGCAGTCCTTGGAAGGTGCTTGCATGTGAAAATACTTGAATAATTTAGGAAAATTAAAGTTTGCTAGTGAACTAAAGCAAAAAGCTTGAGTTTATTAATGAAATAAGTGCATATAATAACGTTCAATGCATTTTTAATCAAACTAGCACTACGCAATATAGGGGGTGGACTTGCTAGCAAGTCCTCAACCTGAACTCAGATGGAACTCAGATGGAACTCAGACTGAACTCAGACTGAACCCATACTGAACTCTACTTGAACACCCACCTAAAACTGTTCTGCTGAGTGGTGTTCATCCGTGATTGTATGGTTCCTTTATCAATAGCTCAATGTGTGTTCAATCTATGGTGAGTTTGGGTCCAAGGTTGCGGACTTGCTAGCAAGTCCGCCCCCCATATTGTGTGGTGTAGGACACTAAATAAGCACCTGTTGCCTATTTTAGCATGTTTCTCCAAAGTGGGCGTAGAATGTGGGGTAATTATAGTGAGAAAAATCTAACTTTGCTAAAAATGAAGCTATTTAAATGGGAAAAATGCAGGCAGTATGGTATGTGGCCAGTACACAGAAGCCATTTCTAGCATAAGAAACACCAAATTTGAAAAGTGTTATTATTATGCGTTTGAGTAGCCAAATAAGTAGCCCTTGTTAAGAGAAAATGATCTTTCAAAGCACATTTTTAATATTATTAAATTTATAGCGCATATAGTCAACTTTAAGTGACTTAAAGCACATTTCCTGTCTCTCACATAAAACAATGATATCAGCTATAAGTCTACTTAAAAATTATATAGCCTTATATTTAAGGTTCTTAAGATTATCCTAGAATATTCTAGCTTAATATTAAGTAAATAAGACTTAAAAAAGGTGGATATATGCGTGTATATAAGGTGTTATAATGGCATATTTTGTATTTTATAATAAATTTACTTATGTATACTATTTGTGTACTCTAATTTATTGCTCCCATGTATAGTCCATGTGTTTAAAATAACTTATAAGTACTTTTTACTCAGTCCTGTGGATATCCAGGCTGACACTGGCCCACCCAAAAAAAAAATAAAAAAATGATAAGTTATACATTTTTTTTTATTTTATGTTATTTTTCAGGTACTCAGAAAAATCTGTATCATTAAAGATTAATTCTTTAGAAAAATAAAACATAATAAAATAATATGAGTACTGGTTTTTTAACCCCTCAGTTGGTTGAACAGAAATTTATTTCAGTTTAAATTTTTGAGAAGGGAGGATAAATTTGAAATTTCTTTTTCAGGTATCCATTTATCAAATTCATTAGATATTCCTTTAAATCTTAATAAATACTCATTTTCTTTCTCTTTTGCAAGGATTCTTTTCTTGAGTTCTTTTTCACTCTCTAATCTTTCCAAAATTTCTTCAGGTTGCTTTTTAAGCCTTCCTCCTCTTTTTGAAAATAAGTCAGGATCATTTGCATGGTATGGTTTTAATAATAAGATAGGGAAAACTGGATGTTTCCTATCATATGGGGCATATAATATGACTTCCACTGCATTATTACCAACCAATTTGCTTACTAAAAAAGGTCCAACAAAGGGGTCCTTTCATGTAAAATTACCTTGTAAGTTAAAATGTAGTGATGAAATTAGAACTTCATCTCCTTTTTTGAATTCAAATTCTTTATGAGATTTATACCACCTTTTCTTTTCATATTCAAATTCTTTTTGGATGCATATCTCTGCATGCCTTCTACACATTTTTTGCATATGAATAAATGATTCAGTACCACAGTGTATATCTAAACTTGGTAATTTATTTAAATGAGTTACTGGGGTATTTGGTACATATCCCAGCCAGAGTTCCATTTTTTTTTCTCTGTTACAGAACGAGTTGTGCTATTATAAGCAAACTCAAGGCCGTAAATTGATGTTACCCAGTCATGTGAGAATTTTTCATTGTCTTTGTATTCTAATCCAAAGACACAATATCTTCTGATCATGTCTACAAGAGTCTGTATCATTCTTTCAGCCAGACTATCAATTTGTGGGTGATTAGCTGTAGAAAATTTGAATTTACAACCTGATACTTCCATCAAAGATGTCCAGAACTCTGAAGTAAGTTTAGGGTCTCTGTCAGAAATTATGGCTTTGGGAAACCCAGCAGTATTCTTCATTTGAGTTCACCATAGTAATTGCAAGTCTTTTGCAGATACTTCTCTATGGGTAGGGATAAATTTACACAATTTTTTAATATATCTACAATTACCCAGAAAGAATTAAAACTTTTTTTTCCTGCCAATGGCAAGCCAGTGACAAAATCAATGTTTATAATTTTTCATGGAGCTCTTGGCTGCTCTATTTGTTGTAACAACCCAGCTCTCTTCCCAGTTAATTTTTTAGATTTCTGAAAAGAGTCACATGTTTCAATGTATTTTTGTACGTTGTCTTTCATATTTATCCACCAGGCTGTATTTTTAACTCTGGTCAATGTTTTGATAAAATCAAAATGACCAGCTAAGATGTCATCATGACAAGTACTCAACATTAACACTTTCATAGAGGGTGGTATAGCTATTACATTACTTAAATTTTTTCTGTAATATATATAACCATCTTCAATTGACAGTTTACCTTTTTCCAACACATTTTTATACTTTGGAGGTAAGGTTTTAAATAATGCACTCATAGAGGCATTATTTGGATCATTTAAAATGCAAGATAATTTAGACAAATATTTATCAGATGAATTATTTTCTAATATAGTTTGCATAAATTCCTCCTCTAAATCCACTGTATAAATCCCAAATAAATGTATAACCTCATTTTCAGGTACATATTCTGGGTCCTAAGTATCATTTTGCAAAGGGCTTTGGAAAATAAATCCACATTAGAATGAAATTTTCCTGCTCTATGAGTGATTGTCATTCTTCCTCTGTACTCTTGTACAGCTAGTTTCCATCCAAGCATGTGCTTATTAGGTTCTTTCATGTTTAGTAATGATTTAACTGCACTGAAATCTGTTATTAATTCAAACTTCTAGTCTTCCAGATAGTAATGAAGTTTATCAAGGGCCCACACAACCACTAAACATTCCAGTTAGGTGGCACCATACCTTAATACTGTCTTCCTTAAGGTTCTAAATATATAACAGATAACTCCTTCAGATAATTTCCCATTTATTATCTGTTTCTGCTGTAAAGCAGCACCTAGCCCTGTGTAGCTTGCATCAGTATACAAGATAAAAGAATGATTAAAATCTGGAAGTCCCAATATTGGAGCTGACATTAAAAATTACTTTAATTTATCAAAGGCTTGTTGTCTTTCATTATTCCAAATGAAAGCCTCATTTTTCCTGATTAATGTTGTTAAAGGGACTTCAATGGATTAGTAGTTTCTTATATACTGCCTATAATATCCACACATACCTAAAAAACTTTGAACATATTTCACATTCTTAGGTATACTAATGTTTTTTATTGCAGCCACTTTTTTCTGGTCAACACAAATTTGTAATCCAGATACAACATGTCCAAGTACTTTCAAGGATTGAAACCCAAACTTACATTTATTTAATGCAATTGTCATATTAATTTCATCCATCTTTTGAAATACGCTTTTCAGGTGATTTAAATGTTGATCATATGTTTTTGATAACACTATGATGTCATCATTATAAACTTAAAGCCATCCTTTAACCATTTCCTGATGAAAAATACTATCCATCAATTTTTGGAAGACTGAAGGCACATTCTTTGGGCCAAAAGTCATTCTCACATATTTTTATATCTCCATGTGTGTGGTTATAAGTAATAAGTTCTGAGAATTCTTTTTAAAGCTGTGAGGAATATTATCCAAATCACAACTTAAAGATATTTTGATCTCATGGACTTTGACCAATCCTAGTACATTTGAACCATAAGCAAATGCCATAGGATAAGATTTTATCAATCTATAAATAATTTTTTCTTCAATTTTTTGAGAGTTGAGGACTGAAAGAGGCATTTTGGATTTCATTCTCCGATTCTACCACTTCAAAGGTGGTTCTTCCACCTTGCAGTTGTTCTTCTTTAGGAGAAATGGAATAAACTGAATTTTCAGAGAAAATCTTGAATTTTCTTTTCCCATTTATGCTTATAGTGAAGCAACTATTTGCAGGATCTAGTTTGATTCCAAATTTGGTCAATAAGTCATTGCCAATGATAAACAAATCACTACAATTATTATTATCCATTATCACAAATTCACACACTGCTCTTACATATACATTATTATATTTAAAGAATACAGAAGTTTTATTTTTTTTCCAATTGAATTTAATACTCAACCATAACCCCTCCAGTTCTTTGTCTGTACAGTTTCTAGTTTTTCTTTATACTTACTATCAAGTTTCATTAATGTGTTAATAGAAACTACACTACCTGCAGCCCCAGTGTCAATAATGGCATTCATTTTTTTTCTACATATAATAACAGGCGCTCTAATAGGTGTTATTTTGTAAGTATCATGAGATTCATCTTTAATAATTTCAGATTCTTCAATGGAAGTTAAAGATGTATCTGAATGAGGTATTGCATCATTCAGGAACATAATATCTTGTTCTTATACATATATCTCATTTTCATCATCACTGCAAGAAATTTTACTTTTACAATCCTCACTATATTCCTCATTTTCATCTTAATGTTTAATTGGTTCAGAATCATGTGATTTTTCAATAACATCTATTCTTTTCTTACAAATATGACCTTTAGCCCAACGTCCATTACATTTTTAACAAGTGCTATTTTCATGTCTTTTAGGGACAAGAGGAGATGTAGGATTTTTCTTCTCCACTGGTAACTTATTTGTAGTAGGTTTTACTACCTCAACACTTTGCTTGTGATTTTTATACCTGGTTTCATATTTGTGGTTCAATAATATTTCATGGCATACATTAATAAACCCAGAAGTATCTCTGATGGTTTCAGTTCTATCTACAGTATAGTCTCTGACTGATATAGGCAATCTATATATTATTTCTTCCTTCCACTCATCATAATCCATTTTTGGGTCCATGGCTTTCATGCTTTTTATTAAATTCATTAAATATACCATTGGTTTATCTTCAGAATTTGGATTATATCTGGTTTTCTCATACAATCTTTACTGAGTGATTCTAAATTTTGGGCCACCAAATTGTCTTTCAATTAGTTCCTTCCATTTATTCCAGGAGTAGTTAATTGCCTCACTTTATACATATTCAAACCATAATAAACCCAAATCTGTTGATAAAGATATCAATTTTGATGTAATTTCTTCATCAGGTAACTTGTATAAAAATTTTAAGTTATCAATTCTCTGAATGAAATGTTTCCAATCAGACTTTGAATCCACATCAAAAGAAGGGTACTGATATAACTTAGGCCAGTTCTTTTGGTTAGTTTTTGCTTCCCTAACCTGAGGAATATTAAGTAATTCACTTACTTTATAAAGATGATCATTTATTTCATCCTATACTGATTTTATATTCTCAGATCCCATGAAACTATTTTCATAGTCAAATATTGGTTTATCATCTGAGTGTTTCATAAAAACTGGTACACTTTCACACAGGAGGTATTATCTTTTACTTTATCAGTATTTTTCAAACTATTAGCTATTTCAATTTCTACAATTTGTAACCTATCTTTTATTACAGGTACATGTGTTAAGGTATCATTCACATTTGAAAAAGACAATTTTACACATCCCTCTATGGTAGCCATAATATTCTGAGAATTTTCTAATTTATTTTGTAAATTCTTAATCTCAGAGTTTAATTTTTTATTTTCATTGTTTAATTCATTATTTGAATTTTCAATAGTTTTTAACCTATTGGCTGTGGTACTCAATGATTGTGTGAGGTTTAATAATACACTTTATGTATAATTGTTTGACTCTATAGAGAATTCTTCCAATTTTTTAATTCTTAATAATAGTTTGCTAATGATTTTTGATTCCATTGGATTTTCTTTTAAAAAATATTCAATTTTTCTGTTTCCAATTCCAAAGACTCATCATCAGGCTCAAGATTTTCTTTATTTGTTCCATTTTAATATCAATTGTATCATCCTGGTGATCAATAAAACTATGTACATTGTCCTCATGTAAAAAAAAGTTTAACATGTTATTTTCAAATGAATAATTTTTTAAATTTTTATCAATTATATCCAGTAACTCTCTATCAATCTTATTACCTATAAGTAATTCATGCTTAGGAATATATAATTGATCCTGAAAAGATGGATGACTTACCAAGGTCTTATTCTTTTTCCCCTGCTTCTCCTTGGCTTTCCCCTGTAAGGGTGACTTCTGGAGCCCTTCTGTTGAGGAGGGTTGTTGTAGTTTTGGGAATACCAGTCTCACTTCCATTCGCTTACAGTAATCTTTGGTCCTCATCTTGGGCTGGAGGTTTAGCTGTGGAATTGTTGGGTGCAACTGTTGTTGGTTGAGCCTTTCTTTCCACTAGAGCTTGATTGACTTCTACAAAACCCTGAGAAGCTCTTTTCTCCAGATTGCTTATCTGGTCTACTATGTTGTTGAATCTCATTTTTAAGGTGTTTAGTAGAGTGGATAGGGAGTGAAATTTTTCTTGTAAAGTATTTTTTGTTTTCTTTATTGATACTTGTTTTAACAGTTTTTCCCTTTCCTCCAGAGACATCTGTTGAGTGTTGCTGTTGGTGGGAGAACCCTGGCCCTCCATTTGAATGTCCTGGAACAGGTCTTTCAGCTCTAGGTCTAAAGCTATAAGGTTTTGCCTTATTAATCACAAGATCATTGTTGTTGTCACAAATTTTTATGTGGAACTTAATCAAGGAATTGAAATTTGAGATATTAAAGCTTCAAAAGTATTTTTATCAGTATTAATCAATACCACTGAAGACAACTTTAGTGCTTACTTCTAGGTATTAAGTGAATTTTTAAGCGCCAAAACTCAAATATGCTTTTATGTGGTCACTTGATTTAACTGGTCTACAATATGTAGCTGTGTTTTTATATTTAAAAAATAAAATCTCTAAATAAGATTCTTTCTAAATATTAAACAAATTTTAAAAACCAATAAAAAGGAATTAAGAGTCCAGTTAAAAGAAAACAATCAATCAGTTTATATTAACTGGTTTATTATCAGCATAGATCACAAAATTAATTGGTCTATTGACAGACTCCCACTAGTAACAATTTTCTGTTAAATTAGTGGTGAAATTGTTGATTCAATATCACAATTTTATAATGTAACCGGGCTTCTTTTTCTGTAATCACTATATATGTTGGTCAGTCGTCTAGAAGAGGGAATAAGAAAAGGGGAGAAAAGGAGGAGGAAAAGGAGAAAATAAAAAGAAAAAAGATGTAAAAGATTATTTAATTTATTTAAAAGGAAACTAACGACAAGTAACTTGAGAGGTGACAAAAAGATGAGGTTTTATTAATAATATTATTATTTCAAGTAAGGGTTCTGCACGGCAAGAACTGTAATTACTATCAGACTCATTGCAACCTTTAATTTGTTATATAAAATTTAAATTAGATTTGTAATACTAATAAAAATAATAATCAAATGGTTATAATAAAATATGTTAAATTGTTGAGTATATAGTAAGTGATGGGGCTACAGGGGATTAACCAAGGCCTTTTTATAGGCAATGTGCCCTCTGAAGCGCTACTATATTTGTAAATACAAGAAACATAATAGAATAAAACAAGAATCTAAAAGAATAAGTGAAACATAACAATGTAGAGAAAAATATGAAACAAATAATTAAAAACCCCAATTAAGAATCCAAATTTCCCACAATTAAATCCCAATTCAGTAAGTAAAAATAGTGAATAACTAAACAAGCCTGGAACATAGGAACTATGAGAAAAATCATTCAAAACAGCTGATACAGTCTGATTTAAGGATTTTTAAATGAAAAAAAATATTCTGACACAACAAAATATGTAATTAATCTCAATTTAGTATAAATTAATTAATTGTTTTTTCCCAACACAATTAAGGGTCAAAAGAAGCGTCATTAAATATTGTTTAACATTATATGAAAGGTGTTATTTAATATATAAGTTTAAATAATTAATTTAATTATAATATAAGTCAATTTTACACTTATAATTATAATATATGTTTTTAATTAATTAAATATAAATTCATAATTATTAAATACATAAAAATGCGCCATTGTTTGTAGAATATAAAATATATTATGTTTAATTTAAATGTATAAAAAATTTATATAAACAATAAAATTATTGTAACACTTATATGTAATAAGATACTTATATAATTTTATTATGCAATAAAATATTAATTTATATACATTAAATACAATTCTTACGCCCTCTTTAAGGTGCTATAAGTTACATATCATTTACTGGACTCCTGGAATAGCCTGGCTGACAATATAAGTGACCCCAACCTGTTGTAATTATTCAAATATTTATATAGGGTTTTTATTTACTTGTATCCTCTTTTTGAATTTTCACTTACTGGAAGATAAGCAACAGAATTATTAAGGAAAGATCCGTGATTGTCAGGCTGAGGTCAAATACAGAGACATGAACTAGCTTGAATGGTCAGATGTCTAGAAGATTTTAATGGTCCTAAATGAATACTGTAGGAAAAATCTAATAAGTATTAAAATATAACTCAATATAAGGGTCTCAGTAATTTTAATCTCACAAAATATAAATGGGTTACAATCTTATAGTTGGTAGAAAAATAGACGTAAGAATTTATATACTATTCAAAGAATCTATAAGTGCTATTGATATGTATGGTAATTAATTTGGTTATATATTTGAATTTTAATGATATAGCATGTAGAAAACAAGACCAAAAACCCACTCCTTTTATACACAATAACCTCCCCAATGAACCCCTTGATTTACCAGCTCTATACACAGTTAATGATGCCGCATTCCATCTAATAGACATTTCCAACAACATGATGAGTGACCAGTTACATAACTATAATGGTATTACCTGCCAATATTCTGTAATAATAGGGATAATCCATCAAAAATATAGTGTAAGCAAAAAATAGAGTATATGCGTGTTATACATTCAAATAAAAGACTAAAAAGTGGAAATTAAGACTAATTATTACTCAATAATAAGGGGTATTAACAGTATAAATTTTGAAGCTAATCATGACATTGTACTACATGAAATACCCATTCAAAAATAACCAATATTGACTGAGAAACCACTTAAAAACCAAAAAAAGGGAATGAGATGTGGGGTAACTACATGCAGCCCTTGGCAGGTCCTTGCATAGAAAAATCTTTGAATAATTTAGGCAAAATTAAGCATGGTAGTGAATTAAAGTGCCAAGATTGAGGTTATTAATGAAATTAATGCATATTAAGAGGGTCAATGCATTTGTAATTAAGCTAGTAAACTAAATAAGCACCTGTTACCTATTTTAGTGTTTTTGGCCAAAGTAGGAATAGAATGTGGGGTAACTATAGTGTGAAATGACTTATTTGCTAAAAATGAAGCTATTCACACAAGAAAAATGTAGGCAGTATGTGGCCAGTACACAGAAGCCATTTCTGGCATAAAAAACACCAAATTAGAAAAGTGTTATTTTTATACATTTGAGTAGCCAAATCAATAGTCCTTATTAGTTAAAATTGATCTGTAAAAGTGAATATTTAATATTATTAAATATATAGTACAAATAGTCAACTTTTAAGTGATTTAAAGCACATTTCCTGTTTTTCACATAAAACAATGAAAAAAACAGCTTTAAGTCTACTTAAAAACAATGTAGCCTTATATTTAAGGTTTTTAAAATTATTCTTACATATTCCAACTTAAAATAAGGTAAATAAGACTTATAAAAGGTGGATAAATGCATGTATATAAGGTGTTATAATGGCATATTTTCTATTTTATTAGAAATTTACTTATATAAACTATTTGTTTACTCTAATTTATTGATCCCATGTATAGTCCATGGGTTTAACATAACTTATAAGTACTTTTTACTCAGTCCTAGGGATATCCAGGCTGACAAAAAATGTGAATGTATTGTACACGTATAGTTTTAGTTTAGTGGTAGAATGATATATTTACACACTTCCATAAAAATATTTTAAGAAGCGGATGATTATGTAAAATCTAGTGAAAAACCTAAAACAATAAATGTATCTTGAAAAATGGGTGTTAAAATTTAAAAATCATAATACAATAAAAAATTATCATTGCTACAGGTAAAATAAAATATAGTTCAATAAAATATAGGAAACAAATATAGCTTTGTAACTTTCTTAATTATTGCAAATGGAAACTAAAAATATACAATATCTGTCATCCAGGCTGCTAGACTCACCCAGTAAAATAATTATTTATTTCCTGGGATGAAGCCACACATTTTTATTTCTTATATATTATTATTAATTTTATTAAATTACTTGTAATAAATTAACTTGTTACAAAAGAGTAAATTTAGTAAAAAAATAAAAATAATACTAATTGTCACATATATTTTATTTTTATTTTTTAACACCTTGCTCAATGTCAATATAAAGAAAATGAATATTAAATATTAAAATACAATTTAATATTAAAACAAAATTTAAAATAAAAATAATTATTTACATAAAAATCAAATTACTTATTTAAAAATTACATTTACTCAAATTTTTAAATAAATCAAATTCTTTTGACATATACAGTAAATACAACATTCTAAAACATTCTTTATAGAAAATTCTTAAAATTTGAAATACCTTTCTTCTGGAAATTTCTTTCCTTCTCTTATAAACTTGTATATAGGATTTTAACTCCATACTTTATCTCTCCTTTGCCTTTTAAGGCCTCCCTGTCTGGTAGTTTTTGATCATTCCTTACTTACTTATTTTTATTAAATCATTATTACAAAAAAATATTTATTACTATTATTTATTTGTTTTATTATTTACTACTACATAATTCTAAATCATTAATTATATAATAATGATAAAAATATTACCTCTTTAAATTGAGTAAATAAAATATAAGATAATCCATACGTACCTTTTCCTTTGAGATCTTTAAATTCCACCTACCTATGCAGTTATACCTTAATCAAAATCTTCTAGACCAAAAGGACTCTCTGAAAATATCTAACAAATCCTTTTTAAAAGATCATATGCATCATCATAAATTGATCTGTACTATTAATATTAATATTATTTTTACAAATATTAAAGATTTGCTAATTTTTTCAATAAGTTTTTTATTATTAATAAGTAAAGTAAAATCATGTATTATTTTATTTTTATTTAAGTAAAAGTAAAAATACAAAATAAATTAAAGGAAAATTAAATATTAATTTTTTTCTTTGATTCATTCATTATTTACTTTCATATCTAACTTGATTTAAATTAGTAGCATTTTTAAATCTTAAATTTACTGAAATTTGTACACTAGTGTGACTTGTGATTTTTTTTTTTTGATAAATTGAATATTTTTCATCATATAATTATATTTTAGTGAAGCATATAACTCACAACGCAATATAGGGGGCAGACTTGTTAGCAAGTCTGAAACCTTGGACTCAAATTCACCACAGATTTAACACACATTGAGCTATTGACAAAGGAACCATACAATCAGGGATAAAAACCACTCATCAGAACAGTTATAGGTGGTTCTTCAAGTAGACTTCAATATGAGTTCAGTATGAGTTCTGTCTGAGCTCAGGGTGGGGACTTGCTAGCAAGTCCACCCCCTATATTGTGTAGTGACTGCAATAGTAGAAGTGAAAAAATCAATAAAAGGAAATGAGATTTATTGAGAATAATGAATCTATCAATCAATTTAGATCTCCAATAAAAGTTAATTCTAGTTTTAAAATTTGCCTTGTAGAAGAGCAATATTTCATTAATATGAAATTAAAATTCCTTGTAGATCTTGACTTAGCCTTCATCATCCATCTTTAATTCAGGTGCAGAGTTTCAAAAGCTGAATTATATGATGATATTTCTATGTATCTAATTTAATTTTTTTTCAAAATTCATAAAACAAAGTATGTAAAATAGAAACTACTACATTATTTTTAAGTAAATTTTATTATATTATAATAAAATATTAATAATTATTAAAGGTCTATTACTTTTATGAGCGAGTGGACCTCAATATGTTTATAAATAAATATAACACAATCAAATTGAATTCTATTTTAAAGTGTTTGAAAAATTATCCATTGAATCAATTTTAAGAGTTTTGGATGGATATTTCTTTTTTCTTGGAGCTGAATGAATCTTCAAAACCTAGAAAAAGATTGAAGATACATTTTTATTGAACTTGACCTATTCAGGTAGATGTAAGTAGAATATGATTCATATTAAATTTTTAAAGAAAAATTACATTTCAATAACTTATTATTGACATTTAAGATGAACAAGAAGCATGGAAATCTAAAAAGGGTTTGTTTTAAGTTTTTTAGAAATAATATTTATAAGTTCTTAATATGGAGTACCCTAGTTTCATTATTTTTTTTTCTTTCTTAGAAAGAATTAAATATCTATTTTTTCAAAATATTGAGTGAAATTTGATATCTATACATGAATCTATAAGTTTAAAAAATAATCAATATAAAATATGAATCAAAATACAGCAAGCTAAATTATAGATCATCAAAATGTAGAGTAAATTTTCTTTTTCAAAATAATTAACACTAATAAAAAGATTTTTTCAAAATTAAACTAGTTTTTAAAGACACTTTAATATAATTTCATACCAATATGATGGCTACTCATTATTTTATCATGACACATATATATTTTATTATTATTTAATTAATTAAAAATAATTTCAAGGAGTTTTTCATAGAGAATACTTTTTTAATTGAAATAATTATGCACCTAGAAATTATATAAATTAGATTAAGAAAATTCTACTTACGAAAAAGCTTTGATGAATTTTGAGCAAAAATTATTTACACTTAAGATTTTTTACTTTTGAACATTCTGAAAAGCAATGATAAAAAACTGTTTCAATTTTCTGTAATAATTATCTAAAAATTTGAGAAAAATGCTAAGATGTATTTCTATTTTAAAGAAATATGTAGTTTTTGAGAAAAATGACATATAATGTATTCTTAATTTTTTTCAAATTTTTGATTCATCATGATTTTGAGTTATAATTATTGAAATAATATTTACTGAATAGCTAAAAGGTGTAAGAAATTTATACAAAAATAGTTGTTGATAGTTTGAGCATCTGTATTCGGATTTGGTAATAAATCTCACATAAAAAAATCATTTGAGATACACCAAAAAATGTAACAATAGGATACAGGATATGTTTACATGGAGTAGGATTATATATTGATTACATCAAAAATAGAGAAAAATGAAGAATTTTGCTGAATAAGATTCCAATAATCTGTCACCAGACAACCTATGCACAAGGTCAAGGGTATTCCTAGAAAGTGAGATGGAGGGAGGAGTTTAGAGACTTTTTTGAAGTACTGAGGAATTTTTCAAGGAAGTGATTCGAAGGAAGAGCTGCTTCTTTAAGATATGTTCAATAAGAATCTTAATATAATTTAAAGGTAATATTAATATTCTTAGGATCTCACAAAGGGTTGTAAACTCAATAATCAAAAATTTAAGTTTTAGAAATGATTACTGAGAAAATAAGGAAAGGTACAATAATAATGATTTAACCTAAAGCTTTACCACTATTAACTATATATACGTTTTATAATTTAATTATAAAGAATGTTGAACCAAAATCCAATCCCTTTTATATCCACTACTCCTCCTCGCATTGACCTCATGGCCATCCATCATTCCGCACACCACAGACCTCCAAAAAAACACCTGTTACACCTGAACCTTTCTCACTAACATCTGTTAACCCTTTGACCCTCCACTAACCATCCCGTCCATGCTCACTACCCCTGTTAATAACCCCCAGACACTTAATAAGCCTTTAGTGGAATATTGAATTGGCTGTTGTGCTCTGCGTTGCCTATTGAAGAAAAGACTGAACACACTATTGAGAGATTAACTAATTTAGATTTAAAGTTTTAGATTAGCGCAGTTGAATAGTGAGTACACAAAGTAAAGTTGCAGTTGCTATGTGTAATTGCTTCTGCGCTTTGAATATGGATTTAGACCTCTTTATTATTGATTTAATGAGCTTCTTTTGCCTTGAGTGTCAATTGGGGTGTGACATAATCAAGAAAATCAGCTGCCATTGCTTTAGCAATATGGCTAAGGGTGGGAGTATTAAATTTAAGTGGCATTGGCCCAGAACTATCTTTTAAGGGTTTTATAATATTAAAGATATAAAAATTAAGGTTTTTCCAGATTTTTTCACTGTCTGGATTATTATTATCACCGTATTTTCTAAGGAAGCCAATTCGTCTTATGAATTCTAAAAAGTCTGAAGCTGACACAAGCCGGTGGTCCTGTGAGGAAGGAAATAAACCACAAACACCATCAACCAAGTAAAAAGTATGTGATTCATATTTTTGGTGTGCATATTCTGATTAAGCTTTAGAATAGAGTCATTATAAGACTCATAAAATTGCTGCATATCTGTGGATTTATTTTTATTTCTTTAACATTGTTGTTTCTTGATTCGAGCTTGAGATATATTTGAAGCAGCCTCTCTAGATTTGAAAATAATTATTGAAATCATGACATTGATTATTATGTTTCTAAATTGGAAAATAGTAGTCATTAATGAATTTGCAGCAATTAACTGTGATTTTGAGCTGTCAAACATATTGAGAACTTTGCTCTTCAGAGGTGTAATGCAGGCAAGAATATGCAGGGCCCAATCAATAGGACAATCTGGATTGAATTTGGATTCTTCAGCAGGAAGGGTAAACTCTTGAGAAGAAAGATATAGGGATGATGCAACAAGGGATTCCCACAAAGAATGCTGGTGAGCACTTGGGCTAACTTGTCTTGATAGCATGCGTTGTAGACAATCCTATAGTACTAGATAAAGGCCTTGACCAAGGGAGTTGGAGTAAAACCAGAAGAAAAACCCCTGTCCCTTTAGAAAAATAGAGTGAGATTTATCTGTTACAGTAAATTAGTTCCTGTTACCACAAAAGCCCTTTTTCCAAACACACTTGACTGCTTGATCAGTCAAGAAAGTAGTCTCCAGACAGACTACCAAACCCAAGAAGTGAAATGCAGACTAATGTCCACACCAGAGAAATCAATTATACTTGATGAAGGTTGCAAATCCAAACCAGAGACAGCAATGATATGTGCTATAGCTTCCAAGATTATAACAGAGAAATCAGTTGCTAAGTAAAGTTAAATGAAGAACTTACTTGCAACAAGACACAGCCAAATTGCAGCCAACAACAGTGAAAACTGAGTGAGGAACAATAATATCACCACCAGATGGTTGAATAATAATTAAGGTTGCCTCAAACTGTCTTAATCACTATATATACACAGACTACTAATCAAAAGCCCATGCACACTGGCAAATACGGCATTCCTGACTACCAAATTGCATAAAACCTCCCTAGAAGCGCTTCCCAGCCCTCTAGCACTGGGGCAGGCGGTCTGCCCGGCACTGGGAAGCCCCCCTGAAACGGCCTGACCACCCTGAAGCCAGAAAACCACTAAAAACACCCAAACTACTTAGAAAATTCACCTATAACTACTAAAACCCTTAAAACACATAATTACACTACAAAAAAATTGAGACATGAAATTTAGAGAAAATTCCGCTCTTTCCAATGGTACTAAGCACTTAACTTTAATACTTAAGGTTAGCCCATAAAACACGAAAAACAAAATTAAACAGCAATCTTTTAAAAATGAAAAGTGAGAAATTATCCCCCAGATACTTATGCTATAAAAAATGTCCACAAGACATAAAATATAGAGAAAAACCAGGGCTATCCAATGGTAGCCTCCAGATCCCCATAGTCTGAATACTTGCTGTGTACTTACAGAAAAATACCTAATTATTTAAACAATGCCATTTAAGGCATGCCAAAACATCACCAAATAAATCAACAAAGGGCTCCACCAATTTTGGAAGACCACAGTGTATCATCAATAATTCAGGGTGATCAGTCTTCTTAAATGGTGAAAGATTATTTGAGTTTGGTTCTTCAGTGTTACAAAATTTTTCGAAATTTTCAAAGTTCAAATTATTGATCACTGAGATCTGAAAAGTGTCAAAATTGAGAAAATCCAAAGCTAAAAAAATAACAAAACAATTAGTTATCATGAAATGAATAAACAAACTTCAAGTAAGTTATACATACAGAGCTCATTAATTTTTGAAAGAAATTCATCATGAGCAGATTTCTTCCATAGAAAATTGAGTTTGTGTAAAATTACTTGTGGCTTTTTGAGAGCAATAGAAAAATGGATTTCAAATAACTGATCAATTTCTGGCCATGCCCTAGGTACCTTATGACCATTGATTCTACATTCAAAAAATCAATTAATTTCAGATATTTGCTTCTGTAATTTTGAGTTGCCAATCATTTTTGGAGTATAAGGAAGGGAATGATTAACATTTTTTATTGATGATGATAAAGAGTGTAGGATTTTTGGAGTTTTAAATTTAGATTTCAAAAATACAGCAACTAGATGCTTTTCCTTTGAAATTGAAGTATTTTTGTGTGGCTAGCTAGGTTGATCAATTTCTTCATTTGGTGTTTTCTCAACCTCATCAGCAGAAGTAGATTCATCATCTTATTGAGTTAAAGAAGCTTCATATTTCAAATTTTCCTCATCATCATCATCTTCTTCAACTTCTTCTTCATTAGAGCAAGATTTGCTATTATTTGAAGCTTTGGATTGATTGTGATTTTTAGAGCTGGATTAAAAGATAAGAAAAAGATTAGAAAAAATAAATAAAAAAGTAAATAATTTGGAGATAGTTTTAAAGACTTATATAAAATGGCTTGCTATATTACTCATGTAAGAAATGATATACCTTTTGGACAAATTTTGGCTAGTTTGTTAAGATTTTTGAGATTTTGCGTAAGAGGAATCCTTGGCAAGAGGAGTTTTATTAGCACTGAAAAAACTAGAGCCCCTGAAAAGTCTCATTCTTTTTGTACATTGAAGAATAGTCTTATCTCCCTTTTGAGATGTTGATGCATGGCCTTCAGGGTGAGCTCTTTCATTATCATCATCATCTTTTGTGATAATGATATCATCAGGAGAAATGATACAATTTTCATAAGCTCAATTTGAATAAGTTTTAAAGAAAAAGGGTCAATAATCTATCCTACTGAGTTTAAAGAAGTTAATATAAAATAATTTCTTACATTTTTCTAGGTCATCAATGTATTCAAGCACATTGTTATATGCATTTGAAATATAAGATGGCAAAGGCTTCTGGCTAAGAGTTGAAAGTTGTTCTTTGGTTTTGTCTTTAGTAAATTTAAGTATCTTGCCATATTTAGATCAGGTAATTTTGGTCCTTTTGTTGGTGAGAGAAGGGGGGTTTGGAGACATGCCTAGAGGTGGTTGTTTCTTGAGTTTGAAGGATTCAAATTGAAGATGCTTAAGAGATTTTGTTAAATAACTACTTTATGCTAATATATCAAATATAATAATAATAAAAAAGATAGTATAATAAGATACAAGAGATAAAGTAATAGATCTTATGTAAAGGAGGTTTCTGTTTATCACAAGGCATTTTAATGACTTATTACTAGAAAAAAATAAAAAATTCCTATATCAAGGTAATAAAGAGATAAAAAAATATAAATTACAATTGGGATTTTTTAGCTGTAATAACACAGATAAATGTGATAAGCAAAAGATAGTAGTAATAAAATTGAGAGAAATAAAAGAATTGAGAAATGTGGTACAAAACAAGGGGTTTTATATATTACAAGAAGCAGGTTTTTGATATGGGTTCTTTTACAATTGGAACAAGCTAGCAAGCATATTGGAAAATAGTATTATAATAATAATGGGGTTAATAGTGAAAGGGAACTAACTAGACATAAACATTGGCAGCTTTAATGTATGACAAACAAAGAAAAGGTACGATTTTCAATTTTAAAATCACAAAGAATAAATATTTGAGAATGTAAATTTAACTAATTTAAATATTTAAATTAATTTGTAAATATAAACCTCATGAAATATGACAAAGTGATATATTATTGGAAATTTTGACACATTTTTGTGTTATGAAAAAAGGTGGACAAAAACAAAGGAAAAGATAATTTAAAAAAACAGAACCAAAAAAGTTAAAACTAAATAATATTATATAAAATTGTTAAAAAAAATTAATTTTTCTATTATAGGATTTTGTTTGGGCTGAAAAAGCACCCCGCGGCACAAACCAAGTCTAAACTTTGTTAAAGTTAAATTGAAATAATAAATCAGAAAAAGAAACACTTAAGAATCTTAACATATGGATAAAGTATAAAACTAATTACAATTATTACCTTATAAACTCCAATAACTAAGTACCAAAGTCACAATTATTTGAAAGTCTTTTACAGATTTGTACAAGGTTCCATACTGTAAACATCATTCAAAATTAATTGATGAACTTGTGCCACTGAGATAACAAAGTTATAGTAGAAAATAGATAATGGATATAGGTTTCTAACTTGAGCTATTATTGTATGGGAACTGTCAGCCTGTATATATCCAGTACTGAGTAAAAAGTGCTTATAAGCTATATTAAACAAATGAACTATACATGGGAACAATAAATAAGAGTACACAAATAATACACATAAGTAAAATTATGATAAATACACAAAAAATGCCATTATAACACCTTATATACACACATATATTCACCTTTTATAGGTCTTATGTACTTAATATTAAGTTGGAATATGTTAGGGTAGTCTTAAAAACCTTAAGTATAAGGCTACATAATTTTTAAGTACACTTAAAGCTGTTATATTCATTGTTTTACGCAAAAAACAAGAAATGTGCTTTATTTCACTTAAAAAATGACTATATGCTTTATAAAATTGAGAATATCAAAATTGCACTTTGAAAGATCAATTTGTCTCATTGAGGACTATTGATTTGGCTATTTAAATGCATAAAAATAACACTTTTCAAATTTGGTGTTTTTTATGCCAGAAATGGCTTCTGTGTACCGGCCACATACTGCCTGCTTTTTTCTCGTGTGAATAGCTTCATTTTTAGCAAAATTAGCTTTTTCACACTATAGTTACCCCACATTCTACACCCACTGTGGGGAAACACACTAAAATAGGCGACAGGCGCTTATTTAGTGTCCTAGCTTAATTAATAGTGCATTGACCTTGTTTATATGCACTAATTTCATTAATAACCTCACTCTTGGCACCTTATTTCATCACCACACTTAAATTCGCCTAAATTTAGTCAAGGATTTACCCGTGCAAGCGCCTGCCAAGGACTGCATGTAGTTACCCCACATCTCATGCTCTTTTTTAAGTTTTTGGGTGGTTTCTCAGTCAATATTGGTTATTTTTGGATGGGAATTTCACGTAGTATAATGTCAGGATTAGCCCCTCCATTTCTACAGTATATTTCCCTTATTATTGAGCTATAATTAACCTTAAAAAGTCTCCTTTAGTCTTTTATATCATTGTTTTACACGCATATACTCTCTTTTTGTCTTTTCTTTAATTTTGATGGATCTCCCTTATTATAAATAGGATTTTAGTGGTTGTTGCTTGTCTAATTATGTCATGGGTCACTAGGTGTGTTGATGGAGAGGTCTATTAGTTGTTGGAGGCGTCATTAACATTGTATTGGATGGTACATCAAGGGATTTATTGGGAAACTTAGTGTGTATAAAAGGAGGATGTTTTTGGGTCTTGTTTTCTTCATTCTTTATCACTTCAATTTATCCGATATAACCAAACAATTTACAATACAACTCAATTAGTACTTTTATAAGACTTTGAATAGTATCTGAAATTATTGAATCTATTTTTCTACCAACTAAAAAGATTGTAAGCCACATATAAGAATAGTGAGAATTATATTATTGAAACCTTTATTCTGAATTATATTTTACTATTTGTCGGATTAATACCACAGTATTCATAAAGAACCATTTAAATCTTCTAGAGAAAGACGTTTCAAGCTAGTTCACGTCCATTTAGTTGATCTTAGCCTGACAGGAACAGTCAAAAAATAATAGCAGGATTAATTAGGGTGTTTTTTACATTGATGTAAAACTTGGTTGATAAAATAGTAAAAACCTTTAAATCGGGACTAAAAAAAATCAAATCAAATAGGAATAATAGGAATAGGTACGTTTCAAGTTAGTTCACGTCCATTTAGTTGATCTTAGCCTGACAATTGGGGGCCTTTCCTCAAGAATTCTGTTATAATCCAGTTAGTGAAATTTTCAAAGAAGGTGCACATAAATAATATCCCTATAGAAATATTTGGATAATTACAACAGTTTGGGGTCACTTATATAGTGATTTCAGAAAAAGAAGCCCTGTTATATAATAAAATTGTGATATTGAATCAACAATTTTACCACTAATTTAACATAAAATTGTTATTAGTGGGAGTCTGTCAATAGACCAATTAAATTTGTGATCTTTGCAGATAACAAACCAATTAAACTTATTAATTGTTTTCTTTTAGCAGGACTCTTAATCTTTTCTTTTTATTGGTTTGTAACATTCATTAAATATTTAGAAAGAATCTTACTGACAGTTGTTTTCTTTTAAATATAAAAACACAGCTACATATTGTAGACCATTTATATGAAGTGACCACATAAAAGCATATTTGACTTTTGGCACTTATAAATTCACTTAATACCAATAAGTAAGCAATAAAATTATCTTCAGTGGTGTCAATAAATACTGATAAAACTCTTTTTTTGAAGTTTTTATATCTAAACTTTCAATTCTTTAAATTCCACGCAAACATGTGTGACAACAATGACATTGTAAGTAATAAGGCAAAACCTTATAACTTAAGAACTAGAGCTGAAAGACCTTTTACAGGAAATCCAAATGGAGGGTCAAGAGTCACCAATAATAGTAAACAACACCCCATCAATGTCCATAAAGGAAAAGGAAAAGCTCTTAAAACAAATGTCAATAAAGAAGTCCAAAAACACGTTACAAGAGCAAATTCACTCCCTCTCAACCCTATTAAATACACTATCAATAAGAGTAAATAATATGGTACACCAGATAAACAATCTGGAGAAAAGGGAAGCACAGGGCTTTTTAGAAGTCAACCAGGCTCTAGTGGATATAAGGTCTCATCAACAACCAGTGGCACCAAATACCACAGCAACACCTCCAGCCCCTGAGGAGGACCAAAAAATAACAGTCAGCAAATGGAAGTGGGATTGGTATGCCCAAAACTACAACAACCCTCCTCAACAGGGATCCAGAAGTCACCCTTACAGGGGAAAGCCATGGAGAGGCAGGGGAAATGGAATAAGACCGTGGTAAGTGATCCATCTTCTCAGAATCAATTATATAATACTAAAAATGAATTAATTATAAGTAATGAAATTGATAGAGAGGTATTAGATATAATTGAGAAGGATTTAAAAAATTATTCATTTGAAAATAACATGTTAGACTTGTCTTTCAATGAGGACAATGTACATTGTTTTATTGATCACCAGGAAAATACTATTAATGTAAAAATGAAATCAAATGAATTAAATATTGACCCTGATGATGAGTCTTCTGAATTTGACACAGAAAAAATTGAATATTTTCTAAAAGAAATTCAATGGAATCAAAAATATATAGTAAATTATTATTAAGAATTGAAAAATTGGAAGAATTCTCTAGAGAGTCCAACAATAATACAGAAAGTGTATTATTAAACCTCACACAATCATTGAGTACAACATCCAATAGGTTAAAAATTATTGAGAATTCAAATAATGAATTAATCAATGAAAACAAAAGATTAAACTCTGATATTAAAAATTTAGAAAATAAATTAGAAAATTCTCAGAATATTATGGCTACCATAGAGAGACATGTAAAATTGTCTTTTTCAAACGTAAATGATACCTTGACTCATGTACCTGTAATAAAAGATAGGTTACAAAGAGTAGAAATTGAAGTAGCTAAAATTTTGAAAAATACTGAAAAAATAAAAGATAATACCTCTTATGTAGAAAGAGTACCAGTTCTCATGAAACCCTCTGATGGTAAACCAATGATTGAACATGAGCATAGTGTCTTAGGCTCTGAGAATATAAAATCAGTAAAAGATAAAAAAAAATGATCATCTTTCTAGAGTAAGTAAATTACTCAATATTCCTCAGGTTAAGGAAGCAAAAACTAACCAAAAGAACTGGCCTAATTTAGATCAGTACCCTTCTTTTGACGGGGATTCAAAATCTGATTGGCAACAATTCATACAAAGAATTGATAACTTAAAATTTTCATATAAATTACCTGTTGAAGAAATTACTTCAAATTTAATATCTTTATTTACAGATGTGGCCTTATTATGGTTTGAATATGTATTGAGTGAGGGAATTAATTACTCCTGGAATGAATGGAAGGCACTAATTGAAAGGCAATTTGGTGGCCCAAAATTTAGAATCACTGAACAAAAATTGTATGAAAAAACAAGATAAAATCCAAATGCTGGAGATAAACCAATGGTCTTCTTAATGAATTTAATAAGAATCATGAAAGCTATGGATTCAAAAATGGATTATGAAGAGTGGAAAGAAAAAATAATATACAAGTTGCCTATTTCAGTTAGAGACATTATTGTGGCTTGAACTGAAACCATCAGAGATACCTCTGGATTCATGTATATATGCAATGAAATATTATTAAACCACAAATATGAAACCAAGTATAGTAATTACAGACAAAGTGTTGACGTGGTAGAACCAACTACAAGTAAGTTACCAGTGGAAAAGAAAAAACCTTCAGCTCCCCTTGTCCCTAAGAGACAAGAAAATAACACTTGTTACAAATGTAATGAACCTGGGGTTAAGGGTCACACATGTAAGAAGAGAATAAATGTTATTGAAACCTCCCAGAATTCTGAACCAAGTAATCATGAAGATGAAAATGTGGAATCCAGTGAGGATTGTAAAAGTAACATATCTTACTGTGATGATGAAAATGAGATATTTGTATTAGAACAGGATATAATGTTCCTGAATGATGCTATACCTCATACAGATACATCTTTAACTTCCATTGAAGAAGCTGAAATAATTAAAGATGTATCTCATGGTACTTACAAAGTAACACCTATCAGAGCACCTGTTATTATGTGTGGAAGAGAAATGAATGCCTTTCTTGACACTGGGGCTGCAGGTAGTGTAGTTTCTATCAATACATTAATGAAACTTGACAGTAAGTATAAGGAAAAACTAGAAGCTTTTCAAACAAAAAACTGGAGAGGTTTTGGTTCAATATTAAATCCAATTGGCAAATACAAAACTGCTTTATTCTTCAAATATAATAATGGATATGTAAGAGCAGTTTGTGAATTTTTAGTAATGGACAATAATAATTGTAGTGATTGGTTTATTATTGGAAATGATTTATTGACAAAATTTGGCATTAAACTAGATCCTGAAAAAAGTTGTTTCACCATGGGAGTGAATGGTAAGAGAAAATTCAAGATATGTTCTGAAAATTCAGTGTATGCATTTCTCCTAGAGAAGAACAACTGCAAGGTGGAAGAACCACCAATGAAGTGGTTGAATTGGAAAATGAAATCCAAAAGGCCTCTTTCAGTCCTCAACTCTCAAAAATTGAAGAAGAAAATATTTTGAGATTGATTAAATCATATCCTATGGCATTTGCTCATGGTTCAAATGAACTCGGATTGGTCAAAGACCATAAGATGAAAATCTCTCTAAGCTGTGATTTGGATAATATTCCTGGAAGCCTAAAAAAGAAACCTTACCCAGCATCTCCTGCAAAAAGGGAAGATATTGTAGACAATATAAAAATGTTGTTGGAAATGGGTATTGTTGAAAAAGTGGACACAACACCTAAGTTTTGTGTCATTTCACCAGTATTGATGTCTTATGAAAAAGATAAGGCAAGATTATGCGGTGATTATAGAGCTCTGAATACATACACAGTAGATGATATTTACCCTCTACCAAGAATAGCTTCTATCCATGTTACTTTACAAGGAGCAAAATATATTTCCTGTCTGGATGGAAACAAAGGTTACCACCAGATTCCCGTGGAAAGAAATTCTCAAAATTACTTATTAATAACCACACATATGGGTATATATAAGTATGTGAGAATGCCATTTGGCCCAAAGAATGCGCCTTCAGTCTTTGAAAAATTGATGGATAGTGTTTTTCATCAGGAAATGGTTGAATGATGGCTATTGGTCTATATTGATGACATTATTGTCTTTTCAAAAACACATGATGAACATTTAAATCACCTGAAAAGAGTATTTCAAAGAATGGATGAAATCAATATGACAATTGCATTAAAGAAATGTAAATTTGAATTTCAATCTTTGAAAGTACTTGGACATGTTGTATCTGGATTAAAAATTTTTGTTGGCCAGAATAAGGTGGAAGCAATAAAAAACATTGGTATACCTAAGAATGTAAAAGAAATTAAAAGTTTTTTGGGTATGTGTGGATATTATAGACAATATATTAAAAATTACCAATCTATTGCAGCTTCTTTGACAACATTAATCAGGAAAAATGAGGATTTCATTTGGAATAATGAAAGACAACACATCTTTAATAAATTAAAGGAATGTTTAATGACAGCTCCAATTTTGAGAATGCCAGATTTCACCTTACCTTTTATCTTGTACACTGATGAAAGCTTCATAGGTTTAGGTACTGCTTTACAGCAGAAAAAGATAATAAATGGAAAATTATCTGAAGTAGTTATCTGTTATATATCCAGAACCTTAAGAAAAACTGAATTAAGGTATGGTGCCACACAGCTATAAATGTTTAGCCGTGGTGTGGGCTTTGGAGAAGCTTCATTACTATCTGGAAGACCGGAAGTTTGAACTTATAACAGATTTCAGTGCAGTAAAATCATTGCTAAACATGAAAACACCTAAAATGCACATGTTTAGATGGCAACTAGCTGTACAAGAGTACAGGGGAAGAATGAAAATCACTCACAGAGCAGGAACATTTCATTCCAATGTCGATTTATTATCTAGAAGTCCTTTGCCAAATGATGCTGACAACCCAGCTTATGTACCTGAAAATGAGGTTATACATATATTTGGGATTTATATAGTGGATTTAGAAGAATAGTTTATGCAAACTATATTAGAAAATTATTCATCTGATAAAGATTTGTCTAAAATATCTACCATTCTTAATGATCCAACAAATGCCTCCATGAGTGCATTAATTAAAACCTTGCCTCCAAAGTATAAAAATGCGTTGGAAAAAGGTAAACTATCAATTGAAGATGGATATATATATTACAGAAAAAATTTAAGTAATGTTATAGTAATACCAACTTCTATGAAAGAGTTAATGTTGAGTACTTGTCATGATGACATCTTAGCTGGTCATTTTGACTTTAACAAAACATTAACCAGAGTTAAAAATACAGCCTGGTGGATAAACATGAAAGAAGATGTACAAAAATACATTGAAACATGTGACTCTTTTCAGTAATCTAAAAGATTAACTGGTATGAGAGCTAGGTTGTTACAACAAATAGAGCAGCCAAAAGCTCCATGGGAAATTATAAACATGGATTTTGTAACTGGCTTTCCATTAGCAGGAAAAGAAAGTTTCAATTCTTGCTGGGTAATTGTGGATAGATTAACAAAAATGTGTAAATTTATCCCTACCCATAAAGAGGTATCTGCAAAAGACTAGGCATTACCATGGTGGACTCAGATGATGAATACTGCTGGGTTCCCCAAAGCCATAATCTCTGACAGAGACCCTTAATTTACTTCAGAGTTCTGGACATCTTTGATGGAAGTATCAGTTTGTCAATTGAAATTATCCACAGCACACCATCCACAAACTGATGGGCTGGCTGAAAGAATGATACAAACTCTAGAAGACATGATCAGAAGATATTGTGCCTTTGGATTGGAATACAAAGACAATGAGAAATTCACACATGACTGGGTAACATTAATTCCTGGCCTTTTGAACTCTGGCTGGGATACGTACCAAATACCCCAGTAAATCATTTAAATAAATTACCAAGGTTAGATATACACCCTGGTACTAAATCCTTTATTCATATGCAACAAATGTGTAGAAAGCATGCAGAAGAATGCATACAAAAAGCATTTGAATATGAAAAGAAAAGGTGGGACAAATCTCATAAAGAATTTGAATTCAAAAAGGGAGATGAAGTCCTCTTATCAAAACTACATTTTAACTTACAAGGTAATGTTAAATTAAAGGATCCCTTTGTAGGAGCTTTTGTAGTTAATAAAATGGTTGGTAATAATGCAGTGGAAGTCATATTATATGCTCCATATGATAGGAAACATCCAGTTTTCCCTATCTCATTATTTAAACCTTACCAGGCAAATGATCCTGACTTCTTTCCAAAGAGAAGGGGAAGGCCTAAAAAGCAACCTGAGTAAATTGTGGAATAAACAGAGATTGAAAAAACACTCAAGAAAAGAATCCTTACTAAAGAAAAAGGAACTGAGTATTTACTAAGATTTAAAGGGAAATCAAATAAATTTGATAAATGGATACCTGAAAAAGAAATTTCTAATTTATCCACCCTTCTTAAAAAATTTAAACAGAAATAAATTTCTGTTCAACCAGCTGAGGGGTTAAAAACCAGTACTCATAATAATTTATTATGTTTTATTTCTTTAAAGTATAATCTTTAATGCTACAGAGTAAATCTGAATACCTGAAAATTACAAATAAATAAATAAAATGTATAACTTATCATTTTTTTATTGTTTTTTTGGGTGGGTGAGTGTCAGCCTGTATATATCCATGACTGAGTAAAAATTTCTTATAAGTTATGTTAAACACATGGACTATACATTGGAACAATAAATAAGAGTACACAAATAATATACATAAATAAAATTATGATAAATACACAAAAAATGCCATTATAACACCTTATATACACGCATATATCCACCTTTTATAGGTCTTATTTTCTTAATATTAGGTTGGAATATGTTAGGGTAATCTTAATAACTTTAAGTATAAGGCTAAATAATTTTTAAGTACACTTAAAGCTGTTATATTCATTGTTTTACGCAAAAAACAAGAAATGTGCTTTATTTCACTTAAAAGTTGACTATATGCGCTATAAAATTGAGAATATCAAGAATGTGTTTGACAAATCAATTGGGCTCATTGAGGACTATTGATTTGGCTATTTAAATGCATAAAAATAAAACTTTTCAAATTTGGTGTTTTTTATGCCAGAAATGGCTTCTGTGTACTGGCCACATACTGCCTGCTTTTTTCCCGTGTGAATAGCTTCATTTTTAGCAAAGTTAGCTTTTTCAAACTATAATTACCCTACATTCTACGCCCACTGTGGGGAAACACACTAAAATAGGTGACAGGCGCTTATTTAGTGTCCTAGCTTAATTAATAGTGCATTCAACTTGTTTATATGAACTAATTTCATTAATAACCTCACTCTTGTCACCTTCTATCATCACCACGCTTAAATTCGCCTAAATTTAGACAAGGATTTACCTGCTCAAGCGCCTTCCAAGGACTGCATGTAGTTACCCCACATCTCACGCTCTTTTTTAAGTTTTTGGGTGGTTTCTCAGTCAATATTGGTTATTTTTAAATGGGAATTTCATGTAGTATAATGTCAGGATTAGCCCCTCTATTTCCACAGTAGATTACCCTTATTATTAAGATATAATTAACCTTAAAAAGTCTCCTTTAGTCTTTCATATCATTGTTTTACATGCATATACTCTCTTTTTGTCTTTTCTTTAATTTTGATGGATCTCCCTTATTATTAATAGGATTTTAGTGGTTGTTTCTTGTCTAATTATGTCATGGGTCACTAGGGGTGTTGATGGAGAGGTCTATTAGTTGTTGGAGGCGTCATTAAAATTTTATTGGATGGTACATCAAGGGATTCCTTGGGAAACTTAGTGTGTATAAAAGGAGGATGTTTTTGGGTCTTGTTTTCTTCATTCTTTATCACTTCAATTTATCCGATATAACCAAACAATTTACAATACTACTCAATTAGTAATTTTATAAGACTTTTTAATAGTATCTGAAATTATTGAATCTATTTTTCTACCAACTAAAAAGATTGTAAGCCACATATAAGAATAGTGAGAATTATATTATTGAAACCTTTATTCTGAATTATATTTTACTATTTGTTGGATTAATACTACAGTATTCATAAAGGACCATTTAAATCTTCTAGACAAAGACGTTTCAAGCTATTTCACGTCCATTTAGTTGATCTTAGCCTGACAGGAACAGTCAAAAAATAATAGCAGGATTAATTAGGATGTTTTTTACATTGATGTAAAACTTGGTTGATAAAATAGTAAAAACATTTAAATCGGGACTAAAAAAAATCAAATCAAGTAGGAATAATAGGAATAGGTATTATAAAGACTATAACCAATATCTTAAGAATAATGAAGGAAAAAAATTACTAGTAATTGTAAAAAATATTGTACTCTATTACCTTAAAATGGAAATATCAACTACTCATAATATACTCAGAATTACCTACAAAAGGCTAAAGTTTTCCTCTTTACCAAAAGACAATAATAAGGAATATGTAGAAAATTTATACCATCAAACTGTTATGAGAAAAAGTGTCCAGCAGAAGTTTGGCCTAACTTGCGCTGGACACATTTCAAATATGAAGTTGGTAAGGTGCATAATTATTTAAGAGAAGTGAGGTACTCATCATAAAAGTGTTCAGCACAAGTACAGCCAAACTTGTTCTGGACACTTTTACATCAAAAAAATATGATGCAATCAATTATCTTCATTATATGGGCTATTTTTTGATTTTACTTCAAATTTTTAGTCACTGGTCTTGGTCAAAGTGTCCAGCACAAGTTCAGACAAACTTGTGCTGAACACATTTCCAATATGAAGTTGGTAAGATGCATTTTTATTTAAGAGAAGTGAGGTGTTCCTCATAAAAGGGTCCAGCACAAGTACGGCCAAACTTGGGCTGGAAATTTTACCTAAAAACCATTTGGTGCCATCATTTATCCTCATTATATGAGCTATTTATTGGTTTTCCTTGCAATTTTTAGTCACTGGTCTTGGTCAAAGTTTCCAGAACAAGTTTGGCCAAACTTGTGTTGGACACATTTATGAGGAACACCTCACTTCTCTTAAAAAAACATGCACCTTACCAACTTCATATAGGAAATGTGTCCAGTACAAGTACGGCTGAACTTGTGCTGGACACTTTGACCAAGACCAGTGACTAAAAATTCCACGGAAAATAAAAAAAAGGCTATATAATGAATATAATTGATGGCATTAAATTGTTTTTAGGTAAAAGTGTCCAGAACAAGATTGGCCTTACTTGTGATGGACACTTTTATGAGGAACACCTCACTTCTCTTAAATAAACATGCACCTTACCAACTTCATATTGGAAATGTGTCCAGCACAAGTTTAGCCAAACTTGCCCTAGACACATTCACCCAAAAAACATTTTGAGGGCTTCAAATATCTTCATGTTATATCCTATTTTTATTAAATATCCTTGAAATAATAAGCTACTTTCCATGACCAAAGTGTTCAGCAAAAGTTTGGCTAAACTTTTTCTGGACACATTTCCAATAAAAAGTTGGTAAGGTGTTCCTCATAAAAGTGTCCAGCACAAGTACAGGCAAACTTGTGCTGGACACTTTTACCCAAAAAACATTTTGATGGAATCAAATATCTTCATGTAATAGCCTAATTTTATTTAATTTCCTTTGACTTATATGTTACTTTCCATGACCAAAGTGTCCAGCACAAGTTTGGCTGTAGTTGTGCTTGACACATTTCAAATATGAAGTTGGTAAGGTGCATGGTTATTTAAGAGAAGTGAGGTGTTCCTCATAAATTTTTCCAGCACAAGAACGGCCAAACTTGTGCTGGACACTTTTACCCAAAAACAATTTGATGCCATCAATTATCTTCATTTTATTGGCTATTTTTTGATTTTCCTTGCAATATTAAGTCACTGGTCTAGGTCAAAGTGTCCAGCACAGGTTCGGCCATACTTGTGCTGGAAAAATCTCCAATATGAAGTTGGTAAGGTGCATTTTTATTTAAGAGAAGTGAGGTGTTCCTTATGAAAGTTTCCAGCAAAATTACATCCAAACTTGTGCTGGAAACTTTTACCAAAAAAAAAATTTAATGCCATCAAATATCTTCATGTTATATCTTATTTTTATTTTATTTTCCTGAATTAATAAGCTACTGTCCATGAAAAAAGTTTCCAGAAAAAGTTTGACTGAACTTGTGCTGGACACATTTCCAATATGAAGTTTGTAAGGGGCATGCTTATTTAATAGAAGTGAGGTGTTCCTCATAAAAGTGTCCAGAACAAGTATAGGCAAACTTTGGCTGGACACTTTTACCCAAAAAAATTTTCGATGGAATCTAATATACTCATGTCATAGCCTATTTTTATTTAATTTCCGTGAATTAATAAGTTACTGTCCATGACCAAATTGTCCAGCACAAATTTGGCTGTAGTTGTGCTGGACACTTTTTCAATATGAATTTGGTAAGGTGCATGGTCATTTAAGAGAAGTGAGGTGATCCTCATAAATGTTTCCAACACAAGTACGGCCAAACTTGTGCTGGACAATTTTACTTAAAAAAAAATTTATGCCATCATTTATCTTCCTTATATGGGCTATTTTTTAGATTTTCCTTACAATATTTAGTCACTGGTCTTGGTTGAAGTGTCCAACCCAGGTTTGGCCATACTGGTGCTGGAAAAATTTCAAATATAAAGTTGGTAAGGTTCATGTTTATATAAGAGAAGTGAGGTGTTCCTCATGAAAGTTTCCAGAAAAAATACAGCCAAACTTGTGCTGGACACTTTTACCAAAAAAAAATTTTGATGGCATCAAATATCTTCATGTTGTAGCCTATTTTTATTTAATTTCTTTAAATTAATAAGTCAGTGTCCTTGACAGAAGAGTTCAGCACAAGTTTGGCCAAACTTGTGCCGACACATTTTCAATATGAAGTTGGTAAGGTGCATGTTTATTGAAGAGAGGTGAGGTGTTCCACATAAAGGTGTCCAGCACAAGTATGGCCAAACTTGTGCTGGACACTTTTACTTAAAAACCATTTGGTGCCATCGATTATCTTCATTATATGGTCTATTTTTTGATTTTTACTTGCAATTTTTAGTCACTGTTCTCGGTCAAAGTGTCTGTCACAAGTTTGGCAAAACTTGTTCAGGACACTTTTATGAGGAACACCTTACTTCTCTTAAAAAAATGCACCTTAACAACTTCATATTGGAAATGTGTCCAGCATAAGTACAGCCAAACTTGTGCTGGGCACTTTGACCAAGACCATTGACTTGTAATTGCAAGGAACATCATAAAAAAAGCCCATATAATGAGAATAATTGATGGCATCAAATTATTTTCAGGTAAAAGTGTCCAGCACAAGTTTGGGTGTGCTTTTGCTGGAAAATTTTGTGAGGAAAACCTTACTTCTCTTAAATAAACATGCACCTTAACAACTTCATATTGGAAATTTGTCTAGCACAAGTACAGCTGAACTTGTGCTGGACACGTTGAACAAGACCAGTGACTCAAAATTTCTAGGAAAACAAAAAAATAGCCCATATAATGAAGATAATTGATGGCATCAAATTGTTTTTTGGGTAAAGGTTTCCAGCATTAGTTTAACCAAACTTTTGCTGGGCAATTTTATGAGGAAAACCTCACTTTTCTTAAATATACATGCACCTTACCAAATTTATATTGGAAATGTGTCCAGAACAAGTTTGGCCAAAATTGTTCTGGACACTTTGACCAAGACCAGTTGATAAAAATTGCAATGAAAAAAAAATAAAATAGCCCATATAAAGAAGATCATTGATGGCATCAAATTGTTTTTAGGTAAATGTGTCCAGCACAAGTTTGGCCATAGTTGTGCTAGACACTTTTTTGAGGAACACCTCACTTCTCTCACCAGGTGCAAACAGCAGACGTATCCACCGCTACGTCAGCGCGACGCAGCGGAAAGGTATTTCAAAAGCTGGCCTGCTACGTTGGCTGGTTTTTTCTCACAGTAACCAGACATTCCTCCCCCTAAAAAAGTGAGATCCCAGTTACCTGACCCAGTACATCTGATCATCAGATATGCAATATCTCTTATTTGTGGCTGCCCTCCACTGTGGAATTGTAAGATTACCCTTGCACTCTCCTTCTGTAAAGTCTAGTTTTAGATTGCTATCACTATTTCATTGCTTAGAGTGCAGCATTAAGCTAATAGTTATTTTTCATCATGCCTTAAGTTGGCGTTATTGCTCTGTTACCTGGTTAAGGTGAAATCAGCCCAATGAAGCGAAAAATAGATAGGTGATCTCAGAACAAAAAATAGATATCAAGTTTTAGTAAAATTTTAAAAATATTTCAAAAAAAAATTCATAGGCTTTACATTCAAACACAGGTTTGGGTGCTATTTGCTAAATAAGATGACTAGGCAGCTAAAATAACAAAAAAAATCATAATTATAAAATGAAAAATAATATTCTATGTTAGAAGAAAAGAGGTGTGAGCTAGATAAAAAAAATTTCAACAGTCAGTTTTGAAGTAAACAAGATTGAGGAAAAATTTGAGGGTGAAAAAAATGAAAACTTACAGAATAAACCACAAGTGGCTAGCTAGATAAAAAAAAGAAAATAAAGGAAAACAAGAAACAAAACAGTCAGTTTTGAGGAAAGCCACAGTGGGGCAAGGAGACTGGTTGGGGCACTGATTGCATCTCCAATGTTTGGATGTACTGGGTCAGGTAACCGGAATCTCACTTTTTTGGGGGAAGGGATTTCTGGTTACTGTGAGAAAAAACCAGCCAACGTAGCGGGCCAGCTTTTGAAATACCTTTCTGCTACGTTGCGCTGACATAGCGGTGGATACGTCGGCTGTTTGCACGTGGTGTCTTAAATAAACATGCATCTTATCAACTTCATATTAGGGGGTGTCAGTTCTGGCAAATCCGCACTTAACTTAAGTGCGGATTTCAAACCAAATCAGCACTTAAATTTTGCAAAAAAGTCACTTATTTCAAAAAAGGGTGTCAGTTATGACCTCAAATCAGCACTTTTTTCCTGTTTTTTTCACAACCACATTTCGGCCACAAAACATCCCTTCCTTTCTTACCCCATCCCTGTCACATGTGACACGCCGACCTTCCTCGCTACCTACCCATCAATCCTTGGCACACACCCCTTCCTGACATTTTCAATATTTTGACCAGGCATGTTTACATTCTTTTTTACTTATTTCTTCTACTTCTTAATCTTTTTTCTATGGGTGTCAGTTCTGACCTCAAATCAGCACTTTTTTTGTGATTTTTTTTTCAAAACCACATGTTGGCCACATCATCCCTTTCTTTCCCATACCATTTTGAACTCTCCAAATGTCCTCTTTGTGTACTTCATTCACTTGGGTTGGTATTTTGGTTTGTTGCATACTCATTTTTTTTTGGAATTTACAGTGAAATTTTTTTTTTTGGATGGCTCATTGGTTTTCTTTCACCAGCTCAACATGAAATCACATATTTTCTGAAATCACATATTTTGTCAGTGATTTTTTTTTTCATTCATCCCTCATATCCTTTTCCTATTCTCCTCCAACATCCCTCAAACAATTTAGTTTCATTCATTTTGTCATCTCATCTCTCCAGGTAAGTCACTTTATTCTTTTTTTTTGATTTTTTGATTACTAATTATAATTTTTTTTGTTTTTTTCTGTTTATTTTTTTTTTATCTAAATTTTTTTTGTAAGTGGTTATTTTGAATTTCAATGGTATAATTAACCTTTTTTTTCTCTCCCTCTTTACTTTCATTTTTAGCTCCATCACCCTACTCTTCATCCCTCCTTGGCATGGTCATTATCCCCCCTTTCCCTTATTTCACTTTTTTTGGCTCCATTTCATTGAAACACATACATTGCACATTCTTTATGCATTTCACTTACTCCATATTCAATTTCCCCACAATTCCAACATCAATCTTTCTCACTCTATTTTTCCTGCTTTTCAATCAAGGTAAGTTTCATCTCCTTTTTTTCATGCCTATATGATATCTCATTCCTTTTATGAAAAGTTCATACTTAAATATATGTATGACTCTTATCTGGATAACAGTGAACTTATAAAACTCCTTTTGATCTCATCTTCATTAGCACTTTTCAAGTTTTTGTAAAATTTTGAAAATCAGACTCGGAATTAGAGTTAGGTTTATTCAAATCTAATATTCTTTTTACTGAAGATTCTCCTGAAGGCTACCTTTCATTTCACACAAACAGATTTGAATTTGATTCAGTGGTTGCTGAGATATTGACCATTAAAGTTGAGCCTTTTTTTTCCCAATTTAAATTTTTATTTCATTTTTTTATGTAACAAATTAGGGTAAGGTTTATTTAAATCACATATCCTTTAACTGAAGATCTTACTAAAGCATATCTTTCATTTCCCTCAAACAGATTTGAATTAGGTTCAGTGGTTGCTGAGATTTTGACCTTTGAAGTTGAGCCTTTTTTCCAAATTTCACTTGTCTTACTTCACATTTTTATATTGCATATTTAGAGGATAATGATTCTGAAACTCTTATATGATTATTATCTAGGCATTTCAATTATATAGGCATATATTTGTTGCTCATGAATATCACTAAAGCTCAAAAAGATGAAGATTTTTGCTTATGGGACACTCTACCTTCCTTTAACTCTTTTCTTGCTCTTTGACTCAAAAAGCACTGTAATAAAGCATTTAAAAAAATCATGAACTTGCAACCAAAGTTGGAATACCGAATTGGTGTGACTCCGAATGGGAAGATATCAGCCACGAATATCTTTTATTTTCTAATGTTATTATCACTCATTCTGGATTTCACAATAAAATTCACACCAATACCAAGGACACCAATTTTCTTACTTTTGGTATATTCTCATATATCAAACCGATTACTGGCCAACAAATACCATCTCCAGCTAAAATCAAATGACATGGTTTATATTTTCCAGACTACCGGTGTGGTAGCCTAAAGTTCAGTATGGCACCTAAGTATGTAAATGGAGTTATTACGGCATGCAAGATTAGTGTTATTATTTTTTATAAAAGGGTTTTATTTAATTTATTTGAGTTTTAAATATAAAGAAATTGGTTAAAAGCGAATGCCTACGCAAAAACAATATATTTTACGGAGAAGACTTATTTTTACGGTCAGAAAAATTTATGAGTATCAAGTCGAGTCACTCAAGAACCTTGAAAAAATTTTCCCAGAATTTTTAATATTTTTCTTATATTTTTAAATGAATTTTAAAGTTTTATAGAAATATTTACGTTTTTAGAAAAATACTTAACTTTGATGAATTTTCACAGGGTGATTAGAGCTGTGCAGGCTACAAAAATTAGTTGGGAATGTAAAGGGGAAGTGGCTCTATCATGTGTAATTTTTCTAGATTTTTTATTATAGTTTTAAAGGTTTTAATTGAGTCTGGAGGTCCGGACGGACTCCGGAGGCTCCGGAATGACTCTGGGTGAAATCTGGAGGGGAAAACATAGGCATGTGACTAGGAATACTTAAGAGCCTCTCAGACTCGAAATCTTAGAATCATCAGACATCATACAGCTTAATATTTAACCACCACAGTCTCATTTTTTATTACTCAACAAATTAAATAAATTTGTAATACCCTTATAATTTTATATTTTATAAATAACATTTTAGAAATACTACTCAACAATTTAAATCACACTTGATACAGGATATCTTTAGAAAGGTCTTCATCACTGGGACTTGATTATTGCTGTCTCATAAAAATTCAAATTATTATAAAAACATAAAAGTCAATCTTTTCAGATCTTTCACTGGTACACCTTAATTGTTGTAATCAGTATTTCTTTCTCAACAGCCACTTTTATTTAAATCCCAATGAGCTTTAAGTATTTTAGAGTTTCATTATTTTTATCAATCAGATCCAAGTAGACTGGTTAGCTTAGTGATTTAGAATTCTCATTTTGTTATTTTTATTGGAAGGACGGGGTTTTCCACTAAATCCACATATCTCCTCCGGATTCTGCTTACAGCAAGGCGACTGTAAGAGTTTACCTTACCATAGTTGGAGCCCAACTTGGGGTTCGATTTCTCTAGCTTTCTTTAAAGACTTTCTTGGATCAAGAACGTTCTTAGCCTGCAAGAGGCTTATTTTCTGGAACTCTAATTGGATGTTTGTTATTGGCCTGCAAGAGGCTTGTTATTTTATCAATTGTTAACGCTTTTCATTACTTATTGGGATGTCTTCTTCTGCTGTTGCTTCTGGATCTCCTCACACTCTTACTCCCTATGTTAGGATTGTTTCTTGGGATGGCCCAAAGTTTGATGGGGAGGAGGTTAAATGGTTCATTAGCAGGTATGAAGCTGCTGCTGCTGTTGATGGTGCTTCTCATGTGGATATGGTGAAGCAAGTTAGATTTTTTATTGCTGATAGGGAAGTGGAAAAAGAGGTTATTGCTATGCAGGTATTCAAGGAGAGGATTGGGTTAAGCTTTCTAAAGCTATGGTTGATAGATGGGGTGTTAGATTTACCATGTTGGACCTCAATAAAATTTTTGGTGACTGGCAAGCAAAAGGTGGAGTTTCTTCTATGTCTGACTTCAAAAAGCTCTGTGTTCATTTTGATGAAGTGGTGGAATATCTCATACTGGTGGATGAGTTAGTGCATGAGAACCAGGCAAATGATTTGTTTTGGTCAGCATGCAGTAGGGATATTTGTATGGACGTCTTGAAGGATCTTTCAAGAAAAAATTTGAGGAAGGAACTGCCTAACGGTGAGCAGAAACTGCCGGCTCTGGAGGTTATCAAAGAGAACATTCAGGCCCATCTCATGTTGTTAGCATTGAACAAATATCAAGAGTCCTGCACTCAATATGTTAGCAAGGTTAGCGAAGTTTTGGCCGAAAACAACAATAATATGGTCAAAGCCCAGGAGGCCAAGAAGGCACAAATGGGATTACCTGCTGCAAAAGTTGAGGGCAATGTAGATAATAAGATGGTTGATCACTTGTCGGATTTAACTAAACAATTAAAAATATTTGTTCAAGAGACACAGAAGGCTAACAAGGCCCCAATCGCTTCTTTGTCAACGTTGACTTCTTATCATTCCAGAGGTTTTGAACGTCAAAATTATAATGGCAATAATAATGGTAACCGCTTCCCAGGTAATGGGAGAAATGGTGGGAATGGTGGTAGTAGTTATAGAGGTGGCTAGGATGAGCCAAAGGTGTGCTCCTATTGTAATAGGAGGGGACACAGAGCAACAGATTGTTTTGCTCTTGATAAGGATATGGATGCTGGGCAAGTTTTATTTGATGGTAAAGTTTATAAATTTCCTGATGGTTCGTTCATCAAGCCCAGTGATGGACAGTCTCCTTCTGATTTGGTCAGAAGAAGTTTAATGGCTGAAAGGAGAGCCAGATTTGAAGAGGTGACGGATGAAGATGTTAATTCCAAGGGTGGAAAAAATGGTAATGGTAATGGTGGAAAAGCTGAAAAAGGTAAAGAGAAAGAGGTCAGTAAAGCCACATTTTCTACTTCTTTTGGAGGTTTAGAGCTGGGGACGGTTGCCCAGGTGGAGGGTAGCTGTATGGCTGGCGAATACAATGTTAATTCTGCTAGAAGAGTAGCTGCTACTAAGGCGAAAAGTAGCATTCAAAGCCAACTGAGGGCTAATCCTGGCAAGGCCAATAACAAAGTGAACCCTTACTCTAAGGACAAAAATTCTAGTGCTCAAACTGCCGCCAACAAATTGAACCCTTACTCTAAGGACGAATTATATAAAATGCAGAAGGGGATTGCTGATATGGGGCCCCCTAGTTATGGCAAGTTTGATTTAAATGGTGAGCCTATGCCAGAGGATGATTCGGATTCTGAGGAGGACGTACCGTTGGCCTCTCTACCCAGAGCAAGTTTTAGCAGTCCCATCCCAATGGAGGGTGTAAGAAGGACTAGCAATGGATCAGGATTAGTGCAAGAAGCTGGTGATGGAGTTAGGGTTATAGAAAGTGAAGATGTTATAATGGGGGGTGAAGATGGCTCGGTTGAACCTCAAGAGGTACCCAGGGCCAAGGTTGTTAAATCAAAGGTCCAGTATGAGTGGCCAGTAGTTTCTGGTCAAGCTAATGCGATGGACAAAGTTTTGAATAGGGTGAATCAACTGCAGATTCCCTTATCTTTTGGGGAGTTATTTACAATTAGTCCGGCGCTTGCTGAAAAGCAAAAGAAGCATTTGACGAGGCGTCGGGTTTCCACTGGAGAGGTGGAATATATTTGTGAAAATGCTGAAAAGTTTGGGGAAGATGTAGATACACATTTTTCCGCTCCCCTGGGTTACCTGGTGGTAACTCTTAACGGTAAAGAAGTAAAGGCCTTGGTCGATTCAGGGTCTCAAATTAATTTAATTTCATTGGAGCAAGCGATGAGTATAGGCTTTCCAATTAAAAGTGGAACTGGGGGAAACCTCAGAGGCATTGGAGGGCATGCAACAGAGCTGATGGGTACAGCTGAGCATTTCAGGTTAGGCATTGGTGGATCTGTTGGTAAGGTTCACTTTTATGTGGCCAGAGGAGCAGTCAAAACTGTTCTTGGTGGTCCTTTTTTGATGGATTTTGAGGCCAGGATAGGGTATCAAGCTAACATGGGGATTAGTTTGGAAATCACTGGTGAAGATATGCGGAGGTTACATATGCGGTTAGCGCCTCCTGGAGATGAAGGTTGGGAAACACGGCCAGGGATTACTACTCTGTGCCAGTGTAGTGTTTGCACCAAGAAGCGGCATATAAAAAGGACGGCTTCTGGTGAATTATGTTTGTTGGAAAGGGATGAATGCCCTCATTTTTTGGGGTAACAGGGGCTGATCACTCTAATGTTGTAATCTCTCCTCAGGATGAGATCCCAGATTGCAATAGGTCAGCTCACTTGGAGATAATTCAAGTGGATTCTCAATTATTTTCTGTTAATATTACTTTGGGGTGCAAATATGTTTTGGACTTTTCTATATGTTTATTGGATTTACCCTGTTTTTCTATTAAATTTAAAAATGGTGAAAAAGGCAAAATGGGCCACATTAGGTTGGATAAAAATTGGAAGGGTATGTTTTATGGCCTCCAGCAAGAGGTTAAACTGCAAGTATCTCCTTCTATTTTGGACCTCCAGCAAGAGGGTAAACTGCAAAAATCTTATCAAAATCCAATAAAAAATCTCAGTATAATTAAAACACAAAAAAATAATTTTTGTGAAAATTCAATTCCAGTTCTCCGGCAAGAGGTTAAACTTCCAGCTTTCTTCACGGGTGATTCACTGTTTGATAAGGGAAGCAAAGGTGTTGGAAAATCTGTTTATAAATTAGACGAGGGAAAGGAAAAAAGGGGAAAATTTAATAATGAAATAAAATATTTTTCTAATTTTTCTTATTCCGATTCTGACTATGAAGAAGATTCATTTGATGAAGTTTTTAATGGTGATACAAAAGAAAATGTTTTACCTCAAGTTTATTTATATGTGGACGCAGCCAAATATAAGAAAGTAGCAAATAAAGTTCGACCTATTAATGAACCTCTACCTGCCGTTGTTGGATGTGATGGTCAAGCGAGAGAAGGCCATTGCTTTTGTAGAAGAGGAGAGGGGTGTGTTGAAGCATTCCTATGGGGAGCTTTACAAGATTCCTGTGGTATTTCATGAACCGTGGCAGCAGAAACAGATTCCTATTCCGGCTGCATTAAAAGAAGCCTATATTGAAGTTGTCAGAGAACCAATACGCACTGGACTGTAAGAGCAATCAACGTCAAGTTATTCTAGTCCGGTATTTTGTATCAGGAAACCAAATGGCAAGCTTAGAGTTGTTCATGATATTAGGGAATTAAATAGGGTTACAATAAAGGATGCTGGGATACCGCCTAGTGCTGAGGAGTTTGTTGAAGCGTTTGCAGGGAGAGTGTGTTATGGTTTGGGAGATATTATGGGTGGATGTGATGAGAGAGATTTACATCCGGACTCAAGGCCTCTCTCTACATTCAATACACCACTAGGACGTTTACAGTTAACAAGATTACCTCAAGGAGCAACAAATTCGGTTGCAGTTTATCAAGCTCAGATGGCTTGGATCCTTCAAGACAAAATTCCACAATATGCTGGAATCTTTATAGATGATGGAGGAATTAAGGGACCAACAACCGACTATGATAACCAGGTGTTGGAAGAGAATCCTGGGATGCGATTACATTAGAAAGAATCTTGTTTTGAATTGAAGAGTCTGGTTTAACTATTTCAGGTTCAAAATTTTCATGTTGTGTGCCAGCCTTAGAAATATTAGGCCATGTGGTATGTAGAGAGGGTAGGATTATGTCCAAGAAGAAAGTTAACAAAATTCAGTCCTGGCCAAGACCCAAGAATACGACAGAAGTCAGAGTGTTTTTGGGCGTTTGCGTATATGTTAGAATGTTTAATAAGGACTTTTCTTCATTGGCAGCTTCATTGAGATGGTTAAAAAGTAAGGATGCAGACTGGGAGTGGGATGAATAGTGTGAGAAGGCGTTTGTGAAGTTGAAGGAGGTTGTAGGGAAGGATTTAGTCCTGCACAAGTTGGATTATGGAAAAGAAGCTGGCAGAATTTATTTAGCAGTTGATTAAAGTCAGGTTGCAGCTGGGGCGGTTTTGTCTCAGATGGATAAAGCTGGTTACATCAGGCCAGTTAGGTATGAATCTGTAGTATTTACTGAGGTCAAATCAAGATATTCTCAACCAAAATTGGAATTATGTGGTGTGGCAAAAATACTAAAGAAACTTCAGAATATTTTGTGGGGGCAACATTTTGAGTTGCAAGTGGATGTGAAATCGTTAATCCAGATGATTAATTCCCCAAGTTTACCAAACGCACCCATGAGGAGATGGGTAGCTTTTATTCAACATTTTTTGTTTGATTTAGTTCATAAGCCTGGAAAGACTTTTACTATTCCAGATGGTTTATCAAGGAGACCACCCACTAAAGAAGATTCAGACTCAGAGGAGTTTGATGCAGATACACCTATTATCAAAGCCAGCACTAAAGGAGCTGAAGACTTTCCATACCTCCCCCATGAGGTTAAACTGGAAGGACTATTGTGTTTAGATTATGGTGATGATGACCTCCACCTAGAGGATAAACTGGAAAATAGTTTTTATGTTAATAAAGGTGTTGGAAAAGGTGTAGATAAATTTGATAGAAAGGAGGTAGAAGAAGATGTGTGTCACCGGAAAACCTATGAACAAGGTCGAGGATGTTCCTGTAAGTGAGATGAGGAGTTTAGAGACTTCTTCGAAGTACAGAGGAATGATTCAAGGAAGTGATTCGAAGGTCACTTGAAGTAAGAGCTACAGGTTTGAGGTATGTTCGAGAAGAATTATAATATAGTTTCAAAGGTAATAGGAATTCTTAAGATCTCACGAAGGGTTGGAAACTCAATAATCAAAGATTTAGGATTTAGAAATGATTATTGAGAAAATAAAAGAAAGATACAATAACAATGATTTAACTTAAAGATTTTACCACTATTAAGTGTAAATACGTTTTATAATTTAATTCTAAGGAATATCGAACCAAATACCCAACCCTTTTATATCCTTTATTCCTCCTCTCATTGACCTCCCTCTCATCGCACCATTCCCATACCATTGACCATTACTAACATACACTTAGACTCTCTTCGCTAATATCCGTCCATACTCAATTTACCCCTTTTAATTAATTAAAAAACTTTTAATGAAAAATACTAATGTACTATTACATTGATCATAGCGCTGTGCGTTGCTTATTGAAATTCAGACTAAGGCACACTATTGAGAGATTGACTAATTTAGATTTAGAGTTTAGGCTAGCGCAGTTGAACAGTAAGTACACAAAGGAAAATCGCAGTTGCTATGGAGAATTGCTTTCTGTGCTTCGAGTATAGATTTAGAACTCGATATTATTGATTTAATGAGCTGCTTTTGCCTCGAGTGTCACGTGGCGCGTGACAGATGCCCGGGTATAAGAATTGCGAGCTCCGTTGAGCTTGAGCCATCTTCTCACACTAGTTTCCCTTTCATCTATATATATATTTTTCTCTTATTTATTAATTTCCCTACTATAATGAATTGTCCTACTCACACACCTACACCTCCACACCCTAAAGCGGATGGGGGAATGTTTACGCGGCAGTTTTCCCAAGCTTGCACGGCTTGTGAAGCTATGGAATATTTCTGTGTCGAAATTACGGCGACTCGAGGCCCTCACCAAAAATGCGAGTTTTGCCGTTGGCGACGAGTGGCGTGCAATGCATTGATGAAGAACGCAGAGATTGAACAACGATTCACCAAGACCAAGTTTTGGGTGATCCCTAAAACAAAAGAGGTGGTCGAAGACATTTGGGATGTCTCGGTTGGAGACGATCAATCGGTGGGGGAGAACAATAAGGAGCTTAACAACGAGATCACAACCTGGTTAACCCAGGCCACGAGTTCGAAACGGGGTGTCGAAGAAGAGGTCGAAGAATTGGTAGAGGAAGAAGAGGATGAAGTCCCTGTTCCAGGGCGGACACCCAAGAAACGACAGGTGGTCATTGAAGATGATGAGGAGGAGAGAGAAGCAGAGGTGAGGTGGCTCCAAGGTTGTTCCTAGAACCTGAACCCATCTTCAAAGTAAGTTTTAGTTGTTGTTTTTTAGGGATGAGGTTACTGATGAGTTCTTGTTTAGACATGGAATACCATTGAAGACCCAATTGGGGAACCTGCGTCACTTTTGCCAACTAAGGCAAACCCTCCGGTCATGGGTGGAATCGAAGGACCTGAGGAAACGCTGGACCAGGTGTGGTCGAAGAAACCTTGTCAGGGTCGACGAGTTAGGTTCGCAGAAGAGTTGTGTGGGGAGGTCGATACAATTATCGACGCTGCTTCCTTAGACTTTGCAGAGGAACTCTTGGAGATTGGAGAGGTGGTTCCGGTAGGAGAGGAGGAGGTATTTGAGAAATGCAGGAAGGAGATAAGGGTAATTTTGGAGAAGATGAAAAGATTGGTTCGAGAAAAATTAAAAAAAAAATTGAAATGAAAAGAAGAGATGTAAAGAAGTAGAAAAGTAGAATTGTATTTAGTTTTATTTTTATTTTTATTTTTTTTGTATTATTTTATTGTATTTAAGGTGAATATTATTTTTTATAAGATTTGGGAGAGAGAAAAAAGTTTTAAATAAAATTTTGCTTTAGAATATGAAAGAAGAAATTTAAATAAAGAAAGAAGAAGAAATAAGTTATTAATTGAGGGAAGTTTTAAGTTTAAAAGAAAAATTTATGTAAGAGAAGAGAGAACGAAGAAAAGAAAATGGTTGGTGATTGACATGAGTTTGTTGAAATGAGAATTTAATGAAAGAAGAATTTGTTATTTGCGAAAAGTTTTTTATTGATTTTTTAGGAATTTTAGATAGTTGAGAAGAGAGAAAAAATAACAGAATTAGAATTCAAAGAGAATTTGAAAAAGAAGAATCATTTGTTCGAAGAATTTTATGAAGAGATTTAGAGGTTTAAGTTCGAGGAAATGGTCGTTCCGTACAAGATTTTGATGGTTCGAAGGAAAGAAAGTTTAAAGAGAGAATAAATTTTAGAAAAGAAATTTTTTTTAAAGAGAATTTTAAATTTAGGAAAAGAATGTATTTAGAGAATTGAAAAAGAAAAGAGAAAGAAAACATTTAGAGATCTAAAAGTTTTTTTTTTTTTATATTTTATTTTATGTTTATTCTATTTATTTTATTTTATTATATTTGATTTATTTTTTTATTTTATTTTTTTTTAAATTTTAATTTTGATTTTAATTTTAGTTGGTTTTGGAGAAAATTTTATGGAAGGAGAAGAAAGAAAAAGAAGAGAGAAAAAAAAGAAAACAAGGCTAAGAAATTTAAGAGGTGTTTTAGATTTTTAAGAGAAAGAGAAAAAGAAAGAAAAGAAAAAAAGAAAAAGAAAATTTAAGATAAAAGAAATTTTAAGGTTTTGGTTTTAAAGGATATTTCAAATGAAAAGATTTTAGAATTTCAGGGGCGTTAAAAACATAGATGGCCGGTTCCCAGGATGTTTTGTCTGAGTCATTGAGGAAGCCTTCCCATGTCACAAGGTATTGAAGTTTCCCCTTGCGCATTCTTGAATCAAGGATACGACTTACTTCCCACTCTAGATGATCTTCTACTTCGACCGGTTCCGGAGGGGGTTGGTTCTTGCCCGGGAATATTTCTCGAGCCAGTTCCAGGAGAGATACATGGAAAACAGGGTGAATCGCCTGCCATTTAGGAGGTAACTTGAGTCGAAATGCAGTTTTAGAGACTTCAGAGTCTATTTCAAATGGTCCCAAGCGCTTTTCATCCAGTTTCTTTGATGGTTGTGTTGTTCGAATGTTTCGTGCATCGAGCCATACTTTGTCGCCTGGTTTAAAGGAAGGAGCAGATTGTCGATGTTTGTCGGCCTGTTCCTTGTATCTTTGAATCGCTGATTCCAAATTTGTTTTAAGTTCTTCTTGGAGTCGTGATATAGTTCAAAAATAATGTTCCGCAGGATGATTAGTTCCTACATGGATTGAGTTGAATTGACGATGTCGTCCATAAATAGTTTTGAAGGGAGATTGTCGTGTCGAAGAATGAGTCGAGTTATTATAAGCAAATTCGGCCAGTGGTAACCATGTGGTCCAATTGTCTTGTAGGTAACTGACATACATTCAAAGATATTGTTTGAGGATTTGGTTAACTCTTTATGTTTGAACGTCGGTTTCAGGGTGATAGGCCATGGAGAGGTTCCTTGTGATATTGAGTTGTCGACACAGTTGAGTCCAGAATGTGGATACAAACAATGAGCCTCTATCTGAAATAATATCATTTGGTAAGCAGTGTTTGGAAAATACATATTCTAGAAACAATTTTGACAAATCTTCTGCTGTAGCAGTAGTAGTGGTTTTAATGAAAGTAGACATTTTTTAAAATCTATCTACTATTACTAATATAGAATCAAAATCATTAGAAAAAGGAAGTTGAGAAATGAAATCCATTGATAAAGATTCCCAAGGTTTAGAGGGAATAAGAAGAGGTTGAAGCAACCCATGCTTCCGGTGACAGGGAGCCTTATTCCTATTACATTCGTAACAAGCTTTTATATAGGCCTTGATTTCTCTAGTCATACCTGGCCAGAAGAAATCCCTCGCTATTAACTGGTAGGTTTTATCAACCCCAAAATGACCAGCTAATGGAGAATCATGTCAACTGTTGAAAATCCATAATTTTATCTCATTGTTGTTGGGTATGACTACTATACCTTCGAAGACTAATAGACCTGATTCAATACTAAATCTTTTGGCCCCTTGCTTTGAGAGTATTTTGTCTTTTATCCCTAAACAATAATCGTCCTTTGACTGAGCTTCGAGGATGTTGGATAGTGGATTTCAAAAAGATTGAATTGTCATTGAATTATGTTGATGAGTTGTTAACATTTATTTGTTGAAAATTGATTGCACATTTGCTGGGTTCTTGTCAGAAAATGCGTCCCCCCGCTGTGGGTTAACGTCGTCCCGACGTGACAAGATATCTGGGACAATGCAGTTTTTACCTGGGGGATAGGAAATAGAGAAGGGGAATTCAGACAAATATTCAGCCCACCTGGCTTGACGCCTGGTTAACACTTTGGAAGACATGAAGTATTTTAAAGCATTATGATCTGTTAAAATTTGAAAAGGACTATCTAGGCTGAGAAGAAAATAACACTATTTTTTAAGACAATGGATAATAGCTAAAAGCTCTTTGTCATGAATTTCATAATTTAATTCTGCGGCTATGAGTTTGTGTGACTCAAAAGAAACAGGATGAAACAAATTTGTTTCAGGATTTAATTGGGAGATGACCCCTGCAATAGCATAATCGCTTGCATCTGTCTCAACTATTGTCAAAGCAGAAGGATCAAAATGTCAAAGAATTGGGGCTGTGGTGAACGCCCTTTTTAGTGCTTCGAATTCCTTTTGTGCTGTAGAAGTAAAAATAAAAGGAATGTCTTTTCTAAGAAGAGAAGTAAGATTGGAAATAGTTTTAGAGTAATGTTTAATAAATCTTCTATAGAAGTTTGCAAAACCCAAAAATCCTTGGAGCGATTTAATGGTTTTGGGCTCAGGCCATTCCAGGATTTTCTGGACTTTTTTGTCATCCATGACTAAACCGTCAGTGGACAATGTAAAACTCAAAAAATCAATTGATTTGAGGTGGAATTCACATTTGATATGCTTGGCGTAGAGACCATGATCTCGAAGACAATTTAGGATCTGTCAAACATGATGAATATGTTCATCTAGTGTTTTCGAGAATATTAAAATATCATCTAAATAGAAGACTACAAATTGTTCAACAACATCTTGAAAAATGTCATTAACAAAAGTTTGAAAAGTTGAAGGTGCGTTACACAATCCAAAAGGCATAACTAAATATTCAAAACTACCAAATCTAGTGCGCATTGCAGTCAGTGGTTCATGACCTTCTGCAATGCGAATCAGATTGTAAGCGCCTCTAAGATCAATTTTAGAAAATAAATTAGCACCATTGAAAAGGGTAAGAAGTAATGACATAGGAGGAACAGAATATGCATTCTTCTTAGTGACTGTGTTGAGCTTTCTATAGTCAACACACAACCTAAGACTTCCGTCCTTCTTTTTTACAAAGAGGACTGCGGAGCTGGTTGGAGATTTACTGGCTCTGATGAAACCTTTGGCTACATTATCTGCAATTTAGTCTCGAAGAACTTGAGATTCGTCCTTCGACAAAGAATAAACAAGACCTGCCGGAGGTACTGGACCTATTAACTCTATTTGATGGTCGTAGGTTCGATGAGGCGGTAAATTATCGGCCTTGCTGATTGAGAAAACATCAAGGAAATCGTGGTAGATTTCTGGTAGAGTTGATTTAATGGCTTCAACGTTGATTTGGTCGTCCTCTTCATCTTTGAGAGAATCTGTCGAGGGGATACCTGAATTGAGAGAGCAGAATTTGATTACTTCGAGGCAATTTAAATCCTCTTCAAGTGAAGTCATCAAGCTAGAAGGGTTAGCCAATTGCTCATTTAGAGAAAGATCAGATGCTTGCAAGTCATCTGGCAGAGATTCTTCCTCTAGCAGGACGTTGTCAGGCGGGTTGTTTAACTCCCTATTGACCTGCATTGAAGAATCAGAAATATACTTAGAGCGTGGGGTGATCAATCCCTTAGTCCAATCAATTTTGGGATTCCAATGCGTTAAAAAGTCATGGTCAAGAATGGTATCGTCCATCCTTGGGGCGTCCAAGACTGATAATTCCCACTCAAAGGGGGGAAAGTTCGGAAAGTTGAAAGCCCATAAAACTTTCTTACTTACCCAATATTTGGGTTCCTCTGATTCAACCAAATAGATTGGAGTTTGATTGACATCTGTAAATGTTAGTTGAAGCTTCTCGGCAAAAGATAAACTAAAAAAAGAAATTGAAGCTCCAGAGTCTATAAGACAACTGAAGGGGATATCCTCCTTAAAAAGAATAAATCTCAAGCGGTTTAAGGAAACTCCAGTCCTTAAGACATGGAGGTTCTGTGCACTGGGAGAGATAAAATAGTTTGCTTTGCACACAAGTAAACTATCTACTAGTTTTTTGACTTCGAACTAGTAACTTCTCTTTCCTTCAACTTTACACAGTCTTCCAACTTGTGCTTACCCCCACAATACATACATAACCCATTATCTGCTCCTCTCTTCCTCTCAGCTTCTTTAAGTTCCCCTTTAGGATCCAGTACTTTGCTGATATTGCCTGGAGTCGAGCCTTTTGGTCGAGGTTTATCCTTTCCCTTGTTGGGTTTGGATTGAGTTGAGGAGGGTTGATTTGGTCGTGGGTGTGAAGAAGATCCTGATTTAAAGTTTAGGCCTTGAGATTTGTTGGCATATCAACGATGTTGAAGTCGTCCTTGATAAATGCCGTCAAGTTCGAGTGTTTGATCCATTAAATCCGTTAAAGTAGTCATCTTCTGACCATGAAGATTTAATAGATCCAGAATCCTCGAAGGAAGTCCTTTCTTGAAATGATACTTAAGGGCAGCATCATTCCAACGTACTCGAGTTTGAAGTGCTCTGAAGTTCGAGATATATTTAGAGGCTTTACCATTATCACTCATGCGAAGAAAATCAAGTTCAATTTCTGCGTTGTCAGTTTCATTAGGGTCCCCAAACAACGTAAAAAGTTGGTCTTCGAACTTTTCCCAATTATTGATAAGTAAGTGGGTTTCTGTCGAAGAAAGCATGAGCAGATAAGGTTCAAACCATCTTGCTGCTTTCCCGGCTAGGAATGAAGAAGCGTAAACAACCTTTGATAGGTCGCTATTAAAGGTTCAAGGGTCATTATGGAACAGTAGCTTGCAGGTTTGCAAGAAGGGTCGCAATCTGTCGGGGTGATCTCCGTCGAATTTTTCAGGAGATTTCATAGAAGGAGTTTTGAACTTAGATCCCTCTGAAGACGTTGGATTTGAAAGAGTTTTCATGAAAAGTCTCATGAAATCTTCCAGAGAATTAGATGGTCCAGGTTCTGAGGATTGGCCAGAAGGGTGATTGGCAGGGGCGGATGGTGCCTCGTGCATTGTATCCTCTCCTTCTTCTTCATCACTAGAATCCTCAAAATCTTGTAGGATGTCTTCTACAGATTGAACTGAGTGTTGCCGTTCCCTAAGAAGGAGTGGTTCCAAAGAGTGAGTGCGGGAAACAGACCTTGTGGCTGTTGGCCTGTCCCTAGCGCGAGCTCTAGTAGTAGCGCCCGTAGGAAGAGTGCGTTGAACAGGTGCCATTTTAAAACTTTAAAAACACCTAAAAGGACGTAGTAGTGCAAAGAATGAGAACTACGGAGAATTAAATTATACTGTCACCAGACAACCTACTCTCAAGGTCAAGGATGTTCCTGTAAGTGAGATGAGGAGTTTAGAGACTTCTTCGAAGTACAGAGGAATGATTCAAGGAAGTGATTCGAAGGTCACTTGAAGTAAGAGCTACAGGTTTGAGGTATGTTCGAGAAGAATTATAATATAGTTTCAAAGGTAATAGGAATTCTTAAGATCTCACGAAGGGTTGGAAACTCAATAATCAAAGATTTAGGATTTAGAAATGATTATTGAGAAAATAAAAGAAAGATACAATAACAATGATTTAACTTAAAGATTTTACCACTATTAAGTGTAAATACGTTTTATAATTTAATTCTAAGGAATATCGAACCAAATACCCAACCCTTTTATATCCTTTATTCCTCCTCTCATTGACCTCCCTCTCATCGCACCATTCCTGTACCATTGACCATTACTAACATACACTTAGACCCTCTTCGCTAATATCCGTCCATGCTCAATTTACCCCTTTTAATTAATTAAAAAACTTTTAATGAAAACTACTAATGTACTATTATGTTGATCATAGCTCTCTGCGTCGCTTATTGAAATTCAGACTAAGGCACACTATTGAGAGATTGACTAATTTAGATTTAGAGTTTAGGCTAGCGCAGTTGAACAGTAAGTACACAAAGGGGAATTGCAGTTGCTATGGAGAATTGCTTTCTGCGCTTTGAGTATAGATTTAGAACTCGATATTATTGATTTAATGAGCTGCTTTGCCTCGAGTGTCACATGGCGCGTGACAATGTGGTGTATGTAGAGTAATATGGATTGGTAGTGTGGGATAGTAGTAAGTTAAGGAATGGTGTATATGTTGGAGAATTAGAGAATTTAAATAAAAAGGTGGATAAAGAGAAAGAGGTATTTTCGAATACGGTTTAAGAAGGTTCCAAAGGTTCAGAAGAAAAATGTCGACATAGCTCGATTAAAGATTTATTTATGGGTCAACAATTATTGGCTCATTCATGTGCAGGTGATATTGGTGATAGAGAAGTCCCTATTGATGTTATATTAATCGATTTTCAAGATGAAGTCTGGGGTCAGACTGGTTTTTATTTTTTGTTAGTCAAATATTTGTTGACTTTAGAGAGGCCAGAAGATTGTGAAGATGATGAATGGGTGGCTATCAAGAGGAAGTCATCTTCGTTTTACCTATCTGGTCAACGTTTAATGAGGAGAAGGTATCCAAATCCTCAAGTAGTTATAACTCAACAGAAGGGGCAAGAATTAGTTTTGAAATCACTGCATGAAGATCTCGGGCATAGAGGCATTGGAGAAACGTTTAGAAGAATTTCTGATCAATTTTAGTGGCCTGGCATGAAGATGGCTGTTAAACAGTGGGTTCAGTCATGCAAAGAATGTCAAAGACAAAGTTATTTAAAGCCAAAAGAACCTGGACGCGCGACTGGTGAATATAAGCTCTTTGGGAGAGTTAGTTTAGATGCCGTTCATATAAAAGAGGGACGTTATAAATATTTAATTGTGGCCAGAGATGATTTATCTGGTTGGGTAGAGGCAGCGCCTCTTATTAAATTAACTTCCAAAAATTTGGCAGAATTTTTGTTGAATAATTGGGTATATAGGTATGGGGTGATGAAGTTGGTGACGGTAGATGGAGGTCCTGAATTTGCGACAGAGTTTAAAGAGGCTGTATTGAAAGTTAGATAAAAGGTTATGGTAGCAACCCCATATTATCCTGAAGCTGAAGGCATGGTTGAAAGAGGGCATCAAGTTATTAAGGATGCTTTAGTTAAAATGTGTGGGACAAGTGCCAAAAAGTGGAGGCACTATTTACCTTTAGTTTTATTTGCTGATAGAATCACTGCCAAAAGGACAACTGGATATTCACCTTATGAACTTGTTTTTGGACAGAAAGAAGTTTTACCGGTTGATTTAGAAGCTGAATAATATCTTGGAGTTGACTGGGACACAGTCAAAACTACTGATGAATTATTGTGTGCAAGAATGATGCAGCTAGAAAAGAAAGAAGAATATTAAGAAAAGGCATATTTGCGGATGATGAAGATCCGAAATCAATCAGTTAGATATTTGGATGAGCGGTTGGCACATCGATTAAGGAAACCTTTGAACCCAGGTGATATGGCTCTGGTGTATAATAGAAGTCTAGAGAGTCAATGGGGGAAAATGTTTGCAGATAGGTGGAATGGACCGTATAAAGTTAAGGAGCAAGTTTCTGGCGGTTCATATGTGTTAGAAGAGTTGGATGGAGTTGAATTGAAGAAGAGGGTAGCGGCCGATCAAGTGAAACAGTTCTATCCTAGAGGCACCAGGAGTGCCAAAGTCTACCTCAGCAATGAGGATAAACTATGATTTTATTGACCTCCGCAATGAGGATAAACTATCTTCTTTTTATCAAAATACTTTACTATTGTTACACTGCATATGGGCAATGAAACTGTGATGAAACATAACGAAATGCGAGAAAACCTTCTTTGAAAATTTTCAAAATTTATAATTCTTAAAATATGGGTGAAGATAGTGTTGGAAAATTTTAAAAATTTATTGGAAGAAGTGTTCACAGGGGAACCTTCTTCATTTAATATTGGCAAGTGTGGGGGTAATTGATGGGCTGGCTGCTCTATACAAAATTACCCCATAATTTTCGTTTCCAAAATTTTCCCTGTTTCTAGTTGAATCCTGGCTTTGTCTTTTAATTATAGGAAGTCCACTAAGACTATAAACTGGAACAAATCAAGAGACACCGCTCTCAATGCCGGATTCAAGATTCTTTTTATTTTATTTTGTTTTTGATTTTTTTATGTTAGATTGTAATTTCTTTTCTTTAATATATATTATGAATTATTGTAAAGGTGATGCTCACTGGTGGTCTCTAATAATTTTTATAAATTGGAGGGAGCCCACCCAGTGATCATCATTATAAAAATTATCTTCTAAAAACTTTCATTTTTTTTCTTTCTTTTCAATTTCTCAAAATTGTGTAACCATATCAAGTTGCACTTGTTTGTGGATATGATGTCGAGGGTACGGCTCATCAAATGGCTGGGGGGCATCTTTTAAAATTTTATTTTGAAAATTTTTTTTTATTACTTTTTTTATCTTTCTTTTCACATTTGTTTATCATTCTTTAAAAATTAAATTTTAACTTTTATTTCAAAACTATCTTTTTTAAAATCTTTTATTTTAAATTAAAAAAAAAATATTATTAATGGAAAAAAAAATAAATAAATAAATAAATAAAATAAAATAAATAATAAAATAACTAAAAATATAAAAAAATAAATAAAAGGTATTTTAGTTTTAGGTAGTTTAGATGTTTATATTATTATTCTTCAAACATTATTCAAGAAAACTACGTACCAGGAAGAACACCATCAATGGTTGTTATCTTTTGAAGAATTGAAATTAGAAAATTTAGAAGGACCTTGATCGATTTCCTAGGATTTGAATCTTATTTCACGGTCACGATAGTGTTGAAGCCAGTTGGCTATTTTGAAAAGGTCTCTTAACAGTTGTTCTCTCATCCAAGATACTGATCTATCAGAGGGCGGGTATTGTTGGAAATAAGCGATAAGTTTATTAAAATTAGAAATGAGCTTTTCAGACACTAGGTGAATTGGAACTCTAGGGAAGCTTGGATTAGGTTCTGGTAGTTCATAAGCTGAATATGGAATTGGAGAACCAGTGGATGCTTATCAAATTAAAATATGAGCAATATTAAAACCTGAAGATTAAAGAAAATAAAAAGGGACAACTAACCTGTGTCAACACTATCAAGAGCATAGATAAGTGGCTTACTTGGTAATGGAGTGGGATTTTTTATGTTTAAAAAATTATTTTTCATTTTTGATAGATGAGGAGGACTGGTGTTGGATTTGGAGTTTGAAGTAGATGTTCTGGGCTTTTTGGATGAAACAAGAGAAGATGAAGATTGCTGGCTATTATAGGACCTTTTGTGCTTCAAGATGTCGGAAGTAGGAGAAGAATTGTTTGAAGGTTGAAGCATGGACCTGGGAGCAGTAAGAGTTCTTGGGGGAGTAGCAGCAAGTCTAGATTGGAGAGAAGGACCCAGAGGATTAGGTGATGAAGAAAGATTTAAATAGGCTGATGGAGAAAAAGGGATAGGATCTTTAGAAGTTTATGGAATAGGGGTCAAATGTTAGGTCCACCAAGACCTTAAACTGGAGTGTTATCAAATGTTAGGTCCACCAAGACCCTAAACTGGACTATTATCAAGTTATTGGGTCCACCATTACCTTAAACTGGATTTCTTATTGATCAAATGTTTGGTCCACCATGACTTTAAACTGGTAGTTCATTCATTGTTTAGTCCACTATGACTTTAAACTGGAAAATTAATATCTTCAGGATAATTCAACATTCATTGGTCCACTATGGCCTTATACTGGATTACTTGTTGATCAAATGTTTGGTCCACTATGACATTAAACTGGATTATCAAGTTTATTCAATCTTTGGTCAAGCCTAGGCCTTATTTAGGAATATTTCAAGTTATTTATGCACTTAAACGATCTTTGGTCCACCAAGACCATAAACTGGCAATAGATTATATGTTTGGTCCACCAAGACTTTAAACTGGAATGTCAATCTTGTTTGGATAACTCAATTCAATATTTTAATTTATCACTGTCCACTAAGACTCTAAACTGGTTATTCAATCATTTCTGGAATTGGGTGCTGATAAGCTTTAGGAGGTTAAAATTTTAGGTGGAGATGATGTTAAGGAAAGAATAATGGTTAATTAGGTGAAATTTGTGGTGCTTTAACATGCTCTAAAGTTAATATTATTATTGGAAGCCTGGCAAAAGTATTTTATGGGTTTGCTGTATAGCAAAGTTTGAAAATTGTGATGAAGGAATCAGAAGTTAAGATGGTAGTTGGATTTTAGGGAATGATTTTTAGTGCCTCAGTGTTAGGCCATTTTTGGTGTGAAGCTTGGAGGACCTTATGGCGAGATTGGAATCATAGAATTTGGCTCAGTGGGGGGCCCTATGAGGTTGGAATCAGGAGTATTTGGCTCATAGAAAGATCCACTCTCTCAATGCTGTGACAAGAAGGAAGACTGGTATATGGGAGTCTGAAGGAATTCAAACCTTGCTCTCAGTAGTGGAATCATCACAAGATTTATATTATTTATTATTTTATGTTATGTTAAGCCAGAGAAGAAAGAAAACAACATTTATTTTAAAGTTAAAGAAGACCAAGCAAAAACAAAATTTTATCAAGTTATACTGTTAGAAAAGATAATTTATTTGAAATTTTTCAACATAATTATCAAAGCTTTGCATTAAAATTCTTCTTTTCATGAGTTCTTCATGGTTATTAGCTGGAGTTTCTTGAAAATAGGCCAGCATTTTTTGTTTCAACTTATTTGTAAAGTCAAGAAAAAGGTAGCGATGAAAATTTGGATAATGATTGATATAGTCCGTCTTCACTTTGCCAAGTTCATCAGTGTTGGTTATTTCGACAGCTAGAAGTTCAAATATGTTATTAAGTTATAGGTTCAGTCAATTTTGATTTAAAGTTTTTTTAGTAAGATAATAGGGTCTTACATTTACAGCCAGGAAACATAGTCTCAGCAAAGTTGGTTAGGGGCACTGGCGTTATAGGATTAGGATCTTGTGAAAGAAAAATTAGGCCCGGATCCGCTGATGAAGATTGAACTTTTGATGTAGAAGCTGTTTTTGATCTTATTTGTTTTAAGAAGAAAGGAATTTTTGATCGTTTTTTAGAAGTTGTGGGATCAGGGACAGCTGCTGGTCCTAAATATACGTTTGTTTTAGAAGGAACTATTGGCCGGTTACATTTGACTTTCTTCACACGGCATAAGTCGCAAGCTGTCCTGCCAGGAAGATTAGGGTTCGACATTAACAAGGTACCTGGTAGCAAGTGCAGAGTTCACATGGAGCGACAAGTTCTTTGAAAGACATATTGATGAAGATGAATTTTAAAGTTGATTAAAGAAGATACTGGTTGAAGGTTAAAAGATGAATACTGTGTTCGACCACTTATGCAAACTTTTAAGAATGGGGACATTCTAAATTGAAGGGAGGATGTGGTAGCCTAAAGTTTAGTATGGCACCTAAGTACGTAAATGGAGTTATTAGGGCATGCAATATTAGTGCTATTATTTTTTATAAAAGGGTTTTATTTAATTTATTTGAGTTTTAAATATAAAGAAATTGGTAAAAAGCCAATGCCTACGCAAAAACAATATATTTTACGGAGAAGACTTATTTTTACGGTCAGAAAAATTTATGAGTATCAAGTCGAGTCACTCAAGAACCTTGAAAAAATTTTCCCAGAATTTTTAATATTTTTCTTATATTTTAAAATTAATTTTAAAGTTTTATAGAAATATTTACGTTTTTAGAAAAATACTTAACTTTGATGAATTTTCACAGGGTAATTAGAGCTGTGCAGGCTACAAAAATTAGTTGGGAATGTAAAGGGGAAGTGGCTCTATCATGTGTGGTTTTTCTAGATTTTTATTATAGTTTTAAAGGTTTTAATTGAGTCCGGAGGTCCGGACGGACTCCAGAGGCTCCGGATTGACTCTGGGTGGACTCTGGAGGGGAAAACTTAGGCACGTGTTTAGGAATACTTAAAAGCCTCTCAGACTCGAAATCTTAGAATCATCAGACATCATACAGCTTAATCTTTAACCACCACGGTCTCATTTTTTATTACTCAACAAGTTAAATAAATTTGTAATATCCTTATAACTTTATATTTTATAAATAACATTTTAGAAATACTACTCAACAATTTAAATCACACTTCATACAGGGTATCTTTAGAAAGGTCTTCATCACTGGGACTTGATTATTGCTGTCTCATAAAAATTCAAATTGTTATAAAAACATAAAAGTCAATCTTTTCAGATCTTTCACTGGTACACCTTAATTGTTGTAATCAGTATTTCTTTCTCAACAGCCACTTTTATTTAAATCCCAATGAGCTTTAAGTATTTTAGAGTTTCATTATTTTTATCAATCAGATCCAAGTAGACTGGTTAGCTTAGTGATTTAGAATTCCCATTTTGTTATTTTTGTTGGAAGGACGGGGTTTTCCACTAAATCCACATATCTCCTCCGGATTCTGCTTACAGCAATGTGACTGTAAGAGTTTACCTTACCATACTGGTGCATCATTGATTTTGGTTTTGGAAATGGTATCATCAAAACTATTTGGAATTCTTCTAAGGATAATCATCAAACGACCAAAGCTCCTCCTGGTTTGGAATCCTGTCAAGATTTATCACATTTTGGTTGCTCATTTCAAATCAGTCATAAGTTGATTCAAAAAATCAATAAGGTAATTAAAGAAGGTAAATTTAATCGATTTAAAAAAACTTTATTTAGATCCAAAAAGTATGGGGATTAGAGTTGTCATCAAAAATTTTACATTTTTTCGTAAATTTTTAATAAATATTTTTTATGTATCAATTTCCTCAACTTAAGTAATGGGCCCAAGACCTTGTGTTGTATAAATGGTAATCATGATAACATTTATTTGTTTCATGGGGCTCCTCTAGCCTATACCTGTGGAAAGTCCCAAACTTTTGTTTCTAGACTTGGTCTGCATTTTGGCTTGAGGGATTGATATTACTTTAAACTAGGGAAAGTGATATATATTAGATATTTATTTAATAGTTTACGTAATTATATTAAATTTAGATGACTTCCACCACTTACTTCAATAAAATGAAGGGGGGGTATTGCCAAATTTTCAAATCTGACATGTGAAATTGATGACTTAGAAAAATTTTGGTGATTTCCACCCCTTGCTTCAATAAAATGCAGGGGAGAGTATTGCCAATTTTTTAAAAAAGATATAGAATTTTTTTGACTTGTAAATATTTTGGTGAAAATTTTTGACGAGAATGTGAAAGTAATTGTTTCCACCTTGAGCAGGTTTCTGGCTCAAAGGAATAGCAGTAGCATCAACAAAATCAATACATCCTGGGAAGCCCTCTGCTTGCATAACCTGAGATGATTCAAGTCGCTCTTCTTTTGTTGGCCAGGTGAGAATTTGAGATTACAGGGAGTTGATGGCAGTGATACATTGTTTGGTATAAGTGTTAACTGAACCATAACCTAAATCAAGGACATTTTCTAAACGTTTCAAAGCAGCCCCATTACCATTTGAACCCAAATGACATAGTGAGATGGCCAAATGAATTGAAGGATGTTGTTGTTCTTTTTGAGAATTATTCTGAAATATGGGATGATCCTGAATAAGCTCAAGAAATTTAAGGAAACATTCCTGAGAAGTCCTTAACATCTGTCTAAAACTGGGTGTAGATAGTTTGAGAAGTGTTTGGATGGTGTACTTGGGGGTATGAAGTACTTGAGGCTTTCTGGGAAGAAGGTAACGTTTCATGGCCATTTTTGATAAAAAGACAAAATCTTCTTCTAGATCAGAATCAGAATCGCAATCAGAGTCCAAGAGCAGTTCAAGAGCCATGAAAGTCATTGCTTTATGTAATTTATCACGATTTGAAAGTGAGGAAGGCAAAACTCTTATATTATATGATATGAAGATGTAAGTGATGTACGATGTTTTGAGTTATGAAGTGTTATTCTGCGGAGTGCTGCGTATGAATGGGATGATGCTGACGAATCAGTGAAATGGGACTTGATGTTGAAATCAGCACTTTTGGTTTAGAAAGTGCGGATTTGAGTGAAATAAGTGACTTATTTCATTTTGAAATCCACCAGTATTGGGTCTAGTGTGTTTTGGAAATCCACACTTATTTAAGTGCGGATTTGGTCAAATTTAAGTGCGTATTTGCCAGTACTGACACCCCCTATTGAAAATTTGTCCAGCACAAGCTCTGCAGAACTTGTTTTGGAATCTTTGCTCATGAAAAACAACTCATTAATTCAAGGACATTAAAAAAATTGGCTGTAACATGAAGATATTTGATTCCATCAAAATGTTTTTTAAGAAAAGTGTCCAGCACAAGTTCAGCCATACTTGTACAGGAAAATTTAATGAGGAACACCTCACTTCTCTTAAAAAAACATGCACCTTACCAACTTCATATTCAAAATGTGTCCGGTGCAAGTATGGCCAAACTTGTGCTGGACACTTTTACCCAAAAATTTAGATAGCATCAATTATCTTTACTATGTGGGATTTTTTTTGACTTTCCTTGAAATAATAAGAGACTGTCCATGGCCAGATTTTCTAGCACAAGTTTTTCCAAACTTTTACTGGACACATAGCACAATACTAAAAATCTACTGAAGTATGTTTATAAATTACATGTTATTAAAGCCTCATTTATGTTATTTAGGCATGAAAAACAAATATAAACTGATGATTGTTTTGTTTTTAATGATTAATAATTTTTAATTATTGTTGTGATAAGTGAAATTTAAAGAAAAAAAAACTCTTAAGATCCTTGTGAACTCAAATTTTGATTGGTTGGATGCTTTAATTTTTTGCATATATTTTGTTTATTAACTATGGTAATGGATTATTGAATGCCTTTAATTATGTTTTTTTTTGTTAGGGATGTTTTTCACTTTCATACATTTTTTTACATGTGCATTTTTATACTAGTAATTCCTGACATTTAGCCAATAAAATAGCCATCATAATTATTGAAAAAAAGGTATGTTAAATTGAAAATTAGAGTCTAACTCTGTTCTTGTTTTAGGCTTTAATTTCATCTTTTAGTAAGTATCTGAGAGGAGATTCAATTTAATTTATTTCAACTTCATATATTGAGCATAAAAAAAAATTCACATTTATTTAATCAAAACATTTATTATGTTTTAAAGTTTAAAAAAAATATATATCTATTTTTCTATCCTCAAATTTTTCATAACTGTAAATTCTTTTGCTCTCTCTTATCTTATACATCAATTGGTTTTTTTTAAGAAAAAGAATTATGATGTAATTTAAAAAAAGATTGCTATCACTCTATTTACATGGTTACCAGTGGGGTAAAAAATTTAAGGTTCTGCTGCTTTATCTAGTGTTTTACTAAATTTTCAAAATCTATATCCTCTTGAACCTCAAGTAACACCCTCTCATTAAGCTAGAAATTTGCTAAATATCCAGGTGAATAGCAGTTTTTTTGGTGGAAATTTTGGCACATTCAGGATACCATCTGTTGAAGTTGTCTTTTTAGTTTAGTGATCATAAATTTTCTTCATTGAAGCATTTAAACATTTTAATTGGCTGTCCTTTTAGTCAAGTTGTCCATTTTATCTAAAATTTCATCCACTTTTAGATTTCTCCATCTAGGAGCTACTTGTATAGGATGTTTCTCTTCTGGATGTGATAGGGCTTCTTCTAAATCAGATATGAGACTTGTATCATGAAAAAGTGCTACAAAGCCTGGTTGATCAATGCACTTTTTTCTTGCCATGTCATAGCAGTTTTTTGAAATCCAAAATAAAATCAAATTAGTAAAAGACTTTTTTTAGTTATTATGATTTGAATAAATACCTTTGATGATAATTCTTAATCTGGTCTCTTGATCCCCTTTCCCTTCTACTTGCCTTGATCACCTCAATGTTTTGACTGGCCACCTTTGTAATCTCCTTTCCCTTTTTGACCACCATTTCCTCAAAAATTATTGATGTAAACCTGAGTTTTTCAGAATCAATATTTTTCAATGTTGAGAGCCACTTAGTAAAATTGTCTGATACTTCACTTTCCTGCCACTTGTCCAGAAGAAGGAGAAGAAGAAGAGAGGAAAAGGAAAAGAAAGGAGAAGGAGGAAGCACTTAAAGAAACTAATAAGAAAAAAAATAAAAGAAGAGGATAAGGGGAATATTTAAAAGGATTGCAACCACAGTTTTAGGAATATTGACAAGACAAAAGACAGTGGTCTAATAGGTATTCTGATTCTGTAAGCATTTTTATTCTTCTCTGCTTAAATATCAACTACTTACTGCTAAAAATTTTAAATCAATCTTTAATGTATTTAATATAGCAATTAAAAGGGAGACAAGTGCCACAAATAATTAATATAATAATTTATTGTAAATAAATGATAAGATAATGTAAGTGATGTGGCTAAATGGGATTATCCCAGGTCTTTACATAGGCAAGGGGACCTCTGAAGCACTGTAGTACGCGTCTAGCAGGAAGTCTACTTTTTGGACCAATCAGATTGTGTGTTTCAAAGAATAAAGGGGAAATCATAGCACAGAAGATAGCACTATTATAACTATGTAATTGTGTGTCAGGAGAACAAAGGAAAAAAAGGAAGCACAGAAGAAGTTTTAGGGTCTATGCGCTTGGATTGTGCAGCAAGATGTGCTGCACAAAGGGAATTTTGTGCTATCAACTTAGGAGTTCCAACGCTAAATATTATGGATTTGTACTTTCCATTAATTGTGAATTAGACATTAAGAAAAGAATTATGGCTCAAGGAAAGCCTCAAGTACATAGTATACTGCACCATGGCTAGTGTGGTAACTTACTGAAACAGGTACTGTAATTTGCAGAGGCTAACTAGTTAAGTGGATTTTAAATACTTTGGACTTAAAAATGAAGCATGGAGAATGGGGACTCAATCACAAAACTACCCAAGAGTAGAAGAGGCAAGGTTAAGCACTAAAAGGTGTCAATATGTGATGTAGCGCTGAAACAATGCAAAGGTACAGTTATAAGTGCACATGTGAAACATGATTAAAACAATTTAATAATAATATTAGCAGACATAGGATATGTTTAGGTGCTGAAGTTGTTACAAGAAGTTTTTTTATTTTACTAATGGATTAGTTATTTTTTTACTAATGTGGCTCTAGAAACAGTGCTGGAGATCCACTAGGGAACTATGTCAAGAGTGCTGAAAAAGCATAAGAAGGAAAGGGATATCAAATGGAAGAAGAAAAGTCAGTTAGGTAGAAGAAAATTATTCAAAATAAGCCCTTTGATTGAGATATTAGAGCTTTATATTATATACTTTCAATATATATTGTGATATATATAGTGATTTGTCCATTTTGTGATAATTCTGATAACAGTAGGAGATTGGATTTTTCTGCGAATAAGTATTTAAAAAGCTTATTAGAGATATTCTGAGTCTTTATATTTCATGAATTTGTGCGTGTATTTCATATAGTATAGTGAAAAAGTGCAACATAGAGGGAATATAGATTCAGTAGGATAAACAATTATTAGAGTTATTTTATTGCTATAATAAGGCATATTCAAAGTGAGTGCTTCAAGAGGGAGTAGCTGTGGATATTGGCGCTTATTAAAAAATGGAAATATCCAGATAACAATATTTGTTTTTTTCCTTATCTCCTAACTCATCTCTCAACTTACAAACTATCTATTCAGATATTAGAGTTACACATTATTGCACTTTCTTTAAAAATAAGAGTGGCAGCCGCTTCTTTTTAGAAGTTGAAAGGAAGAACCAACCCATCTTTAATTGTGTCTACTGCTTAGTATAGTAGAACTCTCTACAATTGGTGTCCCAGAAGTGGCATAATTGTAACTAGTGTTTTGATTAGATTTTTTTGGCTTTCAGGTTTCTTTAAAAAGGCATAATCAAGGTGGTGCTTCAGTGGAAGAGTTTTAGGGTCTACAACAAGTGGATCAATAGCCGTTATCAGAGGATAGAGTAGGAATTTATTGCAGATATAGTCGGATTAAATTATCAAGTGTGTGTTTATTTTTGTGGATATTGTTTCAATTTTTTTTTAAATGGAACCTTCCGCAACTACATCAAGGGGAGGTCAGGAGAGAGTTAAATTACCCAATTTCTCAGCATTGTTTCCATAGAAGGTAACTATGATTATTAGGTGTAAAGATGAAAGCTTGCGTTTTGCAGGCATTAATACCAAGAAGTTCTTACAAAGGTTTGAACAGGCAGCTGAAGTTCATGGAGCAACAAAATTTGATATGGTGCACCAAGTATTGTTCTTTGTATCAAATGAGTGCAAGGACAATCTTCAGGATCTAAAGGGTCACAAAGAGCGTGATTGGTCAGCACTAAAGGAACATATGCTTAATAGATGGCCAATAATTACCAAGGAAACTAGGTATACAATTAAGGATCTAGATATCTTACTAAAGAAAGACAAAGCTGGAGGGGGTGTTTGAGACCCTAAGGAATTCAAAAGTTTCAGGGAAGAGTTTGATCAAATTGTTGGGTATTTGGTCAGTAACAAAGATTTTAGTGATAATAATAACTCTTTACCTTGGTTTTGTGAAGCATTAGCACCAGAAGTGGAAGAATGGGCAAAAATGCACTTGGATAATGAAGGAAAGTTAGTCAAGAAGAGGGACAGTAATTAAAAGTACCCTGGATTAAGGGAAGTGGAGAAAGAAGTGGAAGCTAAAATGAAGTTGCGTCAAGTTGAGCATCACACAGCTAGAATTTCTTTGGATAGTGAGCAAGTGGACCAGGATGTGTCTGATATGCCATCATCTCCTCAGGTGTTGTCTCCCAATATTAAAGCTTTTACTAAAGAGCCAGATTCTGTTATGGCTATGATTGAAAAATTGGAGAAGAAAATAATTGAAGCAGGGAAAGAAAAGGAGGTGTTCAGGCCCAAGAGTCCTTCCCAAACATTGCCTTATGCTATTATGGTATGTTACTATTGTAATCAAGTAGGGCATACTAGGATGAGGTGTAATGTTCTTCAAACGGATAAAGAAGACAGGGTAGATTACAAGGGTGGAACTACACTTATGTTGGAAGATGTGACTAAGCTTGTTAAAGACAAATATCAAGGGATAAGAGCCATGGCCATCAATCATAGTAATAAGAAGTCTATGGAGGGCAAGTCAAGAAAAGGTAAGGATCCTGAAGCTAAAGAGAAAGGCAAGGATGCAAAATCAGTCAATGTTGCAGTCACTTGAGCGGTATTGGATTTTAAAGTGAAAGAAAGAGAGGTTGCAGCTTCACTTACTGCTGCATGTCTGGAGATGTTTGCAGAAAAGCAAAAGAAAATGGTCCCACCAACATTTAGCAGGCCAAGAAGAGATGGTGCTAGCTATGTTAATCCAGAGGATATGGAGGAAGTAGGGTATACTACTAAGTAAAATACACCTGTGCTTATGGAAGATGTTGAAAGGAAGGTATGCAACCTTGTGGGTATGGTGTGGTTCATCAGGAAGAAGAACAACCTGTGATGATAGAGGAGCCAGAGGTAGTACAGAAAAGGGCAGTACTGGCTGAAGGAATGCCCGGAGAAAGGCATAATACTCCAAAAAATACACCTGGAAGAGCAAAAGCTAGTGCAAAGGCAACACAACCTAAATGGAGGATACAGTGTTAAGTTCACTCTGATTTTCCTAAAGCAGCCAAGGATTTAGTTGCATAGTGCTGAAAAACCACGGTTTTGGTTCCATTAAGGGTTTTGACAGCAGTAGCATCTGATGTAGAAAATAGAATTAAAAATAAGTTCAGGAAGCAAAGGATTGCAAATAGCGCTGAATTTGATGTAGGAGAGAAGTCATTCCAGCCAGTAGTTGGATTGCCTAGGGCACCACATTACACCAGTCCCTTAGGGTATTTGAAAATTACCATAAATGGTAAGCAGATTAGAGCATAAGTGGATACAGGTTCACAAATCAATGTGGTTTCAGTGGATGATTCTGTGGAGTTAGGTCTTCCTGTGAAAGATGGTGAAGGCACTGTCGCAGGAATTGGTGGAGGTAGGTTACCTGAAATAGGTGTAGCAGAGTATGTACACACTAGAGTTGAGGGCGGAACAAGAGATATTCATTTTTATGTTCAAATGGGTGTAGTTAAACCAATTTTAGGAACACCATTTTTAGTTTATTATTCTTCAAATATTGATTATTGTTTGAATAAGACTATTGGAATAAGGATTATGGTTGATGATGGTATTCCAGTGACAGCAGTATTAGTAGCGCCTAAGGACAGTGGCTGGGAAACTAAGTACTCTGGAGCTGCAAGATTGGAGAAAGAAAGAAAGATTTATGAGGAAGTCTCAGAGGATGAGATGGGGTGAAAGCTAGGAGGGTGCCAATGTTTTCATTAGGGACTGGCATTTTAAGTGTTACTATCTCCCAGGATGAGAGGAACCCGGATAGTGACCAGTCAGTCCAACAAAAGGGGATACGCAAAGCGGTACTTCATAGATGTCCTGGTAATACTACATTAGAATGTAGTATACCTAGGTTTTTCTATTTCTTTGATTGTGGAATTTGGATGCTAATATTAAAAAGAAAAGACAAAAACAGGATTTAGGTACAACCCATAGTTATATTAGGAAGGGTTTGATTTTAAGTAATGAAGGAAACAGAAAGCGCTGTTTTGTGTCAAAGTATAAACCAGTAGCTTTCAAGGTTAAACCAGTAAATGTACCTATGACAGATTTGAATCCTCCTTTTCAGAGGCTGGCACTATCTAGGAATCCTTATTATACTCCTTTAACAAAGTTTCTGCCTGAGTTCACACCTACTAGTAGAGTCACAATGTAGAGGCTTCAGATGGTTAGTTTTGGACCAGAAGATTGTTTATCTCAGGAAGAAAGAAGTTGTTGTTACATGTTATGGCTCTTAGGGAGAAGGCTATTGTATTTTTTGAAGAGGAAAGAGGTTTGTTGAAACATTCTTATGTTAAACCTTATATTGTTCCAGTTATACCTCATGCGCCATGGCTAAAGAAGGCTTATCCAATACCAGCAGCTATAAGAGAAATGTATACGGAATTAATTGGAGAAATATTAAAGTCTGGCTTTTATGGACAATCAATGTCTAGTTACTCAAGTCCAGTGTTCTGTGTTGTCAAGCATAATGGCAAGTTGAGGGTTATTCATGATTTAAGGGAGAAAAACAAGGTTATGTTATAGGAAAAAAAGGAATTCCACCAACTCCAGAAGAGTTGGTGGATTCTTTTGCGGGACGCGCATGTTATGAATTAGGTGATATCATGGGAGGATACAATGTTTGTGAATTTGACAAATCATCTAGGCCCATGACTACGTTTGGAACACCACTTGGACATTTCAGGTAGACAAGGCTACAGCAAGGTGCAAACAATTCTGTGGTGGTATACCAAGCGCAAATGATGTAGATATTTCAAGATGAAATTCCAGAGCATGTGGGAATTTTTATTGACAATAGCGGTATAAAAAGAATAACCGGTGATTATGATGGGGAAGTGTTAGAGGAAAATCTGTATATTAGAAGTTTTGTCTGGTAATATGCAATCACCCTGGAAAGAGTTCTATTTAGGATAGAGGAGGCAGAATTAACGATCTCTGGATCCAAATTTGCTTGTTGTGTTCCAGTGATAGATATAGTAAGACATGTGGTATGCAAGGAAGGGAGAATCATTGCAGAAAATCAGAGGAATAAGGTGCTTACATGGCCAAGACCAAGAAATACTATGGAATTTAAAGGGTTTTAAGGCATTTGTACATATGTAAGAATGTTTATTTGAGATTTTTCTTTGCTGTCTCCACCTTTAAGGTGCTTAACAAGGAAAGATGTTGTATGGAAATAGACGGAGGAATGCAAAGAGTCATTCGAGTTATTAAAAAAGATTTTAGGAAAAGATATCCTTCTTAAAAGATTAAAATATGTACCAGGCGCTGGGAGAATTAATCTAGCAGTGGATTCAAGTGTGTCTTCAGTAGGCACAGTTTTGATGCAGGAGGATGAGGAAGGAAATGATAGACCTGTCCTTTATGAATCTAAGAATTTTACTAAAGTGAAGTATAGGTACTCTCAGTCTAAGCTGGAGTTATGTGGTGTAGCAAAAATTCTCAAGAAGCTACAATGGATGCTTTGGGGGAAAAATTTTTAGTTTCAGGTTGATGCGCTATTGTTGGTGCAGATGATTAGTAGCCCCAGTTTGCCAGATTTGCCCATGACTAGGTGGGTAGCGCAGATTAATTTATTTTCTTTCAAATTAGTGCATAAGCCAGAAATTTCTTTCACAATTCCAGATTTGTTATCCACAAGGCCATTGTGTGAACAAGACTTGGAAGCCAAGAAATTTGAATAGGATAAAAAATGGGTAAATGGGATAGATTATTGTTATCAAACGTTTAGGAATAAAGACGTCCACAAAGATGTATAACTAATGGCCAAGGTCCACAAAGACAATAAAATAGTAATGTTATGAGGAGTCCATGAAGACATAAAACTAGTTTATTATGACATGAAGGATGTTTGTAGCAAAGGTAGTCTGCAACTGGATTTAGGGAGCACTGATGTCAATGTAACAACAGGGAGTGCGCTGGACAAGATAGCAAAAGAATCAGATGACAAAGATGACCCAAGGGGAAGTCAAGATAGTAATACCCTTCCAGAGAATGGGGAGTATTCTGAAGATGATGTGCTTTCTGATGAGGAAGCAGAATTGTTAAGGTTATATCTGGAAAGTAGAATTCAACCAGATTTTTGTGGTGAAAAGGTTTGGTGAAGTATCAAGAAGCGCACTAAAATTTATTTTATTAAAGATGGGAAGTTATGGAGGAATCAGTCTTTCATTCCTTTCCCTAGTCATTCAAACTAGTGAAAGGAAGGAGAAAATACTCAGAGAGTTTCATGAGAATTTAGGTCATAGGGGTCAAGATGAGACATATCACAGATTCAGGGAAAGATTCTGGTGGCCCAATATGAAGAACAAGGTGAGGGATTGGGTTAAATCTTGTCCGGAATGTCAATGTAGGAGTTACAGAAAGCCAAAAGAGAAAGGTAAAGCGACAGGCTAAGATACTGTTTTTGGGAGGATCAGTTTAAAGGAAGTTCATATGAAAGAAGGACACTTTAAGTACTTGGTAGTATCCAGGGATGATCTTTCAGGATGCATCAAAGCAGCGCCATTGGTAAACCTTAAAGCAAGCAATGTAGATGAATTCTCAAAAAGAGAATGGATTTATAGGTATGGGTTAATGAAAATGGCAACCATGGATGGAGGCGCTGAATTTGCTGGAGAATTCTACGATTTAGTCAAAGATATAGGTGCTAAGCTATGAGTGGCAGCACTGTATTAGCCTGAAGCGGAAGGAATGATTGAGAGAGGGAATCAAGTAATAAAAGATCTGCTGGTTAAGTTATGTGGAAATAATGGTGAAAAGTGGAAGAACTACTTGCCGTTAGTTTTGCTTGCAGACAGGATTTCAATTAAAAGGAAAACATGATTTTTACCATATGAACTTATGTTTGGTCAAAGGGCGGATCTACCTATTGATCTAGAGGCTGGATCCTTTCTAGGATGTGATTGAGATCAAGTGTGCTTGACTAAAGATTTAATTCTAGCAAGGGTAGCCTACTTGAAAGGAAAGAAGAGTTTGTAGAGAAGGCATATGATAGAATGATGCAGATCCGAGACAAATCAGTTAAATATTGAGATGAGGGGTTAGCACATAGGTTGGGAAAGTCATTGAACCCAGGAGATTTGGTTTTGGTTTATAATAGAAGTTTAGAAATCCAATAGTGTAAAATGTTTGCTGACAGATGGAATGTTCCTAATAGGATAAGGAAGCAAATAACTGGAGGGTATAATTTACTGGAGGAATTGGATGGTACTGAATGGAAGCAATGTGTAGTGGCAGATCAGATCAAAAGATTCCACCCAAGTGGTGTTCCAGTAGTTCAGAATAACCTCCATAATGAGTAAAAACTATCAGAATAGCCTCAAGAAGAGGACAAACTAACAAGTTATGTTTAAGGTTTATTTTTTCTAAGAGGACTCACAGGAGGCTTTGAGGCAGTTGTGACAGGTAGAGGGAGCTAACTAGAAGTTAAAAGTACTATGGCTGAACAGGAAACTGGTGTAAGCACTCAGATGAGGGCATAGAGAAAGATGGAATCTTATATTTTCATTGTTCAAGGAGACATGACAAAATATGTAAATGGATTGAAGGAGATGTGTACCATGTAAAGGCAAAAGATTCTGGGAATTTAGCCAATGGGTTAATCAACCAGGAGTGGAATAAATATTTATGGATGGTGTGCTTTACAGTTCAATACTTATTTACATCATGTATTTTTTTGTATCGCAGTAAAGGCACTAAAATTTTTAATGTTTAAATTTTATTCTATGATATTTTTTTACAAGGTCTATAGTCTTTTAAAGAAAGTAGAGGGAGCGAAGTTAGACTTTCCAAATTTAAAATACAACTAATATTGAAGACAGGTGTAAAAGAATAGCGCCTTGTCTAAGATGTTTATTTAAAAGACTTAATAAAAGATGGAGACTATGTACAGGAATATTGGAGAAAGAAGGCTTATAGGGAAAGCACTAGTGGATTATTCAGTTTTACTTCTAAAACTATTAGGATATCCTTTCCATTTTTCAGGCATGAAAAAGGGACGAGGATCGGCCGGGAATAGCAGAATAGTTGAAGAACTGATTTTATTCATTAGCTGACCTATCATTTCTATATGGGTATAAAAAGCTTCAAGCTCAGAATCAGAAAAGGCTGGTGCGTGATTATAGGTTAGAGATATAGCATTGTATATAAGGCAAAGTCAAGAAAAAAATTTCATGGAATGTACAAAAGGTAGTGGAATAGGAAACCATCCCAGGGAGGTGGATTCAGTGAAGCCTGCAGGATAGACCAGAAGTTAGTAGGGAATGAAGGTGTATGTTTAATAAAAGTAACATACTTGCTAATAAGTTATGGGGGCACACTGACAGAAAGGAGACAGCAACCGCATCAGGAGCAGCTGTAGAGGAGGCTTAATGCATAGAAGCATTGGAGCTAGGGGCAGAAAAAGGTGCAGCGCTGGGCTGAATGGATATTTCACACCTGAAATAAATGGGAAGTGACAAAGATTTGTAAGAGATATCAGAAATGGGGGGTGAATTAGCAGCAGTAGGACTAGTAGTGGTTATTACAGGAGCACTACTGGTGGAACTAGGTAGGAAACAAATGTAGCCAGTAGTCTGAAGGCTATTTTGATTTAGGAAGGTATTACAAGTCTTATGACATCTAAAACAATTATCCCAGGAAAATCTAAAAGAGGCATAAACCTGAGGTTTCCAAAAGGTGCAATGGATATTATGAGGTTTGAAAAAATAGCACGCTTGATCCCTGGGAACAGTGCCATATTGAGTCATGATAATAAAATAATGGAAACGTTGATTATAAGATGGGCTATTTATAGGCTAAGAATGGAATTACAGAAAAGGCATCAGTTGTGCAATTTCTAACTTGAGCACTTAATGGTCTCTAATGAAGATGTGAAGAATTTTTGTCATAAAAAAAGAAACCCAAGAGAAGAATGGAATCTGTCGCAGCCAAGGAAAAGTCATATATTGTAAAGATCTCAACATTTCAAGGGAACTCATGCATATATGATGCAGAGGATATATTTTCTTCTATGGGAAATAGCACTGATATTAAGTTTTATTATTGTTTCATTTTTTATAAGCACTAAGTAAAAGGGTGTGCAGGCAGGTTTGGAAGAAGGAGGATTTTTGTTGGAAAATTATCATGTAATTGAAGGGCTTTCACAAGGAACTTAAGATAGGAAAATATGATACTTTATTACTTTTACAGACTTAGTAAATGTTACAGGAAGTAGGATACAAGAATAAAATTAGAAGAAGATTTTTTTTGGGTATTCTGCATCTTTGTAGATTGGGATGCAGAAAGCCCAGTCATTAACAGCCTCTTGCATTTGTCGTTGCAAGGTAGTAATAAGCTGCGTACTTTAATTATACTTGGCGCGAGTATAGACAGGGAAAGCCTCAAGAAATTCCTTGAAAGCAGTGAACATTTTGTCCATTCAACACATGGTTGCATTGTATGGAGCACAGGAAATGTGCTCTGCAAATTCCCAGTTTTGAGCTATGGCTGGCTCTTCCTCATTGTCAAGCAGAGAGGTATTGATGGGAAGATCATCCTGGATGATGGCGTCTTCAACTGGTTTCATAGTAGTCCAATCAGGAGTTGGCATATGAGGTATGCTCCCTGGAATAGCGGCCCCATCCCAGGTGGGATCTTCTTCCAGACCAGGAAGGAATAGAGGGGCGTTTGGAGGAGGAGGTGTCTGAGCGTAAGGAGTGGCTGGTGTTTCCTGCAAAAGAAAAGAAGGATATTAGTGTTAGTTTAGAAGAGGAAAAAGAAGAATAAGAAACTTACAGTATGAATACTTTCTTCTGAGAAGAGTGATCTAGGAATTGAAGCAAAACTACTGGGAGTAGGCGCTTGGAAATTAACCTTGACACATTTGTTGTTAGGAGGAGTAGAATTTGCAGGTGCAGGAAGTTTATAAGACATCTGACTCATCATGTCAGAAGTCAAGGCAGTTGAATCTAAACATGTAATGATGGCGGCCCATCATAGCTACATTTCTTTTTGCAACTTTTGTGAAAATTGCGTGACTAGGAAGAAGGAGAAATGGAAGTTAGTGATGATAGGATGAAAGGAAAGGAAGAAAAATGAAGGGAAACTTACATTAAAATAAGTTTTGCCACAGCTGGCTTTTGAAAAGTGGAAGGGGGATATGCCATTTCCAATGCAGCGGGTGCATCTTTTTCTACCCATACGAGTAGTGACTAGAGTCATGGGAAGAGCGACAGGGGGCTGTGTGTGCACAAACTGTCAAATAGCATCCACACATTGGCAGTATTCTTGGTATCAATGGTCTAAGATTGCCTGTTCATTATTTAGAAGATAAAATGGTATAAAAGATTATGAGAAGGTATAAGAAGTAAGAGAAAAAGATTATGATAATTTATTAAAAAGTAGAGAAGAAGTTGAAATATGGAAGAAGGAAACTCTGTGAGGCGCAGTATATTTATAAGCTCCTGGGCACAGTAACAAGTAGAGGAAGGATGTGGTACGTGTCTTTCAGGAAGTCTAATTTTTGGACTAATTAGATTGTGTGTTTCAAAGAATAAAGGGGAAAGCATAGTGCAGAAGATAGCGCTATTATAAATATGTAATTGTGTGTCAGGAGAACAAAGGAAAAAAAGGAAGCACAGAAGAAGTTTTAGGGTCTATGCGCTTGGATTTTGCAGCAAGATGTGCTGCACAAAGGGAATTTTGTGCTATCAACTTAGGAGCTCCAATGCTAAATATTATGGATTTGTACTTTCCATTAATTGTGAATTAGACATTAAGAAAAGAATTATGGCTCAAGGAAAGCCTCAAGTACATAGTATACTGCACCATGGCTAGTGTGGTAACTTAAGGAAACAGGTACTGTAAGTTGAAGAGGCTAACTAGTCAAGTGGATTTTGAATACTATGGACTTAACAATGAAGCAAGGAGAATGGGGACTCAATCACAAAACTACCCAAGAGTAGAAAAGGCAAGGGTAAGCACTAAAAGGTGTCAACGTGTGATGTAGTGCTGAAACTATGCAAGGGTACAGTTATAAGTGCACATGTGAAACAGGAGTCAAATATTTTAATACTAATATTAGTAGGCATAGGATATGTTTAGGTTCTGAAGTATTTACAAGCAGCGTATTTAATTTACTAACGGTTTAGTTATTGTTTTACTAATGTGGCGCTAGAAACAGTGCTGGAGATCCACTAGGGAACTATGTCAGGAGCACTCAAAAAGCATAAGAAGGAAAGGGCTATCAAATGGAAGAAGAGAAGTAAGTTAGGTAGAAGAAAATTATTCCAAATCAGCTTTAGATTGAAATATTAGAGCTTCATATTATATACTTTCAATATATATTGTGATATATATTGTCAGGCTAAGGTCAACTACAAGGACGTGAACTAGCTTGAATAGTCAGTTGTCTAGAAGATTTATATGGTCCTATATGAATACTGTAGTCTTAATCCACTAAATTGTATAATAAAATCAAATATGAAGGTCTCAGTAATATAATTCTCCTTATATATGGCTTACAATCTTTATAGTTGGTAGAAAAATAGATTATATAAATTCAGATACTATTCAAAAGTCTTATAAAAGTACTAATTGATATGTATTGTAATTGATTTGGTTATATTGGTTAAATTGTAATGATAAAGAATGTAGAAACAAGACCCAAAAACCTCCTCCTTTTTTACACACTGAGTTCCCCAATAAATCCCTTGATATACCATCCAATACACAGTTAATGACGCCTCAAAGCAACTAATAGACCTTCCCATCAACATCTCTAGTGTCCCATGACATAATTAGACAACTAGCAACCGCCAAAATACTGTAATAATAAGGGAGATCCATCAAAATTAAAGAAAAAGACAAAAAGAGAGTATATGCATATAAAACAATGATATAAAAGACTAAAGGGGACTTTTTAAGGTTAATAATAGCTTAATAATAAGGGGGATTCACTGTAGAAATAATAAGGCTAATCCTGACATTATACTACGTTAAATTCCCATTCAAAAATAACCAAAATTGACTGAGAAACCACCCAAAAACTTAAAAAAGAGTGTGAGATGTGGGGTAACTACATGCAGTTCTTGGCAGGCGCTTGCACGGGTAAATTCTTGACTAAAATTAGTTGAATTTAAGCGTGGTGATGAAATAAAGTGCCAAGAGTGAGGTTATTAATGAAATTAGTGCATATAAACAAGGTCAATGCATTATTAATTAAGCTAGGACACTAAATAAGCGCCTGTCCCCTATTTTAGTGTGTTTGCCCACAGTGGGCGTAGAATGTGGGGTAATTATAGTGTGAAAAAGCTAACTTTGCTAAAAATGAAGCTATTCACATGGGAAAAAAGCAGGCAGTATGTGGCCAGTACACAGAAGCCATTTCTGGCATAAAAAACACCAAATTTGAAAAGTGTTATTTTTATGCATTTAAATAGCCAAATCAATAGTTCTAATTGAGCCCAATTGATTTGTCAAAGCGCAATTTTGATATTCTCAATTTTATAGCGCATATAGTCAACTTTTAAGTGAAATAAAGCGCATTTCTTGTTTTTTGCATAAAATAATGAATATAACAGCTTTAAGTGTACTTAAAAATTATGTAGCCTTATACTTAAGGTTCTTAAGATTACTCTAACATATTCTAACTTAATATTAAGTACATAAGACCTATAAAAGGTGGATATATGGGTGTATATAAGGTGTTATAATGGCATTTTTTTGTGTATTATCATAATTTTACTTATGTATACTATTTGTGTACTCTTATTTATTGTTCCCATGTATAGTTCATGTGTTTAACATAACTTATAATCACTTTTTACTCAGTCCTGGAGATATACAGGCTGACATATATAGTGATTTGTTCATTTTGTGATAATTCTGATAATAGTAGGATATTGGATTTTTCTTTGAATAAGTATTTAAAAAGCTTATTAGAGATATTCTGAGTCTTTAGAGTTTGTGAGTTTGTTTGTGTATATCATATAGTATAGTGAAAAAGTGCAACATAGAGGGAATATAGATTCAGTAGGATAAACAATTATTAGAGTTATTTTATTGCTATAATAAGGCATATTCAATGTGAGTGCTTCAAGAGGGAGTAGCTGTGGATATTGGCACTTATTAAGAATAGAAATATCAAGATATTAATATTTGTTTTTTCCTTATCTCCTAACTCAACTGTCAGCTTACAAATTATCTAGTCAGATATCAGAGTTACACATTATTGTGCTGTCTTTAAAAATAAGAGTGACAGGCACATCTTATTAGAAATTGAAAAGAAGAACCAACCCCTCTTACATAATGTCTACTGCTTAGTATATTAGAAGTTTCTACAGCGCCACAAATGAGTATATAAAAAATAGTAATAAGGTCAAACAAGAAAATAAAAGAATTTAAGTAAAACTTAGATATTTAGAAAAAAACATGAAACAAATAATTAAACCCATGAGTAAGTAACTAGTTTTCCCACCATCCATTCCCATACCAGTTAATTAGAATAGTAACTAAACAAGACTGTAACCTTAGAACTTTCAGTAATATATCCTGAAACATGTATTAAAATGAATATTTCAGGTCTTAAAATTGAAACATAAATTATGACATTTTCATGCAATTACTTTTACAATCATTTCAAGCTCAAAACAATAATTACTAATTTGTTTTAGATATCCTGTTGAATAATAACTAAATTAAGTGTAAAAGTAATTAATTTAGGGAATTACCAACTCAATATAAGTATTTCAATTTATTTTATTAAGTAAGTGTTTTAGCTTATTCAATAATTTTTCTGACACAATTAAGGGTCAAAAAAGGTCCCAATATTTATGGATAATAATACATGAAAAGTTGAATTTAATATATAAATTTTATTAATTAAGTTTTGATTGCATTATAAGTTAATTTTATCATTCCACTTATAATATATCTTTATAAATAAAAAAATTATTAATCTATAAATATTAAATACATATAAATGAACCATGATATATAGAATATAATATATATTATGTTTTATGCAAGTATATACATAATTTACCTAATAATAAACTTAATAAAATATTTATTTTACTTACTTATAAAATATTTATATAATTTAATTATCCAATAGAATATTTTTTTAAATAGATAAAATACATAAATTTATTCCCTCTTATGGTTCCAATAAAGTATTGTAACATTTTACTGGCCTCCTGAGACAGCTTGGCTGACACTCCCTCACTTTAAAAATAAAAATAAAAAAATGCTAAGATTTTTTCTTTTCATACTATTTTAACAGAGTAGGAAGGTTAGAAATTTCCTTTCCGGGTATCCATGCATCATGTTCTGATGATTTGTTTTTATATCTCAATATATATTTAATACCCTTTTCAGAAGTGATAATTCTATCACTTAGAATTTTATCAATTTCAGCAGTCTCTGTGACTTCCTGATGATTTTTCTTAGTTCTTCCCCATCTTTTGGGAAATAAGTCACTGTTGGAAGTATAAGGTTTAAGCAAGGAAATGGCAAAAACAGGATGGTTTCTATCACATGGAGAATACAATACAACTTCTACTACATTCACCACAGGAAATCTGGGGGTGAACTACTAGCAGTTCCCTCTATTTGAAACTATCAGGAGTTTGTCAGGAAACAGTTGGGAAAACCATCCTGAAACTTTCAGAAATATGTTTTAAATCAGATGAGAAAACATTGAAAAAATAAACTGTCACAGATTGAATCCAGAACAATCCCTCCTTGAGCAGAGCTTAGGAACCACATTGAAAATCAGTTAATCTCAGGTTTGGAAAAAGGTTGAACAATATCACTTAGCATACCTTAATATTCAAATATTAAACTTGAATATATGTTGTGTGTTTGATATAGATGCATATGCATTTGAATTTGCATGGTGGATACTTATTGCATTTTAAAAATTGATGCAAATTGCCTATCCAAAGTGTATGCATAATGAATATGAAGAATAAATATGCATAAAAAATATGCATATTGAATGTGCATAAAAATATGCATATTGAATACGCATAAAAATATTAAAATTGAATATGCATTAAAAATATGCATATTGAATATGCAAAAAAAGGTGCATATATGTATATGAATAAAATATATTAATATGCATATAAATCTGTATAATGAATATTCATATGCATATGCATAAATATGCATAATGTTTGAAAAATGTAAAAAAATGATGCTTAACAAGTATATTTTATGCATAAATAGAAAAATGCAATATGAATTCATATTGCATACAGATAACACTTGCAAACCAACTTGACCAAAACTCATACTAAATTTTCATTCTGGACTAAAGGTGTGAGGGAAGGAAGAAAAACATTCTGACATTAGAAAAATGCTACATGCACTCATTTTGTAGCAGAGCAAATGAGAAGTGCTGAATTATGGTTGGTGCCCATAATTTGGTATGATAACATAATTTTATTTAATTGTTTTCAATATTGAAAAGTTTTTAGGTTGGTTGGTATGGATCTAGCTGTGCCAGGGTCTAATATAATTATTTTAACAATTTCTTAATAATTAACAGGTTTTAATACAAAAACAGGTTGTATTTTTTGTGGGATATTGGATATGATAAGGTCTTTTGTAAAAAAAACTTATATTGTTTAAAAATATTCCTGAATCAGATGTGCGATAATCACTACAAAAAATTGTAGTACTGTGGGCAATAAAATATATGGACAAGCAGTAAAGAAAGGACTGAGTGCATCATTTTTGTGCAGTGGGAATCATTAGAGTGGAATTGTGGATGAAAAATATAATTCATTATTACTATTTTATTTAATCAAAAAATTTATAATATTAAAAAGAACTAATGATTCATTGGTATTTGACCTTTGTGCCTCACTCATATTTATCATTTGATTGATTTTTTGTCACCATTATGTTAATAATATTAGGGGGTATGAAAGTTAGAAATTTGTAATTATTTAAAAGGCATTTCACAACACAAAAAGAAAGGCACAAAATTGACATTAACTCTCAATAAAAAGGTGTTTTAGGGGAACAATATTTCATATTTTAAAAAATAGTCATGGTTAATTTGGTGGAAAAAAGAGGTATTTTGAAAGGGAAGATTTCTAACTTTGATACCCCCTATTATAAGTATAGCAAAAACTTGCTGTGGTCTTCCATAATTGGCAGGGGCCTTTGTTGTGCTGTTTGTTGCTGTTTGTGCATTTCTTAATTGACATTAATTGAAGAATTAGGTGTTTTTCTAGATTTATTCTGTGAATATTTGGACTGCAGGTATGTGAGTACTACCATTGAATAGCCCCGGTTTTTCTCTATATTTCATGTCATGTGGAAATTTTTCATATTGTAAGTTTTAAGGGGTCATTTCCTCATTTTTCATTATAAAAGATAGTTGTTTAATTTTGTTTTTTGCGTTTTACGGGCTAACATTAATTCTTAGGGTTAAGTGCTTAATACCATTAGATAGGGCTAATTTGGCTCTACATTTCATGTCTCAAAGTTGTCATAGCTTAATTTTGTGTTTTAAGGGTTTTAGTAGTTGTAGTAAATTTTTCTAAGTAGATTAGATGTTTTTATTGGTTTCTGGCTTCAGGGAGGCCGGGCCGCTACAGGTGGCACCTCCAATGTCGGGCGGCCCGCCCGCCTCTGTTTTAGAAGGTTGGGGAGCGCTTCTGGAGGGTTTTTTATTCAATTTGCCTGGTACAGGTGCCAAATGAGTTGCTGTGCATTGATCTTAGATGGGTGGTCTGTGTGTATATACTTCAGAAGACAGTTTGGGGAAACTTTAATTATCATAAAACCATCTGGTAATTATATACTGTTTCTCACTCTGTTTTCACTTTTTTTTGGGCCACAATTGGCTGTGTTGGTTGCAAGGTTAGTTCTTCATTTAACTCAACTTTAGCAACAGGTTCTCTGGTATAGTCTTTCAAGCTATATCAAGTATTATTGCTGTCTCTGGTGTGGATTTTCAGCCTACATCAAGTATCTTTGCTTTCTCTGGTGTTGACATTGGTCCACATTTCAGTTCTTTGGTCTGGTAGTCTGTCTGGGGACTAATTTCTTGGCTGATAAATCAGTCAAGTGTGCGGAAAAAGGGGCTTTAGAAAACAAGACCCAAATTTACTGTAGCAGGTAAATTTCACTCTATTTTTCTAAAGGGACAGGGGATTTTCTCTCTGGTTTTCCTCCAACTCCCTTTGTCTAGGCCTATAGCTAGTACTATAGGATTGTCTACATTTCTGGCCCCCAACATATGGGCAAATCTATTGGCTTTTTGGAATCTCTGTTGATCTAGGCTTCTCTCTTTGGTGGATCTCCTTTGGTTGATTTTGGATTTGGTGCTATATCTCTTTGTGGTTGGTCTAGGGGTCTTTTTTATGTTGTTTTTGATCCCTCCTAGGTCTCTAAGGCTATTGGGGGGGACTTTTGCTATTTTTGGTGGAGATTGGAGGCTGTAACTTGTAATTGCTAGGATGGTTAGGATTCAGTCTTGGGATGGTTCAAGGTTTTTGGGAGAGGATACAAAGGGGTTCTTTGCTAGGTTTGAGGTTGCTTCTGAGATTGATGGGGCCTCACTGTTGGACATGGTTAGGCAAGTAATCTTTTTTTTTGGTAATAGGGAGGTGGAGAAGGAAGTTTCTGGCATTTCAGGATATAGGAGTCAGGACTGGGGAAAGTTGAACATTGAAATGGTTAAAAGGTGGCCCACTACTTTCTCAATGGTGGATCTTCATGGGATTTCTAGGAAGTGTGAATTGAAAGGTGGTGTAACTTCTTTTTCTCAGTATGGGGAATTTATGGAGGAGTTTGGGGAGGCTCTGGATTATCTGGTATATAATGATATATTACCACATGAAGATGGGGCCAAGTATATATTTTGGAGTTCCATGGGTAGGGATTTAAAGGTGGAGGTTATGGAGATTCTTTTCAAGGCTGACTTGATGAAGACTTTTCCAAATGGGGAAAATAGGATTCCTGCAATGGCTGTTCTGAAGGAGGTTATTTTAAGATATTTGGATGGTATGAAAAATAGGGATGTGGAATCTGGAGAGGAAATCCTGTTGGATGAAGAGGTTCAAGAGACTGTGGTGGAAAATTCAGTTTCTAGGGAGGTGTTGGAGCCATCAATTTTGGAAGATGGGGACTGTGATGATGTTTGTGAAACTGATTTTCTTTTCCAAAGTATGCCATGGGATCTCAGGAATGTGCTTCACTGGATGTTTTGGAAATGTACACACTGGAGGTTCAGTGTATTTCCTCAAGGTTGGGTGAATTATGTGGGAAGGAGGACTTGTCTGGTCATGAAGAAGGATTTTTGGGATATTGAGAAGGAATCTGTGGTGAATGAATGGTTGTTGAGGGATGATTTTTTTTCTTTCTCAAGTTCAGATAATGGCTTATTGAAGGAGGATGTATCAGTTGAATTTTTGGATGGACAGAAAGATTCTGTCTTGGATCTTTTTCTCATAGAGGAAGATTATTTTCAGGTGGTTCCCTCAAAATCTGAAGCTCTCTGCTTGAAGGAGGATTTTTATTTTGATGTTATGGATATTATTCTGGAGGATTTTAAAGATTCTAAGCAAGATTCCTGTAGGGAAGGGGGGAAAATTGTGATGTTTTGGATGTCACTCGTATGGAGGTTGATTTTAAAGATGTGGTGGAGGTTCCAGATGTTTCACAGGATGAAGAATTTATTGATTCTGGTTATGTGAACTATGGTAGATTCAGTGTATGGAGGAGGATGGAAGATTTGTTTGGAGGGCTGATTTAGGGATATCAGAATTGGAAGAGGAGCTTGTCACCGGACGACCTACACACAAGGTCGAGGATGTTCCTGAAAATGAGATGAGGGATTTAGAAACTTCTTCGAAGCACAGAGGAATGATTCGAGTAAATGATTCGAAGGTCACTCGAAGTAAGAGCTACAGGCTCGAGGTTTGTTCGAGAAGAATTATAGACTAGTTTCAAAGGTAATAGTAATTCTAAAGTCTCACGAAGGGTTGGAAACTCAATAATCAAAGATATAGGATTTAGAAATGAATATTGAGAAAATAAAGAAAGATACAATAAGAACGATTTTAACTTTAAAGATTTACCACTATTAATGTAAATACGATTTTATAATTTAATCCTAAGGAATATTGAACCAAATACCCAACCCCTTTTATATCCTTTGTTCCTTCTCGCATTGACCTCCCTTCCATCGCACCATTCCCATTCCATTGACCATTACTAACATACACTTAGACCCTCTTCGCTAAATATCTGTCCATGCTCAATTTTCCCCTTTTTAATTAATTAACAAAACTTTAATGAAAAACTACTACTTTACTATTTCGTTGAACCTAGCACGGTGCATTGCTTATTGAAAAGGACTAAGGCACCCTATTGGGAGATTGACTAATTTAGATTTAGAGTTTAGGCTAGCGCAGTTAAATAGTAAGTACACAAAGGAGAATTGCAGTTGCTATGGAGAATTGCTTTCTGCGCTTTGAGTATAGATTTAGGACTCGATATTATTGATTTAATGAGCTGATTTCGCCTCTAGTGTCACGTGGCGCGTGAAAGATGCCCGGGTATAAGAATTGTGAACTCCGTTGAGCTTGAGCCATCTTCCCACACTAGTTTCCCTCCTTCTAATAATTTTTTTCCTCACTTATTAATTTCTCTTCTTTATAATGAACTGCCCCACTCCCACACCTATGCCTCTACACCCTAAAGCGGATGGGGGAATGATCACGCGACAGTTTTCGCAAACTTGCACGGCTTGTGAAAGCATGGAGTATTTCTGTGTCGAAAGTACGGCGACTCGAGACCCTCGCCAGAAATGTGAGTTTTGCCGTTGGCGACGAGTGGCGTGCCATGCGTTGACAAAGAACGCAGAAATCGAAAAGCGATTTACCAAGACTAAGTTTTGGGTAATTCCTAAAACCAAAGAGGTAGTGGAAGACATTTGGGATGTTTCGATTGAAGATGAACAATCGGTGGGGGAAAATGATAAGGAATTAAATAACGAGATCTCAACCTGGGTAACCCAGGCCACGAGTTCGAAGCGAGGTGTCGAGGAAGAGGTGGACGACTTGGTGGAGGAAGATGAAGATGAAGTCCCTGTTCCAGGGCGGGCACCCAAGAAACGACAGGTGATCATCGAAGACGACGAGGAGGAGAGAGAGGCAGAGGTAGAAGTGGCGCCAAGGTTATTTTTAGAGCCTGACCCCATCTTCGAGGTAAGTTTTAATTGTTTATTTTAAGGATGAAGTTACTGATGAGTTTTGTTTAGACATCGAATAACCTTGAAGAGCCGATTGGGGAGCCTGCGCCGGTTATACCAACTGAGGCAAACCCTCCGGCCACGGAAGTAGTTGAAGAACCTGAAGACACCCTGGACCAGGTGTGGTCGAAGAAACCTTGTCAAAGTCGACGAGTAAGGTTCGCAGAAGAATTATGTGGGGAGGTCGACACAATTATCGACGCTTCTTCCTTCGACGTGGCAGAGGAGCTCTTGGAGATGGGAGAGGTGGTTCCGTTAGGAGAGGAGGAGGTATTTGAGAAATGCAGGAAGGAGATAAGAATAGTTTTGGAGAAAATGAAAAGATTGGTTCAAGAGAAATCAAAAGAAAAGATTTGAAATGAAAAGGAGATGTAAAGAAGTAGAAAAAACTTTGTATTTTAGTTTTATTTTATTTTATTTTATATTATTTTTTATTGTAGGTGAATATTATTAATTTTATAAGATTTGGGAGAGAAAGAAAAAGAAAAAAGAAATTTAAAATAAAAAAATTTTAGAATTTGAAAGAAGAAATTTACAGAAAGAAAAAGGTTGTTTAATTGAAGGAAGTTTTAATGTTTTTAAAAGGAAAATTTTATGTAAGAAAAGAGAGAGAAAAAGAAACAGTTTTGTGATTGAGATGAGTTTGTTAAATTGAGGATTTAATGAATTTTTTTTTTTTTTTTCAATAGAAATTTTAGTTTAAAAGAGAGGAAGAAGAAAGAAAAGAAAAAACAGAATTTAGAATTTAAGAGAATTTGAAAAGAAGAATTATTTGTTTCGAAGGATTATTATAGGGAGAATTAGAGGTTGAAGTTAAGTTTGAGGAAATGGTCGTGTCGTACAAGATTTGATGATTTGAAGGAAAGAAAGTTTTTAAAGAGAGAATAAATTTTTAGAAAAGAAATTTTTAAAGAGAATTTTAAAATTAAGAAAAGAATGTATTTAAAGAATTGAAAAAGAAAAGAAAGAAAATATTTAGAGAGATTTAAGAGTTTTTTTATTTTATTTTATTTAATTTAATTTAATTTAATTTATTTTATTATTTATATTTATTTTATTTATTTTATTTTATTTTTATTTTTTTTTATTTTTTTTTATTTTATTTTATTTTATTTTATTTTATTTTATTTAATTTTAATTTTAATTCTAATTCTATTTTTAGTTGGTTTTGGAGGAAATTTTATAGAAGGAGAAGAAAGAAAAAAGAAGAGAGAAAAAAGAAAACAAGGCTAAGAAATTTAAGAGGTGTTTTAGATTTTAAAGAACGAAAGAAAAAGAAAAGAAAATTTTAAAATAAAGAAATTTTAAGGTTTTGGTTTTAAAGGATATTTCAAATGAAAAGATTTTAGGATTTCAGGGGCGTTAGAAACATTGATGGCTGGTTCCCAGGATGTTTTGTCTGAGTCATTGAGGAAGCCTTCCCATTCCACGAGGTATTGAAGTTTCCCCTTGCGTATTCTTGAATCAAGGATATGACTTACTTCCCACTCTAGATGATCTTCTACTTTGACCGGTTCCGGAGGGGGTTGGTTCTTGCCCGGGTATATTTCTCGAGCCAGTTCCAGGAGAGATACATGGAAAACAGGGTGAATCGCCTGCCATTTAGGAGGTAACTTGAGTCAAAATGCAGTTTTAGAGACTTCAGAGTCTATTTCAAATGGTCGCAAGCGCTTTTCAGCCATTTTCTTTGATGGTCTTGTTGTTCGAATGTTTCGTGCGTCGAGCCATACTTTTTCGCCTGGTTTAAAGGAAGGATCATATTGTTGATGTTTGTTGGCCTGTTCTTTCTATCTTTGAATCGCTGATTCCAAATTTGTTTTAAGTTCTTCTTGGAGTTGTGATATAGTTCAAAGATAATGTTCCGCAGGATGATTAGTTCCTACATGGATTGATTTGAATCGAGGATGTCGTCCATAAATGGTTTCGAAGGGAGATTGTCGTGTCGAAGAATAAGTCGAGTTATTATAAGCAAATTCGGCCAATGGTAACCATGTGGTCCAATCGTCTTGTTGGTAACTGACATACATTCGAAGATATTGTTCGAGGATTTGGTTAACTCTTTCTGTTTGACCATCGGTTTCAGGGTGATAGGCCGTGGAGAGATTTCTCCTGATATTGAGTTGTCGACACAGTTGGGTCCAGAATGTGGATGCAAACAATGAGCCTCTATCTGAAATAATATCATTTGGTAAGCCGTGTTTAGAAAATACATATTCTAGAAACAATTTTGACAAATCTTCTGCTGTAGCAGTAGTAGTGGTTTTAATAAAAATAGACATTTTTGAAAATCTATCTACTATTACTAATATAGCATCAAAATCATTAGAAATAGGAAGTTGAGAAATGAAATCCATCGATAAAGATTCCCAAGGTTTAGAGGGAATAGGAAGTGGTTGAAGCAACCCATGCTTCCGGTGACGGGGAGCCTTATTCCTATTACATTCGTAACAAGCTTTTATATAGGCCTTTATTTCCCTGGTCATACCTGGCCAGAAGAAATCCCTCGCTATTAACTGGTAGGTTTTATCAACCCCAAAATGACCAGCTAATGGAGAATCATGTCGACCGTTGAAAATCCATAATTTTATCTCATTGTTGTTGGGTATGACTACTCTACCTTCGAAGACTAATAGACCTGATTCAATACTAAATCTTTTGGCCCCTTGCTTCGAGAGTATTTTGTCCTTTAACCCTAAACAATATTCGTCCTTCGACTGAGCTTCAAGGATGTTGGATAGTGGATTTCGAAAAGATTGAATTGTCATCGAGTTAAGTTGATGAGTCGTTAACATTGATTCGTTGAAGATTGATTTCACATTTGCTGGGTTGTTGTCAGCAAATGCGTCCCCCCGCTGTGGGTAAACGTCGTCCAAACGTGACAAGATATCTGGGACAATGCAGTTTTTTCCATTGAAAAGGGTAAGAAGTAATGACATAGGAGGAACAGGATATGCATTCTTCTTCGTGACTGTGTTGAGTTTTCTATAGTCAACACACAACCTAAGACTACCGTCCTTCTATTTTACAAAGAGGACAGGGGAGCCGGTTGGAGATTTACTGGCTCTAATGAAACCTTTGGCTACATTCTCTGCAATGTAGTCTCGAAGAACTTGAGATTCGTCCTTCAATAAGGAATAGACAGGACCTGCCGGAGGTACTGGGCCTATTAACTCTATTTGATGGTCGTAGGGTTGATGAGGTGGTAACTTATTGGCCTTGCGGATTGAGAAAACATCAAGGAAGTCGTGTTAGATTTCTGGTAGAGTTGATTTAATGGCTTCAACGTTGATTTGGTCGTCCTCTTCATCTTTGAGAGAATCTGTCGAGGGGATACCTGAATTGAGAGAGCAGAATTTGATTACTTCGAGGCAATTTAAATCCTCTTCAAGTGAAGTCATTGAGCTAGAAGGGTTAGCCAATTGCTCATTTAAAGAAGGATCAGATGCTTGCAAGTCATCTGGCAGAGACTTGTCCTCTAGCAGGACGTTGTCAGGCGGGTTGTTTAACTCCCTATTGACCTGCATTGAAGAATTAGAAATATACTTAGAGTGTGGGGTGATCAATCCCTTAGTCCAATCAATTTCGGGGTTCCAATGCATTAAAAAGTCATGGCCAAGAATGGTATCGTCCATCCTTGGGGCTTCCAAGACTGATAATTCCCACTCAAAGGGGGGAAAGTTCAGAAAGTTGAAAACCCATAAAACTTTCTTACTTACCCAATATTTGGGTTCCTCTTATTTGACCAAATAGATTGGAGTTTGATCAATATCTGTAAATGTTAGTTGAAGCTTCTCGGCAAAAGATAAACTAACAAAAGAAATCGAAGCTGCAGAGTCTATAAGACAACTGAAGGGGATATCCTCCTTAAAAAGAATGAATCTCAAGCGGTTTAACGCAACTCCAGTCCTTAAGACATGGAGGTTCTGTGCACTGGGAGAGATAAAATAGTTTGCTTTGCACACAAGTAAACTATCTACTAGTTTTTTGACTTCGAACTAGTAACTTCTCTTTCCTTCAACTTTACACAGTCTTCCAACTTGTGCTTACCCCCACAATACATACATAACCCATTATCTGCTTGTCTCTTCCTCTCAGCTTCTTTAAGTTCCTCTTTAGGATCCAGTACTTTGCTGATATTGCCTGGGGTCGAGCCTTTTGGTCGAGGTTTATCCTTTCCCTTATTGGGTTTGGATTGAGTGGAGGAGGATTGATTTGGTCGCGGGTGTGAAGAAGGTCCGGATTTAAAATTTAGGCCTTGAGATTTGTTGGCATATCGACGATGTTGAAGTTGTCCTTGATAAACGCCGTCAAGTTTGAGGGTTCGATCCATTAAATCCGTTAAAGTAGTCATCTTCTGACCGTGAAGATTTAATTGATCTAGAATCCTTGAAGGAAGTCCTTTCTTGAAATGATACTTAAGGGAAGCATCATTCCAACCTACTCGAGTTTGAAGTGCTCTGAAGTTCGAGATATATTCAGAGGCTTTACCATTATCACTCATGCGAAGAAAATCAAGTTCAATTTCGGCGTTGTCCGTTTCATTAGGGTCCCCAAACAATGTAAAAAGTTGGTCTTCAAACTTTTCCCAATTATTGATAAGTAAGTGGGTTTCTGTCGAAGAAAGCATGAGTAGATAAGGTTCGAACCATCTTGCTGCTTTTCCGGCTAGGAATGAAGAAGCGTAAACAACCTTTGATCGGTCGCTGTTAAAGTTTTGAGGGTCATTATGGAACAGTAGCTTGCAGGTTTGCAAGAAGGGTCGTAATCTGTCGGGGTGCTCTCCGTCGAATCTGTCAGGAGATTTCATAGAAGGGGTTTTGAACTTAGATACCTCTGAAGACGTTGGATTTGAAAGGGTTTTCATGAAAAGTCTCATGAAATCTTCCAGAGAGTTAGATGGTCCAGGTTGTGAGGATTGGCCAGAAGGGTGATTGGCAGGGGCGGATGGTGCCTCGTGCATTGTATCCTCTCCTTTTTCTTTGTCACTAGAATCCTCAAAATCCTGTGGGATGTCTTCTACAGATTGAACTGAATGTTGCCGTTCCCTAAGGTCGAGTGGTTCCAAAGAGTGAGTGCGAGAAACAGGCCTTGTGGCTGTTGGCCTGCCTCTAGCCCAAGCTCTAGTAGTAGCGCCCATAGGAGGAGTGCGTTGAACAGGTGCCATTTAAAATTTTTGAAACACCTAAAAGGACGTAGTAGTGCAAAGAATGAGAACTACGGAGAATTAAATTATACTGTCACCGGACGACCTACGCACAAGGTCGAGGATGTTCCTGAAAATGAGATGAGGGATTTAGAAACTTCTTCGAAGCACAGAGGAATGATTCGAGGAAATGATTCAAAGGTCACTCGAAGTAAGAGCTACAGGTTCAAGGTTCGTTCGAGAAGAATTATAGACTAGTTTCAAAGGTAATAGTAATTCTTAAAATCTCACGAAGGGTTGGAAACTCAATAATCAAAGATTTAGGATTTAGAAATGAATATTGAGAAAATAAAGAAAGATACAATAACAACGATTTTAACTTTAAAGATTTACCACTATTAATGTAAATACGATTTTATAATTTAATTATAAGGAATATCGAACCAAATACCCAACCTCTTTTATATCTTTTGTTCCTCCTCGCATTGACCTGCCTTCCATCGCACCATTCCCATTCTATTGACCATTACTAACATACACTTAGACCCTCTTTGCTATATATCCGTCCATGCTCAATTTACCCCTTTTTAATTAATTAACAAAACTTTAATGAAAAACTACTACTGTACTATTTCGTTGAACCTAGCGCTGTGCGTCGCTTATTGAAAAGGACTAAGGCACCCTATTGGGAGATTGACTAATTTAGATTTAGAGTTTAGGCTAGCGCAGTTAAATAGTAAGTACACAAAGGAGAATTGCAGTTGCTATGGAGAATTGCTTTCTGTGCTTTGAGTATAGATTTAGGACTCGATATTATTGATTTAATGAGCTGATTTCGCCTCGAGTGTCACATGGTGCGTGACAGAGCTTAGGGGGTTCAAGCCCTAAGGGAAAACTTATTGGTTTAAACCTTGGTATTTCAAGAATCTGATTCCTCTGAAATGAGGATAAACTACTTAATTTGTTTTGTTTTTGCTTAATTTTGCCTCTACGTATTTGGTCAGGTTTTTTTTTGTTTTGCCCAATTCTTATCAGTCTCTCTGGTTCAAGTCTCTATATAAAAAAGGGAAATAATGAAAAAAAATCTTAGTATAATGAAGATGGAAGAAAAGAAAAAATCAAGTGAAGATGGATAATTTATTAAAAATAAAATGAAGATAAAAATGAAGATTACTGGTTTTATTTCACCTCCAGCATGAGGCTAAACTGCAAAATTTTATTTCTAAATTGGATTTTTTTTGGCTTTAAAGAATTTTAACGGTTTTTTAATGGTTTTGGTTTCTTATGGGAGAAGATTTGTGTTGGAAAATCCTTTTTGTTAGAAGGTACCCAGGGGTGGGGCTTCTAGATTTTTTTTGGCAAGTGTGGGGGTGACTGATGGGCTGGCTGCTCTATCAACAGTTACCCCAGATTATCTGTTTGAAACCCCTTCTCTTAATTTTTTTGGATTCTTGTATTGGTTTTTTTTTCTTTAACAGGTTTTTAGTCCACCATGACTTTAAACTGAAAATTCTTTTGGTCTTCAAGTGCTGGACCCCTCATGATTATTGGTTTTGTTTTTTTTTCTGTTGAATGTTGTTTTTTTAGAAGGTACCTAGGGGGCTTCTAGGTTTTATTTTGGCAAGTGTGGGGGTAACTGATGAGCTGGCTGCTCTGTAGAACAGTTACCCCATAATGTCTGTTTCAAGTATTTAGTTATTCCTAGTTGAATCCTAGTTCTGGTTTTTGTTATTCATGCTTTAGTCCACTATGACTTTAAACTGGCTATGGACTGGCTTCTTTATTTCCTAGGAGTGGCGGCGGATCACTGGTGGTCTACCATCATTTTTACTTATTGGAGGGAGCCCAACCAGTGATCTTTTCTGTTGACCTGGAGCTGGCTTAGCTATGTGGTTTTAGGGTGTTGGCTGTGAAAGTGGTGGATTCAAGATAATTTTATTTTTATCTCTTTTTTTTCTTTTAATTTTTTATGGAGGCTATGTTTGTTCAAAGGCTCAAGATAGGGCTCTGGCAATGTTTTTGGTAGAAGAGGAGGAGTCAAAATAAAAATAAAAAATTTAAATTTTTTTTAGGTGTGACCACATCAAGGTGCACTTGGATGTGGGTAAGGTATCAGGGGATCAGCTCATCAATTGGCTGGGGGATGCCATTTATTTTGTTTTATTTGTTAAAGGAGGTTAAATGTTTTGGCTTTGATGGTTTTTGGTTTGGGGATTTATGGGATATATCTTCAAGATTTTTTTCTGGAATGTCTTTCAAGACTTTAAACTGATCTCTTATTTATGGGCTATATCTTCAAGGTTTTTTGTTTTATTGGAAAGTCCTTCAAGACTTTAAACTGATCTTTTAATTATGGGCTCAAGATTTTTTGATGGTAAGTCCCTCAAGACTTTAAACTGAAAACCAGTCCATCAAGACTTTAAACTGAAAATGGGGCAGTCCATCAAGACTTTAAACTGAAAATTTTAGTAGTCCTCCAAGACTTTAAACTGGCTGGTTTCAAGATTTTGTCAAGAAGCAGTCAATCAAAACTTTAAACTGAACACTGTTTTAGTCCCCCAAGACTTTAAAGTGAGGATTGTTGATGGTGTAGTCCCCCAAGACTATAAACTGAGGAATGAGTTTTGTTGTTGGAGTTGGTTTGAAAGATTGGAAGAGGGTATCTGCAGGGGGAGCCTCTGAATTTAGCAAAGGCAAGTTTGGGGGTAATTGATGGGCTTAAAGCTCTATTCAGAATTACCGCAGAATTTTAGTTTTTTCTCTGTGTCTTAATGTGGTTGATCTCTGGTTCTGGTTTATGATTTTAGTTTTTGAGTCCCCCAAGACTATAAAATAAGGGTTTTTGAGTCGCCCAAGACTATAAAATGAGGATGCTCCCCCAAGACTTAAAACTGAGGGTTGTTTGTGGTTACATCCTATAGAGGGTGTGGTCAATTTTTCTTTTCTGAATCAAGCTCAAGTACTAGTGGAATTACAGAGGGAATCAAGAGATGAAATGAAGTGTTCAGAATTAGCCTTGAACTGGTGGATTAGGTGCCTTCTTTTCTCAATGTACTGTGGATCTCTAGCAGGAGTGGATTGGAAGTAGTGAAGCAGAAGTTGTTTCTGTTGAGATGTGTGTTGTTGGAACTTGGCCTTTATTGTGGGCAAGTGGTTTGGTGTTTGCGGTGCAATGGATCCTACATTGACATCATCACTTTCAGAAGATGTAGGAACTGAGAAGTCATCAGTTTTAAAGTTGAAGGATGAAATGAAAGTTCTTCACCATCAGATGGACCAGAGATTTTTGAACTTGTTGTTTTATGGATTGTGGCACTCTTCTGGGAGGGATGTGGCTTTTTGATTAATCTGGGTATCAGGATGGATGGCCTAGATCTTTTGGTGCTGGTAGAAGCAGGACCAGGTTGAGGTGGAGGCAAAGCTGTTGCAGAGGATAATGGACCAGGTCTGTAGCAGGTCTTCTTTCTGGAGTAGAAGACATCACAGGACGTTCTGTATGGATGGGCCGGAGGTGTGATGGTGCAGATTAGATTATTGTAAATGCAGTGTTGGCAAGGACCCATTTCAGAGGCAGATTTGGGAAGAAGGTTGATCATGGTGGATTGGGGAAGAAATAATGTAGACATTCTCAATTGGAGGGAGAATGTGGTCTTCCAACATTGGCAGGGGCCTTTTTTGTGCTGTTTGGTGCTGCTTGCGCATGTCTTAATTGACATTGGTTGAAGAATTAGGTGTTTTTCTGGATTTATTCCGTGAATATTTGGACTGCGGGTATGATGGTACCACTATTGGATAGCCCCTGTTTTTCTCTATATTATATGTCTTGTGGACATTTTTCATATTCTAAGTTTTAAGGGGTCATTTACTCATTTTTCATTATAAAAGATAGCTGTTTAATTTTTTTTTTGAGTTTTAAGGGCTAACCTTAAGTCTTAGGGTTAAGTGCTTAGTACCATTAGATAGGGCTAATTTGGCTCTACATTTCATGTCACAATGTTGTCATAGCTTAATTTTGTGTTTTAAGGGTTTTAGTAGTTGTAGTGAATTTTTCAAAGTAGATTAGATATTTTTATTGGTTTTCTGGCTTCAGGGAGGCCAGGCCGCTTCAGGTGGCACCTCCAATGTCGGGTGGCCCGCCCTCCTCTGTTTTAGAAGGTTGGGGAGCGCTTCTGGAGGGTTTTTTATTCAATTTGGCTGGTACAGGTGCCAAATGAGTTGCTTTGCATTGATCTTAGATGGGTGGTCTGTGTGTATATACTGCAGAAGACAGTTTGGGGCAACTTTAATTATAATACAACCATCTGGTAATTATATACTGTTTCTCACTCTTTTTCACTGATTTTGGGCCACAATTGGCTGTGTTGGTTGCAAGGTTAGTTCTTCATTTAACTCAACTTTAGCAACAGGTTCTCTGGTATAGTCTTTCAAGCTATATCAATTATTATTTCTGTCTCTGGTGTGGATTTTCAGCCTACATCAAGTATCTTTGCTTTCTCTTGTGTTGAAATTGGTTTACATTTCAGTTCTTTGGTCTGGTAGTCTGTCTGGGGACTACTTTCTTGGCTGATCAAGCAGTCAAGTGTGTGGAAAAAGGGGCTTTAGCAAACAGGACCCAAATTTACTGTAGCAGGTAAATCTCACTCTATTTTTCTAAAGAGACAGGGGATTTTCACTCTGGTTTTCTCCAACTCACTTGGTAAAGGCCTATAGCTAGTACTATAGGATTGTCTACATTGTGTGCCCAACGCATACTAGGTGATGTTACACCTTTTATAATATTATTAAATAAAGGGAAAAAAATATGAAAATGATTTGTTCTACAAAAAATAAATTGATATCCAAAAGAAATATGAGGTATAAAAATGTAAAATTAAAGGGATCAAATATGAAATTAAAAATTAAAGTAAAATTCTTGCCATCAAGAGCAAGTAGACATGATGGGGTGGATGCCCACCAGTGGCACTAAACTTGAACTATAGTTTCTTTTTTGTAAAAAAAAAAAATCCACTTGATCTTTAACAAAACTTCAGGATGACAATTTTGTCATATCAAACAACTTCTAGTTCAATTTTTGAAGTAAAATTCATTTTTATTGAAATAGAGAGAATTGATCCATCAGACTGCATGTCACCAAAAGTATCCAGCAGAAATTCAGCCAAACTTGTGCTGGACACTTTTATGATGGAGAGTAGCTAGGGTGGAATTTTTTTTCAGTTCATCTGGTATTTCTTATAAACATGTCCACTGGTATTTGATCTTTGTGCCTCACTCATATTTATTATTTGATTGATTTTTTGTCACCATCATGTTATTAATATTATAAGGATAGCAAAAACTTGTGTGCCCAATGCATACTGGGTGATGTTACACCTTTTTTAATATTATTAAATAAAGGTAAAAAATATGAAAATGATTTGTTTTACAAAAAATAAATTGATATAAAAAGCAATATGAGGGATAAAAAGGTAAAATTTAAGGGATCAAATATGAAATAAAAAATTAAAATAAAATTACTGCTATCAAGAGCAAGTAGACATGTTGGGGCAAATGCCCACAAGTGAAGCTAAACTTGGACTATAATTGCTTTTTTGAAAAACAAAAAAGTGCCAACCTGAAATTTAACAAAACTTCAGCAGAACAATTTAGCCATATTAAAAAACTTCAAGTGCAATAATTGAGAGAGAATTGATCACACCAAACTGCATGTGACCAAAAGTGTCCAGCACAAGTTTGGCTGAACTTGCGCTGGACATATTTATGATATAGATTAGCTAGGTTAAATTTTTTCTTCAGTTAATCTGGTATTTCTTATATACATGTCCATTGGTATTTAATCTTTGTTCCTCACTCATATATAGCATTTGATTAATTTATTTTCACCATTATAATATTAATATTATAAGTATAGAAAAAACTCATGTGCCAAATGCATACCAGGTGATGTTACACCTTTTTTAATATTATGAAATAAAAGTAAAAAAATATGAAAATGATTAGTTTTACAACAATTTAAACAGATATTAAAAAAAAGAGAAATAAAAAAGTAAAATTAATCTTAAAGAGATCAATTATGAAAAACAAAATACTAGTAAAATTCTTGCTCTCAAGAGCCAGTAGAAGTGTTGAAACAAATAGGAGCCATCAGGGCTAAATTTTAATAAGTGAGCTTTTTTTTAAAGATAAAAAATTATACACCTGAGGTCAGGAAGAATGACATATGAATGATTCAGCTAAACAAAACTACTTGTTGTAAAGTTTGATAAAAAATGTTTTTTGTTGCCATAGAGAGAATTCATCCCATATGACTGCATGTGACAAAAAGTGTCCAGCACAAGTTTGGCTAAACTTGTGCTGGACACTTTTATGATGGAGAGAAGCTTGGGTGGAAATTTTCTTTAGTTCCTTCATCTTGTATTTCTCATAAACATGTCTACTGGCATTTGATCAGTCTGTATCTTTCATATTTATCATCCGATTAATATTTTATCACCAGTATATTATTAATGTTATTAGTATAGCGAAAACATAAGTGCCGAATGCATACCAGGTGAAGTTATACCTTCAATAATTTTTTAAAATAGACGTAAATAAATATGGAAATGATTATTTTTACAAAAATGAAATAGAAATTTATAAGTAAAAAGAAGAATAAAAGAGTAAAATAAAAGTCAAAGAGTTCAAATATGAAAAAAATACTAGTAAAATTCCTGCTATCAAGAGCCAGTAGATGTGTTAAAGCAAATGGTAGTCATCAGGGCTAAATTGTAATAAGTGACCATTTCTTTAAAGATAAAAAACTATACACCTGATATTGGGCAGAACAGCAGGTGGATGATTCAGCTAAACCAAACTACTTCTAGTGAAATTTGAAAAAAAAATTATTTCCATCTGATTGCACATGACCAAAAGTGTCCAGCACAAGTTTGGCCAAACTTGTGCTGGACACTTCTATGATGGAAAGTGGCTGGGGTAGAATTTTTCTTCAGTTCATCTGGTATTTCTTACAAACATGTCTACTGGTATTTTATCTTTGTGCCTTGCTCATATATATTTTTTGATTAATTTTTTGTCTTAATTATATTATGAATTTTATAAGTATAGAGAAAAATTGTGTGCCAAATGCATACTGAGTGATGTTATACCTTTTTTAATATTATTAATTAAATGTATAAAAATATTAAAATAATTTATTTTCAAAATTATTAATTGATATCCAAAAGCAATATGAGGAATAAAAAATTAAGTTAAAGGGATCAAATATAAAAAAATAAATCAAAGTATTATTACTAATATCAAAGGCCAGTATAAATTTTGAATCAAATGAGAGTCAGCAGGGATAAAATGTACTAAATTGACTGTTTTTTAAAGATAAAAAATTGTGTACCTGTGGTTTGGATGAACTCTAGATGGACAATTCAGCTATATCAAAAAACATCTAGTGAAGTTTCTTATCAAATAATTTTTTTCATTTCCATAGAGAGAATTGATCCCATCTGTTTGCACATGATCAAAAGTGTCCAGCACAAGTTTGGCCAAACTTGTGCTGGACACTTTTATGATGGAGAGTAGCTAGGATGCAGGTCTTCTTCAGTGAAACTGTTATTTATTCAAAACATGTCCACTGGTATTTGATCTTTCTGTGTTATTCATATTTTATTATCTGATTAATTTTTTTCATAAGAATATTATTAATTTTATTTGTATAGAAAAAACATGTGCACCAAATGCATGCCATGTTATATTACAACTTTTATAATATTATTAAAAAATGCCAAAAAAATATGAAAATGATTTTTTTCCAAAATTATAAATAAATATCCAAATTTAACATGAGTGATAAAAAATTAAAGTAAAATAGATCAAATATAAAAAAAAAATTCAAGGAAAATTCCTGCCTTCAAGAGCCAGTAAAGGTGTTGAAACAAGTGGATGCCATCAGGGCTAAATTTGAAAAAATTTAATTTTTTTCAAAGATAAAAAATTTTTGACTTGAGGTTTGGGAAAACTTAAGTTGGATAACTCTGCCATACCAAACTACTTCTAATGTAATTATTTAGCATTTTTTTAAATTTCATTTCCACAGTGAGAATTGATCCCATCAGACTGCACCTGAACAAAAGTCCAGCACATGATTGGCCAAACTTGTGCTGGACACTTTTATGATGGAGAGTAGCTAGGGTGGAAGTGTTATTCAGTACATCAGTTTTTTGTTTTTCACATTTCTATTGGTTTTTTATCTTTTTTTGGCATTCATATTAATCTTATAATTAATTTTTTGTCACCATATATATTATTAATGTTTCTAGTATAGCAAAAACCTGCATGCCAATTGCAAAATTGGTGATGATACACCTTTAATAATATTATTATATAAAGTTAAAAAAATATGAATATGTTTAGTTTTTAAAAAATAAATTGATATTTAAAATTAAAAAGATTAATAGAAAAGTAAAATGAAAATGAATGGGATCAAATACGAAATAAAAAATACAAGTAAAATTTTTACTATCAAGAGCCAGAAGTGGTGTTGGGACAGTTGAGGACCCCTAGGTCAAGACTTGGTCTAAACTTACTTTTATGTATAGCTAAAAAATTTTGAACTGAGGTTTGCACAGACTTCCAGTGGACAGTTTTACAATATTAAACTTTCTTTACTTCAATAATTGAGTGAAATATCATTTTCATTGCCATAGAGAGAATTTATCTCATATGACTTCATGCAACCAAAAGTGTCCGGCACAAGTTTGGCTGAACTTGTGCTGTACACTTTTATAATTGAGAGTAGGCATACAGAAAATCTTCTAAAACTCAAAAGCGATTTCTTATAAACATTTCCACTGAAATTTGATCTTTCTGTGTCATTTAAATTTACCATTTGATTGATTTTTTGTCATCATTATATTATTAACGTTATTACTATAGTAATATCTTGTGTGAAAAATTCATACCAGGTGGTGTTCCACCTTTAATCATATATTAATAAATAAAGGTATATGAGTATGAAAATTATTTATTTTAAAAATTAAAAATTGATATCCAAAGCAATATGAGCAATAAAAAAGTAAAATAAAAGGGATAAAATAAGAAAAAAAATCTAAGGAAAATTCCCACTATCAATAACAAGTAGAGGTGTTAGATCAAAGGTGCAGCACCAGAGCTAACCTTGGACTATATTTTCTTTTTTTTTAAACCAAAGAGAATGTCCTGATGAGTTTTGAAAAATCATCAGGAGGACATTTTGGAAATATCAAACTACTTATTATTGAGCAAAATGTCATTTTCATATCCATAGAGTATAATTATTCCATCTGACTGCATTAAACCAAAATTTTCCAGCACAAGTTTGGCGAAACTTATGCTGGACACTTTTATGATGGTGAGTAACTAGGGTGAAGGTCTTCTTCAGTTCATCAGGTATTCCTTATAAAAAAATCCACTTGTATATGATCTTTCTGTGTCATTCATATTTATCACTTGATTCATTGTTTTTCATCATTATACTATTAATGTTATAAGTATTGAAAAAACCTGTAAGCCAAATGCATACTGGGAGATGCTACATTTTTAATAATCTTATTGAATAAAAGTAAAAAAAAAATGAAAAGTATTAGTTTTACAATAAATAAATTGATATTCGAAAGTAAAAAGAGGAATAAAAAAGTAAAATAAAAGTGATTAAATATGAAATTAAAAATTCAAATAAAATTTCTGCATTCAAAGATAATTTGAGTTTTCCGACCAAATTTTCACCCCCAGTTCTAGATTTGGAATATATTTTCATTTTTTAAAAATTAATAAAAGTGTCCACCTGAGGTTTTCAAAAAAATCAGGAGGATATTATAGCAGTATAAAACTACTTCTTGTGCAATGATTGAGCAAAAATTCATTTTAACTTCCATTGAGTAAATTTATCCCATCTGACTGCATGCAACCAAAAGTGTCCAGCACAAGCTCAGCTGAACTTGTGCTGGACACTATTATGATGGAGAGTAGCTAGGGTGCAAGTCTTCTTCAGTTAATCTTGTATTCCTTTTAAAAATGTCTATGGGTATTTGATCTTTGTGTGTCATCCATATTTATTATTTGATTAATTTTTAGTCACCATTATATTATTAGTGTTTTTAGTATATCAAAAACATGTGTACTGAATGTACACTGGATGATTTTACAACTTTAATAATATAATATAATAAATATAAAAAAATGTGAAATTTATCAGTTTTACAAAAATAAAATTGATATTTAAAAGCTAAAGGATAAATAAAAGGGTAAGATTAAAATTAAAGATATCAAACATGAAATAAAGCTATTAAGTATAATTTCTGCAATCATGAGCCAGTAGAGGCTTCAGAAAAAATGGGCACCATCATAGATTAACATGGATCAAGTTTACTTTTTACCAAAGGAAAAAATTGTCTACCTTAGGTTTGGAAAAACTTCCAGGGGACAATTTGTCTATGTAAAACTACTTTAAGTGCAATGATGGAGTGATAATTCAGTCTCATTTCCATAAAAAGAATTTATTGCATCTGATGGCATGCAACCAAAAGTGTCCAGCACAAGTTTGGCCAAACTTGTGCTGGACACTTTTATCATGGAGAGTAGCCAGGGTGCAAGTCATTTAAATCATCTGGAATTTCTTATAAACATGTCCACTGTTATTCAATATTTTTGCCTCACTCATATTTATCAATTGATTAATTTTTTGTCACCATTATATTATTAATATTATCAGTATTGCAAAGACTTGTGTGCCAAATGAATACTGAGTGATGTTACGCCTTTTATAATCACCACGGGAAATCTGGGGGTGAACTGCTAGCAGTTCCCTCTTTTTGAAACTATTAGGAATTTGTCAGGAAACTGTTGGGAAACCATCCTGAAACTGTCAGAAAGATGTTTTTAAATCTGATGAAAAAACATTGAAAAAATAAACTGTCACAGATTGAATCCAGAACAATCCCTCCTTGAGCAGAGCTTAAGAACCACATTGAACATCAGTTAATCTCAGGTTTGGCAAAAGGTTGAACAACATCACTTAGCATACCTTAATATTCAAATATTAAACTTGAATATATGTTGCGTGTATGATATAGATGCATATGCATTTGAATTTGCATGGTGGATACTTATTGCATGCTAAAAATTGATGTGAATTGCCTATCCAAAGTGTATGCATAATGACTATGAAGAATAAATATGCATAAAAAATATGCATAAAAATATGCATAAAAAATATGCATAGATGTTATGCATAAAAAATATGCATATTGAATATGCATAAAAATATGCATAAAAAATATTCATAAAAATATGCATAAAATATGCATATTGAATATGCATTAAAAATATGCATATTGAATATGTAAAAAAAAGGTGCATATATGTATATGAATAAAATATATTAATATGCATATAAATCTTTATAATGAATATGCATATGAATATACATAAATATGCATAATGATTGAAAAATGCAAAAAAAATGATGCTTAACGAGTATATTTTATGCATAAATAGAAATATGCAATATGAATTCATATTGCATACAGATAACACTGGCAAACCATTTTGACCAAAACTCATACTAAATTTTCATTCTGGACTAAAGGTGTGAGGGAAGGAAGAAAAACAGTCCGACGTTAGAAAAATGCTACATGCACTCATTTTGTAGCAGAGCAAATAAGAAGTGCTGAATTATGGTTGGTGCCCATAATTTAGTATGATATCATAATTTTATTTAATTGTTTTCAATATTGAAAAGACTTTAGGTTGGTTGGTATGGATCTAGCTGTGCCAGGGTCTAATCTAATTATTTTAACAATTTCTTAATAATTAACGGGCTTTAATACAAAAACAGGTTGTAGTTTTTGTGGGATATTGGTTATGATAAGGTCTTTTTTTAAAAAAATATATATTGTTTAAAAATATTCCTGAATCAGATGTGGGATAATCACTACAAAAAATTGTAGTACTGTGGGCAATAAAATATATGCACAAGCAGTAAAGAAAGGACCAAGTGAACCCTTTTTGTGCAGTGGGAATCATTAGAGTGGAATTGTGGATGAAAAATATAATTCTTTATTACCATTTTATTTAATCAAAAAATTTATAATATTAAAAAGAACTATTGATTAATTGGTATTTGACCTTTGTGCCTCACTCATATTTATCATTTGATTGATTTTTGTCACCATTATGTTATTAATATTATAAGTATAGCAAAAACTCGTGTGCCAAATGCATACCGGGTGATGTTACACCTTTTATATTATTATTAAATAAAGGTAAAAAAATATGAAAATGATTTGTTTTACAACAAATAAATTGATATCCAAAAGCAATATGAGGGATAAAAAGGTAAAATTAAAGGGATCAAATATGAAATAAAAAATTAAAGTGAAATTCCTCCCATCAAGAGCAAGTAGACATGATGGGGTGAACGCCCACCAGTGGCACTAAACTTGGACTATAATTTCTTTTTTGTAAAAATAAAAAAAAATCCACTGGAGCTTTACCAAAACTTCAGGATGACAATTTTGCCATATCAAACAACTTCTAGTGCAATTATTGAAGAAAAATTCATCTTCATTGCAATAGAGAGAATTGATCACATCAGACTGCATGTGACCAAAGGTGTCCAGCACAAGTTCGGCTGAACTTGTGCTGGAAACTTTTATGATGGAGGTTAGCTAGGGTGGAATTTTTCTTCAGTTCATCTGGTATTTCTTATAAACATGTCCACTGGAATTTGATCTTTGTGCCTCACTCATATTTATCATTTAATTGATTTTTTGTCACCATTATGTTTTAATATTATAAGTATAGCAAAAACTCGTGTGCCAAATGCATACTAGGTGATGTTACATCTTTTATAACATTATTAAATAAAGGTAAAAAAATATGAAAATTATTTGTTTTACAAAAAATAAATTAATATACAAAAGCAATATGAGGGATAAAAAGGTAAAATCAAAGGAATCAAATATGAAATAAAAAATTAAAATAAATATACTGCCATCAAGAGCAAGTAGACATGTTGGGGCAAATGTCCACCAGTGAGGCTAAACTTGGACTATAATTGCTTTTTTGAAAAAGAAAAAAGTGCCAATCTGAGGTTTAAAAAAACTTCAGCATAACCATTTAGCCATATCAAACAACTTCTAGTTCAATGATCAAGAGAGAATTGATCACACCAGACTGCATGTGACAAAAAGTGTCCAGCACAAGTTCGGCCGAACTTGTGCTGGACACATTTATGACGGAGAGTAGCTAGGGTAGAATTTTTCTTCATTTAATCTGGTATTTCTTATAAACATTTCCATTGGTACTTGATCTTTGTGCCTCACTCATATCATTTGATTAATTTATTGTCACCATTATATTATTAATATTATAAGAATAGCAAAAACTCGTGTGCCAAATGCATACCGGGTGATGTTACACCTTTTATAATATTATTAAATAAAGGTAAAAAAATATGTAAATGATTTGTTTTACAAAAAATAAATTGATATACAAAAGCAATATGAGGGATAAAAAGGTAAAATTAATCTCAAAGAGATCAATTATGAAAAACAAAATACTTGTAAAATTCTTGCTCTCAAGAGCCAGTAGAAGTGTTGAAAAAAATGGGAGCCATAGTGACCTTTTTTTTAAAGATAAAAAATTATACACCTGAGGTTGGGAAGAACAACAGGTAGATGATTCAGCTAAACAAAACTGCTTGTTGTGAAGTTTAATAAAAAAATGTTTTTTTGTTGCCATATAGAGAATTGATCCCATCTGACTGCATGTGACTAAAAGTGTCCAGCACAAGTTTGGCCGAACTTGTGCTGGACACTTTTATGATGAAGAGTAGCTTGGGTGGAAATTTTCTTCAGTTCGTTCATCTTGTATTTCTCATAAACATGTCTACTGGTATTTGATCAGTATGTGTCTTTCATATTTATCATCCGATTAATATTTTATTACCATTATATTATTAATGTTATTAGTATAGCAAAAACTTGTGTGCCAAATGCATACCATGTGAAGTTATACCTTCAAAATTTTTTTAAAATAGATGTAAATAAATATGGAAAGGAATAGTTTTACAAAAATTAAATTGAAATTTAAAAGTAAAAAGAGGAATTAAAGAGTAAAATAAAAGTCAAAGAGTTAAAATATGAAAAAAATACTGGTAAAATTTCTGCAATCAAGAGCCAGTAGAGGTGTTAAAGCAAATGGGAGCCATCAGGGCTTAATTGTAATAAGTGACCTTTTCTTCAAAGATAAAAAATTATACACCTGATATTGGGCAGAACAGCAGGTGGATGATTCAGCTAAACCAAACTACTTCTAGTGAAATTTGATTATAAATTTTTTTGTTGCCATACAGAGAATTGATCCCATCTGATTGCACATGACCAAAAGTGTCCAGCACAAGTTTGGCCAAACTTGTGCTGGACACTTCTATGATGGAAAGTGGCTGGGGTAGAATTTTTCTTCAGTTCATCTGGTATTTCTTACAAACATGTCTACTGGTATTTTATCTTTGTGTCTCGCTCATATATATTTTTTGATTAATTTTTTGTCTTAATTATATTATGAATTTTATAAGTATAGCGAAAAATTGTGTGCCAAATGCATACTGAGTGATGTTATACCTTTTTTAATATTATTAAAAAAATGTATAAAAATATTAAAATAATTTATTTTAAAATTTATTAATTGATATCCAAGAGCAATATGAGGAATAAAAAATTAATTTAAAGTGATCAAATATGAAAAAAGAAATCCAAGTATTATTGCTAATATCAAAGGCCAGTAGAGATGTTGAAGCAAATGAGAGCCGTCAGGGATAAATTGTACTTAATTGATTGTTTTTTAAAGATAAAAAATTGTGTACCTGTGGTTTGGATGAACTCTAGGTGGATAATTCAGCTATATCAAACTACATCTAGTGAAGTTTCTTATCAAATAATTTTTTTCATCTCCATAGAGAGAATTGATCCCATCTGACTGCACCTGACCAAAAGTGTATAGCACAAGTTCGGCCGAACTTGTGCTGGAAACTTTTATGATGGAGAGTAGCTAGGGTGCAGGTCTTCTTCAGTGCAACTGTTATTTTTTTAAAACATGTCAAATGGTATTTGATCTTTCTGTGTTATTCATATTTTGTTATCTGATTAATTTTTTGTCATTAGAATTTTATTAATTTTATTAGTACAGAAAAAACTTGTGCTCCAAATGCATACCATGTTATATTACACCTTCTATAATATTTTTAAAAAATGTTAAAAAAATATGAAAATGATTTCTTTTCCAAAATTATAAATTAATATCCAAATGTAACATGAGTGATAAAAAAGTAAAGTAAAAGAGATCAAATATGAAAAAGAAAAATTCAAGAAAAATTCCTGCCTTCAAGAGCCAGTAGAGGTGTTGAAACAAATGGGTGCCATCAGGGCTAAATTTGATAAAATTTAATTTTTTTTAAAGATAAAAAATTTTTCACCTGAGGTTTGGAAAAACTCAAGGTAGATAATTCAGCCATACCAAACTACCTCTAATGTAATTATTTAGAATTTTTTTTAATTTAATTTCCACAGAGAGAATTGATCCCATCTGACTGCACCTAAACAAAAGTGTCCAGCACAAGTTCGGCCAAACTTGTGCTGGACACTTTTATGATGGAGAGTAGCTAGGGTGGAAGTGTTTCTCAGTACATCAGTTTTTTGTTTTTCACATTTCTATTGGGTTTTTAATTTTTCTCATCATTCATATTTATCTTATAATTAATTTTTTGTCACCATATATATTATTAATGTTTCTAGTATAGCAAAAACCTGCATGCCAATTGCAAAATTGGTGATGTTACAACTTTAATAATATTATTATATAAAGTTAAAAAAATATGAATATGTTTAGTTTTTAAAAAAATAAATTGATATTTAAAATTAAAAAGAGTAATATAAAAGTGAAATGAAAATAAATGGGATCAAATACGAAATAAAAAATACAAGTAAAATTTTTACTATCAAGAGCCAGAAGTGGTGTTGGGACAGTTGGGGACCCCTAGGTCAAGACTTGGTCTAAACTTACTTTTATGTATAGCTAACAAATTTTGAACTGAGGTTTGGACAGACATCCAGGGGACAATTTTACAATATTAAACATTCTTTACTTCAATAATTGAGTGAAATATCATTTTTTATTGCCATAGAGGGAATTTTTCTCATATTACTTCATGCAACCAAAAGTGTCCAGCACAAGTTCGGCTGAACTTGTGCTGGACACTTTTATAATTGAGAGTAGGCATACAGCAAATCTTCTTAAACTCAAAAGGGATTTCTTATAAACATTTCCACTGAAATTTGATCTTTCTGTGTCATTTAAATTTACCATTTGATTAATTTTTTGTCATCATTATATTGTTAATGTTATTACTATAGTAATAACTTGTGTGAAAAATGCATACCAGGTGGTGTTCCACCTTTAATCATATATTATTAAATAAAGGTATAAGAGTATGAAAATTATTTATTTTAAAAATTAAAAATTGATATCCAGAGCAATATGAGCAATAAAAAAGTAAAATAAAAGGGATAAAATAAGAAAAAAAATCTAAGGAAAATTCCCGCTATCAATAACAAGTAGAGGTGTTAGATCAAATGTGCACCACCAGGGCTAAACTTGCACTATATTTTTTTTTTTTTAAACCAAAGAAAGTGTCCTGATGAGTTTTGAAAATTCCTCAGGAGGACATTTTGGCAATATCAAACTACTTATTGTGCAATGATTGAGCAAAATGTCATTTTCATTTCCATAGAGTAATTTATCCCATCTGACTGCATGCAACCAAAAGTGTCGAGCACAAGTTCGGCCGAACTTATGCTGGACACATTTATGATGGTGAGTATCTAGGGTTCAGGTCTTCTTCAGTTCATCAGGTATTCCTTATAAATAAATCCACTTGTATATGATCTTTCTATGTCATTCATATTTATCATTTGATTCATTTTTTTTCACCATTATAATATTAATGTTATTAGTATTGAAAAAATTTGTAAGCCAAATGCATACTGGGAGATGCTACATCTTTCATAATCTTATTAGGGGGTATCAATGTTGACCGATCCGCAATTAAATTAATTGCGGAAAATAATCTGCATACCCCAATTATTTCCGCAATTATTTTTGCTAATAATTGGGTTATTAGACACTTTACGTGTCAATGTTCACCTCTTATCTGACATTTTTATCCTCAATATTTGATAACCACATCTTGGACAACTTTCTGGATATCCCAGCCTTCTAACTTGCTGCGCACTTCCATTCTCATCCCATCCTGTTCATTCTATCCGCTCAGAATTTCTCCCCATTTCATCTATTTGATTCTTCTCCTTTTCATCTCGCTATCTCATCTGCTTGTTTCTGCTCCTTTTCATCTTCATTTATAATAACATGCCTCGTCATCCTAGATCTTCTCAAAGGCAGCCATCACCCAGTTGTTCTTCAATTCCCACTACTTCCTCTTTCCCCCGCTCAGCCAAGAAATCAAAGTCTGTTCAATTAAAAAAAGATGAACATCTCATTCTTATCAACTGGCTGAAAACCAAATCTAACTATGATTCTTGTTTTGGTACTGAGTATGCCACTAAAGTAGGATGGCCCCCCACATCAAAAGTTAATGGCTATCTTCTAATGGCAAATGAATTACGCAATAAGACCAAGGGAAGGATTGATCTTTTGCCTAAAAAGATGTCTGAACGCTTCAAGCATTATCGAGCAAAATACAAGAAGGCAAAGGCTCTTTCATCTTCCACTGGTTTTGGGGTTACTGACATTGATATAACTAAGGGTATAAAATCCATAGACAATAAACTTGATTCTTTATGTCCTTACTTTAAAGAGATGGATGCAATTTTTGAAGAGCGAGCCGATGTTAATCCTGTAAACATGTTGGATGGAGAAGATCCTATCTCCGAACATGATGTCGAAGCAAATCTTTTCCCATCCTCTTCCTCCACTCAAGCCTCCCCTCTTCTAAATTCTATGAATCTAGATAGCTTTGCTATTGATCCTATTGGCGATTTAACCCAACCCAATCTAACTCAGGTCTGTTTCTTTTATCTTATCAATTCTATTTTTTTATTTACTTATCTTTTTCTTATTTCTTAAAAGGCTGATGAACAAACCCAGGATCCTCAATCAACTGAGTCTGAAGCTAGTGACAATGATGAGGAGGAAAATGCTACGTTGAACAAAAAGAGAAGGGCTTCAACTAGTCTAAATTTCCTCTCCCAAAGAAGACGAAAAAGTGATACTTCATCACAAACACCTTTTTCTTCAATGGAACAGTTTTTAGAGAAACGTGATGCTGGTAAGTGATTTCATACCTATTATTACTTTACTCTGCTTTTCTTCTACTTTATGTTAATTTTTATTCTCACTCTAGAACAAGTGGAAATTGCTAAAGAGAAACTGAGCTTTGAAAAGAAGAAATACGAGCTCTCTTTAAGGAGGGATGACAGAGTACAAGATTTGGAAGAGAGGAAGTATGAGCTCTCCTTACGGAAGGATGATCGGATCCAAGATTTGGAGGATTAGAAGTTTGAGCTCTCTTTACAGAAGGATGGTAGGGCCCAAGATTTGGAGGAGAATAAGTTTGAGTTAACTCTTAGTATTGAAAAATCCAAAAATAAGGAATAAACACTCTAGCATCAAAACTTAATGGAACAGATGAAGTATAAGCATGATCTCCAAGAAAGTTCTAAAAAGAAAGATTTCTTGATCGAATGCATTAAAGCAAACAAATCTGTTGAAGAAATAGAACGTTTAATGAAATTTTTTGTTGACTAGTTTCTTTTATTTCTTTCACACTTCATGTGTTCATATTTATTTGTACATAAATTTTACAATTATTTTCTGTATTTCTTGAAATATCGTATTTTAATGTTAAATATTCTTTTTTTAAATAAAATTTTCAAGTCTCCTTTGAAAATTTGACAATCCCCCACCCCTGGATTTTTTTGAAGTAAGGGGTGGGTATCACAAAAATTCTTTCATGTCATGAATCTTGAAAGTTTTATATGAAAATTTGGCTTTACTACCCCCTGCATTTTACCGGTATCCTAAAAATTCTTACATGTCAAGAATTTCACAAGTCTTATAAAAAATTTTGGCACAACCCCCCATGGATTTTATTGAAGTAAGGGACGGGTATCACAAAAATATTTACAAGTCAAAAAAATTCTATATCTGTTTAAAAAAATTGGCAATACTCTCCCCTGCATTTTATTGAAGCAAGGGGTGGGTATCACCAAAATTTTTCTAAGTCATCAATTTCACATGTCAGATTTGAAAATTTGGCAATACCCCCCCCTGCATTTTATTGAAGTAAGGGGTGGAAGTCATCTAAATTTAATATAATTACATAAATTATTAAATAAATATCTAATATATATCAATTTCCCTAGTTTAAAGTAATGACAATCCCTCAAGCCAAAATGCAGACCAAGTCGAGAAACATAAGTTTGGGACTTTCTACAGGTATAGGAAAGAGGAACCCCATGAAACAAATAAATGTTATCATGATTACCTGTTATACAAAACAAGGTCGATGGCTCATCACATTATTTGAGAAAATTGATATATAAAAAATATTTATTAAAAATTTATAAAAAAATATAAAATTTTCGATGACAACTCTAATCCCCATACTTTTTGGATCTAGATAAAGTTTTTTTAAATTGAATAACTTTACCTTCTTTCTTTACCTTATTGATTCTTTGTATCAACTTATTACTGATTTGAAATGAGCAACCGAAATGAGTGAAATCTTGACAGGATTTCAAACCAGGAGGAGCTTTGGTCGTTTGATGATTATCCTTAGAAGAATTCCAAATAGTTTTGATGATACCATTTCCCAAACCAAAATCAATGATGCACCGGTGGTCTGGAAAATATAAACCATGTCCTTTGATTTTAGCTGGAGATGGTATTGGGTGGCCAGTTATCAGATTGATATATGAGAATATTCCAAAAGTAAGAAAATTGGCATCATTCCTATCGATATGAATCCTATTGTGGAATCCAGAATGAGTGATAATAACATTAGAAAATAAAAGATATTCGTGGCTGATATCTTCCAATTTGGAGTCACACCAATTTGGTATTCCAACTTTGGTTGCAAGTTCATGATTTTTTTCAAATGCTTTATTACAGAGCTTGTTGAGTTGAAAAGCAAGAAAAGAGTCAAAGAAAGGTAGAGTGTCCCATAAGCGAAAATCTTCATCTTTTTGAGCTTTAGTGATATTCTTGACCAACGAATATATGCCTATATAATTGAAATGCCTAGATAATAATCATATAAGAGTTTCAGAATCCTTATCCTCTAAATATGCAATATAAAAATGTGAAATAAGACAAGTGAAATTTGGAAAAAAGGCTCAACTTCAAAGGTCAAAATCTCAGCAACCACTGAACCTAATTCAAACCTGTTTGTGGAAAATGAAAGATATGCTTTAGTAGAATCTTCAGTTAAAGGACATGCGATTTAAATAAACCTAACCCTAATTTGTTACATAAAAAAATGAAATAAAAATTTAAATTGGAAAAAAAAAAGGCTCAACTTTAACGGTCAAGATCTCAGCAACCACTGAATCAAATTCAAATCTGTTTGCAGGAAATGAAAGGTAGCCTTCAGGAGAATCTTCAGTAAAAAGAACATTAGATTTGAATAAACCTAACCCTAATTCCGAGTCTGATTTTCAAAATTTTACAAAAACTTGAAAAGTGGTAATGAAGATGAGATCAAAAGGAGTTTTATAAGTTCACTGTTATCCAGATAAGAGTCATACATATATTTAAGTATGAAGTTTTCATAAAAGGAATGAGATATCATATAGGCATGAAAAAAAGGAGATGAAACTTACCTTGATTGAAAAGTAGGAAAAATAGAGTGAGAAAGATTGATGTTGGAATTGTGGGGAAATTGAATATGGAGTAAGTGAAATGCATAAAGAATGTGCAATGTATGTGTTTCAATGAAATGGAGCCAAAAAAAAGTGAAATAAGGGAAAGGGGGGATAATGACAATGCCAAGGAGGGATGAAGAGTAGGGTGATGGAGCTAAAAAATAAAGTAAAGAGGGAGAGAAAAAAAAGGTTAATTATACCATTGAAATCCAAAATAACCACTTACAAAAAAAATTTAGATAAAAAAAATAAAATAAACAGAAAAAAACAAAAAAAATTATAATTAGTAATCAAAAAATCAAAAAAAAAAGAATAAAATGACTTACCTGGAGAGATGAGATGACAAAATGAATGAAACCAAATTGTTTGAGGGATGTTGGAGGAGAATAGGAAAAGGATATGAGGGATGAATGAAAAAAAAAAATCACTGACAAAATATGCAATTTCAGAAAATATGCGATTTCATGTTGAGCTGGTGAAAGAAAACCAATGAGCCATCCAAAAAAAAGATATTCACCGTAAATTCAAAAAAAAAATGAATATGCAACAAACCAAAATACAAAACCAAGTGATTAAAGTACACAAAGAGGACATTTGGAAAGTATGAAAACATAAAAATTAAAAATTAAAAGGGTGAAGAGAAATGTTGGAGAGTAATTGCAGGCTTTTGACTCAAAGGGATGGTTGTGCCATCAACAAAACCTACACAGCCAGGGAAACCTTCAGCTTGCATTACTTGAGAGGATTCAAGTTGCTGTTCTGGAGTTGGCCAAGCAAGAGTTTGAGACTTGAGGGAAAGGATAGCAATCATACAGCGCTTGGTGTATAATATCACGGTACCATATCCTATGTTAAAGAGATTATCCAAACGTCTTACGGCAGCACCATTTCCATTTGAGCCAAAGCGACATAGAGCAAAAGCAAGTTGGATGGCAGGATTACACTGTTTGTTATGAGAATTGTTATGGAAGATAGGATGATCGGAGATGAGTTGATAAAGTTTGAAGAAAGAATCAGGAGAAGTTCTAAAAAGTTGTGTGAAGTTTAAATGAGGAATGTTGAGAATGGAGGCCAGATCATATCGGGGATCATGATAAAGATTTGGCCCCCTGGTGATGATGTAACGCTTTTTGGAAAGAAAACACATATAAGCTAAAGCATCTTCCAAATCAGAGTCAGATTTATAGTAAAGAACTAAAAGAAAAGTAATAGCATTCATTGTTGAGTGAAGTAGCTTCCTAGTAGAGAGGTGTTTCATTGTTGCTGGTGGAAGGGTTATGTGATGAGGGAAGTGGGAATTCACCGCCAAATGTGCAGTTGGGGTGTGTAGATAGAAAAAAAACTTAAGTATTTGCCACCAAAATTAAGTAGCATAGAGTGAGGAAATACTTAAGGATGGCATCAGCAATTATAAGTCATGTGACTTTCTTAAAAATCCATCATGGATGAGGTGAGTTTGGGATCAGGAATTAGGAATGGAAATTGGGGTATAAGAGGCAGGATAATGCATTATCGTGGATTTCTTATCCACTATCCCTGGTGCTAGTGGATAAGAATCTTCCACAATTAATAATGTCTGATCCCGGGAAAAAAAATTCCTGATCCCTAATTGCGGATCCCTGAACATTGATACCCCCTATTAAATAAAAGTAAAAAAATATGAAAATTATTAGTTTTACAATAAATAAATTGATATTTGAAAGCAAAAACAGGAATAAAAAAGTAAAATAAAAGTGATTAAATATGAAATTAAACATTCAAATAAAATTTCTGCCATCAAAGATAATTTGAGTTTTCCGACCAAATTTTCACCACCAGTTCTAGATTTGGAATATTTTTTCTTTTTTTAAAAATTAATAAAAGTGTCCACCTGATGATTTCCAAAAAAGCAGGAGGATAGTATAGCAGTATAAAGCTACTTCTTGTGCAATGATTGAGCAAAAATTCATTTTAACTTCCATTGAGTAAATTTATCCCATCTGACTGCATGCAACCAAAAGTGTCCAGCACAAGCTCAGCTGAAATTGTGCTGGACACTTTTATGATGCAGAGTAGCTAGGGTGCAAGTCTTCTTCAGTTAATCTTGTATTCCTTTTAAAAATGTCTATGGGTATTTGATCTTTCTGTGTCATCCATATTTATTATTTGATTATTTTTTAGTCACCATTATATTTGAAGGTTTTTAGTATAGAAAAAAAATGTGTAATGAATGTACACTGGATGATTTTACAACTTTAATAATATAATATAATAAATATAAAAAAATGTGAAATTTATCAGTTTTACAAAAATAAAATTGATATTTAAAAGCTAAAGGATAAATAAAAGGGTAAGATTAAAATTAAAGATATCAAACATGAAATAAAGATATTAAGTATAATTTCTGCAATCATGAGCCAGTAGAGGCTTCAGAAAAAATGGGCACCATCATAGATTAACATGGATCAAGTTTACTTTTTACCAAAGGAAAAAATTGTCTACCTTAGGTTTGGAAAAACTTCCAGGGGACAATTTGTCTATGTAAAACTACTTTAAGTGCAATGATGGAGTGATAATTCAGTCTCATTTCCATAAAAAGAATTGATTGCGTCTGACAGCATGCAACCAAAAGTGTCCATCACAAGTTTGGCAAAACTTGTGCTGGACACTTTTATCATGAAGAGTATCCAGGGTGCAAGTCATTTTTAATCATCTGAAATTTCTTATAAACATTTCCACTGTTATTAAATCTTTGTGCCTCACTCATATTTATCAATTGATTAATTTTTTTTCACCATTATATTATTAATATTATCAGTATAGCAAAAAATTGTGTGCCAAATGAATACTGGGTGATGTTACACCTTTTATAATATTATTAAATTAAGGTAAAAAAATATGAAAATGATTTATTTTACAAAAAATAAACTTCTATCCAAAAGCAATATGAGAGGAATAAAGTAAAATAAAAGAAATCAAAGATAAAAATTAAAATCCAAGTTAAATTCCTGCCATAAACAGAAAAAAGAGATGTTGAAATAAATTAGAACAATCAGGGCTAAAATTGCACTAAATTTTCTTTTTTGTAAAAATAAAAAAAAATCAACTTGAGCTTTACCAAAACTTCAACATGAAAATTTTGCCATATCAAACTACTTCTAGTGTAATTTTTTATCAAAAATTTATCTTCATTTCCATAGAGAGAATTGCTCCCATCTGACTGCACCTGACCATAAGTGTCCAGAACAAGTTTGGCCAAACTTGTGCTGGACACTATTTTAATGTAGAGTAGCTAGGGTAGAATTTTTCTTCAGTTCACCTAGTATTTCTTACAAACATGTCTACTGGTATTTTATATTTGTTCCTCACTCATTAATATCATTTAATTAATTTTTGGTCGCCATTATATTATTAATTTTATAAGTATAGAAAAAACTCATGTGCCAAATGCATACCAGGTAATGTTACACCATTTAAAATATTATTAAATAAATGTATAAAAATATCAAAATAATTTATTATAAAAATAATTAATTGATATCCAAAATAAATATTAGGAATAAAAAAATAAGTTAAAGGGATCAAATATGAAAAAAGAAATCCAAGTAATATTCCTACTATTAAAGGCAAGTAGAGGTGTTGAAGCGAATGAGAGCCATCAGGGATAAATTTTACTAAATTGACTTTTTTTCAAAGATAAAAAATTGTGCACCTGTGGTTTGGATAAAATCTAGGTAGAAAATTTGGCTATGTAAAACTACTTCTAGTGAAGTTTTTTATCCAAATTTTTTTTTTCATTGCCATAGCGAGAATTGATCTCATATGACTGCAACTGACCAAAAGTGTCCAGCACAAGTTCAGCCAAACTTGTGCTGGACACTTTTTTGATGGTGAGTATCTAGGGTGCAGCTCTTCTTCAGTGCAACTGGTATTTTTTTAAAACACACTTCCACTGGTATTTGATCTTTCTGTTTTATTAATATTTTATCATTTGATCAATTTTTTGTTACCAGTATATTATTATTTTTATTAGTATAGCAAAAAAACATGTGCCAAATGCTTACAGGGTGACATTAAACCTTAAATAATTCTATTAAATACAGGTAAAAAATTATGAAAATGATTTGTTTTACATAAAATTAATTGATATCTAAAAGAAAAAAAGGGATAAAAAGAAATAGGTTGAATAATAGGGATTTTATATGAAATTCAAAATTCAAGCTAAATCCTACTTTCAAGGCTCAGAAGAGGTGTTGGATAAAATGGGCACCATCAGGAATAAAATTGTATTTAATTTGTATTTTTGAAAAACTAAATGAAGTTTTCAACTGATTTTTTTCCAATATTTAGTTGGACACTTTATCTATATCAAATTACTTCTAGTACCATGATTGACCAAATTAAATCCTCATTTCCATATGCAGAATTGATCCCATATGGCTGGACCAGGCCAAAGGTGTCAACCACAAGTTTGAGAATTCTTCTGGTGGACACTTTTATGATGGACAGTAGTAGGGTGCAAGTCTTCTTTAGTTAATCTAGTATTCCTCATAAACATTTCCAACTTATTTTTGGCCAAAAATCAGCTGGAAAGTTTTTCCATATAAAATTACTTCTAATGCCATGATTGACTAAGAATTGATTCTCATTGCCATATAGAGAGTTGATCCCATATGACTGGATCTGGAAAAAGTGTCACCACAATTTTTGATAAACTTAAGTTTGAAAATTTTATGATGGAAAGTAATTGCAAGTCTTCTTCATTTCATCAAGTAATCCTCTTAAAAATTTCCACCTGTATTTTGGCCAAACTTCAGGTGGACACTTTGGCCATATTAAATTAATTCTAGCTCCATGTTGATAAAAAACTGATACTTATTGCCATATATAGATATTAAACCCATCAGACAGTGCCTTTCCAAAATTGTCTACCTGAATTGTGGCTAAACCTCAGTTGGACACTTTTATGATGCAGAGTAGCTAGGGCAAAAGTATTCTTCAGTTAATTTGGTATTCATAATAAATTTATCCTCCTGAAGTTTATCCTAACTTGAGGTGGACAATTTTGGAAAGCACCAGTTAGTCACTATCCATCAAAAAAGTGTTCACCAAAATTTTGGCTAAACTTGTGGTTGACCCCTTTGATCAGCCATAGTCAGATGAGATCAACTCTTTAGATGGGAATGAGGATGATGTTTTGGTCGATCATGGAAATAGAAGTAGTGTGATGTGGCCAAATTACCCCCCTGAAGGTCAGACAAACCACAGAAGGACACTTTTTAGCAGGTAGTAACTGAGAAAAATCCATTTATCAGAAGGAAAATCTTTTATTGGATAGATGCCAAGGTTTCATACTTGTTTATTATGGTCAGTATAAATTTTGAAAGAGTCTGTCCAAGCAATTTCATTGCCCATTATGACTCATTTTGTTTTAAATGTATCAAACTGCGTGATACAGTATTAAGGTGTCACATAGTATAATTAAGTTCTATTACGTGCCCTCCTATGATGCCTAAATTTATAATTTAATATCTTACATAAAAATTTTTTTTATATAAATTCATCAATATTTTTTTTATTATCAAATTTAATAGAGCAAGTATCCTGAATTATTATATATGCATAAGCTTAGGTTAGATCAATTTGTGCTCAATTTGTTCTCATCAGAGGACAAAAATCAAGTTCTGGAGGATCAACTTGTGCATAATTTGGAATCAGTTGATATTCTGTCTATAATCAATCTGAGAATAAATGTAAATCTAACTCTAATTTACTTATGTTTATAAAGTATTCATAAACCTGGCATAATTAAGGGACACTCTAAATTTCAAGAGAGGGGATTGCTAGCAATTCACCCCTAGATTTCCCATGGTGAATATTATTAAATAAAGGTAAAAAATAAGAAAATGATTTATTTTACATAAAACAAACTTCTATCCAAAAGCAATATGAGGGGAATAAAGTAAAATAAAAGAAATCAAAGATGAAAATTAAAATCCAAGTTAAATTCTTTCCATAAAAAGAAAAAAGAGATGTTAAATCAAAAAAGCACTATCAGGGCTAAACTTGCATTAAATTTTCTTTTATGTAAAAATAAAAAAAATTCCACTTGAGTTTTACCAAAACTTCAGAATGACAATTTTGCCATATCAAACTACTTCTAGTGTAATTTTTTATCAAAAATTTATCTTCATTTACATAGAGAGAATTGCTCCAATCTGACTGCACCTGACCAAAAGTGTCCACACAAGTTCGGCCGAACTTGTGCTGGACACTTTTATGATGGAGAGTAGCTAGGGTAGAATTTTTCTTCAGTTCATCTAGTATTTCTTACAAACATGTCTACTGGTATTTTGTCTTTGTGCCTCACTCATAAGAATCATTTGATTAATTTTTGGTCACCATTATATTATTAATTTTATAAGTATAGAAAAAACTCATGTGCCAAATGCATACCAGGTGATATTAAACCATTTATAATATTATTAAATAAATGTATAAAAATATGAAAATAATTTATTTTATAAATAATAAATTGATATCCAAAAGCAATATGAGGAATAAAAAATTAAGTTAAAGGAATCAAATATGAACAAAGAAATCCAAGTAATATTCCTACTATCAAAAGCCAGTAAAGGTGTTGAAGCGAATGAGAGCCATCAGGGATAAATTGTAATAAATTTACTTTTTTTTAAAGATAAAAAATTGTGCACCTGTGGTTTGGATGAACTCTAGGTTGAGAATTTGCCTATATAAAACTACTTCTAGTGAAGTTTCTTATCAAATAATTTTTCTTATTGCCATAGCGAGAATTGATCTGATATGACTACACCTGACCAAAAGTGTCCAGCACAAGCTCAGCCGAACTTGTGCTGGACACTTTTTTGATGGTGAGTATCTAGGGTGCAGCTCTTCTTCAGTGCAACTTGTATTTTTTTAAAACATATCCACTGGTATTTGATCTTTCTGTTTTATGAATATTTTATCATTTGATCAATTTTTTGTTACCAGTATATTATTATTTTTATTAGTATAGCAAAAAAACATGTGCCAAATGCTTACAGGGTGATGTTAAACCTTTAATAATTTTATTAAATACAGGTAAAAAATTATGAAAATGATATGTTTTACATAAAATTAATTAATATCTTAAAGAAAAGAAAGGGATAAAAAGAAATAGGTTGAATAAAAGAAATTTTATATGAAATTAAAAATTCAAGCTAAATGCCTACTTTCAAGGCTCAGAAGAGGTGTTGGATAAAATGGGCACCATCAGGAATAAAATTGTACTTAATTTATTTTTTTGAAATATTAAATGAAGTTTTGAACTGATTTTTTTCCAATATTTAGTTGGACACTTTGTCTATATCAAATTACTTCTAGTACCATGATTGACCAAATTACATCCTCATTTCCATATGCAGAATTGATCACATATGGCTGGACCTGGCCAAAGGTGTCAACACAAGTTTGAGAATTCTTCTGATTGACACTTTTATGATGGACAGTAGTATGGTGCAAGTCTTCTTTAGTTAATCTAGTATTCCTTATAAACATTTTCAACTTATTTTTGGCCAAAAATCAGGTGGAAAGTTTTTCCATATCAAATTATCTCTAATGCCATGATTTACTAAAAGTTTGTTCTCATTGCCATATAGAGAGTTGATCCCATATGACTGGATCTGGAAAAAGTGTCACCACAATTTTTGATAAACTTAAGTTTGAAAATTTTATGATGGAAAGTAATTGCAAGTCTTCTTCATTTCATCAAGTAATCCTTAAAAAAATCTCCTCCTGTATTTTGGCCAAACTTCAGGTGGACACTTTGGCCTTATTAAATTAATTCTAGTTCCATGTTGATAAAAAACTCATACTTATTGCCATATATAGATATTAAACCCATCAGACTGTGCCTTTCGAAAAGTGTCTACCTGAATTATGGCTAAACCTCAGTTGGACACTTTTATGATGCAGAGTAGCTAGGGAAAAAGTATTATTTAGTTAATTTGATATTCATAATAAATTTATCCTCTTGAAGTTTCGCCTAACTTCAGGTGGACAACTTTGGAAAGCACCAGTTAGTCACCATCCATCAAAAAAGTGTTCACCAAAATTTTGGCTAAACTTGTGGTGGACCCCTTTGATCAGCCACAGTCTGATGAGATCAACTCTTTAGATGGAAATGAGGATGATATTTTGGTCAATCATGGAAATAGAAGTAGTTTGATTTGGCAAAATAATCCCCCTGAAGGCCAGAAAAACCTCACAAGAACACTTTTTAACAGGGAGCAACTGAGAAAAATAAATTTATAAGAAGGAAAATTTTTTATTGGATAGATGCCAAGGTTTCATATTTGTGTATTATGGTCAGTATTAATTTTGAAAGTTTTTGTCCAAGCATTTTCATTGCCCATCATGACACATTTTGTTTTAAATGTTTCAAAATTTGTGATACAGTATTAAGGTGTCACATAGTATAATTAAGTTCTATTAAGTGTCCTCCTATGATGCCTAAATTTATAATTTAATATCTTACATAACAATTATTTTTTATATAAATTCATCAATATTTCTTTTTATTATCAAATTTAATAGAGAAAGTATCCTGAATTATTATATATGCATAAGCTTAGGTTAGATCAATTTGTGCTCAATTTGTGCTCAACAGAGGACCAAAATCAAGTTCTGTAGGATCAACTTGTGCATAATTTGGAATCAGTTGATATTCTGTCTATAATCAATCTGAGAATAAATTTACTTCCAATACAATTTTGTATATTTTTATAAAGTGAGAATAACCCTGGAATAATAAGAGACACTCTGGAGTTCAAAGAGAGGGGATTTCTAGAAGTTCACCCCCAGATTTTCCAGGGTGATTATCTCCAACCATTCTTTTAACAATAAATGGTCCCACAAAATGATCTTTTAATTTGTTGTTTCCTAGTAGATTGAAATGGACAGTAGATATCAACAATTCATCACCCTTGTTAAATGTGTATTCTTTATGGGATTTATCCCATCTTTTCTTTTCATATTCAAATGCTTTATCAATACAGCTTTGAGCATGTTTTCTGCATAGCTGTTTCATTTGCATACAAGATTTTACACCATGATATAGTTCCAACCTAGGAATTTTATTATTGAGAACTTGAGCAGGAGTGTTTGGGATATAACCTAACCAAAGCTCAAAAGGCTTTTTCTCAGTGACAGAAAGAACAGTGTTACTATATGCAAATTCAAGACCAGGCAATAGAGTGACCCAGTCATGAGTAAATCTGTCATGGTCTTTATATTCTAATCCAAAGGCACAATACATTCTAATTATATCTTCCAGAGTTTGTATTATTCTTTCAGCTAGACCATCAGTCTGAGGATGGTGAGCTGTAGACAATTTTAACTCACAGCTACCAATATCCATCAAAGAAGTCCAAAACTTAGATGTAAATTTTGGATCTCTATCAGAGATAATGGCTTTTTGAAATCTAACAATATTAAAAATGTAATACCACCATAAGAAAGCTAATTCATTTGTGGATAAATCTTTGTGGGTGGGAATAAATTTGCACATTTTGTTGAATCTATCCACTATTTCCCAACGAGAGTTATAACTGTCTTTACCTGCTACAGGAAGACCAGTGAAAAAATCCATGTTAATGATTTTCCAAGAAGCATCAGGTGCCTCAATATGTTGTAAAAATCCTGCTCTTTTACCTGTCAATCTTTTAGATTTTTGACAAGAATCACAAGATTCAACATATAATTTAGTGTCTTGAGACATATTAGCCCACCAGGCAGTGTTTTTAATTCTGATAATGGTTTTCTCAAGATCAAAATGTCTTGCTAATATGTCATCATGACAAAATTTTAAGATAGTTTCTTTCATGGAAGGAGGAATAACATGGACATCTGTAAGTTTTCTCCTGTAATAAATATAACCATCTTCAATGGAAAACTTTCCCTTACTAAAAGAATTTTGGTACTTTGGAGGAAGAGTTTTTGTTAATGCTTGAATAGAAGCGTTCTTTGGATCATTCAAGATTGTAACTAATTTATTTAAATCAGAATCTTATCATATGAATCCAAATTTAATTGAAATAGATCCTCTTCCATATCAACAAAATATATACCATGTATATTTACTGTATCATCTTCAGGTATGTAAGCTGGGTTAGATACATCATTTGGAAGAGGTAATCTAGACAACATATCTATTTTTGAATGAACATTTTCAGACCTGTTAATAATAGTCATTCTACCTCTGTATTCTTTAACAGAAAGTTGCCACCTAAACATGTTGCTATTTGGTTTTTTCAAGTTTAAGAGGGATTTTACAGAACTGCAATCAGTAACGTATTCAAACTTTTGATCATCTAGGTAAAAATGAAGATTTTCTAAAGCCCATACAACTGCTAAGCACTCTAATTGAATGGAAACATACTTCAATTCACTCTTTCTCAAGGTTCTTGAAATATAACAAATTACTACCTCTGAAACTTTATAATTAATAATTTGTTTTTGGTGTAAAGAAGCTCCAAGTCAAATAAAACTTGATTCTGTGTAGAGGAAAAAAGGCTTATTAAACTCTGGAAGTACAAGGATTGGAGCTAACATTAAACATCTTTTTAATGTATCAAAAGCTTTTTGAGTATCCTCATTCCATATATAAGCCACATACTTTCTAGTCAATTTGGTAAGTGGTAGGGCTATTACTTGATAATTTTCAATTTATTGTCTATAGTAGCCACTCATTCTCAAAAAACTTTGTATTTCCCTTGCAGAATTTGGTGCTTTTACATTCTGGATAGCAGCAATTTTACCTTGGTTTACACATATTTGTCAGCCAGATACTACATCACCCAGGACTTTCAGATATTGAAAACCAAATTTACACTTTTTCAAGGATAGAGTCATGTTAATGACATCCATTTTCTCGAAGACTCTTCCTAGGTGTTGGATATTTTCAGAAATATTTAGAAAAAACTATTATATCATCAATATAAACCATTAACCATCCTTCGATTATTTCCTGAAGAAATGTGTTATCTGTTACTTTTTGGAATACTGAAGGGTCATTTTTAGGGCCATAAGGCATCCTAAAATATTTATAAATTCCCATATGAGTTGCAATTAGCAAAAAGTTTTGGGATGATTTTTCAACAGGTATTTATTGATAACCTCTATTACCATCCAGAGAGTTTATGAATTTTGCACCTTGCAAGGTAGCATGTATATATTTTATCCTGGGAAAAGGGTAAATATCATCTACAGTATAGGTATTTAATGCTCTATAATCTCCACATAGCTTAGCTTTATCTTTTTCATAGGATATCAAAACTGGAGAGATGACACAATATTTAGGTGTAACATCCACGTTTTCAATAATATTAATACTTAATAAGGCTGAGATATTATCCTCAATATCTTTTCTCTTTGTGGGAGAATCAGGATAAGGTTTTTTCTTAAGGCTAGGAGGTATTTCATTTAAATTACAGGATAAAGAAATTTTCATTTCATCTTTAACAAATCCTAACACATGGGAACCATGAGCAAAAGCCCTAGGGAAAGATGTAATTAAGACAACTATTGAATCCTTTTGATCATTAGTTAATTGATCACCAAATGAAGCTGTGTCTATCTCAGACAAATAAACATCCATTTCTTCTGTTTTTCTGCCCTTACATTGAATAGATAAATTACAAGATTTTAATAAGGGTGAAGAATGCTTTTTAGAGGAAGAAATTTAAAACTTTCTTTTCCCATTCATACCCAAGGTAAAACAATTGTTTGCAGGATCCAATTTTATGCCAAACATGGTTAAAATTTCATTTCCCATAATAAACCAATTGCTTAAATTATCATTTCTCATCACAAAAGATTCACAAATAGCTCTGAAAAAATCACCATTATATTTAAAGAACACAGTGGTCATATATTTGCAAATGGGACATAAAACGGAACCATGACCTTTCCATTTTTCAGATGTTATAGGTAAAAATTTGCTTTGATAATCTTTATTCACTGAGGCTAGTGCTTTCTCAGACACTAAACTTCCTCCAGCACCAGAGTCAAGAATAACCTCAACATTTTCGCCATGTATAATAACTGTTTATCTCAAGGGTGATATTAAAATTGAACTGTAAGTAATATCCTTAATGATTTAAAAATTTTCTATAGAATATAAGTCAATATCAAAATTTTCAGACCAATTATCACCACGCACTACGGGGGGCTGACTTTTTAGCAAGTCAACAACTTTGGACTCAAATCACCACAGATTGAACACACATTGAGCTATTGACAAAGGAAACATACAATCAGGGATGAACACCACTCAGAAGAACAGTTTTAGGTGAGTATTCAAGTTGAGTGCAGCATGAGTTCAGTATGAGTTCAGTCTGAGTTCCATCTGAGTTTTGTCTGAGCTCAGGTTGGGTACTTGTTAGAAAATCCACCCCCTATATTGTGTAGTTTATCTAAATATTGGATATCTTTTCCTAAGACTAGAAATTCTGGAGAATAATAATGGTCATAAGAGATATTACTATTGCAGTCACTTGTGGAATCATCAAGATCAGCTTGAGTATTTTCAGATTCTTCAGTTTGTTCAATAAGATGAATTTTCTTGTCAAAAATATGTCGTGTCTGCCATGATTTGTTACATTTAAAACAAGTGTTTGTTGCATATTTCTTTGGTGAAACTGGGGCAGAGGGTTTACCAGTTCTGTCTGGAAGTTTTGTTGAAGGCTTCTTCTGGTCATGATAAGATTTTAATGGATAATTCCTTGGTTCATATCTATGATTAAGTAGAACTTCATTACAGATATTAATAAAGGAAGAATTTTCTCTAAAATGCTCAGTCCTTTCCACAACCAAATCTCTTAGTGAATTTTGTCTCTCCAAATATCATAATCTATTTTTGGATCCATTTCTGTAAGAATTTTTGTTATTTTCATAATAAAAATATAGGCTTTTCAGGAGAGGAGGACACATAATTAGCAGTCTCATATAAACTCTGTTGAGAAAGTCTAAATTGTGAACCCCCAAATTGATTTTTAATTAATGTTTTCCACACTTTCCAAGTATATTGTTGATTTTCCAATAAGACAGATTCATACCACATTAAGGCTATATTGTAAAATAAAGAAATTAATTTAGAAACAATCTCTTCATCTGGAAATTTATAGGAATTTTTTAGATTATCAATTCTTTTGACAAAGTGCTGCCAATCAGATGAAGAGTCACCATCAAAGGTGGGATACTGATTCAGTTTAAGCCAATTTTTTCTGGCTACTGGGATGTTCCATTTTTTGATTAGAATTATTTATGATTAATAATTATTGAAGTTTTGACAGATTTTCAGAAATTTAATTATTTACAGAAACAGCTGGTTCATAGCCATCAATATATTCTTTGCTAGTTGAAAAAGATTTCACCAACTCATTTTCAGGTTATTTAATGGCTGAAATAGGAGGAAGAAAGGAGCTGCTTTGTTCAGGCTTTTTTCCTTTATTTTCATTCAGCTTATGGGCAGCATTTTGATCCACACCATAATGATTTACAGGTAAGGCAGAGAATTTTCCCACTAGGTCAGAAAAATAATTTCATATCCGTGGAATTTCAGACATTTGGTCATTGATTTTTGCAAGGGATAAGACATTTCTGTCTTAATTAACTGAGTATTTGTTACTCAGATCCTGGAAATAAATTTTCAGATTTTTCAACTCATTGTGTGGAGACTTATTTTCACTTTTTAATAAAGAATTCTCATCAAAAAGAATTTTAACTCATTTATAGTTCTTTTCAGATGAATATTTTTATCTGAAATAGCTTTATGATCATTTCTTATTTTTTTTGTTTACTAAGAACAATATTCAAAGTATCTTTTAATTTTTAGTAAGCTGTATCTTGTACAGAAGAGCTAACTTTACAATGTAAATGCAAATTATTGAATCTTTCACTTTCATGAACTGATAAATCTCTAGAAAATTTTTCTTTTACAACATTAAAATCAAGAGAATCTTTCTATATCTCCTCAGAAGTTTTCTCAAGAAAGGCATAGACTTCAGGGGAGACAAAATAATTTTCAATTGAATGAGAAGGATTAATTAAAGAAGTTGAAGTTAAATGTAAAGGCTCATCAAATGAAAATTTACTAATTACATCATTAGGGCTACTCATAACAGGAATTCATTTTTTAATAGGTTTAACAGTTCTTTCACCATTTTCAACAAGATTACCTGTGGAGGAAGATTTATTACTATACATACCAACATGTTTATCAAACATATTACTTACCATGGCAATGGAGGAAACTTCCCCTGTGCCTTCTTTCTTCTGCCTCCCTGATAAGGATGATCCTGAGGAGTTTTATGGTAATTTTGTGTCCTGGATGGGCCAGGGTGTTGAGCTGCTGTTGGTTGTACATTCTTCTGGTAATGGCTCATCAGGTAGTCCTATTTCCATTTTTCCACTTGTAGAGTATTTGGATTTTGAGGGAAAGAGCTGGGGGCCTGATGGGGCTAAGGATGAGGCTGAGGCTGAGTCTAGGTGGCTGTGAAAGGAGGAGGCTGAACATTTTTTTGACTTAAAAGCTCAAGCATCCAGTCCCAGAGGGTGTCAACTATTGCCTTGTATCTCATGTTTTCTGCTTTCAGCTCTTTTATATGACTGGACAGATAGTTTATTTGCTGGGCCAGAGGGATATTTTTTATTTTTCTTCCCTTTAAAGGATTTTCCTGACTGGTTTGAGGCTTTAATACTTTTAGAGTTATTGGTGGAGGAAGGTTTTCTACTCCTCCAAAAATTTCTATGACCTGAAGAATTTGAAGGTTTTTTGTCAGCTGAAGAATTTTTGTAATTTAATTTTGAAGAACCTACAGATTAATCATCAAAATCGAACTCAATTTCATAAATATGAAGATCATTCATGTTTCTTGTTTAGCTACTGAACATAAAAACTGTAAACAAAAATCAATTTTATATAATCAATGATTTAAATTTATATTTTTTCAAAATAATAAATAATAAATTTAAATTTAAATTTAAATTCAGTTTATAAATTAATTAAAAAAAATAATGTAATACAAAAATATGTATTTACAAATTAGATTGTTATGAAAAAATAAACAATAATTATTTTGGGATCAACCAAAAAAGGTTTAAAAAATCAAACAAAAATAATTAATACCAAAAAATATATTGGTAATATTGGGAATAAGCACTGAGTAATATTATGGTCAACCAATTATATCAAAATTTCAATAAAAAATTAATTTAATAATTCTTAAAAAAATGATCTTCTAGGACTAAGGAAATAACTCTATTATGTTCAACTATGAGAAAAATTATATAAAGAGTATTGATAACTTACACTCAGTAACTCAGAAAAATAGGCAAGGCACTTTTATTGCAATAAAAATTCAATAATAGAGTTGACAGGTGCAAAGTTTGACTTACTATAGTAATCAAAAAATCACCTAAAAATATATGTGAATATAGTATTATTTAAACCAAAAGTGTCAAACCCAAGTTCAAAACACAGTTGTGGCAAATATTTAGGTTTCACGCAAAGTGGTCTGTGGGTCAAGTTGATCGTTTAAAAAAATTGTCATTGTTGTTCAGAAAGGCCCCCAATTTTTGTCTGCTTGTCTAGAAGAAGGATAATTGGAAAGCAATTAAATAAACTAATAAGAAAAAAAAAATAAAAGAAGTGGATATGGGGAATATTTAAAGGGAGTGCAATGACAGTTTTGGGAATATTGACAAGACAAAAGATAGTGGTCTAATAGGTATTCTGCTTCAGTAAGTAATTTTATTCTCCTCTTCTTTAACATCAACCACTGAATACTAAAAATCTTAAAGCAACCTTTAATGTATTTGATTTAGCAATTAAAAGGGAAAAAAGCACCACAAGTAATTAATATAATAATTTATTGTAAAAAAATTATAAGATAATGTAAGTTGTGGGGCTAAAGGGGATAACCTAAGGCCTTTATATATTCAAGGGGACTTCTGAAGAGCCACAAATAAGTATATAAAAAATAGTAATAAGTTGAAACAAGAAAAAAATATTTTAATTAAAATATATATATTAAGAGAAAAACATGAAACAAATAATTAAACCCATGAGTAAGTAACTAATTTCCCCACCTTCCATTCCAAAACCAGTTAATTAAAATAGTGAGTAACTAAACAAAACTGTAACCTGAAAGCTGTGAGTAATATATTTTGAAACATGTATTACAATGAGTATCTTGGATGTTTTAATTGAAACAGTAATTATGACGTTTTCACACAATTATTTTTAAAAGTATTTCAAGCCCAAAAAAAGAATTACTAATTTTGTTTTAAATATCCCATTGAATAATAACTAAATGAAGTGAAAAAGTAATCAAATTTATTGAATTAATAATTCAATATAAGTATTTCAATTTATTTCATTAAGTAAGTGTTTTAGCTTATTTAATAATTTTTCTGAAATAATTAAGGGTCAAAAAACCTCTCAATATTTATTGATAATAATATATGAAAATTTTTATTTAATATATAAATTTTATTAATTCAGTTTTAATTACATTTAAGTAAATTGTATCATTCCACTTATAATATATATTTATATATAATAAATTATTAATTTATAAATATTAATTACATAAAAATGGGTCATGATTTATAGAATATAATATATATTATTCTCTATGTAAGTATATAAATAATTTACCTAATAATAAAATTAATACAATAATTATTTTACTTATTTATAAAATATTTATATAATTTCATTATCCAATAAAATAATTTATTTAAAATACACACCACACAATATTTGGGGGGGACTTGCAAAAAGTCCTCAACTTGAAGTCAGAAGGAACTCAGCTGGAGCTCAGACTGAAGTGATACTGAACTTTACCTTAAAATAAGCTTGTGTTACCGGAAAACCTACGCACAAGGTTGAGGGTGTTCCTGAAAGTGAGATGAGGGATAAAGTTTAGAGAATTCTTTGAAGCACAGAGGAAATGTTCAAGAAAGTGATTCAAAGATGACTTGAAGGAAGAGCTACTGCTTTGAGTTATATTTGAGAAGAATCTTAATATATTTTAAGGTAATACTAATATTCTTAGAATCTCACAAAGGGTTGTAATACTTAAAAATCAAAGATTTAAATTTTGAAATGATTATTGAGGGAAGAGGGAAATGTACTATAACAATGATTTAACTTGCAGTTTTACCACTATTAACTATAAATACTTTTTATAATTTAATTCTAAAGAGAACCATCAAACCAAAATCCAACCCCTTTTATATCTATTACTCCTCCTCGCATTGACCTCATACCCATCCATCATTCCACACACCACAGACCACCAAAATTACACCCGTTACACTGTAACCCTCCTTACTAACATCCGTTAACACCTTAATCCTCCGCTACTCATTCCGTCCATGCTCACTACCCCTCTTTAATAACACACAGATATTTAATAAACCTTTTAGCGGGATATTGCATTGACTATTGCGCTGTGCATTGCTAATCGAAGAAAATCCTAAACACACTCTTGAGAATTGACTAATTTAGATTTAAAGTTTAGATTACCACAGTCAAATAGTGAGTTCACAAAGGGAAGTTGCCTTTGCTAGGTAGAATTGCTTTCTGTGCTTTGAGTATGGATTTAGACCTTTGTTTTATTAATTTAATAAGCTTCTTTTGCCTCAAGTGTCACGTGGCGCGTGACAGATTCCCAGGTATAAAATGTGAGATCAGTTGAGCTTGAGACATATACTTACCACACTACTTTCCCTCTATTTATCTCTTGATTATTATTTTTAATTATTATGTCAACTTGTCCTACTCCGACTCCCACGCCTTCTCACCCCAAAGTGGACAGGGGGCTTGTTAAACGACAGTACTCCCAAGCCTGAACAGCCTGTGAGTCAATGGAATATTTCTGCGTCAAGAGCACAGAGACACGGGGTCCTCACCAGAAATGCTTGTTTTGCCGATGGAGATGGCTGATGTGCGATGCCCTTTCAAAAAACTCTGACATCGAGAAACGGTTTACAAAAACTAAATACTGGGTAATACCGAAGACCAAAGAAGTGGTCGAAGATATATGAGATGTTTTGGTCGCGGACGATCAGTTGGAAGGAGTTGACAAGGAGGTTGAGGATACTGTGGCAACCTGGGTAACCCAAGCCACAGGTAAAAAATGAGGGGTGGAAGAGGAGGTGGATGAACTGGTGGAGGAAGATGAGGAGGAAGTCCCCATCTCAAGGCGGACACAGAAGAAGCGGCACATGTTCATTGAAGATGATGATGAAGACAAGAAAGTGACAGTGGAAGTCACATTGAAATTTTTTTCTAGAGGCTGAACCTGTTTTTGAAGTAAGTCTGCCCTTTTATTTCTTTAATAGAAAAAAAATGTTTTTTACTGATGACCTTATGTTTTAGAATTCAGATGTCATCCCGGAAGCCCCTATGGTGGAAACCTTGAGTGTGGGAGCTCTTCTTGTGGAAGCGGTGCCTTCAATCCCATTTGAGGAAAATTTATCAGTGATTGCCTCAAGGGAGGACAATGAAGAAACTCTTGACCAGGTATGGTCGTAGAAACCTCACCAGGGTTGACAAACTAGGTTCATTGAAGATTTGCGTGGGGATGTTGAAAAAATTATTGATGCTGCCTACTTAAACTTGGCTGAAGAATTGCTGGAGATTGGGGAAGTGGTACCAGTAGGAGAGGAGGAGGCTTTTGAGAAAAGCAGGAAGTAAATAAGGGTGATTTTTGAGAAAATGAAGAAATTTGTTCGAGAGAAAATACATGAGAAAAAAGAAAGAAAGAGGAAAATAAAAGTAGAAAACAATTTGTATATTTATTTATTTTATTTTGTTATTTTAATAGAAAATTTAATATTTATTTGTATAAGATTTTGAGAGAAAAAGAAAAAGAAAGGAAGAATATTTAAATGCAGTTTTTTGTTTTGAAAATTTGAAAGGAGAGAAAAAATATTTAATCGAGAGAAATTTTAGTTTTAAATTTTGAAAAGAAAGAAAAAATTTTAAATATGAAGAAGAAGAAGAAGAAAAAAATATAGTTGATTGAAACAATTTTGAAATAAAAATTTAATAAGAGAAGAAAAAAAAATTTATTCGTGAAATTTTATTTATTGAAGTTTTTTGAGGAATTTGGTTATTTGAAAGGAAAGAAAGAAAAGAAGAGAAGAAATAATTTTTAAAAAAGAATTTGAAAGAAAGAAGTAATTTGTTTGAAGAATTTTTAAAAGAGAGATTTAGAGGTTGAAGTGAAGTTCGAGAAAGATTGTTGTGTTGCATTCGTGAAAATTTTTGATAGTTTGAAGAAAATAATTTTTAAGGAAAGAATGTATATAGAAAATTGAAAAGAGAAGAAAGGGAAAATTTAAAGAAATTTTTAAAAGGTTTTTTTGAATTTTGAATTTTATTTGTTTTTATTTTATTTTAATTTAATTTAATTTTAATTTAATTTAATTTAATTTAATTTAATTTAATTTAATTTAATTTAATTTAATTTAATTTAATTTAATTTAATTTAATTTAATTTAATTTAATTTAATTTAATTTAATTTAATTTAATTTAATTTAATTTAATTTATTTATTTTAAAGAAGGTTGAAAACTTTTGAAAAGAAAATAGAAGAAAGAAGAAAACAAAAATTAACGAATTTTTTAGAAGTAAAGATGTTTTAGATTTTAAAGAGAAGAAAATAAAAAAAGAAAAGAAAAATTAAAAGAGAGTTTTAAGGTTTTGGTTTTAAATTATATTTAAGATGAAAAGATTTTAGGAGTTCAGGGGCATTAGAAATATTGATGGCTGGTTCCCAGGATGTTTTTTCTGAATCATCGAGGAAGTCTTCCCATTACACAAGGTATTGAAGTTTCCCCTTGTGCATTCTTGAATCAAGGATAAGGCTTACTTCCAACTCTAGATGGTCTTCTACTTTGACCAGTTCTGGAGGAGGTTAGTTCCTGTCCAGGTATGTTTCTTGAGCCAGTTCCAGGAGAGATATGTGAAAAACAGGGTGAATATCCTGCCATTTAGGAGGTAGCTTGAGTCGAAATGCAGTTTTAGAGACTTTGGAGTTGATTTCAAATGGTCCCAAGCACCTTTTGTCTAGTTTCTTTAAAGTTCAAGTTGTTCAAATGTTTTATGCGTCAAGCCATACTTTGTTGCCTGGTTTAAAGGGAGGAGCAGATTGTCAATGTTGGTTGGCCTGTTAATTGTACCTTCGAGTCACTAATTCCAAATTTGATTTAAGCTCTTTTTGGTGTCATGATATAGTTCAAAGATAATGTTCCGCAGGATGATTAGCTCCTAAATGGATTGAGTTGAATTGAGGATGTCTTCCATAAACTTTTTTGAAAGGAGATTGTCATGTCGAAGAATGAGTCGAGTTATTATAAGAAAATTCAGCCAATGGTAACCATGTGGTCCAATCATCTTGTTGGTAACAGACATACATTCAAAGGTATTGTTCGAGGATATGGTTTACCCTTTCCGTTTGCCCATTGGATTCAGGATGATAGGCTGTGGAGAGATTCCTTGTGATATTGAGTTGTCGACACAATTGAGTCCAGAACATGGATACAAAAATGTGCCTCTATCTGAAATAATATTATTAGGTAAGCCATGTTTTAAAATACATATTCTAGAAACAATTTTGACAAATCTTCTGCTGTAGCAGTAGTAGTGGTTTTTATGAAAATAGACATTTTTGAAAATCTATCTACTATTACTAATATAGCATCAAAATTATTAGAAAGAGGAAGTTGAGAAATGAAATCCATCGATAAAGATTTTCCAAGATTTAGAGGGAATAGGAAGTGGTTGAAGCAACCCATGCTTCCGGTGACGGGGAGCCTTATTCCTATTACATTCGTAACAAGCTCTTATATAGGCCTTTATTTCTCTTGTCATTCCTTGCTAGAAGAAATCCCTCACTATTAACTGGTAGTTTTTATCAACCCCAAAATGACCAGCTAATGGAGAATCATGTCGACTATTGAAAATCCATAATTTTATTTTGTTGTTGTCGGGTATGAATACTCTACCTTCAAAAACTAATAGACCTGATTCAATAATAAATCTTTTGACCCCTTGCTTCGAGAGTATTTTGTCTTTTAACCCTAAACAATAATTGTCCTTTGACTGAGCTTTGAGGATTTTGGATAGTTGATTTTGCAAAGATTGAATTTTCATCAAATTAAGTTGATGAGTTGTTAAAATTGATTTGTTGAAAATCGATTTCACATTTGCTGGGTTCTTGTCAGCAAATGTGTCCCCCAGCTGTGGGTAAACGTTGTCCTGATGTGAAAAAATTTCTGGGACAATGCAGTTCTTACCTGGGCGATAGGAAAAAGAAAAAGGAAATTCAGACAGAAATTCAGCCCACCTGCCTTGACGCCTGGTTAACACTTTTGAAGACATAAAGTATTTCAAAGCATTATGGTCTGTTAGAATTTGAAAAGGACTATCTAGTCTGAGAAGAAAAGAGCACCATTTTTTAAGACAGTGAATAATAGCTAAAAGCTCTTTGTCATGAATTTCATAATTTAATTCTGCCTCAATGTGTTTGCGTGACTCAAAAGCAACAGGATGAAAAAATTTTGTTTCAGGATTTAATTGAGAAATGACCCCTGCGAAAACATAATTGCTAGCATCTGTCTCAACTATTGTTAAAGCAGAAGGATCAAAGTGACAAAGAATTGGAGCTGTGGTGAACACAGTCTTCAACGCTTCAAATTCATTTCGTGCTGTAGAAGTAAAAACAAAAGGAATATCTATTCTAAGAAAAGAAGTAAGATTGGAAATAGTTTTAGAGTAATCTTTAATAAATCTTCTATAGAAATTGGCAAAACACAAAATTCCTAGTAGGGATTTAACGGTTTTGGGCTCAAGCCATTCCAGGACTTTTTGGACCTTTTTGTTGTCCATGACTAAACCATCAGTGGATAACGTAAAACCCAAAAAATAGATTGATTTAAGGTGTAATTCGCATTTATTGTGCTTGGCATAGAGACCGTGATCTCAAAGTCGATTTAAAACCAGTCAAACATGATGAATATGTTCATCTAGTTTCTCTGAGAAAATTAAAATATCATCTAAATATACAACAACAAATTATTCAAAAACATCTTGAAAGACGTCATTAACAAAGGTTTGAAAAGAAGATGGTGCGTTACACAATCCAAAAGGCATGACTAAATATTCAAAACTTCCAAATCTAGTGCGCATTGCAGTTAGTGCTTCATGACCTTTTGCATTTCAAATAAGATTATAAGCACCTCTAAGATCAATTTTAGAAATGAAATTAGAACCATTGAAAAGAGTAAGAAGCAATGACATAGGAGGAACAGGATATGCATTCTTTTTAGTGACTGTGTTGAGTTTTCTATAGTCAACACACAACCTAAGGCTACCATCCTTTTTCTTTACAAAGATATCAGGGGACCAGGTTTGAAGATTTTCTGGCTCTAATGAAGCCTTTGGCTACATTCTCTGCAATGTAGTCTTGAAGAACTTTAGATTTGTCCTTTGACAAAAAATAGATAGGACCTGCCGGAGGTACTGGACCTATTAACTCTATTTGATGGTTGTAGGGTCGATGAGGTGGTAACTTACCAGCCTTGAGGATTGAGAAAAAATCTAGGAAATCGTGATAGATTTCTGGTAGAGTTGATTTAATGGCTTCAACGTTTATTTGGTTGTCCTCATCATCTTTGAGAGAGTCTGTCAAGGGAAAAACAGAATTGAGAGATCAAAATTTGATTACTTTGAGGAAAACTCAAAGGGGGGAAAATTTAGAAAGTTGAAAACCCATAAAACTTTCTTAATTACCCAATATTTGGGTTCCTCTGATTTGACCAAATAAATTGGAGTTCAATAAATATCTGTAAATGCCAGCTGTAACTTCTTGGCAAAAGATAAACTGACAAAAGAAATTGAAGCTCCAGAGTCTATAAGACAACTGAAGGGGGTATCCTCCTTAAAAAGAATGAATCTCAAGCGGTTTAGGCAACTCCAGTCCTTAAGACATGGAGGTTCTGTGCACTGGTTAAGATAAGATAGTATACTTTGCATACAAGTAAACTATCTACTAGTTTTTTGACTTCAAACTAGTACCTTCTCTGTCAGCCTAAATATCCTTAGGACTGAGTATTTATTATGCTTAAAATAAGATAACCTTAAGTAAATTAAGCTTATATCTTAAAAATAAGGCTTAAATAATAATATATATTATTTAATTATATATATATATAATTATTATTCTATTATATAACTTATAATAGTTTAAATAGCTTATCCATGGCCTAATATTATTTATTAAGGTGTTAATGGAGTCATAATATACTTATCTTAAGTGATATGAAGTGATTATTGATATACATAAGCTTATATGTATACATAAATCTCATATTCAGTGAAATATGCAGTATATTATGTGTATTTAGGTATATAAGTGGGTTTTAGCCCCTTAATAGCCTATAAACTTTGTTTTTCTGCTTATTTTAGGTCATATGGACAAAATCAGTGGACTCACAACGCCTACAGAAGTAAAGACACCTATATCAGGCGCATACACCCAGCTTGGACAACTAAAATTACTTCCTTGGATGGTTATTCACAGATTTATGGGTTGGAAGGATATTTCTGGGTTAATGTGGATGCTTTGGGATGTTATTGGGGGCTTGGACATTTTATTTGTTTCTTTTATATGCTTTTGGTTTCATTAAATCTCTTTTTGACTGTTTATTTTACCTGTTTCTTTATGGTATCTGCTTTTATCTGGATTTTCTATTTATGGTAAGGATCTGTGTTATTATTAATAGAGATGGAGGGTCCTTACTGGAGGTCTGGGTGTTGAAACTGCTTGAAGTGGACACCATGGAGAGGTGATGGGCCCTCACAGTGCTGTAATTTCCGGGGATAGCATTGACATCATCTGGATTGAAGGTCTGTGCATTCCAGTGGATTTGGGTATAAGTAAGAAGGGATTTTGATGGTTATTTATCATAATTCAATTACTAAAACTCCAAAAAACACTACTATACAATTATTAACATTTAGAAATATATTATAAAGCCATTATAAATTGATATTATCTTTATATAAGCTATAACTATATTTTTTTTCATCTATTTTCCACCACTAGCACACATTTAAATCCAAGTATTGTGAGTTTTATTTGAGTATAACTATTTTATTAGTCTTCCCCTGAGGTTTAATCTCTAAATCATTTATCAATAAGTAGTAGGACCATAAATAAACATTATTATATCATACTTATATACTAGACTATACTGACATTCTCTTTCCTTCAACTTCACACAATCTTCTACCTTGTGCTTACCCCCACAATACATACATAACCCATTATCTGCTCCTCTCTTCCTCTCAGCTTCTTTTAGCTCCCCTTTAGGATCCAGTACTTTACTTATATTTCCTGGGGTCAAGCTTTTTGGTCAAGGTTTGTCTTTTCTCTTATTTGTTTTGGATTTAGTCGAGGAGGATTGAGTTGGTCCTGGGTGTGAAGAAGGTCCCAATTAAAAATTTAGGCTTTGAGATTTGTTGGCGTATCAACAATGTTATAGTTGTCCTTGGTAAACGCTGTCAAGTTTGAGGGTTCGATCAATCAAATCCGTTAAAGTAGTAATCTTCTGACCATGAAGATTTAATTGATAAAGAATCCTCGAAGGAAGTGCCTTTTTGAAATGATACTTGAGGGCAGCATCATTCCAACCTACTGGAGTTTGAAGTGCTCTGAAGTTCAAGATGTATTCAGAAGCTTTACCATTATCACTCATGCGGAGGAAGTCCAGTTCAATTTCCATGTTGTCCGTTTCATTAGGGTCACCAAACAACGTAAAAAGTTGGTCTTTAAATTTTTCCCAGTTATTGATGAGTAAGTGGGTCTCTGTCAAAGAGAGCATGAGAAGATAAGTTTCAAACCACCTTTCTTCCTTTCCGGCTAGGAATGAAGAAGCGTAAACAACCTTTGACTGGTCGTTGTTAAAGGTTTGAGGGTCATTATGGAACAGGAGCTTTCATCTTTGCAAGAAGGGTCACAATCTGTCTGGATGTTATCCATTGAATTTATCAGGAGATTTCATGGAAGTAGTTTTAAATTTAGATCCCTCCAAAGATGTTGGATTTGAAATGGTCTTCATGAAAAGCCTCATGAAGTCTTCCAGTGAATTAGATGGTCCAGGTTCCGAAGGTTGACCAGAAGGGTGTGTAGCAGGGGCGGATGGTGCCTTGTGCATTGTATCCTCTCCTTTATCATCACTACAATCATCGAAGTCTTGTGGGATGTCTTCTACAGATTGGACTGAATGTTGCCGTTCCCTAAGGTAAAGAGGTTCCAGGGAGTGAGTGCTGGAGACAGGCCGTGTGGCTTTTGGCCTGCCTCTGGCGCGAGCCCTGGTAGTAGCGCCCGTAGGAGGAGTGCGTTGAACAGGTGCTATTTTAAGAATTTAGAAAAAACCTGAAAAAAGGACGTAGTAGTGCAAAGAATGAGAACTACGGAGAATTAAGATATACTGTCACCAGACGTCCTACGCACAAGGTTGAGGGTGTTCCTGAAAGTGAGATGAGGAGTTTAGAGACTTCTTCGAAGCACAGAGGAAATGTTTGAGGAAGTGATTTGAAGATGACTTGAAGGAAGAGCTACTGCTTTGAGCTATATTCAAGAAGAATCTTAATATCTTTTAAGGTAATTCTAATATTCTTAGAATCTCAAAAAGGGTTGTAATACTCAACAATCAAAGATTTAAATTTAGAAATGATTATTGAGGGAAAAGAAAAATGTACAATAACAATGATTTCACTTGCAGTTTTACCACTATTAACTATAAATATGTTTTAAAATTTAATTCAAAAGAAAACCATCAAACCAAAATCCAACCCCTTTTATATCTATTACTCCTCCTCGCATTGACCTCATACCCATCCATCATTCTGCATACCACAGACCACCAAAATTACACCCATTACACCGGGACCCTCCTTACTAACATCCGTTAACACCTTAATCCTCTGCTACTCATTCCATCCATGCTCACTACCCATTTTTAATAACACACAGATATTTAATAAACCTTTTAGCGAAATATTGCATTGATTATTTCACTGTGCATTGTTTATCGAGGAAAAGCCTAAACACACTTTTGAGAATTGACTAATTTAGATTTAAAGTTTAGATTAGCACAGTCAAATAGTGAGTTCACAAAGGAAAGTCACCATTCCTAGGTAGGATCACTTTCTGCACTTCAAGTATGGATTTAGACCTCTGTTTTATTGATTTAATGAGCTGCTTTTGCCTCGAGTGTCACCTGGCGCCTGACAGCTTGAGACCTCAAACAAAGAAGAATGAATATTTATTTAAAAAATAGTGAAACTGTCATGATAAATGAATGGAAAACAGAAAAACTATTTCCGAGAAACTACCCAATTCACTGTATTTGTTGATGAATCTTATATGAATAATACTTTATTAATTTAATTTGATCAATGAAAAGACATAAACTCATATTATTTCCTTCTACAGTATCACTTTTTTTAAATATTGTAATGTTGTTAAAACTTTCAGGTAACATTTAAAAAAATTCAATGACTTTTTGTATTACATAAAACTATTTTCCAGAATTGAAAAATTGTAATTTTTTAGTTAATACAATATAAACTGAACTCTTTTTTTTGTGTGTTTCTTGGATTCAAAGATTACTAAAGGATATATCACAATCTATTGAATTAATTAAATAAAAACATGAAATCAACAGAAAACTTTAATTTATTTATTATAGCATACAGTGAAAACATGGAACACTTAAATTTAAAGTATAGTGATTATTTTTGAAGATTTTTAGCTAAATGAAGAACTTTCACAACTTTGTTACAATAATTACTTTTAATTAAAAAATATTTTAGTATATATTAAAAATGGAATATTTCTTTATGTTTTAGACTCAATGTATTTTTTGGGAAAAGTAAATGCAAAAAAAGAAAAAAAATCAAAGAAATATTTTTTTCTTTTTAAAATTATACCAACTACTCAGCTACTAAGACAATATTTATAATCTAGCATGAGTAAATAAAATATCTATCTAGATTCTATAGTATCTTTTTTATTGGTTTCATAAATATTCTTTTGGCATGCTTTCAGTTGGTGAAGTGATCTAGAGAACTCAAGAAAAATTACCACTCAGTGAAATATTTTTGTTAAAAATACAGATAAAATGTGCCTAAAGTTATGAAAATATGTTTAAATTAAATAAATGGATATATATGTAAACTTTAAGCTGAATAGTATGTTGTAGTTAATTTGGATATTTGAGATAAAAATACTATTTCCCTGGAGATTCACTTCAAAATTTTAACTTTGTTCCCATGTAAGAATAGGTGCTCAAGATGAAGTTCTAGGAGTTTTTTACCATTCAATTACTCTATAAAAGAGGTAAAACTGATATTTTTAATCATTCTATCATTCTATTCATATAGTAGCCTCAATATAGCATTTTTAAGAAGGATACAATAGATAATTTAGTCATGAAATCATAAAACTTTACCATTATATTAATCAATTTTTGATTAGTGTAATGTTACTAACATAATTTAAAATATGTTGCAAATATTTTAGTTTTTTGTATTAAAGTTTGATAAATTAAAATTTCAGAGGCTCACATTATTGGTTGGTGAGATAAAAAATTCAGAAGATAAATTTAAAGATCTAGGTTTGATCATTATTCTCAATTTAGAAATATAGGTTAATGGGTTTTCAATGATTTATTTGAAATACATTAATAAAAATTATGGGTAAAATTCAAATATTTTTGAAATTAAATGAGTCAATATATTTCCTATTTTTATTAAAAATAAATACAATATTTATCCTCTTATATATTCCAGGTATCAAAAATCATTACATAAATGAAGAATTTTTTAATTTAAATTAATTTAAACTGATAATATTATGAGTTTTCAGTGAATAATTAACGAGAAAAACAATTTCATAAGTTAAATTTAATTTAAATTGAAATTCTTGAAAAAAAAAATTTGTTTCTATTTTAAATATATAAATTTTTATTCATTGGTGTAATTTGAACTTAATAATATAAATATATTTAAAAAAATTTGTTACCATGAATTACCTGAATTATTTTTATTCAAAAGAGATATTTACTTCTGTCAAAATATATTGAATGAAAATTGGAACTCTAGAACCTGTTTATATATTTTATAGGACTATATACATAACTTTAGGATTTTTTTCAGTCTATCATTTGGTAGAAAAATCATACTATAATAATTTAAGATAAATTGACATCTACTGAATTTTTTTTGAAAAAAGACTTTACAAAATTTTCTATTTATTCCCATAACTCCATATCATATTATAAAAATATTTTTGATAAAAAAAATACACTTAAATTTAAATCATAATATCTACTTTTAAATTTTAAGAGATCAAGAGTACTTCTCACATCTTAACTAATCTTGAACCACAGTCAGGCATAGGCTGTCATTGAGAGTTAAATCTAAGTTCTATCAAATCTAAGGTATTTTATTGTATAAAATTGTATGTATTTATTTCCATAAAATATTTTTGGAAAGTAAGAGAGTTCATAGATTTTTTTCTTTTATTGATTAAATAATAATATGCATACTAATAAATATTATAAGTGTTATTTATATGAGTGTTTATCTATTATATGTACTTATTAATGTATATAAAGTTATCACAAATTAAGATATTTAGATAAAATTTTAGTTATATTGATAGATCTTGAGTTAAATTTTCATTTGAAGCTCATGATTTATGAAAACAATTTTTTTCACCTCACCATCAGCGCTCACATGTAAATTAAAAACTATTTAAGTTAATCAGATGAGGCCTATGAAAATGGGTAAAGCATTAATCAAGTATTTTTGTTTCAAATTATTTTCTAAAAAATTTTTTTTTCAATATATATATAATTATAAACCACATTACATAAAATTGTTTTAAAGAAGAATTATACTACTATTATATGGGTTTTTCACCCTCTACGTGACACTCGAGGCAAAAGTAGCTCATTAAATCAATAATAGGAGACTCAAATCCATACTTGAAGCGCAGAAAGCAATTATCTATAGCAACTGCAACTTTCCTTTGTGTACTCGCTATCCAACCGCGCTATTCTAAACTCTAAATCTAAATTAGTCAATATCTCAATAGTGTGTCTCAGTCTTTTCTTCAATAAGCGACGCACAGCGCAATAGTCAATGTAATGGTGCACTAAAAGGTTTATTAAATGTCTGTGAATTATTGAAAGGGGTAGTGAGCATGGACGGAATAGATAGTTGAGGATTAAGAGGTTAACGGATGTTAGTGAGGAGGGTCCAGGTGTAATGGATGTATTTTTAATGGTCTGTGGTGTGTGGAATAGTAGATGGGTATGAGGTCAATGCAAGGAGGAGTAAAGGATATAAAAGGGGTTGGGTTTTTGGTTCAATACTCCTTAGATTTAAATTATAAAACGTATTTATAGTTAATAGTGGTAAATCTTTTAAGTTAAATCATTATTATTGTATCTTTCTTTATTTTCTCAATAATCATTTCTAAATCCTAAATCTTTGATTGTTGAGTTTCCAACCCTTTGTGAGATCTTAAGAATTTTAATATTACTTTTCAATTATATTTGAATCCTTCTTGAACATAACTCAAAGCAGTAGTTCTTCCTTTGAATCATCTTCGAATCACTTCCTCGAATCATTCCTCTGTGCTTCGAAGAAGTCTCTAAACTCCTCATCTCACTTACAAGAACATCCTCGACCTTGTGCGTAGGTCGTCTGGTGACAGTATAATCTAATTCTCCGTAGTTCTCATTCTTTGCACTACTACGTCCCTTTTCAGGTGTTTCCTCTAAATTATTAAAATGACACCTGCTCAACGCACTCCTCCTACGGGTGCTACTACTAGAGCTCGCGCCAGAGGCATGCCAACAGCCACTCGGCCTGTTTCCCGCACTCACTCCTTGGAGCCTCTCGACCTTAGGGAACAGCAACACTCAGTACAATCTGTAGAAGACATCCCACAAGATTTTGATGATTCTATTGATGATGAAGAAGGAGAGGATACAATGCACGAGGCATCATCTGCCTCTGCTAATCACCCTTCTGGTCAACATTCAGAACCTGGACCATCAAATTCTCTGGAAGATTTCATGAGACTTTTCATGAAGACCCTTTCAAATTCAATGTCTTCAGTAGGATCTAAATTCAAAACTCCTTCTATGAAACCTCCTGAAAAACTTGATGGAGAACATCCAGACAGATTGTGACCCTTCTTGCAAACCTGCAAGTTCCTGTTCCATAATGACCCTTGAACCTTCAATAACGACCGATCGAAGGTTGTTTACGCTTCTTCATTCCTATCTGGGAAAGCAGCAAGATGGTTAAAACCTTATCTTCTCATGCTCTCTTCAACCGAAACCCACTTACTTATTAATAACTGGGAAAAGTTTGAAGACCAACTCTTCACGTTGTTTGGTGACCCTAATGAAACTGACAACGCAGAAATTGAACTTGATTTTATTCGCATGAGTGATAATGGGAAAGCCTCTAAATATGTCTCGAACTTCAGAGCGCTTCAAACTCAAGTAGGTTGGAATGATGCTGCCCTTAAGTATCATTTCAAAAAAGGACTTCCTTCGAGGATTCTGGATCAGTTAAATCTTCACGGTCAGAAGATGACTACTTTAACGGATTTAATGGATCGAACCCTCGAAATTGACGGTGTTTACCAAGGACGACTTCCACATTGTCAATATGCCAACAAATCTCAAGGCCTAAATTTTAAATCAGGACCTTCTTCACACCCAAGAACAACTCAATTCTCCTCAACTTAATCCAAACCTAATAAGGGAAAGGACAAACCTCGACCAAAAAGCTTGACCCCAGGCAATAACAGTAAAGTACTGGATCCTAAAGGGGAACTTAAAGAAGCTGAGAGGAAGAGGTGAGCAGATAATGGGTTATTTATGTATTTTGGGGGTAAGACCAAGCTGGAAGATTGTGTAAAATAGAAGGAAGGAGAAGGTACTAGTTCAAAGTCAAAAAACAAGTAGATAGTTTACTTGTGTGCAAAGCAAACTATCTTATCTCTCCCAGTGCACAGAACCTCCATGTCTTAAGGACTGGAGTTGCCTTAAATTGCTTGAGATTCATTCTTTTTAAGGAGGATATCCCCTTCAGTTGTCTTATAGACTCTGGAGCTTCAATTTCTTTTGTCAGTTTATCTTTTGCCGAGAAGTTACAGCTGAAATTTACAGATATCGATCGAACTCTAATTTATTTTTTTGAATCAGAGGAACCCAAATATTGGGTCTGTAAGAAAGTTTTATGGGTTTTCAACTTTCCTAACTTTCCCCCCTTTGAGTGGGAATTATCAGTCTTGGACGCCTCAAGAATGGACAATACCATTCTAGGCCATGACATTTTAACGCATTGGAATCCTGAAATTGATTGGACACAGGGATTGATCACCCCATGTACTAAGTGTATTTCTGATTCTTCAATGCAGGTCATTAGGGAGTTAAACAACACTCCTAACAATGTCCTGCTAGAGGAAAAATCTTTGCCAGATGACTTGCAAGCATCTGATCTTTCTTTAAATGAGCAATTGGCTAACCCTTGTAGCTCAATGACTTCACTCAAAGAGGATCTAAATTGCCTCAAAGTAATTAAATTATGCTCTCTCAATTCTGGTATTCCTTTGACAGATTCTCTCAAAGATGATGAGGACAACCAAATCAATGTTGAAGCCTTTAAATAAACTCTAACAGAAATCTATCATGATTTCCTCAATGTTTTTTCAATCCGCAAGGCCGATAAGTTACCACCTCATCGACCCTATGACCATCAGATAGAGTTAATAGGTCCAGTATCTCCGGCAGGTCCTGTCTATTCTTTATCGAAGGACGAATCTCAAGTTTTTCAAGACTAAATTGCAGAGAATGTAGCCAAAGGTTTCATTAGAGCCAGTAAATATCCAACCCGCTCCCCTGTTCTCTTTGTAAAAAAGAAGGATGGAAGTCTTAGGTTGTGTGTTGACTATAGAAAGCTCAACCCAGTCACTAAGAATAATGCATATCCTGTTCCTCCTATGTCATTGCTTCTTACCCTTTTTAATGGTGCTAATTTCTTTTCTAAAATTGATCTTAGAGGCGCTTACAATCATATTTTCATTGCAAAAGGTCATGAACCACTAACAGCAATGCGCACTAGATTTGGTAGTTTTGAATATTTAGTTATGCCTTTTAGATTGTGTAACGCACCATCAAATTTTCAAACTTTTGTCAATGACATCTTTCAAGATGTTGTCGAACAATTTGTTGTTGTCTATTTAGATGATATTTTAATTTTCTCAAAGACACTAGATGAGCATAATCATTATGTTTGACAGGTTCTAAATCAACTTTGAGATCACGGTCTCTACGCCAAGCATAATAAATGCAAATTCCACCTAAAATCTATTGATTTTTTGGGTTATACTTTATCCACTGATGGTTTAGTCATGGACAAAAAAAAAGTCCAAAAAGTCCTGGAATGGCCTGAGCCCAAATCCGTTAAATCCCTCCAAGGATTTTTGGGTTTTGAAAATTTCTATAGAGGATTTATTAAAGATTACTCTAAAACTATTTCCAATCTTACCTCTCTTTTTAGAAAAGATATTCCTTTTTCTTTTACTTCCACAGCACGAGAGGAATTCAAAGCATTGAAGACGGAATTTACCACAGCTCCAATTCTTTGACACTTTGATCCTTCTGCTTTGACAATAGTCGAGACAGATGCTAGCAATTATTTTATTGCAGGGGTCATTTCTCAATTAAATCCTGAAACAAAATTGTTTCATCATGTTTCTTTTGAGTCACGCAAACTCATTGCAGCAGAATTAAATTATGAAATTAATAATAAAGAGCTTTTAGCTATTATTCATTGTCTTAAAAAATGGCACTCTTTTCTTCTCAGCTTAGATAGTCCTTTTCAAATTTTAACAGACCATAATGCTTTGAAATACTTAATGTCTTCCAAAGTGTTAACCAGGTTTTGAGCCAGGTGGGCTGAATTTCTGTCTGAATTTCCTTTTTCTATTTCATATTGCCCAGGTAAGAACTGCATTTTCCCAGATATCTTGTCATGTCGAGACGACGTTTACCCACAGCGGGGGGGACACATTTACTGACAAGAACTTAGCAAATTTGAAATCAATTTTCAACGAATCAATGTTGACGACTCATCAACTTAATTTGATGACAATTCAATCTTTTTAAAATACACTATCCAACAACCTCGATGCTCAGTCAAAGGACAATTATTGTTTAGGGTTAAAAGACAAAATACTCTCAAAGCAAGGCACCAAAATATTTAGTTTTGAATCAGGTCTATTAGTCTTCGAGGTTAGAGTAGTCATACCCCACAAAAATGAAATAAAATTATGGATTTTCAATAGTTGACATGATTCTCCATTAGCTGGTCATTTTGGGGTTGAAAAAACCTACCAGTTAATAGCGAGGGATTTCTTCTGGCCAGGTATGACCAGGGAAATCAAGGCCTATATAAAAGCTTGTTACGAATGTAATAGGAATAAGGATCCCCATCACAGGAAGTATGGGTTGCTTCAACCACTTCCTATTCCCTCTAAACCTTGGGAATCTTTATCGATGGATTTTATTTCTCAACTTCCTCTTCCTAATAATTTTGATGCTATATTATTAATAGTAGATAGATTTTCAAAAATGTCTATTTTTATTAAAACCACTACAACTGCTACTGCATAAGGTTTGTCATAATTGTTTCTAGAATATGTATTTTCCAAACACGGTATGGTAAGGTAAACTCTTACAGTCGCCTTGCTGTAAGCAGAATCCGGAGGAGATATGTGGATTTAGCTGAAAACCCCGTCCTTCCAACAAAAATAACAAAATGGGTGTTCTAAATCACTAAGCTAACCATTCTACTTGGATCCGATTGATGAAAATAATGAAACTCTAAAATAATTAACGCTTATTGAGATTAAATGATTGTGGCTGTTGATAAAGAAATACTGATAACAACAATTAAGGTGTACCAGTGAAAGATCTGAAAAGATTGACTTTTATGTTTTTATAATAATTTGAATTTTTATGAGACAGAAATAATCAAGTCCCAGTGAGGAAGACCTTTCTAAAGATACCCTGTATGAAGTGTGATTTAAATTGTTGAGTAGTATTTCTAAAATGTTATATATAAAATATAAAGTTATAAGGGTATTACAAATTTATTTAATTTGTTGAGTAACAAAAAATGAGACCGTGGTGGTTAATGATTAAGCTGTATGTTGTGTCCCCCCCTCTCAATTTCGAGTTTGAGAAGCGCTTAAGTATTCCTAGTCACGTGCCTAAGTTTTCCCCTCCAGAGCTCTTCCAGAGTCAATCCGGAGCCCGTACGGAGTCCGTACGGAGCCGGAACGGAGTCCGTACGGAGCCGGAACGGAGTCCGTACGGAGCCGGAACGGAGTCCGTACGGAGTCCTTCCGGACTTCCGGACTCAATTAGAACCTTAAAACTGTAATAAAAAATCTAGAAAAATTACACATAATATAGCTACTTCCCCTTTACATACCAAACTAATTTTCGTAGTCTGCGCAGCTCTAATTACCCCGTGAAAATCCATCAAATTTAAGTAATTTTTGAAAACGTAAATATTTTTATAAAACTTTAAAATTCATTTAAAAATATAAGAAAAATAGTAAAAATTCTGGGAAAATTTCCCAAGGTTCTTGAGTGACTTGACTTGATACTTATGAATTTTTCAGACCGTAAAAATAAGTTTTCTCCGTAAAATAAATTGTATTTGTGTAGGCATTCGCTCGTGACCAATTTCTTCATATTTTAAACTCCAATAAATTAAATAAAACCCTTTTATAAAAAAATAATAACGCCAATCTTGCACACCGTAATAACTCCATTTACTTACTTAGGTGCCATACTAAACTTTAGGCTACAACAACGGCTTACCTAATGATATTATTTCTGATAGAGGCTAATTGTTTGTATCCACATTCTGGACTCAACTGTGTCGACAACTCAATATCAAGAGGAACCTCTCCACAGCTTATCACCCTGAAACGGATGGGAAAACGGAAAGGGTCAACCAAATCCTCGAACAATACCTTTGAATGTATGTCAGATATCAACAAGACGATTTGACCACGTGGTTACCATTGGCCAAATTTGCTTATAATAACTCAATTCATTTTTTGACAAAACAATCTCCTTTCGAAACTGTTTATGGAAGACATCCTCTAATTCAACTCAATCCATGTAGGAACTTGTCATCCTGCAGAACATTATCTTCAAACCATATCACGACTCCAAGAGGAAATTAAATCAAATTTGGAATTGGTGGTTTGAAGGTACAAGGAACAGGCCAACAATCATTGACAAACTGCTCCTTCTTTTAAACCAGGCAACAAAGTATGGCTTGACGCACAAAAAATTCGAACGACTCGACCATCAATGAAACTGGCTGAAAAACGCTTGGGGCCATTCGAAATCGACTCTGGAGTATCTAAAACTGCATTTCGACTCAAGCTACCTCCTAAATGGCAGGCTATTCACCCTGTTTTTCACGTATCTCTTCTGGAACTGGCTCGAGAAATATACCCGGGCAAGAACCAACCTCCTCTGGAACCGGTTGAAGTAGAAGACCATCTAGAGTGGGAAGTAAGCCGTATCCTTGATTCAAGAATGCGCAAGGGGAAACTTCAATACCTCGTGGAGTGGGAAGGCTTCCTTGATGACTCACACAAAACATCCTGGGAACCAGCCATCAATGTTTCTAATGCCCCTGAACTCCTAAAATCTTTTCATCTTAAATATCCTTTAAAACCAAAACCTTGAAACTCTCTTTTACTTTTTTTCTTTCTTTTTTCTTTTTTTTTTCTTTTTTTTTTTTTACAAATAACTAAAATCTCTCAAATCTCCTATTAATAAACTTAAATAACAAATTTTTTTCTATTCGATAAATTTTATTTTACAACACAATTATTTCAATCAATTATTTCTTTTTTCTTTCTTTCTTTCTTCTTACTTAATTCTTTTCTTTTCGAACTTTAAAACTAAAACTCCTTCAATCAAATATTCTTTCTTTTCCTCTATCATTTAAACTTCTTCTTCCAAAATTAAAAAAAAACAAAATTCTATTTAAATCTTTTTTCTGTCTTTTCTTTTTTCTCTCAAAATCTTATAAAAAATAAAATATTAAAATTTTCATAAAACAACAAAATAAAATAACAAAATACAAATTGTTTTTTTTACTTTTCTTTTCTCTTTTATCTTCTCCTGAACCAATCCCTTCATCTTCTCCAAAATTTCCCATATCTCCTTTCTAAATTTTTCAAAATTCTCCCCTTCTCCTACCAGAATCAATTCTCCAAGTTCCAGTAGCTCCTCGGCTATGTCAAAGGAAGCGGCATCAACAATCTTATCAATTTTTCCACTCAAGTCTTCAATGAATCTTGCTCGTCAAACCTGACGAGGGTTCTTCGACCATACCTGATTGAGGGTTTCTTTGTGTTCCTCCCTCGAGGTAACCACCAATAATCTATCTTTGACCAACACTGCCACTTGCACAGCAGTAGGTTCCACAAGGGCCGCTTCCACATTTGAAGTTTCTGCTGTAGGGACTTCGATGATGATGTCTGAATTCTAAAACAAGACCATCAGTACCTAAATTTCTATAATATCAGGGAATAGACTTACTTTGAAAATAGGGTCAGCCTCAAAAATTATTTTGGAGTGAAATCCACCGCCACATCCCTCTCCTCTTTGTCATCTTTGATGACCACCCATTGTTTTTTCGGGGTCCTCCTCGAGATTGAAATCTTCTCTTCCTCCTTGACCAACTCTTTGACTTCCTCTTCTACTACTTGCTTCTTGCTCGCAGCCCGAGTCACCCAGGTTGGCACATCATCCTCAACCTCCTCCTCACTCTCCCCCACCAATTGATTGTCCCCAATTGAGACGTCCAAAATGTCTTTGACTACTTCCTTTGTCTTAGGGATTACCCAATATTTTGACTTAGTGAACCAACTCTCGATATTGGCATTCTTCAACAAGGCGTCACTCACCACCCTTCTCCATTGGCGAAATTCGCACTTCTGAGAGGCCCTCATGTCCCCGTGCTTTCCACGCAAAAATATTCCATAGACTTGCAGGCTGTGCAAGTCTTGGAAAACTGTCATGTAATGATACCCCCATCCGCTTTAGGGTGTGAAGGCGTGGGAGTTGGTGTGGGGAAATCTGTCATAGTGAGTTAAAAATAATAATAATAATTAAATAAAAGAAGGAAGGCAAATTAGTGTGGGAAGTATGTCTTACACTCAACGGAGCTTGCGTTCTTATACCTGGGCATCTGTCACGCGCCACTTGACACTCGAGGCAAAAGTAGCTCATTAAATCAATAATAAGATGTTCAAATCCATACTTGAAGCGCAGAAAGCAATTCTCCATAGCAACTGAGACTTTCCTTTGTGTACTCGCTATCCAATCGCGCTAGTCTAAACTCTAAATCTAAATTAGTCAATATCTCACTAGTGTGTCTCAGTCTTTTCTTCAATAAGCAACGCACAGCGCAATAGTCAATGTAATGGTGCACTAAAAGGTTTATTAAATGTCTGTTAATTATTGAAAGGGGTAGTGGGCATGGACGGAATGGATAGTGGAGGATTAAGGGGTTAACGGATGTTAGTGAGGAGGGTCCAGGTGAAATGGATGTATTTTTAATGGTCTGTGGTGTGTGGAATAGTGGATGGGTATGAGGTCAATGCAAGGAGGAGTAAAGGATATAAAAGGGGTTGGGTTTTTGGTTCAACACTCCTTACATTTAAATTATAAAACGTATTTATAGTTAATAGTTGTAAATATTTAAAGTTAAATCATTACAATTGTATCTTTCTTAATTTTCTCAATAATCATTTCTAAATCCTAAATATTTGATCGTTGAGTTTTCAACCCTTTGTGAGATCTTAAGAATTTTAATATTACTTTTCAATTATATTAGAATCCTTCTCAAACATAACTCAAAGCAGTAGTTCTTCCTTTGAATCATCTTCGAATCACTTCCTCGAATCATTCCTCTGTGCTTCGAAGAAGTCTCTAAACTCCTCATCTCACTTACAGGAACATCCTCGACCTTGTGCATAGGTCGTCCGGTGACAGGGTTTTTTTTATATTCTATTGCTTCTAATTCTTTATATTTATATATATATATTTAAAATAATCAATAAATCTTTATGTTGAATAAGTGAGAATTGATAAAAATTCATAAAACATAATTTGAAAATTCTTCACAGGATAGCATAAATAAAGGGCTATTTTATTCTAATTAAAATTCTGATGTATGTCTAAAACAATCTCAGATTTAATATTGGTACCTTAGAGATTTCATGTTTTAAATAACATTTTATGTCAGTGTACTCTGTTCTTTTCCCAAAGAACAGAGTCCATCTTCCTTTTCTCACACATAGTTTGTACCATTCCCCACCTCTTTCAATGAAATAAACACATTCTTTTATGCCCTCCTCACCCTTTTTGCTACTCTCCCCTTTTGCTCCCCATTCACCCCTCCCAACCCCTCCCAAATCCTTTTCTACACTAAAAAATCTCCAGAAACTCTTCATCTGCCCTTAAAACTCTTGACTAACCTTCTTTATACACCAAATAACCTTCCTCACCCCTCTTGCTAGCCTCCCAAACCCTTATAGACCTATTAATTCAACATTGCATTTCTCCCCTTTAACTAGCTTCCCCAACCTTTGAACCGCATCTCACTCCCTTCTAATCCAGTCCCTATTTCTATCTATAGAAATAAAGTACTATGGAGGAGTGGGGAGATAAGCCAACTGGATGAAGAGAAGTGGAGAGGGGTTCAGAAGGGTGGAGAGGGGTGAAGAGCGAGAAAAGAAGGTGGAAAGGGATGGAAACCAATGAAGCGGGAAGTGTAAAGGGTGGGGAGAAAGATGAGAGGAGTAGAAAAAGGAAGTTATTGAAGGGGAGGGATTGTGGTATTCTTGAGAGGAAGTACACAAATATGGTGAAAGAATATAGTGATACAAAATAAATATCCAAAGAACATCAAATATACAAAATTTTTTACAAAGAAAGGAACAGTAATTACCTGATTCCTATAAACTCACAAGTCATATACTAATTGTTTCTTCATTTCCTTAAATCTAATAAAAATCTACATTTTAATATTTTGAAATTTAGAAGATGAAGGGACATAAATTTTATTAAATATTAGTATGAAATTTTTTATTATTTACTAGTAAAATGTGGTATGTATTTATATTTTGAAAATTATATGTCTAAGTATAGTCTTTTTAGCATCATATTTTTGATTTTTGAGCCTTGTTTGAATATTTTAATGATTTATAAGATTAAATACTATCTAATCACACAATTATTATATAATTTTTTTCAATTATTGAAAAGATTACAATAAATAATATCAATGCAAAAAATATTTTTATGAAAAAGGTCATATATTATATATTATAATTTCTCCATGTATTTTTGGTCAAAGAAACTTATATAATTAATTCAGATGGTTTCTTATTGACTCTTTACTTTGGTGTTTTTTTGAAACTGTGCAAATAAACTCCTTAAGTATTTTAAAAAATATGTCTTTCTCAGTATAATTTGGGTGTGGTCTGCATTTAATTCACATTTCTATACAAAATATCATTCTTCATATTTCAGGATTTTTTCAATGTATTATTAACTATGATATATTAAATTTGCAAGTAAGATTCAGATTGGGTTCACCAAAATTTCAACCTTTTTTCTTGGTAGTTTCATCGCTACCTTAATGTGGGGTCATATTTTAAATGAATTTGGGTTAAGGTTGCGGAATCGCTAGCAAGTCCGCCCCCCATATTGCGTGGTGACATAAAATACATAAATTTATTCTCTCTTATGGTTCTAATAAAGTATTGTAACATTTTACTGGGCTCCTGAGACAGCCTGGCTGAAAACACTTCCCATTACTTAATTCCATTGTGACTTAGAGAAATTTTGACAGTTCCAATAAATAGTGAGTTGACAAAATCCTTTCTCTTGAAGCTCTTGTTTCAAATTTTTTTTTGCAGAGATCGGTATAGCAGCTCCTCCATTTAGTCCTCAGGGCTAAGGTGTTGAAATAATAGTTTGTAAATGAATTTTGGAACGTAAGAACATGGAAGTATTTGTTTAAATAAATTGACAATCAGCAGCTGAAGTTGCCTGCAGTGCATTTTGTACCTGTTTTAATGCTGTTTCAATAGTCAATTTCTTGTAATCATTCCAACTCTTCAATTCTGCAACTTCTTTGTTTGTTGGTCCAATAGGAAACTCAGATACATTAATGGGTCCACCAAGACAGAACTTCAAAAAGTGATAGATATTTCAGTTAATAGAATCTGAGCTCATTGTTACATCACATCTTGCAACTATGCTTCTAACCATTTGCACCACGCAATATGGGGGGCGGACTTGCTAGCAAGTCCGCAACCTTGAACCCTAATTCATATCTTTTTGAGCACACATTGAGGAAGTGATGAAACCATCATGAAGAAGTATTGAATTTACTTTGAACACAAATGGGGCTACAAGGGCTGGAAAGGCTGGAGAGGGGGGTGAGGAAGGGTGTATGGGGTAGCGAAAAGGTTGGGAAAGAGTTGGAAGGGAAGATTAAGGGTTACGAGGCATTTTAAATGAAGAAAAGGGTCTGGGAGAGGTTGAGAGGGGTGAAATGGGGATCAAAAGAGGATGGCATACAATGGGTCTGGGAGGATAGCCAAAGGCATGGGAAGGGAAGACAAGCATGTGTTGATAGAATTGAAAGGGATGGAGATTGGTGCAAACAGAGTGTGAAAATAGGAGGATGAACTCTGTTCTTCGGGCGAAGAACAGAGTTCACTTCCATAAAATATTAGCTGAAACAAAACAGAGTGTGAAAATAGGAGGATAAACTCTGTTCTTCGGGCGAAGAACAGAGTTCACTTCCATAAAATAGTAGCTGAAACATAGTTTTCAATTCTGTAAAAACAGTTGTAGGTAATAGAAAAAGTCACTGATCTTCAAAAAATACTTTGCATTGAGTAGACTCATGGAATGATTTTTTCTGGCTTCCATTCAGTTATCCTCACACTTTCACTATGTTTTCAATATAGATCCATTGTTATTTGTGTGATACTTCAAGTGAAAGTTCAGTATTACTTCAGTCTGAGTTCCATCTGATTTCCATCTGACTTCAAGTTGCGGACTTGCTAGCAAGTCCTCCCCCTATATTGTGTGGTGTTGCAAATTTCGGTAATTTTGAAGTGACTCAGCATCAAGTATTCTGCGCTGATCAGTAGCTTGATATATAAAAGAGGGATAAACTGCAAATTTTTGAAAATAAAAATTGGTAATCCTAATTTAAAACATAAAAGAATGTTGGAAAAGTTTACTCACCATGTCCACTGGTACTGGCTGCTGGGTTAGTAGAAGTGGGTTCCCCACTGTTTCCAAGAAAATGATTCAACAACATACTAGCCCAATAATTCCCTACACTTTCTGCTTGCTGCTGAAAATTACCTAGTGTGGATTGACCATCTGTATTTGTGATATTAGAAGAGCAATAAGTTCATCAAATTTGGGGCTCTGATGAAGACTGAGGAGGAAGTTAGGGTTTACCTATATTTTCTCTAGTAATTTCAGGGGGAACAGGACCGTAATCATCTGTACTAGGATTTTGAGGAGGAGGATTATTTTGCCCTCTAAAGTTACTTTTTAATGGAGTATCAAACTGCATGGCATCACCAGTATTAGACATTCTGTGATTTATATAAAACAAAACAAAAATTATTCATATTCAAAATATAGAGAAGATAATATTAAAGTTAAATTAGCTATACATTTTAATTGTGAGTTTAATGAATAAAATATTCAAGCAAAAAAAATTAGTGGAAAACTCAGTTTTATTGGCTTGTAAAATATGGTCTTTAGATTTTTCAACCCTGGTTCTGAACTATTTATAATATTTTTCAAGTATAGGTAGACTTTGTATAGTACATTGAATTCCTTTTATTTGAATTTATATTTACAATAAAATGTCACTCATTCATAGCAGGGTTTCTAAACAGTAAAAAATGCCCTTTTTATTGTTTGCTTAAGCATTTAGGCAAAATCTCAAAAGGTTTTGTTCATTAATCTTGCATCTAGCTGTTTCAAAAATCTGTTACAAAAATTAAAAATCCTCCAAATTCTTACCAATCCTAAATAATTTCAAATAAATTAACAAAAATAAAATTTCCATGTTGTTTAATATTTTTACTTACTAGTGTCTGAAGCCCAACAGAAGTGATAACATTGTACTTTATTCCAAAAATTTCCCTTTGATGCTATAAAGTTGCCAGATGTCCAATAATTGAATCTTAATTTATCAAAATTTGTGTTGCTTTTTATACTCTTACTAAAAAGCAATGCACTTGTGGAAACCCCTCATAGGGATCCTTTTTTTTATCTTCTGGTATAAGCTCTTTAAATGGTCTTACAATTAGATAGACTTTTTAATTTTTGTCCTTTGAACTAAAAAGCTGATTAATATGCCCAAACTGACTATCTTTTCCAAAGTAGAATTCAATGGTAGCATTCCCAGGATTCTGATCATGAGTCATATAATGCTTTCCATGGACCAATATTCTTGCTACATTTTCAACTACCCAGTCTCCTACCTTATCTGATGGTAACAAAGCCCATTTAGATGTCTCTTTTCTCAAGAAATCCCATTCCAACTTTGTAAATAATGCCTCAGTTTAATTTATACATTTTTACTTTGTATCATGTTCAATTTTTTGAATATTAGATCCATACATCACAAAAAAATTTGGGGGGTATTGCTAGAAATACCCCTTGCTTGAACTCCATTGAGCCACAAATCCGTGCCTGAATTATGCACACATTATCACCATGGAGGAAATTTTTTGGACTTACATTTAGTCACAGATTTGTCACAAATTGAGCTCAAGATGAACCTACATTGATTACCGTTTGATCTTTCAAAATCCTGATTTTATCATGAGTTGAATTCCCTTTGAGCTCACTTAGATCTAACATAAGCTTTTGCATATCCAATATGTCAACTATTCACTTTCAAAAAGATTTGTAATGAATTTCACATGGAATATCAGAACCAAAACTAATAATTTTGAGTAAATGGCCCCTCAACATGATTAATCTGCAATAAAATACCATCAAAATTCTATCTGATTACTGAAAACTATTGGTAAAGTGACTAATAGATATTTAAATTGGAAAATAATATTCAATTTCTCAATTTCTAATTCAAAATATAAATCCTCGTTTTGAATGTGAATTTCGTAGATTCCTTGCCTTGCTATATTATGAGTTAAATTTGAGGTATTGTACACATTTTTGAATATGGTGTTGTGCTGCTAGAAATTATCTCTGTTTAAAGTCAACTTTATTGAGGCTTTATTCCAGAGTGATACATATTTTATAACTATTTTGAGAAAAAAGTCACTAGTAATGAATTTAGCCTTTTTTCTGTCCTTTATTAAACCTCACTTAATCCTACTTAAATCCAAATTGACCAACAAAAACCTTATTCAAGATATTTTTTAGCCAAGGATGATTCAAGATTGGAGCAAAATATTATTTTACATATCCAATATGCCTATTGATTAAATTTCTTCAGGCTTACTTAAAATTCACATTAACATTAAATTTCACTGGAAATATTAAACACAAATCTTGAAAATATAGTACGTAAAATCAAAATAAATCTAATATAATATGCTTACAACAAATTTTTTTCTCTGTATTTATTGAAACAAAAAATTGTTCATTTGTGAAAATAGAAAAAATACTATCCATCCTGAATTTAGAATTTATTTTTAAAAATTTAATGCCCCCTCACTTTCAAGTTAATCATGTATTTCAAAAATTATATTTTTAATAATTTTGTGAATAGTACACCTTAGATATAAACATTAAGGATATCAAAAACTATAACATCAGCAAATTGAGATTTTTTTTATTGATATGAATGGAAAAAATTATTGAAAAAAACCATTAGAGCAAGTTTGATTTTGAATAATAGGCATACTTTCTCATATAAATTTCAATAAAAATAATTATTATTCTTACATAAGTTGCAGTGGATACATTTGAGCTCAAAAAGAATTAAAATTGACAAAATAAGACTTCTATAATTCATATTCAAAAATGAAATCACCCTTCATTATCTACCTGTAAACTAGTTTAAATTAATTAATTTCAAAGTCAGTATATCCTGATGTTATTTTTTCTTCTAAAAAATTTTATTATATAGATTGATAGTCATAAACAGTTGACAGAGATTTTAATTTTATATAAGCAATATTTAATGCATAAAATAATAAAACAATCTTTTATGTAAAAATTGATGTAGGAAAAAAATATTATTATATTTTTGATGCACTATCAATAAAATTGAAGATAGAGCATATCAAAAGTTTAAATTTAATTTCAATTTTAATATAATCAATTTATTTAATTTTACTTCAGTAGAAAACAGATTTTAAATCTCAATATAATTTTGAATCCCATTAGTTTGTAGATTTCAACATTTGAAACTATGAAATAAAAAAATTTATGAAAGAATTTTACAATTTTTTTCCTTCTAAAAACTCATAAATCCAAATTCAAATCTTCTTACCTTCACAAGTAACCACAATGCATTCTGAAAATACTCTATATTTAAATAATTAAAGGTAAAAAAAATTATGTTTTTATTTTTTATTTCAATTTTTGATAAATAATATCTATATATATATATATATAATTGCTTAAAAAGTCTAAGAGGGGACTTAATAGTGGTTTTGGAATTAGATATATAGATTCAACTTTCAAAAAATTTGTTTGGAATAAATTTCAAAGACAAAAAGGATATATATTGATGAAAGAATACTGATTTAGGTTCTCTTAAAATTTTATTAACCACTTTTATGGAATATCAATCCATGGTTATTATTTTTTATGATATTTTCATAGAATTTTTATCTTTTTTAATATAAATATTTTCTATTGTGTGGTATGTAGATTAAGATAAGTTTAAAAGATTTATTGAAGATATATATACCAGACACAGTATAATATGTAGATTTATAACTATAACTTACTTTTCTGATGTTTTACATCATTGATAAGTAGCTCATGAATTACACAAGTAAATAATTATAGTCCCTGAAAATAAGTCCTTCTGTATTTCAAATTTTTTGTTATTCTTAAAATCATTACTCAAATAAACTGAAAATTTTTTCAATCATTGATTGAAAGATGGAGTTTCAAAATCTTATTTTGTAGTTACAATAGTTTGAGTTATTTTTCATTTATCAAATATAATGAAAATTTGTAAATTTTAACTTCAAAAATAGTGATCATAGCAAAGTAATACTGGAACAATCAGATAAAAAGTGTGGAATAAAGCCGTAGCACAACAGGAAGTTATACAAAATTATTGTTTTTTGGCTTACAAAATTCAACATATTTTTGACATATTTTTCCACCTTTAGATAATGTTTAGTGAATTTTAACACTATTATAACAAACAAGCTTAACAATGTTTTTTATTTTTTTAACAAAAATAAATATTGTTAGATCATTTTTTTTAAAAATATGACTTATTTTTATGCTTTATCTGAAATATTTAGTAGTTTTTTTTATCAGAAATCACATGTTTTGATATTTGATTTTTGAATTTTTTAAGAGAGTTCATTTCATTAAAGTTGTCAGCCAGGCTACTAGACTCACCCGGTAAAATAATTAATTATTTTACTGAGTTAAAGCCACGCCTTTCTTCCTAATAATATTTATTTATTTATTTACTTAAGTAGTACTTACAATTAACTAAAGTTAAGTACAATAAGTAGTATAAATAAATAATATAAATAAAATGTCCCTTACAATTTTACTTCCTAACACCGTGCTCAAAAGTATATGTCAAAGGGAGTAAAATTAATAATAAATTTATAATATAAAAACATTAAAACAAATATATTACCTCAGTGAGAGATCTTTAATCCCGTAAAGGTAATGTAATTGATTATTTATTGTGTAATAATTGTGACAGTCCAAGGAATTCAAACTTTGTTGCTAATAAATTTGATGCCCTTGTTGACGTACTAATTTATTACTTTCTTATGTCATTTATGTACTCCTTTTTCTTGTCATTCTTTTCTCTCACATTCACAGTAGACGGTGTAAATTCCTTACATTTTATTTCCTCATATTTTGCCTATAAAAGGCCTCTGATTTTGTGCTTTTCAAACCATTCTTTTATCACCTTACTATATTATTACTATTTACAACACCATACTTATTTTTATATTTTATCACATTAGTAGTTACAAGAGCGTAATTCTAATCAATAAATTTTATTAATATTTAAAAATCTACCTCTTATATTTGAGTAATAAATTACTTAGATTAAGAAATATGTACCAATTTTTGAGAGTTCATTTAAATTCTTAAAATCCTCGTAGAAACTTCTTACCAATCTTCTAGACCAAAAGCGTACCTTGAAAATTGAGGGCTTTCAGAATTATCGACGGCGCAACGATATTTGAGGTGTAATCGAGGGGACCATTGGTGTGCAAGTACCTGTAAAGGACGAGAAAGCAAGAAAATGACGAACGTCATACGTCACGTGACAAAAATTTTTTCTGCAAACGGGAATTGAACCGCACTCCAAAAATTAAGCTCATATACTGACTAAACGTTGTATATATCGTGGTAATTATTTTTATTACTATTTGTGGGTTACTCTTCACTCTTCATTTGCTACGTATTTCCTTTTACTCAGCACTCTGTAAGTGGCATTAATTTGCTCATTTTTCAGGGGGAGGTATCTGGTAATTGGACTTTATTTTTATTATTATATATTTTTTTTTATTTTTCCTGGTAGACCATAATAGAGCAATAAGTGTTCTTAGTCCCAGAGGTAATAAAATAATTATATTTTAATATTATTTATTATAATTTTTCAGTTGACATTTGTCCTGATTAATTTAATTATTCCAGTTGACAAATTGTCCTGACAATAATATTTTTAATTAATATATAATTAATATTTAATTACTTCAGTTGACTTTGAGTCCTGGTAATTCAATAAATATTTTAATTAATAAAACTCATATTTAATTATTTCAGTTTACATTAAGTCCTGGTAATTAAGTGATCAAGATTAATAAAATTTTAAAATAAAAATTTATATTTAATTACTTCAGTTGACATTAAGTCCTGGTAGTTAAGTTATCAGTTTAATAAAAATTTTTTAAATTAATAAAGTTTCATATTTTATTACTTCAGTTGACAATAAGTCCTGGTAATAAATTAGTTGATTTAAATCCTGAAAATAATTAATTCAAAATTATTAATAAAAATTCTAATTTATTTCTACAGTTGATTATATTATAATCCTGGTTTTAAATTTTTTTTTAATAAATTAATTTTATTTAAGTTGATTTTTATCCTGAAAAAAGTTTTTTTTTATTTTATTTTTTAATAAAAAATCAAAAATAAAGACTAATTAATCTTATTGTCTCTTTTCTTCATTTCAGTAAAATCTTAAAATGACTGACCAAAGTGGTTCTGCTGCATGTGAAGAAGAACTAGACTTAATTGATTATGATGAGCCTACTTCTGTAAGTTCTCCTTTAACAAGAAGAATTTCTCAAACTAATAAATCCTTGCCCCAAACAGGATGTAGAGATGGAAGAAGTAGAAATCCTAGTGGACACAACTCAGGATCAAAAGTGTCAGTACAGTCTAGTATATAAGTATGATATAATAGTGTTATTTTATGGTCCTACTACTTATTAATAAATGATTTAGTGATTAAACCTCAGGGGAAGATCAATAGAATAGTTATACTCAAATAAAACTCACAATACTTGGATTTAAATGCGTGCTAGTGGTGGAAAATAGAAGAATAAAATATAGTTATAGCTTTTATAAAGATAATATCAATTTATAAGGGCTTTATAATATATTTCTGAATTTTAATAATTGTAGTGTAATTTTTGTTTGAAGTGTAGTAATTGAATGATGATAATAAACCGTCAAAATCCCTCCTTACTTATACCCAAATCCACTGGAGTGCACAGACCTTCAATCCAGATGATGTCACTGCTATCCCCGGCAATTACAGCACTGTGAGGGCCCATCACCTCTCCATGGCGTCCACTTCAAGCAGTTTCAACACCCAGACCTCCAGTAAGAACCCTCCATCACTATTAATAATAACACAGAGTCATACCATAAATAGAAATCCCAGATAAAAGCGGATACCATAAAGAAACAGGTAAAATAGATGATCAAAAAGAGATTTAATGAAACTAAAAGCATATAAAGGAAACAAATAAAATGTCCAAGCCCCCAATAACATCCCCAAGCATCCACATTAACCCAAAAACATCTTTCCAACCCATAAATCCGTGAATAACCATCCAAGGAAGTAATTTTAGTTGTCCAAACTGGGTGTATGCGCCTGATATAGGTGTCTATGCTTCTGTAGGCGTTGTGAATCCACTGATTTCGTCCATATGACCTAAAATAAGCAGAAAAACAAAGTTTATAGGCTATTAAGGGGCTAAAACCCACTTATATACCTAAATATACATAATATACTGCATATTTCACTGAATATGAGATTTATGTATACATATAAGCTTATGTATGTCAATAATTACTTCATATCACTTAAGATAAGTATATTATGACTCCATTAACACCTTAATAAGTATTATTAGGCCATGGATAAGCTATTTAAACTATTATAAATTATATAATAGAATAATAATTATATATATATATAATAAAATAATATATATTATTATTTTAACCTTATTTTTAAGATATAAGCTTAATCTAGTTAAGGTTATCTTATTTTAGGCATAAGAAATACTCAGTTCTAAGGATATTTAGGCTGACACTCCCTCACCCCAAAAAAAACAATATAAAAAATGTTAAGACATTTTAATTAATCTTAAGGAATGAAATAATAAAATAAAAAAAATTTTTTATAATACATATACTGAATGAACAGTATTATTTAGATTTAAATTTTTTCAAGAGATTTTTAAGATCAGAGATTTCATTTTCTGGAATCCACTGGTCATATTCACTTGATTTATTTTTAAATCTTAATAGATACTCAACTCCCTTTTCTTTAGTAAGGTGTCTCTTTTTAAGTATTTTTTCAATTTCTGCTTTTTCCACTATTTCTTCAGGTTGCTGTTTATGCCTTCCTGATCTTCTTGGAAAGATAGAAGTATCATTAGAATGGTATGGTTTTATAAGAGAAATAGGAAATACTGGATGTTTTCTATCATAAGGTGCATATAGAATAACCTCAACAGCATTATTACCAACCATCTTTTTAACTACAAATGGTCCAATGAATGGATCCATCAATTTAACATTACCATTTAAATTGAAATGTAGCGTTGAAATAAGGACTTCATCACCCTCTTTGAACATTTGTTCTTTATGGGCTTTATCCCATCTTTTCTTTTCATACTCAAAAGCCTTATTTATACATTCTTGAGCATGTCTTCTGCATAGTTCCTGCATCTGAAGAAAAGATTTAGTACCTGGATGAATATCCAATCTAGGTAACTTATTAAGAGTTTTAGCAGGGGTATTAGGTACATAACCCAACCATAACTCAAATGGCTTTTTGCCAGTGACAGAATGTACTGTACTATTATATGCAAATTCTAAACCTGGGATAAGGGTTACCCAATCATGCGTGAATTTGTCATTGTCTTTAAAATTAAGACCAAAAGCACAGAATCTTCTTATCATATCTTCTAAGGTTTGTATCATTCTTTCTGCTAGCCCATCAGTTTGTGGATGGTGTGCTGTAGAAAGTTTTAATTGACAACCTGAAACATCCATAAGTGACATCCAGAACTCAGAAGTAAATTTAGGATCTCTGTCAGAAGCTATTGCTTTGGGGAAACCTGCTGTATTTAACATATGTGTCCACCATAAAAAAGCTAAGTCCTTTGCAGAAACCTCTTTGTGGGTAGGAATAAATTTACACATCTTTGTAAATCTATCTACAATTACCCAGCAGGAGTTATAACTCTTATGCCCTGCTATTGGCAAACCTGTTGCAAAGTCCATGTTAATGATTTCCCATGGAGCTTTTGGTTGCTCAATTAGTTGTAATAAACCAGCTCTTTTTCCTGTTAATCTTTTAGATTTTTGACAAGAATCACATGTTTCAACATATTTCTGAACATCCTCAGACATGTTAATCCACCAAGCTGTGTTTTTTACTCTGGTTAATGTTTTATGGTAGTCAAAATGACCTGCTAATATATCATCATGACATATACTTAACATTAACTCCTTCATTGAAGGGGGAATTACAATCACATTACTTAATTTTTCCTGTAATATATAAAACCATCCTCAATGGAAAATTTTCATTTTTCTAATGCCTCTTTATACTTAATTGGTAATGTTTTTATTAAAACATTCATTGAAGCATTAGATGGATCATTTAATATTGTAGTTAATTTACTTAAGTCAGGATCTGAATTATAATTATCAAGAATTGATTGCATAAATTCATCCTCAAGATCTACAATATAAATGCCATAAATGTTAATAATCTCTGACTCAGGAACATAAGCAGGATTATCATCATTATTAGGCAGAGGTACTCTAGATAACAGATCTACATTAGAGTGCAAGTTTCCTGCTCTATGTGTAATAGTCATCCGTCCTCTGTATTCTTGTACAGCTAATTGCCATCTAAACATGTGTCTATTAGGAGTTTTCATGTTTAAGAGTGACTTAACTGCACTACAGTCAGTTATTAACTCAAATTTTTGGTCTTCCAGGTAATAATGTAGCTTTTCAAGAGCCCATACTACTGCCAAACATTCAAGTTGAGTAGCACCATATTTCAATTCACCACTTCTCAGAGTATGTGAAATATAGCAGATTACTACTTCTGAAATTTTACCTTCAATAAGTTGTTTTTGATGCAAAGCAGCACCCAGACCAATAAAACTTGCATCTGTATATAATACAAAAGTAATTGGAAATCTGGTAATCCCAAGATAGGAGCTGTCATTAAACATTCTTTCAACTTATTAAAAGCTTGTTGTCTTTCATTATTCCAAATGAAAGCTTCTGATTTCTTTATCAGTGTGGTCAGTGGTGCAGCAATTGATTGGTAGTTTTTTATATATTGTCTATAATAACCACACATTCCAAGAAAAGATTGTACATCCTTCACATTTTGAGGAATGCCAATATTCTTTATTGCAGCCACTTTATTTTGGTCTACACATATTTGTAAGCCAGATACAATATGACCAAGCACTTTTAAAGATTCAAACCCAAATTTACATTTTTTCAATGCAAGGGTCATTTTTATTTCATCCATTTTCTGAAATACTTTCCTTAAATGGATTAAGTGTTCATCAAATTTTTTAGAGAACACTATGATGTCATCAATGTATACCATTAACCATCCCTCAATCATTTCATTATGGAATGTTATATCCATTAACTTTTGAAATACTGATGGAGCATTCTTTGGTCCAAATGGCATTCTGACATACTTATAAATTCCCATGTGTGTTGTTATCAACAAAAAGTTCTGTGAATTCTTTTCAACAGGAATTTGATGGTACCCTTTATTTCCATCTAGGCAACTTATATATTTAGCACCTTTAAGGGTAGCATGTATAGAGGCAATCCTTGGCAAGGGATAAATATCATTTACTGTAAATGTATTTAATGCTCTATAATCACCGCACAGTCTTGCTTTATCTTGTTCATAAGAAATCAGCACTGGTGATATTACACAATATTTTGGTGTAGTTTCAACCTTCTCAAGAATGTTCATTTTTAATAACATCTTAATATTATCCTCTATGTCTTTCCTCTTCATTGGTGAAGCAGGGTATGGTTTCTTTTTAAGACTAGCAGGAATATTATCCATATCACAGCTTAAACTAATTTTCATTTCATGATCTTTTACAAGGCCAAGTTCATTTGTACCATGCGCAAAAGCCATTGGAAAAGCTTTAATTAATTCCAAAATATTATCTTTCTCAGTTTTACTTATCTGAGTGCTAAATGATGCTTTTGAAATTTCTGTTTCCAGAAGTTCCAACTCATTGGATTCTCTTCCTTTAGACGCGGAATTTGTTACTGACTCAATGTGTAAGACTTTGTTAAAAGAATTTATTTTAAATTTCCTTTTACCATTCATGCCAATTGTAAAATTGTTATTAGCAGGGTCTAATTTTACACCAAATTTTGTCAGAATATCATTTCCAATGATAAAACAGTTACTACAATTTGTATTATCCATTACTACAAAGTCACAAGTTACCCTTACATAACCATGTTGGTGTTTAAAGAAAACAGCAGCTCTGTATTTACCAATGGGGTGTAGCACTGATCCAAAACCTCTCCAATTTTTATTCTGAAGTGGTTCAAGCTTAAACTTATATTCACTATCAATTTTCTGTAATGTATTAGTGGAAACAACTGAACCAGAAGCTCCTGTGTCCAATACTATATTAACATTTTCACCAGAAATGATAGCTGGAACCGTGATAGGTGTCATTCTAAAGTTATCAGCTTGTATATCCTTAATGATTTCAGCATCCTCAAAATTCATTAAAGATTCATTTGAGTCCATATTTAATATTGGATTTTCAAAGATGGACAAATCATCTTCCAACATACAGACTTCATTTTCATCACTATATGAGATATTGCTGTCATAATCACTTGATTCTTTACTTTTTTCAGTTTCAGTTTCAGATTCACGTTGATTTTCAACAATATTTATGTTTTTCTCACATTTGTGACCTTTGACCCAAGGTTTGTTACACTTATAACAAGTATTTGTTTCATACTTTTTAGGTACTACAGGTGCAGTAGGTTTTTTCTGCTTCTCCTGAAGTGTTTTTGAATTCTGAGTTTTTACAGGTTCAACATTTTGCTTATAAGTTGAATACCTTGATTCATACTTATGGTTTAATAATATTTCATTGCAAATATTAATAAAGTCAGAATATTCAGTAACATTTAATGTTCTAGCTACAACAATGTCTCTGACAGATATAGGTAATTTGTATATTATCTTATCTTTCCATAAGTTAAAATCCATATGAGGCTCAATGGCTTTTAATATTTTGTTTAAATTCATTAAAAATACCATAGGTTTGTCACCATTCAACGGATTATACCTAGTCTTCTCATACAGTCTCTGCTGAGTAAGCCTGAATTTAGAACCTCCAAATTGTTTTTCAATAAGTTGTTTCCATTCAGCCCAAGAGTAGTCTCTACCCTCACTTAAGACAGCTTCAAACCATAATAAAGCAACATCCTTAAATAAAGAAATTAATTTTGATGTTATCTCTTCATCTGGTAACTTATATGAGAATTTCAAGTTGTCAATTCTTTGAATAAAATGTTGCCAATCAGAGCTGGCTTCCCCATCATAAGTTGGGTACTGATCTATTTTAGGCCAGTTCTTCTGATTGGATTTTATCTCACTAATCTTAGGTAAATTCAACAACTCATTCACTTTTGATAAATGGTCTTGTATTTCTTCCTGCACGGATTTGTGACTTACATTTTCAGATTTGACACTACCACCAGATGGTTTTAATTGTGGTGGTACAGGGAAGGAATGAGATTCACTTTTGCCAATGAAAGGATTATTATTATATTGATTATACTTATGATTATCCTGGTTCATTAGTAGATTGGCAGTTTCAATCTCAACTTTAGTTAATCTTTGTAGCAACTCAGAGACACTTTGATTTGTCTGGGCAAAAGATAACTTTGTTCTTGATTCAGTTTTTAATAAGTGTGTTTCATATAATTTTTCTAACTCACAAAATTTGTTTGAAAGGTCATTATATTTATTACTCAATGAATCATATTTAAGAGTTAGAGACAAATGTTCTTTCTCTAATTCTTTATTACGTGTTGCTAATTGAGAAATGTTCAATGTCAAGGATGAAATTGTATCACTAGTGAGCTTAACTGTCTGTTCCTCACAATCAGTCATTCTATTCCACAATGCTGAAACAATTCTATGGACAGTTGGATTATTGTTAAAATATTCCATGTCCTCCTTTTCAATTCTCTCACTCTCCTGTGAACTTCTCATCTCACTAGTAGGTGGTTGCAACTGAGGATTAACTGTATTATCATTGTATATAGTACTGTTATTATGGACAAAAGACAAGTCAGGTGTATCTACTCTAAAACCTAAATTTCTTAAATCCTCCTCTATTTTTTGTACAGATTTAACATCAATAGAATTACCTATATTGTAATTATCAGTATTATGTCTAATCTGAGAGGGTAAGTTACTTACCAAGGGATGGTTGCCAGTCCTGATTTCTGGCGCTTTTTTCCCTTGTAAGGGTGAGCTGAGGAAGTCAGATGAGGGGGCGGATCCCTGTTGCAAATGTGGCTTGTCCACTGTTGGTGAAACCAGTCCCATTTCCATTTGTCTACCAGGATTTTCTCCTGGGAGTGAGTGGACCCTCCTTGGATAGGGGGTTGCTGATTTGATTGACTGGGCTGGCCTCCCTTTAATTCTGCCATTGCCTGATTCATCTGCTGAAATACTACCTTGCAATTGTTTTGCAACTGCTCTACCTCTTTGAACATGAGAGATTTTGATTCCTCTAGCTTCAGAACCTGTTTGGCCAGGTGGGACAGTTGATCCTGAAGAGGAGGAGACGTCTTTTTGATAGTTATCTTTTTTAAGAGGGCGTCCTTTTCCTCTATACTCATGCTTTCTGGCTGGGAATACTGTTGTCCCTCCATGGTGATGTCCTGGAAAGTTTTTATTAGCTTTAGACCTGGTATTATAAGCAGGCTGTTCACTTACACTATCCTGGGGAGCACTCATATTGTTCAGAATAACAATATTTTACGTCTACAAAAGGAAAAACTCTGTGGAATTAGTAGACAAAAGATATTAGTAATTATATTACTAATAAAAAAGCAATGGAGCTTACCCTGAATTTATATCTTTATTTATTTAAATAAAATATAAGAAAAATTCGAAAAAATCTGTTAAAAATATAATAATAAGTTTAACTAGACCTCTATAAGGGTGAATAATTAGCTTACCAAGCTTTAGCCAAATACCAATTTTATTGGGTGTTATATTGGTGTCCAAATACCAAGTGAAATTGGGTTTATATTGGGTACAGTTACTACTGTAAATATCTAATTTTTATGATAAAAAATTAGTACAATTATTATAAGGGTTCTTTTCCGCAATCAATGAGTTATGATGACCCACTAATATGCAGAAGACCCAAATATTTGGTTAATTTTGAGTTGTACTAAGGTAAAAATCACGTCCCAAGGCTTATACTAAATAATAAGTAAAATATAAGGAAAGACCCCCAATTGTCAGTACAGTCTAGTATATAAGTATGATATAATAGTGTTATTTTATGGTCCTACTACTTATTAATAAATGATTTAGTGATTAAACCTCAGGGGAAGATCAATAGAATAGTTATACTCAAATAAAACTCACAATACTTGGATTTAAATGCGTGCTAGTGGTGGAAAATAGAAGAATAAAATATAGTTATAGCTTTTATAAAGATAATATCAATTTATAAGGGCTTTATAATATATTTCTGAATGTTAATAATTGTAGTGTAATTTTTGTTTGAAGTGTAGTAATTGAATGATGATAATAAACCGTCAAAATCCCTCCTTACTTATACCCAAATCCACTGGAGTGCACAGACCTTCAATCCAGATGATGTCACTGCTATCCCCGGCAATTACAGCACTGTGAGGGCCCATCACCTCCCCATGGCGTCCACTTCAAGCAGTTTCAACACCCAGACCTCCAGTAAGGACCCTCCATCACTATTAATAATAACACAGAGTCATACCATAAATAGAAATCCCAGATAAAAGCGGATACCATAAAGAAACAGGTAAAATAGATGATCAAAAAGAGATTTAATGAAACTAAAAGCATATAAAGGAAACAAATAAAATGTCCAAGCCCCCAATAACATCCCCAAGCATCCACATTAACCCAAAAACATCTTTCCAACCCATAAATCCGTGAATAACCATCCAAGGAAGTAATTTTAGTTGTCCAAACTGGGTGTATGCGCCTGATATAGGTGTCTATGCTTCTGTAGGCGTTGTGAATCCACTGATTTCGTCCATATGACCTAAAATAAGCAGAAAAACAAAGTTTATAGGCTATTAAGGGGCTAAAACCCACTTATATACCTAAATATACATAATATACTGCATATTTCACTGAATATGAGATTTATGTATACATATAAGCTTATGTATGTCAATAATTACTTCATATCACTTAAGATAAGTATATTATGACTCCATTAACACCTTAATAAGTATTATTAGGCCATGGATAAGCTATTTAAACTATTATAAATTATATAATAGAATAATAATTATATATATATATAATAAAATAATATATATTATTATTTTAACCTTATTTTTAAGATATAAGCTTAATCTAGTTAAGGTTATCTTATTTTAGGCATAAGAAATACTCAGTTCTAAGGATATTTAGGCTGACAAAAAGCCTATGATAAACCCACAAGAAGAGCTTCCAAAAGGCTTCAGGATAAAAAAGATGCCATTGTCTCAGCAGGTAAAGAATCTTTCTACTCACATAAAGGAGTTAAGGACAGAAAGCTTGAGACTAAAGGTAAGGGTAGATGCTTTGGAAGAAAAGGTGAGAAGAACAGATACTTTTCTCCAAGAGAAGAAGAAACCTCTTCCTCCCAGGGATCAACAACAATTGGCTCCCCAGTCCCATGAGAAGATGGAAGTGTCCAAGTGGCAGTGGGACTGGCTAAACACTCAGTGGGACTACCTGTCTCAAAACCAGCATCAGTTACCTCAGGCAGGTCCATCAAGGCCCACCCAGGTCAACCCCGCTCCTCCCCACCCTTATCAAGGAGGCAAAAGAAGAAGAAAGCCCAATATGGTGATACCCAGCAAACCCTGGTACGTCCCTCTATTGATTCTCAAGTGACTTTTCTTGTTGCTGACTCTGTTCCTTCAGGTAAATCTGGAAGGGAGGATGAAACCTTGAGACCTATAGAGGCTTGGAGTAGTAGACAAATCACTCATGTATCTAATCCTTTACTTTTATTTGCTACCTCAATGATTAATCCTGATATGGCTGTGATTGATAAAACTCTTGACCCTGAGTTCTATGAGAGTCTGGAAAGTTACTCAGTCTCCTTATTGAGAAACAATCCAGATGTAGCAAGAATTAATGATGAGCACTTTAGAGATATTATTGCCAAGAAAAATCATATAATGAACAATATGCAATTGACTCAGAGATATAATAGTTTGTTAACTGATCAGGGTTATCAAGCATTAAGAAGTGAGTCACAGAGAGTCTCTGATGAATTGTCTCATTACAAAGCAACCCATGAAAAGAAAGTTTCTTTATGGCAAAACATAAAAAATTATTTTTCTAAACTAAAAGATACTGTATCTGCCTGTTTCCAGGAGGTAGAGATAGATAAGATAAATCTGAAAAGATTGAATGACCATTTGTCATCTTTTCAAAATAAAAATCAGTTATCTTTTGCAACTATCAATGAGAGTTTATCTAGTCTTCCAAGAATGAAAACAAGACTAACAACCATTGAAGAAAAATTGAACTCATTGTTAAATGACCAAAAATATTCTGAAATTTCTGTGAAGGAACATATAGTGAAGGATGCTCAAATAGTATGTGTGGCTAGTTCATCTAAAGTAAAAATAGCTCCAGAGATACCTGTTGATAACACTGAGTTTCCATCAAAAACTGATGATGAACCAGGATCTGCAACAGAAGGATTAAACAATGAGATTTCAGCCCAATTAGAGAAATTACAGCTGCTTCTTACTCAGAAACAAGTTAGTACTAAGGAGACTCCTTCAAATTAAAAGAATTGGCCAAAACTTGACCAGTACCCAACATTTGATGGTGATTCTTCCTCTGATTGGCAACAATTTATTTGCAGAATTGATAACTTAAAAAATTCTTACAAACTCCCAGATGAGGAAATTGTGTCCAAGTTAATTTCTTTGTTCACTAATGTTGCCCTGATGTGATATGAATCTGTTCTCCTGGATGGGAATGAATACTCATGGGAGGATTGGAAGAAATTAATTAAAGCACAATTTTGTGGCTCCAAGTTCAGAATGCCTCAACAAAGGCAGTATGAGGAAACTAGATATAGCTCTTCTACTGATAAACCTATTGAGTTTTTAATGAAACTTGTAAAAATCTTAAGATCAATGGAACCAAATATGGAGTTTGATTTATGGAAGGACAGGATCCTCTATAAATTACCAATGTCTCTGAGAGACTTGATAGTGGCTAGGACTAAGTTCTCCAGAGAACCCTCTTCTTTCATTAATACTTGCAATGAGATACTTCTAAAAATAAAGTATGATGCCAGAAGATTCATTCCTAGGACCCCTTTGGAGAAACCCTCCACTTACCAACAGAAACCTCTGGAAAAGGTTGGTAAACTTTCTTCCCCTGTTGCACCAAAGAAGTATGCAACAAACACTTGCTTCAAGTGCAACAAGACTTGGCAGAAAGGCCATGTTTGTGACAAGAAGATAAATCTTGCAGAACAAACAGAGGAGCATGCTGATGACACAGTGGTACTGGATGATACATCAAGTGATTGTGCCAGAAATATTTCATATGAATCTCAACAAGAAATCTTGATGCTGGAAGAGGATATCCATTATTTAAATACTATTGACATTGATAATAATGATTTATCTACAGTTGAAGATGCTGAGATCATAAAGAACATTGAGGATAGCTTAATTATTATTGCCCCTCTTAAGGTACCAGTCTTGATCAATGGAACCAGCATTGAAGTTGTTCTGGATTCTGGAGCTGGAGGAAGTGTAGTATCTGAAAGATCACTTGCTTCAGTAGATCAAGACTATAAATCTAAACTGATGCCTATCATTTCTGAAAATTGGATAGGGTATGGCTCTGTTTTGTCCCCCATTGGTAAATACAAAGCCACAGTGATTTTTAAATATAACCATGGTTTTGTAAGAGCAATTTGTGATTTTGTTGTCATGAAAAATGATAACTTGAGAAATTTGTTTATTGTAGGGAATGATATTTTAACCAAGTATGGCATAAAATTGGATCCTTCAAACCAATGTTTCACAATGGGGATGAATGGGAAGAGAAAAATTAAGATTTCCACCCCTAAAAAATTATTAAAACCAGAATTTAACACATGTAAATCTGTGGTTCAATATAATGGAGGATCTACAAAGTAAATGCATGCCCCTATGTCTGAAATTGACAATGCTTCTTTTAGAGAACAACTTTCTGGTGAGGATAAAGATTCCATCATTAACTTGATAAAGTCTTTTCCTATGGCCTTTGCTGATGGGTCACATGAACTAGGATTAGTTAAAGAGGAAATTAAACTTTCATTGTCTTGTCCATTAACTGATATACCACCTAGTTTAAAGAAGAAGCCTTATCCTGCTTCTCCCACAAAGAGAAAAGATATTGAAGACAATATCTCTACCCTTTTAAAAATGAATATTATTGAAAAGGTAGTTGAAACACCTAAATATTGTGTTATCTCACCTGTCCTAATTTCTTATGAGAAAGATAAAGCCAGGTTATGTGGTGATAATAGAGCACTAAAGACTTATACTGTTGATGATATCTACCCTTTACCTAGAATTAGCTCTATACATGCTACTTTACAGGGTGCTAAATATATCAGCTGTTTGGATGGTAACAAAGGATATCACCAGGTACCTGTTGAGAAAAATTCTCAGAACTTTCTGATGATTTCCACTCATATGGGTATTTATAAGTATATTAGGATGCCATTTGGCCCTAAAAATGCCCCTTCAGTTTTCCAAAAAGTAATGGATAACACATTCCATCAAGAGATAATTGAAGGATGGCTGATGGTTTATATTGATGATATCATTATATTCTCAAAAACATTTGAGGACCATCTTAAACACCTGTGTAAAGTATTCCAGAAAATGGATGAAATAAATATGACACTTGCTTTGAAGAAATGTAAATTTGGTTTCCATTCTTTAAAATTTCCTGGTCATGTTGTTTCAGGCTTACAGATATGTGTTGACCAGAACAAAGTGGCAGCCATACAACAGGTGACGGCTCCTACAACAGTGAGAGAGCTCCAAAGTTTTTTGTGAATGTGTGGATACTATAGACAGTATATTAAAAATTACCAAGTCATAGCTTTACCCCTTACCCAATTAACTAGAAAGGATGTTGCTTTTTTCTGGAATAGTGAAAGACAAAGAGCCTTTGACACTATGAAACACTGTTTGATGTCAGCACCAATTCTTGCTTTACCTGACTTTAATCAACCATTTGTTTTGTACACTGATGCCAGTTTCATTGGTCTTGGTTCTGCCCTCCATCAAAAACAAGTGATAAATGATAAAGTTTCAGAAGTTGCTATTTGTTATATTTCAAGAACCTTGAGAAATAGTGAATTGAAATATGGTGCTACTCAATTAGAGTGTTTAGCTGTAGTATGGGCTCTGGAAAAGCTTCATTATTACCTAGATGACCAGAAATTTAAACTTGTCACTGACTGTAGTGCAGTTAAATCCCTTTTAAACTTGAAAACACCTAACAGACATATGTTCAGATGGCAGTTGGCTGTTCAAGAGTACAGAAGGAGAATGACAATTATTCATAGGGCTGGTATTCTTCACTCAAATGTGGATATGTTATCTAGGTTACCTTTTCCGAATAATGACTCTAATCCTGCGTATGATCCTGAGGACGAAATTATTCATATACATGGGATATATGTGGTTGATATGGAGGAAGAGCTATTACAGCTTATTCTGGAATCATATGATAAGGACACTGACTTGAAAAAGTTATGCACCATATTAAATAAATAAAAGAATGCTTCAATACAAGCATTAATTAAAACCCTTCCACCAAAAAACCAAAAAGCATTGGAAAAAGGTAAATTTTCAATTGATGAAGGATATCTATATTATAGAAGAAAGTTGAGTAATGTTATTGTTATTCCTCCTTCTATGAAAGAAATCATCTTGAAAATTTGTCATGATGACATATTAGCTGGACATTTTGATCTTGACAAAACAATGATCAGAATTAAGAACACTGCTTGGTGGGCTAATATGTCTGAAGACACAAAATTAAATGTTGAGTCTTTTGATTCTTGCCAAAAATCAAAAAGATTAACTGGTAAAAGAGCAGGATTAATGCAACATATTGAACCTCCTGATGCTCCATGGCAAATAATAAACAAGGATTTTGTAACAGGATTACCTATTGCTGGTAAAGACAGTTATAACTCTTGTTGGGTTATTGTGGACAGATTCACAAAAATGTGTAAATTTATCCCTACCCACAAGGATGTTTCCACTAAAGAATTAGCTTTCTTATGGTGGTCTCATATGTTTAATACTGCTGGTTTACCTAAAGCCATAATCTCTGACAGAGACCCTAAATTTACTTCTGAATTTTGGATGTCTCTGATGGATGTTTGTGGTTGTTATCTGAAACTTTCTACTGCCCATCACCCTCAGACTGATGGTTTAGCTGAAAGAATGATTCAGACTTTAGAGGATATGATAAGAAGATATTGTGCCTTTGGCCTTGAGTATAAAGATAATGACAGATTCACTCATGATTGGGTTACCTTACTTCCTGGGTTAGAATTTGCTTATAATAGCACTGTTCATTCTGTTACTCAAAGAAAGCCTTTTGAGTTCTGGCTTGGATATGTTCCCAATACTCCTGCCCAAATTCTCAATAACAAAATACCTAAATTGGATATACATCCTGGTGTAAAATCTTTTCTTCAAATGCAACAACTATGTAGAAATCATGCTCAAAAATGTATTGAAAAATCATTTGAATATGAGAAGAAGAGATGGGACAAATCCCATAAAGAATACACTTTTAAAAAGGGTGATGAAGTGTTGATTTCTACAGTCCACTTCAACTTACAAGGTAATTACAAATTGAAAGATCCATTTGTTGGTCCATTTTTTGTCAGAAGAATGATTGGAGATAATGCAGTTGAGGTTATTCTGTATTCTCCATATGACAGAAAACATCCTGTTTTTCCAATATCTCTTTTGAAACCTTACACATCCAATAGTGATTTATTTCCAAAAAGGAGGGGAAGACCAAAGAAAACCCCAAATGAAATCACTGAAACAGCAGGAATTGAAAAAATTCTAAATGACAGAAAAGTCACTGCTGAAAAAGGTACAGAATACTTATTGAGATTCAAGAATAAATCATCTGAATATGATTCTTGAATACCTGGGAAGGAGATATCAAATCTTCCTACTCTACTAAAGAAGTATAAAAAGAAAAAATCATAGCATTTTTTTTTATTATTTTTTTTGAATGAGGAAGTGTCAGCCAGGCTACTAGACTTACCGGGTAAAATAATTAATTATTTTACTGAGTTAAAGCCACGCCTTTCTTCCTAATAATAATTATTTATTTATTTACTTAAGTAGTACTTACAATTAACTAAAGTTAAGTACAATAAGTAGTATAAATAAATAATATAAATAAAATGTCCCTTACAATTTTACTCCCTAACACCGTGCTCAAAAGTATATGTCAAAGGGAGTAAAATTAATAATAAATTTATAATATAAAAACATTAAAACAATTATATTACCTCAGTGATAGATCTTTAATCCCGTGAAAGTAATGTCATTGATTATTTATTGTGTAATAATTGTGACAGTCCAAGGAATTCAAACTTTGTTGCTAATAAATTTGATGCCCTTGTTGACGTACTAATTTATTACTTTCTTATGTCATTTATGTACATCTTTTTCTTGTCATTCTTTTCTCTCACACTCACAGTAGACGGTGTAAATTCCTTACATTTTATTTCCTCATATTTTGCCTATAAAAGGCCTCTGATTTTGTGCTTTTCAAACCATTCTTATATCACCTTACTTTATTATTACTATTTACAACACCATACTTATTTTTATATTTTATCACATTAGTAGTTACAAGAGCGTAATTCTAATCAATAAGTAATATTAATATTTAAAAATATACCTCTTATATTTGAGTAATAAATTATTTAGATTAAGAAATACGTACCAATTTTTGAGAGTTCATATAAATTTTTAAAATCCTCGTAGAAACTTCATACCAAATCTTCTAGACCAAAAGTGTACCTTGAAAAAAGTTTTGTATCAATTTTTCATTAAAACATTATATTTTGAATCTAAAGATTTGGTTTTGAAAAAAAAAGTTTTTTATGTTAATTGACTCATTATTGTTGCATTGATAAATTATGTTAAAATTTGGATCGCTTATTACTAGTGAGTGTACATCATAGTTGGTTTTAAAATCAAAGATTAATAAATGTTAAAATTTTGTAAAATTCTAAATATCTTTTAAACCTTTTTGATTTAAATAATTTTTATTGTTATGTAATAATTCTATAAGTAGAACACAATTAAAATAAGATAATGGTACATTGCTTTCAATTTATAATACTAAAATTCTATTCTACTTGAAACAATGTAAACTAAAGCTTGGTATCTCATATAAGAAACTTAAAATTTTCAAAATTCATATTTCCAACTTTTTAAAAATGATACACATTAAAATATATTTTTAGAATAATTTCCTAATTAGTTTCAAATACAAGAAAACAATGACCTAAATATATTTTAATACTTAAACCATTCTGATGAGTGAATTTTGCAATCCTCTAAGTAACATATGGTTACCATTTATACACATATGCATGATTTCTCCTTTTGTTTAATTTTAGCTGAATCTAAAAAGGAAAATCTCATGTTGAATATCAGCTATAGATAAACTGCTTATATTAAAAGCTAGTATCTCATATGAGAAATTTGTTATTGTGTTTGGGAAACATTAATAAGTTTTGGGAATTATATTTGAGCCATTTATTCAAGTAAATAAAAAAGGATGGCCTTCTAAATATTACATATATATATATATATATATATAATAAAAATTAATTATATAGTAGCATTTAACCATGGTTTTAAACTAATGTCATATAAAAAAAGGGATTGAACTAAAAATTTCAGTAATGAAAATAAAAATAAGATAAGTTAATATTCATGTTTATATTTTCATATTTTTGAAAAGGCTTACTTAAGGGAGAAAATTATCTGGTTTTAGAGTACAAGAATTTTTAGATGAAAATCTTCAAAATATAGTTTGACCCTCTAAAAAAGAAAATTCTAAAATTTTTCTATCAGAATTTATATATTTGTTAAGTAATAGAAAATGGAGTAGTGTCTTTGAAAATGAAGCTTTAGAAAATGATATAAATTATTTAACTTTAAAATATGATTTTTTAAAAAATAAATCATGTATTCAAAAAATTTATATATCTTACAATTAAGAAAGCATTTTTAATTAAGCAACTCTAACAAATTTGGAAAGAAAACAAGAAAAAAATAATAGGTAAAATGCATAAGTAATTTTTAGAATTTAAGGAGACTTTTTAGCTCTTCCTGTAAACTAGCCTTAAAGCAGGTTTAGATTTAACATGTGGAAATTCATACATAGTATCCTTGAATCATGAGAAAAGAATAAAATTTATGTAGTTTTATTTTAATGATTTATAATAGTATATTTATTTTTGGCTTTTTCACTCATATAACTATATATTTTTTAACTTTTTTGTTTTTCAGAACATAAGTTCAAAGCTGCCCATCACTACTTCAAGTTGAAGCTCCATATGATGTAATAAATGAATGATATATTATAATGATTTTTTCTAGAGACTTTTCAAAAATTGGTGATTAAGAATACTTATTATAATTTTTTTAATTTTTTATTATTATTCTATCTCTTGAAAGTAGATAGCCTTATCTCAATTTAAATAGTTTTTCCTCTGAAAAATTTATTTGTGATCTAAATAAAATTGCATCACTATTAACTAGATGTTATTATAAAATTTTACCACTTTTTTTATCTGAACATAGTTGAAAGTATGTATAAATTAAATTGTTTCCACATAGTCTTACCATTATCCCACCTTTAATTTCACATTAAGATTTCATTATAATTGTAAAATAAATTTTTCAAATATTTTTTTAATACCTTAATATTTAATAATTTAGTTACATAGTAGATTTTTTACACTTTTTTTATATGAGTCTTATTATATAAACACCACTTTTAGAATTTTTCCATTTTGAAGTCTGATAATTTAAATTTTCATTTAAATACCCAAATTATATCAAAAAAAATTCAAAAGTGTATTTTTTTAATGTACTCTTTTTGATAAACTTATTATTTCTTATAGGTTATTTTTCAACTATTTATTGTAATTAATTACCCACTCATTTATGGTCTTTTATTATTGTTAATTACATCTAGGCAAAATTAGGATACTCTCATATTATATTGGAGTTTTAAATTAAAAACTAAATACTAGTGGCTGGTATTAAATATGAAGTTTTTATAACTAATTTGACCAATAATTAATGATTAAATGGCATTGTATATTACAAATTTTATTGAGTGTATATAAAAATAACACTCAAGAAATATATTTAAGATATACATATAACCATTGAATATCAAAAATGAAGTACTTATCAACATGTTCTTTTTTTATGATTTTTAAATTTACTTAAAGAGACATTAATATTACCAATTCAAATTTTATATCAAATATAACAATATTATTATTTCAATTTTAATTATTTTACAAAAAATTTGACTTACAAAGTAATTTAAATCAGTATTTAATGAATGTTTTTGAAAAATATTTACAAAAATAGTAATAACCCCTCTTAAAAATTATAATTTTTTTTACTTACAATTTGCACAGTATTTCTAGCCTTAAACTTTTGGTATTCCTCTAACAAAAATATTTTTTAAATAAATTTAAAATTTTTTTCATTATTTAATTACAAAATTTCAAATTAATAATTTATTTTACCTTACTAAAAAATTTAGTTAAAAATTTAATTTTGGATTTCCAAAAAATTAACTTAAAAGTCAAAATTTAAAAAACATAATTATAAACATAATTATGAGAAAGGGGTAAATTAAATTTATAATATTCATTTAAAAAAATTTCATATATTTAATGGTGTTTGAATTTTAAATTTAATGTATTAAAAAAATTATTATTAAATAACTAAGCCAAGTGAAATTGGCTTGGGTTTTTGGTATCGCTAGCACTTATTTTTTTTCTTATACTCACCTTTTAATTTTTTTTGTTTCTTTTTCTACCTTTCTCACTTTTTTATTTTTTTTAATGTTTTTAAGACCGAAATTGCTTTCAAACAACTTTGGTCTAACTTGTCTCTCACTTCCCCACCAGATTGCACCTGGTGGGGAAAATAGCTTTCATTTTAGAAAGCAAAGTCCCTTTCAGGGACTTTGGTTTTTCTGTGTGCATTGCACAGCCAGAAAAAAACTGGCTGTGCAATGCACTGCATGTAGCACATGCAATGCCCATTGCTCCTGAAAGCAATGCCTGTTGCATGCAGCGTGCATTGGTGCTGCAAGAAATTCCTGTTGCATGCAACATGCATTGCATGTGCTGCCCATATCTCATCTGCACGAAATATGGAAGCGAGTGTGAAACACACGTTACATACAGTTTTGGCCACCTCCCAGCATAGTAAATTGGCTGGGAGGGTGGCGAATGTAAAAAAGAGCAACCAAAGTCGCTTTTAGCAACTTTGGTTGCCTTAAAGCAACACTTCCAGCCAGGGGAAACCTTTCTGGAAGTACCAAATTGAAATTTAAGGGACCCAAGCCAATTTCAAAGACTTGGGTCATAAATTAAGGCCTCCAAAAAGCAGCCAGTAGAAATCTGGCTGCAATAAAAGTAAATTTTTAATTAAAATACATAAATAAATAAACATGTGTACAAAAAGTATATACAATGCTCTTCAGACGGTTAGAAACGGCCTTCCATTGTTACACATAGAAACAAAATCAAATGTTGCTGAAAGAAACATTGGTTATGTTGTGATATTTCCAGCCAATAAGAGCAGAAAAAAGGTCAAGGCAAAAAAATTGCACATTTTAAAATCTACCAATCTAATATGGTTGGGAGGTTCATATTTTAGAAATAGGTGGTGCACATTATAGTTCCCTTTAAAAAAATTTGAAAATGAATTAATTTTGACACAATGTTAATTTAAATGTGATGAGTGTATGTTTTTTAGCTTCATGAAACATGGTAGCTAGAATTATGTGGTGTCAATGTTTTTTAGATGTGAATTTCAGTGTTCCACAAATCTTCATCTGTACAACATGCAGCCAAGTAAATTCTAGCTGGAATTAGTATATTCATAGGAAAAAATGATCATGCTGCGTACAGTGCCTTGGCAAAATTATTGTTGGAATTTAGATGAATTTTATCATATGACTGGGAGAGCTGCATTTTTTTGAAAAAGAGATCAGTGAAAATTCATGATATCCACATCTGTTTTCCACCATATTTATTGTTCCTTTCTCTGTCTTACTTACTTTTTTTCAAAAATTATTGATCCTATTTTTACTTTATCATTTTGATTTATTGGTACTATTTTCTTGACCTTATCCCTTTAACAGTAATCAAAGTTTTCTTGCTAATGCATTTCATATCATTTTGGTTTTTTACTCTTTTTTACACTTTTGACAAGTTAATCTAATGATTCTAATTCTTAATTTATTTTTATGGTATCTTTTACTGTACCCTTTCAAATCATTATCAAAAAATTCTTTTTCATTTAACTTAAAGTTTTTTAATTTGTTTGTCAATTTACTTTTCTTTATTCCTTATCAAAAATATTTAATTTTTTTATATAACTATTTATTTTTTAAAAAAGTGATTAAAAAATAAACTTTATAGTTAATTTCGATCAATCAGCTACAAATGGAAAAAGATTTTATAGAAACATAAGTTAATGTTTTGCTTATCATATTTCTAAATTTCTTAAATAATATCTCAGCCATTATATTATTAATATGAAAAGTAGAACATCATCTTGTACTTGCTGAAAGCATAAAAAATAATGTTTTGCTTTTCATAATAATAATTAAAATGATTGTAATTTACCTTTAATTTATTGATTTTTAAGTTGTTTCAAAGTCTCGTACTTGCTGAAAGCATACAGGACAATTCTACAATTTAAAAATTAATAATTTATTGAAGTATAACTTTCTAAGTCAATAAATTGGTCAGAGCATGATTTTTCATTTGATATATGTGGATATGATAATTCTGTAAATTTTTTAATATTACTAGTGTATTGGAGTTATAATTTCATTATATTATTAATATTAAGTGTAGAGCCAAATCTCGTACTTGCTGAATACATACAGGATAAAGTTATACTCTTTATATGTATTATTTAATAAAGTATACATTTGAAACACTTTCTTAATATTTGAAATAAAGAAAAAGTATATGAATTTACAAATATGTAGATATACTAATTTAATATTTCTAATATTGAAGATATAATAAAGTAAAAGGTATCATTGACTGATAATTGAAATTCTGTAACTATTTCCTAATTTTTAATTTTTTTCTATTTTAAATAAAAATTGAATTCTCTTAGGATCAAACCATCAATGAGTAACAATTTGAAAAAAAAGGCCAGGGAAGAACTCTAACAATAGGTGGGAAAAAGACATTGCTACCAGAATGTAACTTGTAAACGCTTTTGGAATGAATACAAAAAGGAAGAAGCCATATTTCTATGCACAATATTGTGCAAATAAGATGACAGATTGATATATTTATTATGATTTTTTTCCTGATTGTAGTATTTATAAACCAAAAGGTGTCTTAATACCTAATGTTCTTGTGCATACTTTTGAAATACATGAGCTCAAAGAACTAGATATGTTAGAAGCTACAGTTCAATGCATTAAGGATCTTTCTTACTGTGAACATGAAATTACAAATAATGGTTATCATCAAAGAGCTGGTGGTTTTCAAAAAATTTTGGTGGTGGCTTTATTTAAGATAGGAAGAAATCTTTATATATTCATAAGTATTGCTTTTTTTAATTTAAATATTGAATTATTGAATGCTTTTACTTGCAGATGAATAAACTGATAGTATTTTACACACGGATGAATATAAAAATGAATGAAGAGGATTGAAATTTACTTTGAATATTTTTTTAAAAGAATATCATATGTAAAGTACAACAAGGCAACTAATCTTTGTGCAAAACTTGGTATTCCTGGATTTTCAAAAGTTTATACTGAAGAAGAGGATGTACCGTTTGCTATTAATTTAACTTCTGATATCTTCCCAATCGGAGTCATACCAATTCGGTATTCCAACTTTGGTTGCAAGTTCATGATTTTTTTCAAATGCTTTATTACAGTGCTTTTTGAGTCGATGAGCAAGAAAATAGTTAAAGGAAGGTAGAGTGTCCCATAGGCAAAAATCTTCATCTTTTTGAGCTTTAGTGATATTCTTGAGCAACAAATATATGCCTATGTAATTGAAATGCCTAGATAATAATCATATAAGAGTTTCAGAATCCTTATCCTCTAAATATGCAATATAAAAATGTGAAGTAAGACAAGTGAAATTTTGAAAAAAGGCTCAACTTCAAAGGTCAAAATCTCAGCAACCACTGAACCTAATTCAAACCTGTTTGAGGGAAATGAAAGATATGCTTTAGTAGAATATTCAGTTAAAGGACATGTGATTTAAATAAACCTAACCCTAATTTGTTACGTAAAAAAGTGAAATAAAAATTTAAATTGGGAAAAAAAAGGCTCAACTTTAACGGTCAATATCTCAGCAACCACTCAATCAAATTCAAATCTGTTTGTGGGAAATGAAAGGTAGCCTTCAGGAGAATCTTCAATAAAAAGAAAATTAGATTTGAATAAACCTAACCCTAATTCCGAGTCTGATTTTCAAAATTTTACAAAAACTTGAAAAGTGGTAATGAAGATGAGATCAAAAGGAGTTTTAAAAGTTCACTGTTATCCAGATAAGAGTCATACATATATTTAAGTATGAACTTTTCATAAAAGGAATGAGATATCATATAGGCATGAAAAAAAGGAGATGAAACTTACCTTGATTGAAAAGTAGGAAAAATAGAGTGAGAAAGATTGATGTTGGAATTGTGGGGAAATTGAATATGGAGTAAGTGAAATGCATAAAGAATGTGCAATGATAGTGTTTCAATGAAATGGAGCCAAAAAAAAGTGAAATAAGCGAAAGGGGGGATAATGACCATGCCAAGGAGTGATGAAGAGTAGGGTGATGGAGCTAAAAAAGAAAGTAAAGAGGGAGAGAAAAAAAGGTTAATTATACCATTGAAATCCAAAATAACCACTTACAAAAAAAATTAGATAAAAAAAATAAAATAAACAGAAAAAAACAAAAAAAATTATAATTAGTAATCAAAAACTCAAAAAAAAGAATAAAGTGACTTACCTGGAGAGATGAGATGACAAAATGAATGAAACCAAATCGTTTGAGGGATGTTGGAGGAGAATCGGAAAAGGATATGAGGGATGAATGAATGAAAAAAAAAATCACTGACAAATTATGCGATTTCAGAAAATATGCGATTTCATATTGAGCTGGTGAAAGAAAACCAATGAGCCATCCAAAAAAAAAAATTTCACTGTAAATTCCAAAAAAAATGAATATGCAACAAACCAAAATACCAACCCAAGTGAATGAAGTACACAAAGAGGACATTTGGAGAGTACAAAATGGTATGTGAAAGAAAGGGATGATGTGGCCAACATGTGGTTTTGAAAAAAAATCACCAAAAAAGTGCTTATTTGAGGTCAGAACTGACACCCATAGAAAAAAGTTTAAGAAGTAAAAGAAATAAGTAAAAAAGAATGTAAACATGCCTGGTCAAAATATTGAAAATGTCAGGAAGGGGTGTGTTCTGAGGATTGATGGGTAGGTAGCAAGGAAGGTCAGTGTGTCACATGTGACAGGGATGGGGTAAGAAAGGAAGGGATGTTTTGTGGCCAAAATGTGGTTGTGAAAAAAAACGGGAAAAAAGTGCTGATTTGAGGTCATAAATGACACCCTTTTTTGAAATAAGTGACTTTTTTGCAAAATTTAAGTGGTGATTTGTAAGTGCTGATTTGGTTTGAAATCTGCACTTAAGTTAAGTGCGGATTTGCCAGAACTGACACCCCCTATTATAGGGTAGTTAGATATAACTGGTAAGGCATTTGATAGAAAAATAATTAAGATGCTTGTGCGTACAATATAATTTTTTCTATGATAGAAAATATTCTGATAAACATGCATGCATTGTTGTACAAATGCAGAGATTATACAGAATACAAATAAAGTAGACTGCATATTTTTTAATTAATATATAATTTTTCTGATTAAAAAATAAACATTTAAAATTTATATAATTTCAACACATATTCCATGATATTCTTTTGATAAAAAAATGTAGCTTATATTAGCTAGTGCCTTTCAAAAAAAGGAATACTATCAATCAGTAACTTCCAATAGCTAACTTATTCCTACAATTATCACAATTACAATGCCTCCATTTTTTCATGTATGTCAATGTCATGATCTTGGATGTGTCAATAAAAAGTATCAAACTTTATCTGGGTCCTTTGAAGTTGGTGTGGCTTTCAAAAGCTCTAATTCTTACGCAAAACATCAAAAGGAAAGAAATAGGAAGGCCCAGATGGTTATTTCTTCCAACAATCCACTTAACATTGGAAGTTCCAGCTCCACAGAGACAGTAAGTTGTATACCTATATTTCAATGTGAGAATAAAAGTCTTTATGATGTTTCAATGATTTATTACATAGGGGAAGTTTCTATTGGGGGCAGAAGTATCTTCAACAGTCTCTAGAAACTCAAATCTTGGGGAACGGTATAGCCAAATATTTATGTGGCAGGCAGCAAAGCTTTCTCTGATTCATCATTTGAGCAAAGAAGGTTGTACTCAATTTTTGGATGAAGAAATTAAGAAGCTCAAACTTCTAGGTGATAGTGGAATACTAGATTCTGATAGCATTGTCCGCCTGATCCCACGCTCTATAGATACAGTTTTTAGTCGATTAAAGCTCAATCAATCATTTTTCACTAAAACATGCTGTCCTAAATGCTTTGCTCTTTATAAGTATAACTCTGAATCTCAACCATCTATACTATGTTGCAATCAACCGTTTCTTTCATAATCAAAGCGCTATTTAAAAATGTTTGGAGCAGGAAAAATTGTAGTTAAATGTGATGAAAGGCTGTATTTGATGGAGGAACATCAAGAATATGTAAAATACTTATCTCTTAAAACATTTCATCACCATTCTTTTATTGACTGGCTTAAGGGAAAGATCAAACTGTTCAAATTTGAGCTTCTGATTGAGAAGAAAAACCCTGTGGCAGAACATGTAGAGTGTGATTTGATGAAGGATGTTTGCAATGGTTCAATTTGGAAAAACTTTCCCATTACCACTCCAGCTCTGGAAAGCAATGATGATGAATATACGATAACTTCAGGCAACTTAATGTTTACTTTATATTTCGACTGGTTTAGGCCTGGTGGCAATAGGATTGGAGGTCATCAGAAGTCTGTAGGAAATATTATGATGGTGTGTATGAACCTACCTCAAGAAGATAGATACAAAATGGAAAATATTTTTTTGTATGCTAATATACCTGGACCAACAGAACCCACAAGTGTACAGCTTACTCACCTTCTAAAACCACTGGTTAATGATCTACAAACTCTATGGGATGCTATATTGATTGAAAAGACGCATCTTTATCCACAAGGCTGGAAATTGAGAGTTGCATTGTTCTCTTTGATAGGTGACATTCCTGCAATACGAAAATTGGCTGGCTTTTTGAGTCACTCTGAAAGAATGTTCTGCTCTTTCTGTAATATCTCTAAAGATTAAATTACAGAAAAGAATGTGGGAAATTTTTCATTACAGAATCATGAGGATCATATGTGCTGGGCAACAAAGTGGAAAAATTCTATGTCACATTGGGAGCGTGTATCAATTGTTCAGAATCATGGGGTACAATGGAGTGAGCTGAATAACCTTGAATATTGGCGTCCAACTGAATATTGCTCAATTGATGTTATGCATTCACATATGCTTGGCAACCTAATAGATCACAGTCTAAGCTATTTTCAAATCCAAAATGCAGCAAAAGATCTAGAAATAAAGCTGGAAAAGGATAAAAATTGGCATGTAAGAGAAGAAGATGACAATTTCTTTTCTGATACTTCACTGCACAAACATTCGAAAAAACGTAGAAGTAGCTTAAGCACCATGAATAATGATGATTATGATACAGGACACACAAGACAGCACAAGCTGCAAAGACTTACAAGTTCAAGACAGTCATCAAGTCATCATGGACTAGATAATGAAGGACTGGGAAAAAATCAATCAAGAAGCCAGAGTAGGTCATCCAGCTCCAAATTTATTCCTCCATATAGTGATTTGGCCTCAATACAGTCTCACAGCAGTGACAGTAGGAATTCATTGTATAACTTAAGGCAAAGGAGCATTAGAATATCACAGAGTGAAGGATCTCACTCATCAAATGAGACAGCTAGAGATGAAGAAAATAAAAGGAAAGGTAACGAGAAAGAAAATGAAGGTAGTAGTAATCCACGAATCATGGCAGCAGAGCTACAGGTTGTATGGAAGATGATTGATCAAGTAAGAAGACCTTCCTGGCAGACACGAGCTCCAAAATCAGTAGGATCTAAAAAGGCAGGATCCCTCAAGGCAGCAGAATGGCACATTCTGTATACTCTCTACTTCCCTTTGTCACTTATACCCCTTTGGTTTGAAAAATTTAACGAATCTGAATCTTCAGCTTCCTCAGCTGAAAAATTAAGAGAATATTATCTTCTCAAGTCACTTGTAACATTATGCTCAATCACCAATTTTTTGACATTAAAAAATATACAGACTAATGAGCTTAAAGATCTAGATCAATTTATTTTAGAGTATCTTGAGTGCCTGGAAGAGGGTTGGAAGAATATTAATGCAAAGCCAAATCTGCATATCACTCAACATTATCCTGAAATGATAAAGCGTCTTGGTCCACCATCAGGTACAGCTACTTGGTCTGGAGAGCGGGTGAATCATATATTATCTGAAATTCCAAACAATCTCCATCCACGTATGTAATGTTTGTAAGCAATGATTTAAAAACTCAGCTGTGCTAATTTATTAATATTTACCACAGGAGAGATACCGCTAACAATGCTCAAACATTGGTATCGGAAGTCTAGGGTATTAGATCTTGGTGAAGCTGAAGATAATGATCAATGTGAGACTAAAAAAATCCATATTGATCTTGATAAAAAAAACAAATGAATGCATCTAAGTATGGCATTATTTACTAAATGGTTAAGGGCATGAATGGGAAAAGAAACTTCAAGAAGGGCCTTGAAACCATTGGAGAAACGTATGGATCGGGTAGTTGAAAATGTAGCTAGAATATTGATACATGGAAAGAGGTTTACTAGTTACCATCGACACATTCCTAATTCAACAATTGAATTCTACTATGGAAAAGATAGCCATTTTGGGCAAATTGATGATCTTTTCAGGTCAAAGGAAGAGAATGATCAAATATATTTAATAGTAAGTCCTTTCAAGGAGCTCCGTCCAGAAGAAAAATCAAAGGATCCCTATGAGCTTTTCCCACAAGTGCATTGTTGTTAGTAAGAGTAGCCAAAGCAACTCAAATTGTGATTAAGAAATATGCAATAATTGGAAATGCAGCTACTTTTGAGCACAAAAAAGGAATGTTTGGAATCAAAGACGAGGTTGTCACTTCCATTGGACTGCAGACAGTAGTGAGTGAAAAAAATAATCAAATTTATTTTCTGTTTACTAACATCTTTGTGTTAATTTGGGATTCGGGAAATTTGTAGGATTGGTGATGTTTGTAAATGGTGAAAGAAATAATTCAATGCTCAATTAAAAAATGCAATGCATCCAACTTACCTTATCATAAATCAGTGAAAAATGACTTTGGTTGCTTTTATTGCGAGAGAACCCATGCTTTCAATGAGTCATTTTTATCTTAAATGTAAGAATGAAAGAAAGAAAATCATGATAATGAGAAATATGATAAAATTGTTACTTAATGAATAATTTTCTTGCTCATTCGTCTACTATAAATAGTTTGACCTTCCCACTTTAGTTGATAGCTATATATTATTCACTTTATTTTTCCCCAAGATAACATACGCGTTAACAAGACTATAAACATAGTAACTTTTTTTACTTTAACTTTTATAGGTATAAATTTTAAAGACTGATTATTTTTCTTTTCTTTTCTTTTATTACAGTTCATTATGGATGATAATTTTGAAGGATAGTCTGTTGACCCAACTTATTCCAATTTTTTTCTACCTCAACATACTAATACTGGAAATACTTCACCACCACCCGCTGCTGATCCACCTCCATATGCATCTCAATCTGTACCGCCTAATCCCAATCCAGGCCAAGAGTCTCATGCATAACCAAGAAATTTTAATCCCAATCATCCTTCTGCTCCTGAAAGTGCTGATCATCATGCAGATCAGCTAGGAAGAGATTGGGCTAGTGAAGTATTGAGGTAATTTTTTAGAGACCAATCATCATCTGCTCAGCCTAACCAAGAAGCAAGCACAAGTGGAGCTGGTAAGTCAAATTTGTAGTATATTCTTTTTATTGAAAAATAACCAATTTAATTAACTTATTTGAATTGTTAGTGAATCCCTCAATCATTATTGGTATCAGTGATTACCACAGACTCAATTCAGCATAGTCTCATGAACAAGAACAGGGGTTAAGGGCTGTAAGAGGCTTAGTTAGAAGGAATGATGTTCCCAGGAGCTCGGACAGTCTAAATAGAAATATTTACCACTTTCTGAAGTATTGTCTTGGGGGACCAACACAAATAAAAAAATATCCTGCGGGCCCAACACCTTTGGAGATTGAAAATTGGAAAGCTTGGAACCAATTCAAACTGTCCTAACCCAAGTCCAATCTTCTATCCGTGCCAATTCTGAAGCTTATCGACAATTTCTGATAACCAATTCTATAGCCTTCTTGTGATCCAAAATTTGACTACCCAAATTTTTTCCAGCACCTGAGCCTCGAGGACTAAAAGGAGGAGCACCAATCCCACTTTCTGTCAAAAGAAACTTAGAGCGTGAATTGCAAGAAAAAGGTTGTTGGAAATTTGCCTTTTATTGGACTTGCCGTGATTTTTCGGAATCAACTTGGAATCAAGTCATGGGAAGCATAGTATGTGACCACTGTACCAGATGGCTCACCACCTTGAATACAATCAATTAGTCAAAGCTTCAGTTCACTCAATGTGTTATTGAGAAATGGGTAGTTAATAAGGGAAGGAGATGATAAGGTTATTTGGGCAAGAAGAGGAAAGGGTAGCAAGAGAAAAGATCGAAAAGAGGGCAAGGGAACAAATAAAATGTTATCCGACCAAGGTAAGGTTTTTATTTTACTTTGCTTTTTGTTATTATGAAGCTGATTTAGTTGGAATTCAGATTTCTAGTGCACTCTACAAGTTAGCAAGAAATCTCTGCAGTGGTGTGCCAGGTTTTGTTGTGCTTTTTAATGATACTAGGTTCATCTCTGATATTGAGGAAGGCCCGAAACCAGCCCCAACTGCACCTATCCGAGCTATTCCTGGATGGAAAAATCCTGAAATCAATGATTTGTTTAAAAAATGGATAAGATGAAAAAGGACTTAGCCCATACACCAGCTGAAAGAAAATCAGCATTAAAAACATATTCACAGTCATCAGAAAGGACAGTTGCTCAAAATGGTGTATTCAATGTTCCCAAATACCTCCCAAAGAATTGCTATTCAGCAAAATTTTTGCAAGAATTATCTGTGAATGAAGTTGAGTCACTTGGGGTTGGAGCTGATATTGATCTGGTAAAGATTTGGGAAGCAATTAATAGAGAATCAACATCATCATAACTTATGTATAACGGTGATCTTCTGTGTAATATAGCTATCTTATATTGAATCTTATGTATTCTGTTTTTTTAAAGCAGCTTGGTAAATGTTATAAGGTGATATTTAGAGAGAGTAACATTTTATTTAAGAAAAAAAAATAATGTATGAGATATAAAAATGTATTTTCAACAAATTGATGGTCCATACCTCTTTATGTCACATTTATTTATCGATATTAATTTCAATCGAATTTAATGTTGAACAATAAATAGTCAATAGACGCTATGCCACTTACACTTTCCAGGCATAGCTACCATTAAACATGCCAGTATCAAAATTATTTTTGATCAAAATCAATGAGCATGTAAATCATGAATTACAGGAGTCAATTGCATATTTTAATGCATTGTGCCCTTCCAACGTTAATTTCGATCGAAATTTATTTTGATATTGGCATATTGCATGGTGTCTATTCCTGTAAAGTGTAAGTGGCATAGTGTGTATTCATTATGTATTGGTCAACATTAATTTCAATAGAATTTAATATTGACATTTGCATATTGAACCCAAACCAGCAAACAACCCAAAAAATTCTTCATAAAACTGCTCATTAATTTTGATCGAAATTAGGGTTGACCATATACATATTGAATGGTAGTTATATCTGGTGTGTGTAAGTTGTAAAGCTTGTGTTCAATTTGTATTGGTCAACATTAATTTTGATTTAAATTAATATTAATGTGTAAATGATATATACATGCTCAATATGCATTGTATTGTGTTTACTTAAGAATAGAGGGCCCTACTTTTCATCTTACAGAAAAATGCTTGGTGGCATGTGAAATTCAATTTTTATTAAAATTAATGTTTATATGTTACCATTCATAACAGTAAGCAACTGACTGCATAAATTTTTGATAATCATGAACCTTAATTTTGATTGAAATTAATGTTGCCAAGTGCAGATTGAAAAAATGCTATGCCACTTACACTAACCAGGCATATTTACTATTTATTATGTATTGGTCAACATTAATTTTTATAGAAATTAATATGGATATGTAAATTTTATATTTACCCTCAACATGTATAGTAAATTTCAATACTTAAAAATACTTGCTGTCCTTTACATGTCATGAAAAAGTGTTATATCATTTCAACATTAATTTTGATCAAAATTAATGTTGGCATGCCATTATGCATTGAAACAACTAACAGACTAAAAAAGTTCTTGATCAAAATGCACATTAATTTTAATCAAAATTAATGTTGAACAATACATATTGAATATAAGTAATATCTGCTTACTCAGACCAGATATAACTACCATTCAATATGTATATGGTCAGCCTTAATTTCGATCAATATTAATGGGAAGTTTTATGAAGAATCTTTTGGGTTGTTTGCTGGCTTGAGTTCAATATGAAAATGTCAATATTAAATTCAATTGAAATTAATTTTGAGCAATACATAATGAATACACACTATGCCACTTACTTTTTCCAGGCATAGCTACATGCAATATGCCAGTATCAAAAGTAATTTCGATTGAAATTAATGTTGGCAAGGCACCATGCATAAAAATAAGCAGTTGACTCCAGAAATTCATGACTATCATGCTCATTAATTTCAATCAAAATTAATTTTTTATACTGGCATATTTAATGGTAGCTATGCCGGGCAAGTGTAAGTGGCATAGCATGTATTCATTATGTATTAGTCAACATTAATTTCAATCAAAATTAATATGGACATGGACTATGCATAAAATTCCAATAAGTATAGGTAAGCTAAGCAGTTAGATTAACTGGCTTGATCAAGTACACCATATAAAAATTGATGTTTTAATGCCTTGGTTAATTTCGATCAAAATTAATTTTAAGCAATGCATGTTGAATTTTATCTATGTCTGTGTAATCCATGTGAAATGGCTTGTATTCAATATGCAGGGGTCTACATGTATTTCGATCTAAATTATGAGGTTCATTGCCTCATAAATTTGGTGGTTTCTGTCAGGGTTTCATGCATGGTGCCATATGATACTTGTTAATTCCTATCAAAATTAATTTCAACACCAATATATTGAATACAAACCATGGCACTTACAGTACTTGGTCATAGCTAAAATTCAATATGCCAGTCTCAAAATTAATTTAAATAGAAATTAATTAGGATCCATGAAGTTTATCAATAGTGTATGAGTTAAGTTTTAAGTCATATGTTTCATCATTTTCTTGCACCCATTTCCAGGTTATCTCAACAATTTTTTTCAAGTTTTATTATATTAATCAAAATTGTGCTAAGTTATGAAAAATTAGCTAATCCAAATCTCAAATTGAATATTAATATTTTAATAATTTTGAATGTTGCTTAAGGTATTTCATTGGGTGATTCATAATAATATTTTATCAACTTAGTAGTCCTATAACTTTTGAAAAGTAACAATATTGGTATAGTTAGGGACAACAATGCAATATCTTGTGCAGACTAAGATATATTGTTAAACAAAACTATTCAACTTTTTTTCCCTTAGTTGTATCCAAGTTTATCAATGGTTTGGTCACGGTGCCCACACCCTAGCCTGACACTCCTCCTGTTACTTAAAAAAAATTCTTATCTTAAATTCTAATGTTACCAATTTTATATTTATAATTCATTTCTTGTTTGATGAGGCATATCAGTATATTTGTGAATCTTGCATTGTCATCTGAAAGTAAATTTAAAAAATATTTCTAAAGCATTATCTTTTTTTTTCATATAATATAATAATTAAGTGTATCTCCATTGTTTAGGAGTAAATTCAAATTTAAAAAATGTTGTATTTACCTGTGGAAATTTGAATATGGGATATACATTTGTTATTATTTATTTTTCACCCTAAAGGTCCCCAAGGAATTCCTAGTATTTTCTGTTAGCTAGATCAAATTTTTCTTCAATATAAACAGATTGTGATTTAGCATGTTACTCAGTTTACACAACTATGAATAATACATGTTAAAAAAAGATCAAATAATATAAAATCCCCCCCTTTATGTTTTCTGTTTCTTTCATCCTCACTTTAATTTTAATCTTATTCAATTTTTTATCCTATTAAATTTTCAACTTCAATTTTCTAGAATAGAGTTTCTTATAATTATTTATCATATTACATCATAATTTTTTGATATCAAATACTTTTTTTTAATTTTAATTAATCAATATGTCTAGTATTCAAAATCCTACACCTCCACTTTGTATGTATATCATTTTCCTTTCTCTTAATTTATATATTTCACTTATGTTCTATATCTTTTTTTTTCAAAAAATTGATTTTCCAGCACCCAAATGTGTTTCATCTTACTATTTGATTGATACTCACTTTTAAGCTTTTGAGCTTGCACAATGTCTTTCACATGGCATGGCACCTAACCCTCCTGTACTTAGCAATGAGAGGCAGGAAATAACAATAGTTCAGTATCGCAATTTACTTGAATTTTCTAGAGATAAAACAGAAGAACTTGTCAAGATCCTTAAAAATAATCATTCTCCTTCATATTTATCTAACCATTGTAATGACTTACTCCAATATGTGAAAAGCCATTAAAAATGTATGCTCTTCACTTTTTTTGTCTCCTTTTAAATTAGTAGATAAGATTATTAATATTTTTTTTCTTCATATATATTTGTAGTTTACAAGGAGGGTATGATTCCTCCTGATGAAATAATTGTCATTAGAGATGATGATGAGACAGATGAACCATCAGCTTCAACTCATGCTTCAACTTCTAAGGAAAATATTGAAACACCTGTTATCCGCTCCAAGAAAAAGAAATTATCCCAAGGCTCCTATTTTGTTCGACGTATTAAACCAGCTTCTGCTAATTAATTTTCTGATGTATCAAATAATAAATCTCAAAAAAAAATCAAAGGCATTGATAATGAGTATATTCTTGTTTCCTTTTTTTTATTGTTATTCTTTTATCTTTAAAATTCTATCATATAACTCTTTTATTGCCTAAATATTGTACTTTTTATCTTACTTTTGATATTTTGTACCAGAAACTCACCTACTGTAGATTGTTCTATTTATAAACGCTCTCTCCCTGATGAAGATGATGAAAATAGCAATGAAAATAGCAATGATGAACTGTCAGAATATGAAGCTATGCTTGCTCATCAAAACAAGCAAACTTTAAAATCTTCTTCAAGACATGACGATATGTTTGATAAATATGATGATTCAAACAGCTCATCACCGAATTCCTTCATTTCTAAGAAGCAATACCCATCACCTCCTAAATTACCTACTTTGTCCACTTTGAAAGCTTCTCTACCAATGAAATCAACTCCAATCAAGATATCAAAAAAATCTCTAACTTATTCACCCTCAGTTCTAAAAGACTCTGATTTGCAGGAGGAATTCTGTAAAATTCATAATTTTTTTAAAGGTAGAATCAGCACGTCAAAGGTCCTCAGGTTGTGGTTGGAAATTGTTACTCTCCTCAAATTAAGCTATTCTACTTCTTCCCAAGAACCCATGTTAAATATTCCAATGTTTAATTTTCATTGGGAAAAATCTTGTGGAGAAGATTGGCTTTCAAAACTTACTGAGTTATGTAAGTTACCTTAATTCTTAGTCTTGACTTTGTTCTTTTACTTATTTTTTTTCCTTTTGTAGCAAATATTTTTTTAGAGATTGATAGCTCACAGCTATGGGTACTCGATAATATTGATTTCAAAAAAATGGATGATTTATGTGATCCTGATGGTTTAAATACTGAAATTCTTTCCTCAAAAAAGAAAACGGATCACCCTGAATCCAATCTTATCCGAATGCTCATGAGATTAATGATCCCAAGTAACCACTGCCGTTCTTCATGGGTATCTCTTATATCTTCTTCACTTTATCTGACCGCACATGAATTCAGCCAGCTTCCATCACATCAAAACATTAACTCAGATTGTCCAATTGAAAGTGGTCTTCAGCTTCTAGCTCACCTTTCAAATCTGAAGAGTCCGATTCCTGATGGCTTAGAAGTTGGTCCCACTGCACTTCAAACCCATGATATATCAATGTCAACTCTTCTTCAAATCAGAAATATTATCATTGATATAATTATGTCAATTATCATTCTTAAATCAAAATATTGTTCTTCAACAATATTAAGTGGCAAGACTAGCAAAGCTCAACAATCAAGTCAGAAAAACAAAAATACTGAACTGACTATAATGAGACAGAAACAAAAGGCTGCACTAAACAAGATAAATTCTGAATACTCCCACCACCAATATCAATCTTTCACATTCTATATAATTGATGGTGTCTGTGGTTTATTTCTGAGCTCTCAAGATCATAGATTGGCTTCAGCAGCTGATTGCTTGGAGGTAATATCAGAAATTAAGTTTCTTAATTTACATGAAAAAAAATCATTTTATGGAAGAAATAATTTGGAAAAATTTAAATAACTATATTTTAACATTAATAAAACCTTTTATAGGCAAGTGTGATCCATTTCCTTTAAAATTTGATACTCCAAGTCCTCTGGGAATTGCTAGGGCTATTTCTGCAGATTTTCTTAATCACTGGAGCTCCATTCAGCCAGTATCACCTTTTTTTGCTAAACATAGCCTTTCAATAAATTAATATTCCAACATGTAAATAGATAAAGTTCTGTGTATATGATTTATCTTGTATAATTCAAATTATTTTCCTTCAAATACGTCAAACATGTGACCATCTTTGAAATTTAGTAAGAGACCTTTGACATGATTTTCTAAATTAATTATTAAAAAAAAATATTGTAAGTCCAGCAATAACAAATATTTTAAAATCTACTTATATGATTTCAAATACTTGTATTAAATTTTTAAATATTTTATTGTTTATATAAAGATATGATAACTGCTCTAGTTATGTTACTTTACCTTTAATATTAAATAATCTATTAATTATTACAAATTTTTTCATTGATTGTAACATTTTTAATCAGCAGTAGAACTACTTAAATAATTAAATGTGTGTATTCTTAAAAAAATACAATTTAATCTATTTTTGATTAAAAATTCTTTCATCAACTCTTTATTATTAACTTTTTTGTTAATAAGCTTGTTTGACCTAAAATACTATACAGTTAATTTGGTAGCATTAAAAGCACAATTTTATGGCTAATATATTTCAAATTCTTAATTATAGTTTTTGTATTTTAGAACCTTTGCTACCAATTTAATAAAAATGTCATTTAAAGATTTCACAACTTATATATTTCCTCAAAAGTAAATCAAATTTTCTTATAATATTATGAAAAAAAATTATTCTATTTCACAAATAAAAAAATAGATAATACTTTAATCATTACAACTGAAACTGTTACAGCTACTGCCAGTATTTATCATGTTTAATTTCACATTAAGTTGTATAAATATGATATAAATTTTTAATATTTAATTATCAAAATTTTTTAGATTTGTCTTAACATTAGATAAATAATACTTTGCTGAATTTATTTATTCCTCTATTAAGTCATCTCTTTTCAAAAAAACTCTCAAAGCACTAATCAAATATTTATACCTATCTTTTTCTTCTTTAATTTCCAAGTACTCTGAAATATCAATATCAAAAACATTAAGCTTTTCTATAGCATGAAAAATTCTAGTGCTTATTTGAATAGAAGAACCTATCCTTGTGAAGCCATCAATTTTGTGACATCTTGAGGTAAAATGCCTCAGTTGATTGGCAGGCCATAACCTCACTGTTATTCCATTAGTTGCTTAAAAGTCAATTTTACTTCAAATTTATGGAAACATAAGTTCTCCACCTGTTTGTTGTGGTTGGGTCTTATCGTACTTCATATGAATGGTATTGTTTTCTGTATCTTTAGGAAAAAATATTCCTAATGTATACTCACTTGCATCCTTATCACAATGAACCTCATTGAAGAACGCATTACCATTTGCTCCAGATGTCCAAGTTAAATTACTAGCAAATGGTACACCCTCTTCTTCACAATAAACTTTTGAAAATCCAGGAATACCAAGTTTTGCACAAAGATTAGTTGCCTCGTTGTACTTTACATATGATATTTTTTTAAAAAAATATTCAAAGTACATTGCAATCCTCTTCATTCATTTTTTATATTCATCCATGCGTAAAATCTTATCAGTGTATTCATCTGCAAGTAAAAGCATTCAAAAATTCAGAATTTAAATTAAAAAAAGTGATACTTACAAATATATAAAGATTTCTTCCTATCTAAAATAAAGCCACCAACAAAATTTTTTCCAAAACCACCAGTTCTTTGATGATAACCATTATTTGTAATTTCATGTTTGCAGTAAGAAAGATCCTTAATGCATTGCACCGTAGCTTCTAACATATATAGTTCTTTGAGCTCATGTATTTCAAAAGTCTGCACAAGAACATTATGTATTAAGACACATTTTGGTTTATAAATACTGCAACCGGGAAAAAAATTGTAATAATTATTTCAATCTGTCATATTATTTGCATGAGATTGTGTGTAGAAATGTCAGCCTAAATATCCTTAGGACTGAGTATTTCTTATGCTTAAAATAAGATAACCTTAACTAGATTAAGCTTATATCTTAAAAATAAGGTTAAAATAATAATATATATTATTTTATTATATATATATATAATTATTATTCTATTATATAATTTATAATAGTTTAAATAGCTTATCCATGGCCTAATAATACTTATTAAGGTGTTAATGGAGTCATAATATACTTATCTTAAGTGATATGAAGTAATTATTGACATACATAAGCTTATATGTATACATAAATCTCATATTCAGTGAAATATGCAGTATATTATGTATATTTAGGTATATAAGTGGGTTTTAGCCCCTTAATAGCCTATAACCTTTGTTTTTCTGCTTATTTTAGGTCATATGGAAGAAATCAGTGGATTCACAACGCCTACAGAAGCATAGACACCTATATCAGGCGCATACACCCAGTTTGGACAACTAAAATTACTTCCTTGGATGGTTATTCATGGATTTATGGGTTGGAAAGATGTTTTTGGGTTAATGTGGATGCTTGGGGATGTTATTGGGGGCTTGGAAATTTTATTTGTTTCCTTTATATACTTTTAGTTTCATTAAATCTCTTTTTGATCATTTATTTTACCTGTTTCTTTATGGTATCCTCTTTTATCTGGGATTTCTATTTATGGTATGACTCTGTGTTATTATTAATAGTGATGGAGGGTCCTTACTGGAGGTCTGGGTGTTGAAACTGCTTGAAGTGGACGCCATGGGGAGGTGATGGGCCCTCACAGTGCTGTAATTGCCGGGGATAGCAGTGACATCATCTGGATTGAAGGTCTGTGCACTCCAGTGGATTTGGGTATAAGTAAGGAGGGATTTTGACGGTTTATTATCATCATTCAATTACTACACTTCAAAAAAACATTAAACTACAATTATTAACATTCAGAAATATATTATAAAGCCCTTATAAATTGATATTATCTTTATAAAAGCTATAACTATATTTTATTCTTCTATTTTCCACCACTAGCACGCATTTAAATCCAAGTATTGTGAGTTTAATTTGAGTATAACTATTCTATTAGTCTTCCCCTGAGGTTTAATCACTAAATCATTTATTAATAAGTAGTAGGACCATAAAATAACACTATTATATCATACTTATATACTAGACTGTACTGACAATCGGGGGTCTTTCCTTATATTTTACTTATTATTTAGTATAAGCCTTGGGACGTGATTTTTACCTTAGTACAACTCAAAATTAACCAAATATTTGGGTCTGCGGCATATTAGTGGGTCATCATAACTCATTGATTGCGGAAAAGAACCCTTATAATAATTGTACTAATTTTTTATCATAAAAATTAGATATTTACAGTAGTAACTGTACCCAATATAAACCCAATTTCACTTGGTATTTGGACACCAATATAACACCCAATAAAATTGGTATTTGGCTAAAGCTTGGTAAGCTAATTATTCACCCTTATAGAGGTCTAGTTAAACTTATTATTATATTTTTAACAGATTTTTTCGAATTTTTCTTAAATTTTATTTAAATAAATAAAGATATAAATTCAGGGTAAGCTCCATTGATTTTTTATTAGTAATATAATTGCTAATATTATTTGTCTACTAATTCCACAGAGTTTTTTCCTTTTGTAGACGTAAAATATTGTTATTCTGAACAATATGAGTGCTCCCCAGGATAGTGTAAGTGAACAGCCTGCTTATAATACCAGGTCTAAAGCTAATAAAAACTTTCCAGGACATCACCATGGAGGGACAACAGTACCCCCAGCCAGAAAGCATGAGTATAGAGGAAAAGGACGCCCTCTTAAAAAAGATAACTATAAAAAAGACGTCTCCTCCTCTTCAGGATCAACTGTCCCACCTGGCCAAACAGGTTCTGAAGCTAGAGGAATCAAAATCTCTCATGTTCAAAGAGGTAGAGCAGTTGCAAAACAATTGCAAGGTAGGATTTCAGCAGATGAATCAGGCAATGGCAGAATTAAAGGGAGGCCAGCCCAGTCAATCAAATCAGCAACCCCCTACCCAAGGAGGGTCCACTCACTCCCAGGAGAAAATCCTGGTAGACAAATGGAAATGGGACTGGTTTCACCAACAATGGACAAGCCACAGTTGCAACAGGGATCCGCCCCCTCATCTGACTTCCTCAGCTCACCCTTACAAGGGAAAAAAGCGCCAAAAATCAGGAATGGCAACCATCCCTTGGTAAGTAACTTACCCTCTCAGATTAGACATAATACTGATAATTACAATATAGGTAATTCTATTGATGTTAAATCTGTACAAAAAATAGAGGAGGATTTAAGAAATTTAGGTTTTAGAGTAGATACACCTGACTTGTCTTTTGTCCATAATAACAGTACTATATACAATGATAATACAGTTAATCCTCAGTTGCAACCACCTACTAGTGAGATGAGAAGTTCACAGGAGAGTGAGAGAATTGAAAAGGAGGACATGGAATATTTTAACAATAATCCAACTGTCCATAGAATTGTTTCAGCATTGTGGAATAGAATGACTGATTGTGAGGAACAGACAGTTAAGCTCACTAGTGATACAATTTCATCCTTAACATTGAACATTTCTCAATTAGAAACACGTAATAAAGAATTAGAGAAAGAACATTTGTCTCTAACTCTTAAATATGATTCATTGAGTAATAAATATAATGACCTTTCAAACAAATTTTGTGAGTTAGAAAAATTATATGAAACACACTTATTAAAAACTGAATCAAGAACAAAGTTATCTTTTGCACAGACAAATCAAAGTGTCTCTGAGCTGCTACAAAGATTAACTAAAGTTGAGATTGAAACTGCCAATCTACTAATGAACCAGGATAATCATAAGTATAATCAATATAATAATAATCCTTTCATTGGCAAAAGTGAATCTCATTCCTTCCCTGTACCACCACAATTAAAACCATCTGGTGGTAGTGTCAAATCTGAAAATGTAAGTCACAAATCCGTGCAGGAAGAAATACAAGACCATTTATCAAAAGTGAATGAGTTGTTGAATTTACCTAAGATTAGTGAGTAAAAATCCAATCAGAAGAACTGGCCTAAGATAGATCAGTACCCAACTTATGATGGGGAAGCCAGCTCTGATTGGCAACATTTTATTCAAAGAATTGACAACTTGAAATTCTCATATAAGTTACCAGATGAAGAGATAACATCAAAATTAATTTCTTTATTTAAGGATGTTGCTTTATTATGGTTTGAAGCTGTCTTAAGTGAGGGTAGAGACTACTCTTGGGCTGAATGGAAACAACTTATTGAAAAACAATTTGGAGGTTCTAAATTCAGGCTTACTCAGCAGAGACTGTATGAGAAGACTAGGTATAATCCGTTGAATGGTGACAAACCTATGGTATTTTTAATGAATTTAAACAAAATATTAAAAGCCATTGAGCCTCATATGGATTTTAACTTATGGAAAAATAAGATAATATACAAATTACCTATATCTGTCAGAGACATTGTTGTAGCTGGAACATTAAATGTTACTGAATATTCTGACTTTATTAATGTTTGCAATGAAATATTATTAAACCATAAGTATGAATCAAGGTATTCCACTTATAAGCAAAATGTTGAACCTGTAAAAACTCAGAATTCAAAAACACTTCAGGAGAAGCAGAAAAAACCTACTGCACCTGTAGTACCTAAAAAGTATGAAACAAATACTTGTTATAAGTGTAACAAACCTTGGGTCAAAGGTCACAAATGTGAGAAAAACATAAATATTGTTGAAAATCAACGTGAATCTGAAACTGAAACTGAAAAAAGTAAAGAATCAAGTGATTATGACAGCAATATCTCATATAGTGATGAAAATGAAGTCTGTATGTTGGAAGATGATTTGCCCATCTTTTACAATCCAATATTAAATATAGACTCAAATGAATCTTTAATGAATTTTGAGGATGTTAAAATCATTAAGGATATATAAGAAGATACTGTGCTTTTGGTCTTAATTTTAAAGACAATGACAAATTCACGCATGATTGGGTAACCCTTATCCCAGGTTTAGAATTTGCATATAATAGTACAGTACATTCTGTCACTGGCAAAAAGCCATTTGAGTTATGGTTGGGTTATGTACCTAATACCCCTGCTAAAACTCTTAATAAGTTACCTATATTGGATATTCATCCAGGTACTAAATCTTTTCTTCAGATGCAGGAACTATGCAGAAAACATGCTCAAGAATGTATAAATAAGGCTTTTGAGTATGAAAAGAAAAGATGGGATAAAGCCCATAAAGAACAAATGTTCAAAGAGGGTGATGAAGTCCTTATTTCAACGCTACATTTCAATTTAAATGGTAATGTTAAATTGAAGGATCCATTCATTGGACCATTTGTAGTTAAAAAGATGGTTGGTAATAATGCTGTTGAGGTTATTCTATATGCACCTTATGATAGAAAACATCCAGTATTTCCTATTTCTCTTATAAAACCATACCATTCTAATGATACTGCTCTCTTTCCAAGAAGATCAGGAATTCATAAACAGCAACCTGAAGAAATAGTGGAAAAAGCAGAAATTGAAAAGATACTTAAAAAGAGACACCTTACTAAAGAAAAGGGAGTTGAGTTTCTATTAAGATTTAAAAATAAATCAAGTGAATATGACCAGTGGATTCCAGAAAATGAAATCTCTGATCTTAAAAATCTCTTGAAAAAATTTAAATCTAAATAATACTGTTCATTCAGTATATGTATTATAAAAATTATTTTTTATTTTATTATTTCATTCCTTAAGATTAATTAAAATGTCTTAACATTTTTTTATTTGTTTTTTTTGGGGTGAGGGAGTGTCAGCCTAAATATCCTTAGGACTGAGTATTTCTTATGCTTAAAATCAGATAACCTTAACTAGATTAAGCTTATATCTTAAAAATAAGGTTAAAATAATAATATATATTATTTTATTATATATATATATAATTATTATTCTATTATATAATTTATAATAGTTTAAATAGCTTATCCATGGCCTAATAATACTTATTAAGGTGTTAATGGAGTCATAATATACTTATCTTAAGTGATATGAAGTAATTATTGACATACATAAGCTTATATGTATACATAAATCTCATATTCAGTGAAATATGCAGTATATTATGTATATTTAGGTATATAAGTGGGTTTCAGCCCCTTAATAGCCTATAACCTTTGTTTTTCTGCTTATTTTAGGTCATATGGACGAAATAAGTGGATTCACAACGCCTACAGAAGCATAGACACCTATATCAGGCGCATACACCCAGTTTGGACAACTAAAATTACTTCCTTGGATGGTTATTCACGGATTTATGGGTTGGAAAGATGTTTTTGGGTTAATGTGGATGCTTGGGGATGTTATTGGGGGCTTGGACATTTTATTTGTTTCCTTTATATACTTTTAGTTTCATTAAATCTCTTTTTGATCATTTATTTTACCTGTTTCTTTATGGTATCCGCTTTTATCTGGGATTTCTATTTATGGTATGACTCTGTGTTATTATTAATAGTGATGGAGGGTCCTTACTGGAGGTCTGGGTGTTGAAACTTCTTGAAGTGGACGCCATGGGGAGGTGATGGGCCCTCACAGTGCTGTAATTGCCGGGGATAGCAGTGACATCATCTGGATTGAAGGTCTGTGCACTCCAGTGGATTTGGGTATAAGTAAGGAGGGATTTTGACGGTTTATTATCATCATTCAATTACTACACTTCAAACAAACATTACACTACAATTATTAACATTCAGAAATATATTATAAAGCCCTTATAAATTGATATTATCTTTATAAAAGCTATAACTATATTTTATTCTTCTATTTTCCACCACTAGCACGCATTTAAATCCAAGCATTGTGAGTTTAATTTGAGTATAACTATTCTATTAGTCTTCCCCTGAGGTTTAATCACTAAATCATTTATTAATAAGTAGTAGGACCATAAAATAACACTATTATATCATACTTATATACTAGACTGTACTGACAAGAAATGTGGCTTCTTCTCATTTGTATCCATTCCAAGAGCATTTACAAGTTTCATTCCGGTAGCAATGTCTTTTGCCCACCTATTGTTAGAGTTCTTCCCTGGCCGTTTTTTTTTCTAATTTTTACTCATTGATGGTTCAATCTTAAGAGAATTCAATTTTGATTTCAAATAGAAAAAAATCAAAAATTAGAAAATAGTAACAGAATTTCAATTATCAGTCAATGATACCTTTAACTTTATCATATCTTAAATATTAGAAATACAAAAGTTAGCATATCTACATATTAGTAAATTTGTATACTTTTTCTTTATTTCAAATATTAAGAAAGTGTTTCAAAGGTATACTTTATTAAATTATACATATAAAGAGTATAGCTTTATCCTGTGTGCATTCAGCAAGTATGAGATTTGGCTCTACACTTAAAATTAATAATATAATGAAAGTATAACTCCAATACACTAGTAATATTTAAAATTTACAGAATTATCATATCCACACATACAAAATGAAAAATCTTTCTCTACCAATATATTGACTTAGAAAGCTATACTTCAATAAATTATTAATTTTTAAATTTTAGCATTGTCCTGTATGCTTTCAGCAAGTATGAGACTTTGAAACAACTTAAAAATCAATAAATTAAAGGTAAAGTACAAACAATCTAATTATTATTATGAAAAGCAAAACATTATCCTGTATGCTTTCAGCAAGTACGAGATGATGTTTTACTTTTCATATTTATAATATAATGGTTGAGAAAGTATCAAATATATATAGAAAAATGATAAGCAAAACATGAACTTACGTGTCTATAAAATCTTCATCCATTTTTAGCTGATTGATCAAAATTAATTATAAAGTTTATTTTATAATTACTGTTTTAAAAAATAAATGGTTAGATAAATAAATTGAACATTTTTGATAAGGAATAAAGAAAAGTAAATTGACAAACAAATAAAAAAACTTTAAGTTAACTGAAAAAGAATTTTTTATAATGAATAGAAAGGGTACAGTAAAAGATACCATAAAAAAATTAAGAATTAGAATCATTAGATTAACTTGTAAAAAGTGTAAAAAAGAGTAACAAACCAAAATGATATGAAATGCAATAGAAAGAAAAATTTGCTTACCGGTAATCAGATAAGGTCAAGAAAATAGTACTAATAATTCAAAATGATAAAGCAAAAATAAGATTGATAATTTTTGAAAAAGTTAAGTGAGAAAGAGAAAGGAAAAATAAATTGGGTGGCAAACAGATGTAGATATCATGAATTTTCACTAATCTCATTTTCAAAAAAAAGCAGCTCTCCAAGTCATATGATAAACTTCATCTAAATACCAAGAATAATGTTTCCAAGGCACTGTACGCAGCATGATCATTTTTTCCTATGCATATACTAATTCCAGCTAGAATTTACTTGGCTGCATGTTGTACAGATGAAAGTTTGTGGAACGCTGTGGTAGCCTAAAGTTTAGTACGGCACCTAAATATGTAAATGGAGTTATTACGGCGTGCAAGATTGGTGTTATTATTTTTTTATATAAAAGGGTTTTATTTAATTTATTGGAGTTTAAAATATGAAGAAATTGGTCACGAGCGAATGCCTACACAAATACAATTTATTTTGCGGAGAAAACTTATTTTTATGGTCTAAAAAATTTATAAGTATCAAGTCAAGTCACTCAAGAACCTTGGGAAATTTTCCCAGAATTTTTACTATTTTTCTTATATTTTTAAATGAATTTTAAAGTTTTATAGAAATATTTACGTTTTCAAAAATTACTTAACTTTGATGAATTTTCACGGGGTAATTAGAGCTGCGCAGACTACGAAAATTAGTTTCGTAGGTAAAGAGGAAGTAGCTCTATTATGTGTAATTTTTCTAGATTTTTTATTATGGTTTTATAGTTCTAAATTGAGTCCGGAAGTCCGGACGGACTCCGTACGGACTCCGTATGGACTCCGCTTTGACTCCGTACGGACTCCGTACAGACTCTGTACGGGCTCCGGATTGACTCTGGAAGAGCTCTGGAGGGGAAAACTTAGGCACGTGACTAGGAATACTTAAGCGCTTCTCAAACTCGAAATTGAGGGGGGGGACAGATCATACAGCTTAATCTTTAACCACCACAGTCTCATTTTTTATTACTCAACAAATTAAATAAATTGTAATACCCTTATAACATTATATTTTATATATAACATTTTAGAAATACTACTCAACAATTTAAATCACACTTCATACAGGGTATCTTTAGAAAGGTCTTCATCGCTGGGACTTGATTATTGCTGTCTCATATAAATTTAAAATATTATAAAAACATAAAAGTCAATCTTTACAGATCTTTCACTGGTACACCTTAATTGTTGTTATCAGTATTTCTTTCTCAACAGCCACTTTCTTTTAATCTCAATAAGCGTTAAATATTTTAGAGTTTCATTATTTTCATCAATCAGATCCAAGTAGATTGGTTAGCTTAGTGATTTAGAATTCCCATTTTGTTATTTTTATTGGAAGGACGGGGTTTTCAGCTAAATCCAAATATCTCCTCCGGATTCTGCTTACAGCAAGGCGACTGTAAGAGTTTACCTTACCATAGTTGGCGCCCAACATGGGGTTCGATTTCTCTAGCTTTCTTTAAAGACTTACTTGGATCAAGAACGTTCTTAGCCTGCAAGAGGCTTATTTTCTGGAACTCTAATTGGATTTTTGTTATTGGCCTGCAAGAGGCTTGTTATTTTATTGATTGTTAACGCTTTTCATTACTTATTGGGATGTCTTCTTCTGCTGTTGCTTCTGGATCTTCTAACCCTCTTACTCCCTCAGTTAGAATTGTTTCTTGGGATGGCCCAAAGTTTGATGGGGAGGAGGTTAAATGGTTCATTAGCAGGTATGAAGCTGCTGCTGCTGTTGATGGTGCTTCCCATGTGGATATGGTGAAGCAAGTTAGATTTTTTATTGCTGATAGGGAGGTGGAAAAAGAGGTTATTGCTATGCAGGCATTCAAGGACAAGGATTGGGTTAAGCTTTCTAAAGCTATGGTTGATAGATGGGGTGTTAGGTTTACTATGATGGACCTCAATAAAATTGTTGGAGACTGGCAAGCAAAAGGTGGTGTTTCTTCTATGGCTGACTTCAAAAAGCTCTGTGTTCAGTTTGATGAAGTGGTGGAATATCTCATACTGGTGGACGAGTTAGTGCATGAGAACCAAGCAAAAGATTTGTTTTGGTCAGCATGCAGCAGGGATATTCGTATGGACGTCTTGAAGGATCTTTCAAGAAAAGATTTGATGAAGGAACTGCCGGCTCTGGAGGTTATCAAGGACAACATTCAAGCCCATCTAAAGTTATTGGCGTTGGACAAATATCAAGAGTCATGCACTCAATATGTTAGCAAGGTTAGCGAATTTTTGGCCGAAAATAACAATATTATGGTCAAAGCCCAGGAGGCCAAGAAGGCTCAAATGGGATTACCTGCTGCTAAAGTTGAGGGTAATGTGGATAATAAGATGGTTGATCACCTGGCCGATTTAACTAAACAATTAAAAATATTTGTTCAAGAAACCCAGAAGGCCAATAAGGCCCCAATTGCTTCTTCGTCGACGTCAACTTCTTATCAGTCTAGAGGGTATGAACGTCGAAATTATAATGGCAATAATAATGGTAACCGCTTCCCAGGCAATGGGAGAAATGGTGGTAATGGTGGTAATGGATATAGAGGTGGCTACGATGAGCCAAAGGTGTGCTCCTATTGCAATAAGAGGGGTCACAGAGCAACAGTTTGTTTTGCTCTTGATAAGGATATGGATGCTGGGCGAGTTTTATTTGATGGTAAAGTTTATAAATTTCCTGATGGTTTGTTCATCAAGCCCAGTGATGGACAGTCTCCTTCTGATTTGGTCAGAAGAAGTTTAACGGCTGAAAGGAGAGCCAGATTTGAAGAGGTGACGGATGAAGATGTTAATGCCAAGAGTGGCAAAAATGGTAATGGTAATGGTGGTAAAGCTGACAAGGGCAAGGAGAAAGAGGTCAGTAAAGCCACATTTTCTACTTCTTTTGGTGGTTTAGAGCTGGCGACGGTTGCCCAGGTGGAGGGTAGCTGTATGGCTGGCGAATATGATGTTAATGCTGCTAGAAGAGCAGCCGCTACTAAGGCGAAAAGTAGCATTCAGAGCCAATTGAGGGCTAATCCTGGCAAGGCCAATAACAAAGTGAACCCTTACTCTAAGGACAAGAATTCTAGTGCTCAAACTGCCGCCAAAAAATTGAACCCTTACTCTAAGGACGAATTATATAAAATGCAGAAGGGGATTGCTGATATGGGGCCCCCTAGTTATGGCAAGTTTGATTTAAATGGTGAGCCTATGCCAGAGGATGATTCGGACTCTGAGGAGGACGTACCGTTGGCGTCTCTACCCAGACCAAGTTTTAGCGGTCCCATCCCAATAGAGGGAGTAAGAAGGACTAGCGATGGATCAGGATTAGTGCAAGAAGCTGGTGACGGAGTTAGGGTTATAGAAAGTGAAGATGTTATAATGGGGGGTGAAGATGGCTCGGTTGGACCTCAAGAGGTACCCAGGGCCAAGGTTGTTAAATCAAAGGTCCAGTATGAGCGGCCAGTAGTTTCTGGTCAAGCTAATGCGATGGACGCAGTTTTGAATAGGGTGAATCAACTTCAGATTCCCTTATCTTTGGGGGAGTTATTTACGATTAGTCCGGTGCTTGCTGAAAAGCAAAAGAAGCATTTGACGAGGCGTTGGGTTTCCACTGGAGAGGTGGAGTATATTTGTGAAAATGCTGAAAAGTTTGGGGAAGATGTAGATACACATTTTTCCGCTCCCCTGGGTTACCTGGTGGTAACTCTTAATGGTAAAGAAGTTAAGGGCTTGGTCGATTCAGGGTCTCAAATTAATTTAATTTCATTGGAGCAAGCGACGAGTATAGGCTTGCCAATTAAAAGTGGAACTGGGGGAAACCTCAGAGGCATTGGAGGGCATGCAACAGAGCTGATAAGTACAGCTGAGCATGTCAGGTTAGGCATTGGTGGATCTGTTGGTAAGGTTCACTTTTATGTGGCCAGAGGAGCAGTCAAAACTGTTCTTGGTGGTCCTTTTTTAATGGATTTTGAGGCCAGGATAGGGTATCAAGCTGGCATGGGGATTAGTTTGGAGATCACTGGTGAAGATATGCGGAGGTTGCATATGCGGTTAGCGCCTCCTGGAGATGAAGGTTGGGAAACACGGCCAGGGATTACTACTCTGTGCCAGTGTTGTGTTTGCACCAAGAAGCGGCATATAAAACGGACGGCTTCTGGTGAATTATGTTTGTTGGAAAGGGATGGATGCCCTCATTTTTTGGGGTAGCAGGGGCTGATCGCTCAAATGTTGTAATCTCTCCTCAGGATGAGATACCGGATTGCAATAGGTCAGCTCACTTGGAGATAATTCAAGTGGATTCTCAATGATTTTCTGTTAATATTACTTTGGAGTGCAAATACGTTTTGGACTTTTCTATATGTTTATTGGATTTACCCTGTTTTTCTATTAAATTTAAAAATGGTAAAAAAGGCAAAATGGGCCAAATTAGGTTGGATAAAAATTGGAAGGGTATGTTTTATGACCTCCAGCAAGAGGTTAAACTGCAAAAATCTTATCAAAATACGATTAAAAATCTTGGTATAATTAAAACTCAAAAAAATAATTTTTGTGAAAATTCAATTCCGGTCCTCCAGCAAGAGGTTAAACTGCCAACTTTCTTTACGGGTGATTTACTGTTGGATAAGGGAAGCAAAGGTGTTGGAAAATCTGTTTATAAATTAGACGAGGGAAAGGAGAAAAGGGTAAAATTTAAAAATGAAATAAAATATTTTTCTAATTTTTCTTATTCTGATTCTGGCGATGAAGAAGATTCATTTGATGAAAGTTTTAATGGCGATACAAAAGAAAATGTTTTACCTCAAGTTAATTTAGATGTGGATGCAGCCAAATATAAGAAAGTAGCAAATAAAGTTCAACCTATTAATGAACCGCTACCTGCTGAATTAAATCCACCTTTGAGAAGACCAAGGTTATCAAGAGATCCTTATGAAAGTCCCTTGGTAAAGAATCCGCCTGAATTTTCTGAGACGTCAAGAATCACTTTGGAGAGACTGGGTGTTGTTAATTTTGGACCTGATGGTTGGTTGTCTGGAGAAGAGAAGAAGTTGTTGTTGGATGTGATGGTCAAGCGAGAGAAGGCCATTGCTTTTGTAGAAGAGGAGAGGGGTGTGTTGAAGCATTCCTATGGGGAGCCTTACAAGATTCCTGTGGTATGTCATGAACCGTGGCAGCAGAAACCAATTCCTATTCCGGCTGCATTGAAAGAAGCTTATATCGAAGTTGTCAGAGAACGGATACGTACTGGACTTTATGAGCAATCAACGTCAAGTTACTCTAGTACGGTATTTTGTATCAAGAAACCAAATGGCAAGCTTAGAGTTGTTCATGATCTTACGGAATTAAATAGGGTTACAATAAAGGATGCTGGGATACCTCCTAGTGCTGAGGAGTTTGTTGAAGCGTTTTCAGGGAGAGTGTGTTATGGTTTGGGAGATATTATGGGTGGATATGATGAGAGAGAGTTACATCCGGACTCAAGGCCTCTCACTACATTCGATACGCCACTAGGACGTTTACAGTTAACAAGATTACCTCAAGGAGCAACAAATTCGGTTGCAGTCTATCAAGCTCAGATGGCTTGGATCCTTCAAGACGAAATTCCACAATATGCTGGAATCTTTATAGATGATGGAGGAATTAAGGGACCAACAACCGACTATGATAACCAGGTGTTGGAAGAGAATCCCGGGATATGCAAATTCATTTGGGAGTTTGCAATTACTATAGAAAGAATCTTGTTTCGAATTGAAGAGGCTGGTTTAACTATTTCAGGTTCAAAATTTTCATGTTGTGTGCCAGCCTTAGAAATATTAGGCCATGTGGTATGTAGAGAGGGTAGGATTATGTCCAAGAAGAAAGTTAACAAAATTCAGTCCTGGCCAAGACCCAAGAATACGACCGAAGTTAGAGGGTTTTTAGGCGTTTGCGTATATGTTAGAATGTTTATCAAGGACTTTTCTTCATTGGCAGCTCCATTGAGACGGTTAACGAGAAAGGATGCAGACTGGGAGTGGGATGAAGAGTGTGAGAAGGCGTTTGTGAAGTTGAAGGAGGTTGTAGGGAAGGATTTAGTCCTGCACAAGTTGGATTATGGAAAAGATGCTGGCAGAATTTATTTAGCAGTTGATTCAAGTCAGGTTGCAGCTGGGGCGGTTCTGTCTCAGATGGATAAAGCTGGTTACATCAGGCCAGTTAGGTATGAATCTGTTGTATTTACTGAGGTTGAATCAAGATATTCTCAACCAAAATTGGAATTATGTGGTGTGGCGAAAATACTGAAGAAACTTCAGCATATTTTGTGGGGGCAACATTTTGAGTTGCAAGTGGATGCGAAATCGTTAATCCAGATGATTAATTCCCCAAGTTTACCGAGCGCACCCATGACGAGATGGGTAGCTTTTATTCAACATTTTTCATTTGATTTAGTTCATAAGCCTGGCAAGACATTTACTATGCCAGATTGTTTATCAAGGAGACCACCCACTGAAGAAGATTCAGACTCAGAGGAGTTCGATGAAGATATACCTATTATCAAAGCCAGCACTAAAGGAGCTGAAGACTTTCCATACCTCCCCCATGAGGTTAAACTGGCAGGACTATTGTGTTTAGATTATGATGATGATGACCTCCACCAAGAGGATAAACTGGAAAATAGTTTTTATGTTAATAAAGGTGTTGGAAAGGGTGTAGATAAATTCGGCAGAGAGGAGGTAGAAGAAGATGTAGTGTATGTAGAGGAAGATGGATTGGTAGTGTGGGATAGTAGTAAATTAAGGAATGGTGTATATGTTGGAGAATTAGAGAATTTAAATAAAAAGGTGGATAAAGAGAAAGAGGTATTTTCAAATACGGTTTTCAAAGGATCCAAAGGTTCAGAAGAACAACATCGACATAGCTCGATTAAAGATTTATTTAGGGGTCAACGATTATTGGCTCATTCATGTGCAGGTGATATTGGTGATAGAGAAGTCCCTATTGATGTTATATTAATCGATTTTCAAGATGAAGTCTGGGGTCAGACTGGTTTTTATTTTTTGTTAGTCAAATATTTGTTGACTTTAGAAAGGCCAGAAGATTGTGAAGACGATGAATGGGTGGCTATCAAGAGGAAGTCATCTACGTTTTACCTATCTGGTCGACATTTAATGAGGAGGAGATATCCAAATCCTCAAGTAGTTATAACTCAACAGAAGGGGCAAGAATTAGTTTTGAAATCACTGCATGAAGATCTCGGGCATAGAGGCGTTGGAGAAACGTTTAGAAGAATTTCTGATCGATTTTGGTGGCCTGGCATGAAGATGGCTGTTAAACAGTGGGTTCAGTCATGCAAAGAATGTCAAAGACGAAGTTATTTAAGGCCAAAAGAACCTGGACGCGTGACCGGTGAATATACGCTCTTTGGAAGAGTTAGTTTAGATGCCGTTCATATAAAAGAGGGACGGTATAAATATTTAATTGTGGCCAGAGATGATTTATCTGGTTGGGTAGAGGCAGCGCCTCTTATTAATTTAACTGCCAAAAATGTGGCAGAATTTTTTTTGAATAATTGGGTATATAGGTATGGGGTGATGAAGTTGGTGACGGTAGATGGAGGTCCTGAATTTGGGACAGAGTTTAAAGAGGCTGTATTGAAAGTTGGATCAAAGGTTAGGGTAGCAACCCCATATTATCCCGAAGCTGAAGGCATGGTTGAAAGAGGGCATCAAGTTATTAAGGATGCTTTAGTTAAAATGTGTGGGACAAGTGCCGAAAAGTGGAGGCACTATTTAACTTTAGTTTTATTTGCTGATCGAATCACTGCCAAAAGGACGACCGGATTTTCACCATATGAACTTGTTTTTGGACAGAAAGCAGTTTTACCAGTTGATTTAGAAGCTGAATCATATCTTGGAGTTGACTGGGACACGGTCAAAACTACTGAAGAATTATTGTGTGCAAGAATGATGCAGCTAGAAAAGAAAGAAGAATATTTAGAAAAGGCATATTCGCGGATGATGAAGATCCGAAATCAATCAGTCAGATATTGGGATGAGCGGTTGGCACATTGATTAAGGAAACCTTTGAACCCAGGAGATATGGTCCTGGTGTATAATAGGAGTTTGGAAAGTCAGTGGGGAAAGATGTTTGCAGATAGGTGGAATGGACCGTATAAAATCAAGGAGCAAGTTTCCGGCGGTTCATATGTGCTAGAAGAGTTGGATGGAGTAGTATTAAAGAAGAAGGTAGCAGCCGATCAAGTGAAACGGTTCTATCCTAGAGGCACCAGGAGTGCCGAAGTCTAACTCGGCAATGAGGATAAACTATGACATTTATGAAAATTATATGGATAACTCCGAAATGAGGATAAACTACAATTTTAATGACATTTATCAAATTTTATGGATACCTCCGCAATGAGGATAAACTATGATATCTACGAAATTTTATGGATTCCTCCGCAATGAGGATAAACTATGATGTTTATAAAAATCTTATGACGACCTCCGCAACGAGGATAAACTATCTTTTTTTTATCAAATAATTTACTATCGTTACACTGCATATGGGCAACGAAACTGTGATGAAACATAACGAAATACGAGAAAACCTTCATTGAAAATTTTCAAATTTAAAATTCTTAAAATATGGGTGAAGATAGTGTTGGAAAAATTTTAAAATTTATTGGAAGAAGTGTTCACAGGGGAACCTTCTTAATTAAATATTGGCAAGTGTGGGGGTAATTGATGGGCTGGCTGCTCTATACACAATTACCCCATAATGTTCGTTTCCAAAATTTTCCCTGTTTCTAGTTGAATCCTGGCTTTGTCTTTTAATTTTAGGAAGTCCACTAAGACTATAAACTGGAACGAATCAAGAGACACCGCTCTCAACGCCGGATTCAAGATTTTTTTATTTTATTTTGTTTTTGATTTTTTATGTTAGATTGTGATTTCTTTTCTTTAATATATATTATGAATTATTGTAAAGGTGATGCTCACTGGTGGTCTCTAATCATTTTTATAAATTGGAGGGAGCCCACCCAGTGATCATCATTATAAAAATTATCTTCTAAAAACTTTCATTTATTTTCTTTTCTTTTCAATTTCTCAAAATTGTGTAACCACATCAAGTTACACTTGGATGTGGGTATGATGTTGAGGGTACGGCTCATCAAATGGCCGGGGGGCATCTTTTTAAAAAAAAAAAAAATTTTTTAAATTTTGATATTTTTTTTTATTACTTTTTTTATCTTTCTTTTCACATTCGTTTAACTTTCTTTAAAAATTAAATTTTAACTTTTATTTCAAAACTATCTTTTTTAAAATCAATTATTTTAAAAAAAAAAAATAAAAAAATAAAAAAATAAAAATAAAAATAAAAAATCTTTTATTTTAAATGGTAAAAAAAAATAATAAAATAAAATAAAATAAAATAAAAAAAAATAATAATAAAATAAATAATAAAATAACTAAAAATATAAAAAAAAATAATAATAAAAAAATATAATAAAAAAAAAAATAAAAAAAAAATAATAATAATAATAAAAGGTATTTTAGTTTTAGGTAGTTTAGATGTTTATATTTTATTTTTCAAACATTATTCAAGAAAGCTATGTACCAGGAAGAACACCATCAAGGGTTGTTAACTTTTGATGAATCGAAATTAGAAAATTTAGAAGGACCTTGATCGATTTCCTGGGATTCGAATCTTATTTCACGGTCACGATAGTGTTGAAGCCAGTTGGCTATTTTGAAAAGGTCTCTTAACAGTTGCTCTCTCATCCAAGATTCTGATCTATCAGAGGGCGGGTATCGTTGGAAATAAGCGATAAGGTTATTAAAATTAGCAAAAAGCTTTTCAGACACTAGGTGAATTGGAACTCTAGGGAAGCTTGGATTAGGTTCTGGTAGTTCATAAGCAGAATATGAAATTGGAGAACCGGTGGACGCTTATCAAATTAAAATATCAGCAAATTAAGACCTGAAGATTAAGAAAATAAAAAAAAGAGACAACTAACCTGTGTCAACACTATCATGATCATAGATAAATGGCTTACTTGGTAATGGAGTGGGATTTTTTATGTTTAGAAAAGGATTTTTTATTTTTGATAGATGAGGAGGACTGGTGTTGGATTTGGTGTTTGAAGTAGATGTTCTGGGCCTTTTGGATGAAACAAGAGAAGATGAAGACTGCTGGCTATTATAGGACCTTTTGTGCTTCAAGATGTTGGAATAAGGAGAAGAATTGTTAGAAGGTTGAAGCATGGCCCTGGGAGCAGCAAGAGTTCTTGGGGGACTAGCAGCAAGTCTAGATTGGAGAGAAGGACCCAGAGGATTAGGTGATGGAGAAAGGTTTAAATAGGCTGATGGAGAAAAAGGGATGGGATCTTTTGAGGTTGATGGAATAGGGGGTGGAGTAGAAGGTGAAGAAGAAGGAAGAGGTTTGCAGAAGGCGGCGAAGCTAGTAGCAGTGATGGGGAAAGAACCACAGTTCAAGCCAGAACATTTTCTTTTCTTCTCATAGCAGGATAAACAGGCCCTGTTATAAGTGTGCTTTTGCCAGTTAAAAGAGAAGATACATTCCCTATGGGTGAAGGCACAGTATTTGCAAGATTGATCAGCTGAAGCAATGAAGTCAGAAGGTTTCATCTTGTTAGGAGATATTTTTTTGAAGAAGAAAACTTGAAACTAGGATGAAGAAAGTTGGTGGCAAAATCTGGGTTCAAGGATAGAGAAGTTGTTAGGTCCACCAAGACCTTAAACTGGACTATTATCAAGTGTTGGGTCCACCATGACCTTAAACTGGATTTCTTATCGATTAAATGTTTGGTCCACCATGACTTTAAACTGGTAGTTCATTCATTGTTTAGTCCACTATGACTTTAAACTGGAAAATTAATATCTGCAGGATAATTCAACATTCATTGGACCACTATGGCCTTATACTGGATTACTTGTCGATCAAATGTTTGGTCCACTATGACATTAAACTGGATTATCAAATTTATTCAATCTTTGGTCAAGCCTAGGCCTTACTTGGGAATATATCAAGATATTTATGCACTTAAACGATCTTTGGTCCACCAAGACCATAAACTGGCAATCGATTATATGTTTGGTCTACCAAGACTTTAAATTGGAATGTCAATCTTGTTTAGATAACTCAATTCAATCTTTTAATTTATCACTGTCCACTAAGACTCTAAACTGGTTATTCAATTATTTCTGGAATTGGGTGCTGATAAGCTTTAGGATGTTAAAATTATAGGTGGTGATGATGCTAAGGAAAGCATAATGGTTAATTAGGTGAAATTTGTGGCTCTTTAACATGATCTAAAGTTAATATTATTATTGGAAGCCTGGCAAAAGTATTTTATGGGTTTGCTGTATAGCAAAGTTTGAAAATTGTGATGAAGGAATCAGAAGTTAGGATGGTAGTTGGATTTTAGGGAATGATTTTTTTTTTAGTGCCTCATAGTTAGGCCATTTTTTTTTTTTTTGGTGTGAAGCTTGGAGGACCTTATGGCGAGATTGGAATCATAGAATTCGGCTCAGTGGGGGGCCCTATGAGGTTGGAATCAGGAGTATTCGGCTCATAGGAAGATCCACTCTCTCAATGCTGTGACAAGAAGGAAGACTGGTATATGGGAGTCTGAAGGGATTCAAACCTTGCTCTCAGTAGTGGAATCATCACAAGATTTATATTATTTTATTTTATGTTATATCAAGCCAGAGAAGAAAGAAAACATCAATTATGTTGAAAGTTTAAGAAGACCAAGCAAAAACAAAATTTTATCAAGTTATACTGCTAGAAAAGATAATTTCTTTGAAATTGTTCAACATCATTATCAAAGCTTTGCATTAAAATTCTTCTTTTCATGAGGTCTTCATGGTTATTAGCTGGAGTTTCTTGAAAATAGGCCAGCATTTTTCGTTTCAACTCATTAGTAAAGTCAAGAAAAAGATAGCGATGAAAATTTGGGTAATGATTGATATAGTCCGTCTTCACTCTACCAACATCATCAGTGTTGGTTATTTCGACAGCTAGAAGTTCAAATATGTTATAAAGTCATAGGTTTAGTCAATTTTGATTAAAAGTTTTTTTAGTAAGATAAATAGGGTCTTACATTTAGAGCCAGGAAACATAGTCTCAGCAAAGTTAGTTGGGGGTACTGGCGTTATAGGATTAGGATCTTGTGAAGGCAAAATTAGGCCGGGATCCGTTGATGAAGATTGAACTTTTGAAGCTGTTTTTGATCTTATTCGTTTTAAGAAGACAGGAATTTTGGATCGCTTTTTAGAAGTTGAGGGATCAGGGAGAGCTGCTGGTCCTAAATATACGTTTGTTTTAGAAGGAACTATTGGCCGGTTGCATTTGACTTTTTTCACACGGCATAAGTCGCAAGCTGTTCTGCCAGGAAGATTAGGGTTGGACATTAAACAAGGTACCTGGTATCGAGCGCAGAGTTCACATGGAGCGACAAGTTCTTTGGAAGACATATTGATGAAGATGAATTTTATAGTTGATTAAAGAAGATGGTGGTTGAAGGTTTAAGATGAATATTGTGTTCAACCACTTATGGAAAGTTTTAAGAATGGGGAAATTCTCGATTGGAGGGAGGATGTGGTAGCCTAAAGTTTAGTATGGCACCTAAATATGTAAATGGAGTTATTACGGCGTGCAAGATTGGCGTTATTATTTTTTTATATAAAAGGGTTTTATTTAATTTATTGGAGTTTAAAATATGAAGAAATTGGTCACGAGCGAATGCCTACACAAATACAATTTATTTTGCGGAGAAAACTTATTTTTATGGTCTAAAAAATTTATAAGTATCAAGTCAAGTCACTCAAGAACCTTGGGAAATTTTCCCAGAATTTTTACTATTTTTCTTATATTTTTAAATGAATTTTAAAGTTTTATAGAAATATTTACGTTTTCAAAAATTACTTAACTTTGATGAATTTTCACGGGGTAATTAGAGCTGCGCAGACTACGAAAATTAGTTTCGTAGGTAAAGAGGAAGTAGCTCTATTATGTGTAATTTTTCTAGATTTTTTATTATGGTTTTAAGGTTCTAAATTGAGTCCGGAAGTCCGGACGGACTCCGTACGGACTCCGTATGGACTCCGCTTTGACTCCGTACGGACTCCGTACAGACTCTGTACGGGCTCCGGATTGACTCTGGAAGAGCTCTGGAGGGGAAAACTTAGGCACGTGACTAGGAATACTTAAGCGCTTCTCAAACTCGAAATTGAGGGGGGGGAAAGATCATACAGCTTAATCTTTAACCACCACAGTCTCATTTTTTATTACTCAACAAATTAAATAAATTGTAATACCCTTATAACATTATATTTTATATATAACATTTTAGAAATACTACTCAACAATTTAAATCACACTTCATACAGGGTATCTTTAGAAAGGTCTTCATCGCTGGGACTTGATTATTGCTGTCTCATATAAATTTAAAATATTATAAAAACATAAAAGTCAATCTTTACAGATCTTTCACTGGTACACCTTAATTGTTGTTATCAGTATTTCTTTCTCAACAGCCACTTTCTTTTAATCTCAATAAGCGTTAAATATTTTAGAGTTTCATTATTTTCATCAATCAGATCCAAGTAGATTGGTTAGCTTAGTGATTTAGAATTCCCATTTTGTTATTTTTATTGGAAGGACGGGGTTTTCAGCTAAATCCAAATATCTCCTCTGGATTCTGCTTACAGCAAGGCGACTGTAAGAGTTTGCCTTACCATAACGCTGAATTTCACATCTAAAAAAAATTGACGCCACATAATTCTAGCTACCATGTATCACGTAGCTAAAAAACATACACTCATCACATTTAAATTTACATTGCATCAAAATTAATTCATTTTCAAATTTTTTTAAAGGGAACTATAATGTGCACCACCTATTTCTAAAATATGAACCTCCCCACCATGTTAAATTGGTAGATTTTTAATTGTGCAATTTTTATGCCTTGGCCTTTTTCCTGATCTTACTTGGCTCAAAATATCAAAACATGGCCAATGTTGCTGAAAGCAACATTTGATTTTGTTTCTATGTGTATCAATGGAAGGCCGTTTATAACCAGCTGCAGAGCGTTGTATATCTTTTTGAACAAATTTTTATTTATTTATGTATTTTAATTAGATAATTTACTTTTTAATGCAGCCAGATTTATACTGGCTGCTTTTTGGAAAGCTTAATTTATGACCCAAGCCTTTTAAATTGGCTTGGGTCCCTTACATTGCAATTCAGTACTTTCAGCCAGGTTTCCCCTGGCTGGAAGTGTCTCTTTCAGGCAATCAAAGTCGCTAAAAGCGACTTTGATTGCTTTCTGTAACATTTTCCACCCTCCCAGCCAATTTACTAGGCTGGCAGGTGGCCAAAGCTGTGTGCAACGCGCGTTTCACAATCGCTTCCATATCTCATGCAGCTGATATTAAGTCAGCTGCATGAGATATGGGCAGCACATGCAATGCGTGCTGCATGCAGCCTGCATTGCTGCTGCATGCAATGCGTATTTCTGCTGCATTCAACGCGCATTACTTTCAGCAGTGATGCGCGTTGCATGTGCTGCATGCAGTGCATTGCACAGCCAGTTTTTTTCTGGCTGTGCAATGCACACAGAGAAACCAAAGTCCCTGCAAGGGAATTTGGTCTCTAAAATGGAAGCAACTTTCCCTACCAGGTGCAAACTGGTGTGAAAGTGAGAGACAAGTTAGACTGAAGTTGTTTGAAAGCAACTTCAGTCTTAAAAACATTAAAAATCATACAAAAAAATGAGAAAGCTAGAAAGAAAAATTAAAAAAAAAATTAAAATGTGAGTATACGAAATAAATAAGTGCTAGTGATACCAAAAACCTAAGCCGATTTAATTTGTCTTGGTTATTTAATAATTATTTTTTAATACATTAAATTTAAAATTCAAACACCATGAAATATATGAAATTTTTTTATATAAATATTTTAAATTTAATTTACATCTTTCTCATAATTATATTTATAATTTTGTTTTTTTAATTTTTGACTTTTAAGTTAATTTTTTGGAAATAAAAAATTAAATTTTCAACTAAATTTTTTAGTAAGGTAAAAATAATTATAAATTTGACATTTTGTAATTGAATAATGAAAAAAATTTTAAATTTATTTAAAAAATATTTTTGTTAGAAAAATAACAATATTTTAAGGGTAGAAATATGGTGCAAATTGTAAGTATAAAAATTATATATTTTTTTGTGAGGGGTTATTTCTATTTTTGTAAATATTTTTCAAAAACATTCATTAAATACTGAATTTAATTACTTTGTAACTAAAATTTTTTGTAAAATAATTAAAATTGAAGTAATAATATTGATATATTTGAAATAAAATTTGAATTGGTAATATTAATGTCTCTTTAAGTAAATTTGAAAATCATTAAGAAAGACCATGTTGATAAGTACTTCATTTTTGATATAAAATGGTTATATGTCAGCCTGTATATCCCCAGGACTGAGTAAAAAGTGCTTATAAGTTATGTTAAACACATGAACTATACATGGGAACAATAAATGAGAGTACACAAACAGTATACATAAGTAAAATTATGATAATACACAAAAAAATGCCATTATAACACCTTATATACACGCATATATCCACCTTTTATAGGTCTTATGTACTTAATATTAAGTTGGAATATGTTAGGGTAATCTTAAGAACCTTAAGTATAAGGCTACATAATTTTTAAGTACACTTAAAGCTGTTATATTCATTGTTTTATGCAAAAAACAAGAAATGCGCTTTATTTCACTTAAAAGTTGACTATATGCGCTATAAAATTGAGAATATCAAAATTGCGCTTTGACAAATCAATTGGGCTCAATTAGAACTATTGATTTGGCTATTTAAATGCATAAAAATAACACTTTTCAAATTTGGTGTTTTTTATGCCAGAAATGGCTTCTGTGTACTGGCTACATACTGCCTGCTTTTTTTCTGTGTAAATAGCTCATTTTTTATCTAATTTAGCTTTTTCAAACTATAATTACCCCACATTCTACTCCCACTGTGGGGAAACACACTAAAATAGGCGACAGGCGCTTATTTAGTGTCCTAGCTTAATTAATAGTGCATTGAGCCTGTTTATATGCACTAATTTCATTAATAACCTCACTCTTGGCATCTTATTTCATCACCACGCTTAAATTTGCCTAATTTTAGTCAAGGATTTACACCTGCCAAGGACTGCATGAAGTTACCCCACATCTCACGCTCTTTTTTGAATTTTTGGGTGGTTTCTCAGTCAATTTTCGTTATTTTTGGATGGGAATTTCACGTAGTATAATGTCAGGATTAGCCCCTCCATTTCTACAGTCATCCCCCTTATTATTAAGCTATTATTAACCTTAAAAAGTCTCCTTTAGTCTTTTATATTACTGTTTTATACGCATATACTCTCTTTTTGTCTTTTTCTTTAATTTTGATGGATTTCCCTTATCATTACAGGATTTTGGCAGTTGTTACTTGTCTAATTATGTCATGGATCACTAGGGATGTTGATGGGGAGGTCTATTAGTGGATTTGAGGCGTCATTAACTGTGTATTGGATGGTATATCAAGGGATTTATTGGGGAACTCAGTTTGTATAAAAGGAGTAGGTTTTTGGGTCTTGTTTCTACATTTTTTATCATTACAATTTACACCATATAACCAAATAAATTACAATACACTTCAATTAGTACTTTTATAAGACTTTTGAGTAGTATCTGAATTATTATAATCTATTTTGATACGAACTAAAAAGATTGTAAGCCACATATAAAAATAGTGAGAGTTATATTGCTGAGACCTTTATTCTGAATTATATTTTAATATTTGTTGGATTTATACTTCAGTATTCATATAGGACCATTTAAATCTTCTAGGCAAAGACTCTTAAAGCTATTTCACGTCCTTGTACTTGATCTTAGCCTGACGATTGGGGGCCTCTCCTCAAGAATTCTGTTATAATCCAGTAAGTGAAAATTTCAAAGAAGGCACACATAAATAATATCCCTATAGAAATATTTGGATAATTACAACAGGTTGGTGTCACTTATATAGTGATTTCAGAAAAAGAAGCCCTGTTATATAATAAAATTGTGATATTGAATCAACAATTTTACCACTAATTTAACATAAAATTGTTATTAGTGGAAGTCTGTCAATAGACCAATTAAATTTGTGATCTTTGCAGATAATAAACTAATTAAACTGATTAATTGTTTTCTTTTAACAGGACTCTTAATCTTTTCTTTGGTTTGTAATATTCATTAAATATTTAGAAAGAATCTTACTAACAGTTGTTTTCTTTTAAATATAAAAACACGGCTACATATTGTAGACCAGTTAAATCAAGTGACCACATAAAAAGCATATTTGACTTTTGGCACTTAAATATTCACTTCATACCAATAAGTAAGCAATAAAATTGTCTTCAGTGGTATTGATAAATACTGATAAAACTCATTTTTGAAGTTTTCATATCTAAACTTTCTATTCTTTAAATTCCACGTGAAAATGTGTGACAACAATGACATTGTAAGTAAAAAGGAAAAACCTTATAACTTAAGACCTAGAGCTGAAAGACCTGTTACAGGACATTCAAATGGAGGGCCAGGACTCTCCCATAATCAACAACACTCTGCCAATGTCTCTGGAGGAAAGGGAAAAGATTTTAAAGCAGGTTTCAATAAAGAAATCAAAAAATACATTACAAGAACAAGTTCACTCCCTATCCACCCTACTGAAAACCTTGACAATAAGAGTCAACAATATAGTGGACCAGATCAACAATCTGGAAAAGAGAGCAGCTCAAGGTTTCATAGAAGTCACCCAAGCTCTAGTGGACATAAAGACTCAACCACCAACAGTGGCACCCAAAAATTCCATAGCAACACCTCCAGCCCAAGAGGAGGACCAAAAAATTACAGTAAGCAAATGGAAATGGGATTGGTACGCCCAAAATTAAAACAACCCTCCTCAACAAGGATCCAGCAGTCACCCTTACAGGGGAAAGCCAAGGAGAGGCGGGGGAAATGGAATAAGACCTTGGTGAGTCATCCAACTTCTTATGATCAATTGCATCAACCTAACAATGAATTACTTATAGGTAATGAGATTGATAAGAAAATATTGGATATGATTGATAATGATTTAAAAGATTATTCATTTAAGAAAAATATGTTAAACTTGTCTTTGCACAAAGACAATGTAGATAGTTTTATTGATCACCAGGATAATGCTATTAATATAAAATTGGAATCAAATGATGAGTCTTCTGAGTTGGACACAGAAAAAAAAGAATATTTTTTAAAATAAAATCCAATGGAATCAAAGATAATAAGTAAATTATTATTGAGAATTGAAAAATTGGAAGAGTTCTCAAAAGAGTCAAACAATAATACAGAAAAGGTATTATTGCAGCTAACACAATCATTGAGTGCAACAGCCAATAGATTAAAAATTATTGAAAATTCAAATAATGAATTAGTCAATTAGAATAAAGGTTTAAAATCTGAGATTAGAAATTTAGAAAATAAATTAGAACACTCTCAGAATATTATGGCTACCATTGAGGGACGTGTTAAATTATCTTTTTCAAATGTAAATGACACTCTAACTCATGTATTTGTAATACAGGATAGGTTAAAAAGAGTGGAAATAGAAGTAGCAAACATGTTGAAAAATACTGAAAGAAGAAAAAATAACACTTCTTATGTAGCAAGAGTAACTATTTTCATGAAACATGCAAATGAAACACCAATGATGGAACATGAACATAGTATCATGGGCTCTGAGAATAATAAGTCGGTAAAAGATGAAATACATGATCATCTTTCTAAAGTAAGTGAATTATTCAATATTCCTCAGGTTAGGGAAGCAAAAACTAGCCAAAGTAACTGGCCTAAGTTAGATCACTACCCATCTTTTGACAGAGATTCAAAATCTGATTGGCAGAAATTCATACAAAGAATTGATAACTTAAAATTTTCATACAAATTACCTGATGAATAGATTACTTCAAAGTTAATATTTTTATTTACAGATGTGGCCTTATTATGGTTTGAATCTGTATTAAGTGAGGGAACTAATTACTCCTGGAATGAATGGAAGGCACTAATTGAAAGGCAATTTGGTGGCCCAAAATTTAGAATCACTCAACAAAGATTTTATGAAAAGGCCAGATATAATCCAAATGCTGGAGATAAACCTATGGTATTTATAATGAATTTAATAAAAATCATGAAAGCCATGGATCCAAAAATGGATTATGAAGAGTGGAAAGAAAAGATAATATACAAGTTACCTATATCAGTTAGAGACATTATTGTAGCTAGAACTGAAACCATCAGAGATACCTCTGGGTTCATTAATATATGTAATGAGATATTATTAAACCGCAAATATGAAACCAAGTATATTAATTACAGACAGAGTGTTGATGTGGTAAAACCTACTACAAGTAAATTACCAGTTGAGAAGAAAAAATCTTTAGCTCCCCTTGTCCCTAAAAGACAAGAGAATAACACTTGTTATAAATGTAATGAACCTTGGGTTAAGGGTCACACATGTAAGAAGAGAATAAATTTTATTGAAACCTCCCAGAATTCTGAACCAAGTAATCATGAAGATGAAAATGTGAAATCCAGTGAGGATTGTAAAAGTAACATATCTTACAGTGATGATGAAAATGAGATATTTGTATTAGAACAGTATATAATGTTCCTGAATGATGCTATACCTCATACAGATACATCTTTAACTTCCATTGAAGAAGCTGAAATAATTAAGGATGTATCTCATGATACTTACAAAATAACACCTATGAGAGCACCTGTTATTATATGTGGAAGAGAAATGAATGCCATTCTTGACACTGGGGCTGCAGGTAGTGTAGTTTCTATTAATACATTAATGAAACTTGACAGTAAGTATAAGGAAAAACTAGAACCTGTTCAAACAAAAAACTGGAGAGGTTTTGGTTCAATATTAAATCCAATTGGAAAATACAAAACTGCTTTATTCTTTAAATATAATAATGAATATGTAAGAGCAGTTTGTGAACTTTTAGTAATGGATAATAATAATTGTAGTGATTGGTTTATTATTGGCAATGATTTATTGACAAAATTTGGAATTAAACTAGATCCTGAAAACAGTTGTTTCACCATAGTAGTGAATGGTAAGAGAAAATTCAAGATATGTTCTGAAAATTCAGAGTATGCCATTTCTCCTAAAGAAGAACAACTGAAAGGTGGAAGAACCACCAATGAAGTGGTTGAATTGGAAAATGAAATCCAAAAGGCCTCTTTCAGTCCTCAACTCTTAAAAATTGAAGAAGAAAATATTTTGAGATTGATTAAATCATATCCTATGGCATTTGCTCATGGTTCAAAGAAACTAGGATTGGTCAAAGACCATGTGATGAGAATCTCTCTAAGCTGTGATTTGGATAATATTCCTTCCAGCCTAAAAAAGAACCCTTACCCAGAATCTCCTGAAAAAAGGAAAGATATTGAAGACAATATAAAAATGTTGTTGGAAATGGGTATTGTTGAAAAAGTGGACACAACACCTAAGTATTGTGTCATTTCACCAGTATTGATCTATTATGAAAAAGATAAGGCAAGATTATGCAGTGATTATAGAGCTCTGAATACATACACAGTAGATGATATTTACCCTCTACCAAGGATAGCTTCTATCCATGCTACTTTACAAGGAGAAAAATATATTTACTGTCTTGATGGAAACAAAGGTTACCACCAGATTCCTGTGGAAAGAAATTCTCAAAATTACTTATTAATAACCACACATATGGGTATATATAAGTATGTGAGAATGCCATTTGACCCAAATAATGCGCCTTCAGTCTTCCAAAAATTGATGGATAGTGTTTTTCATCAAGAAATGGTTGAAGGATGGCTATTGGTCTATATTAATGACATCATAGTGTTTTCAAAAACATATGATGAACATTTAAATCACCTGAAAAGAGACTTTCAAAGAATGGATGAAATTAATATGACAATTGCATTAAAGAAATGTAAATTTGTATTCAAATCTTTGAAAGTACTTGGACATGTTGTATCTGGATTACAAATTTGTGTTGACCAGGATAAGGTGGCAGAAATAAAAAACATTGGTATACCTAAGAATGTAAAAGAAATTCAAAGTTTTTTAGGTATGTGTGGATATTATATACAATATATTAAAAATTACCAATCTATTGCAACTCCTTTGACAACATTAATCAGGAAAAATGAGGCTTTCATTTGGAATAATGAAAGACAACACGCCTTTAATAAATTAAAGGAATGTTTATTGACAGCTCCAATTTTAGGACTGCCAGATTTCACCCTACCTTTTATCTTGTACACTGATGCAACCTTCATAGGTTTAGGTGCTGCTTTACAGCAAAAACAGATAATAAATGGAAAATTATCTGAAGTAGTTATCTGTTATATATCCAGAACCTTAAGAAAAACTGAATTAAGGTATGGTGCCACACAGTTAGAATGTTTAGCTGTGGTGTGGGCTTTAGAGAAGCTTCATTACTATCTGGAAGACCAGAAGTTTGAACTTATAACAGATTACAGTGCAGTAAAATAATTTCTAAACATGAAAACACCTGATAGGTACATGTTTAGATGGAAACTAGCTGTACAAGAGTACAGAGGAAGAATGACAATCACTCACAGAGCAGGAACATTGCATTCTAATGTGGATTTATTATCTAGAAGTCCTTTGCCAAATGATGCTGACAACCCAGCTTATGTACCTGAAAATGAGGTTATACATATATTTGGGATTTATATAGTGGATTTAGAAGAGGAATTTATGCAAACTATATTAGAAAATTATTCATCTGATAAAGATTTGTCTAAACTATCTACCATTCTTAATGATCCAACAAATGCCTCCATGAGTGCATTAATTAAAAACTTGCCTCCAAAGTATAAAAATACGTTGGAAAAAGGTAAATTATCAATTGTAGATGGATATATATATTACAGAAAAAATTTAAGTAATGTTATAGTAATACCACCTTCTATGAAAGAGTTTATGTTGAATACTTGTCATGATGACATCTTAGCTGGTCATTTTGACTTTAACAAAACATTAACCAGAGTTAAAAATACAGTCTGTTGGATAAACATGAAAGAAGATGTACAAAAATACATTGAAACATGTGACTCTTTTCAGTAATCTAAAAGATTAACTGGTAAGAGAGCTGGGTTGTTACAACAAATAGAGCAGCCAAAAGCTCCATGGGAAATTATAAACATGGATTTTGTAACTGGATTGCCATTAGCAGGAAAAGAAAGTTTCAATTCTTGCTGGGTAATTGTGGATAGATTAACAAAAATGTGTAAATTTATCCCTACCCATAAAGAGGTATCTGCAAAAGACTAGGCATTACTATGGTGGACTCAGATGATGAATACTGCTGGGTTCCCCAAAGCCATAATCTCTGACAGAGACCCTAAATTTACTTCAGAATTCTGGACATCTTTGATGGAAGTATCAGGTTGTCAATTGAAATTATCCACAGCACACCATCCACAAACTGATGGGCTGGCTGAAAGAATGATACAAACTCTAGAAGACATGATCAGAAGATATTGTGCCTTTGGATTAGAATACAAAGACAATGAGAAATTCACACATGACTGGCTAACATCAATTCCTGGCCTTGAATTTGCTTATAACAGCACAACTCATTCTGTAACAGAGAAGAAACCATTTGAACTCTGGATGGGATACGTACCAAATACCCCAGTAAATCATTTAAATAAATTACCAAGGTTAGATATACACCCTGGTACTAAATCCTTTATTAATATGCAACAAATGTGTAGAAAGCATGCAGAATAATGCATACAAAAAGCATTTGATTATGAAAAGAAAAGGTGGGACAAATCTCATAAAGAATTTGAATTCAAAAAGGGAGATGAAGTCCTCATATAAACACTACATTTTAACTTACAAGGTAATGTTAAATTAAAGGATCCCTTTGAAGGACCTTTTGTAGTAAGTAAAATGGTTGGTAATAATGCAGTGGAAGTCATATTATATGCTCCATATGATAGGAATCATCCAGTTTTCCCTATCTCATTAATGAAACCTTACCGTGCAAATGATCCTGACTTATTTCCAAAAAGAAGGGGAAGGCTTAAAAAGCAACCTAAAGAAATTGTGGAATAAGCAGAGATTGAAAAAATACTCAAGAAAAGAATCATTACTAAAGAAAAAGGAACTGAGTATTTACTAAGATTTAAAGGGAAATCAAATGAATTTGATAAATGGATACCTGAAAAAGAAATTTCTAATTTATCCACCCTTCTTAAAAAATTTAAACAGAAATAAATTTCTGTTCAACCAGCTGAGGGGTTAAAAAACCAGTACTTATAATAATTTATTATTTTTTATTTCTTTAAAGTATAATCTTTAATGCTACAGAATTATTCTGAATACCTGAAAATTACAAATAAATAAATAAAATGTATAACTTATCATTTTTTTATTGTTTTTTTTTGGGTGGGCGAGTGTCAGTCTGTATATCCCTAGGACTGTGTAAAAATTTCTTATAAGTTATGTTAAACACATGAACTATACATGGGAACAATAAATGAGAGTACACAAACAGTATACATAAGTAAAATTATGATAATACACAAAAAAATGCCATTATAACACCTTATATACACGCATATATCCACCTTTTATAGGTCTTATGTACTTAATATTAAGTTGAAATATTTAAAGGTAATCTTAAGATCCTTAAGTATAAGGCTACATAATTTTTAAGTACACTTAAAGCTGTTATAATCATTGTTTTATGCGAAAAACAAGAAATGCGCTTTATCTCACTTAAAAGTTGACTATATGCGCTATAAAATTGAGAATATCAAAAATGCGCTTTGAAAGATCAATTGGGCTCATTTAGGACTATTGATTTGGCTATTTATATGCATAAAAATAACACTTTTCAAAATTGGTGTTTTTTATGCCAGAAATGGCTTCTGTGTACTGGCTACATACTGCCTGCTTTTTTCCCATGTGAATAGCTTCATTTTTTAGCAAAGTTAGATTTTTCACACTATAATTACCCCACATTCTACGCCCACTGTGGGGAAACACACTAAAATAGGCGACAGGAGCTTATTTAGTATCCTAGCTTAATTAATAGTGCATTGACCTTGTTTATATGCACTAATTTCATTAATAACCTCATTCTTGGCATCTTATTTCATCACCACGCATAAATTTGCCTAATTTTAGCCAAGGATTTACCCGTGCAAGCGCCTGCCAAGGACTGCATGTAGTTACCCCACATCTCACGCTCTGTTTTAAGTTTTTTGGTGGTTTCTCAGCCAATTTTGGTTATTTTTGGATGGGAATTTCATGAAGTATAATGTCAGGATTAGCCACTCCATTTCTTCAGTAAATCCCCCTTATTCTTAAGCTATTATTAAACTTAAAAAGTCTTCTTTAGTCTTTTATATTATTATTTTATACGCATATACACTCTTTTTGTCTTTTTCTTTAATTTTGATGGATTTCCCTTTTTATTACAGGATTTTGGCCCTTGTTAATTGTTTAATTATGTCATAGATCACTAGGGATGTTGATGGGAAGGTCTATTAGTGGATTTGAGGCGTCATTAACTGTGTATTGGATGATATATCAAGGGATTTATTGGGGAACTCAGTTTGTATAAAAGGAGGAGGTTTTTGGGTCTTGTTTCTATATTCTTTATCATTACAATTTACACCATATAACCAAATAAATTACAATACACTTCAATTAGTTTTTTATAAGACTTTTGAGTAGTATCTGAATTATTATAATCTATTTTGATACCAACTAAAAAGATTGTAAGCCACATATAAAAATAGTGAGAATTATATTACTGAGACCTTTATTCTGAATTATATTTTAATATTTGTTGGCTTTACACTTCAGTATTCATATAGGACCATTTAAATCTTCTAGACAAAGACTTTTCAAGATATTTCATGTCTTTGTACTTGATCTTAGCCTGACATTATATGTATATCTTATATATATTTCTTGAGTGTTATTTTTATATACATTCAATAAAATTTGTAATATATAATGCCATTTAATCATTAATTATTGTTCAACTTAGTTATAACAACTTCATATTTAATACCAGCCACTAGTATTTACTTTTTAATTTAAAACTCCAATAAAATATGAGAGTATCCTTATTTTGTCTGTATGTAATTAACAACAATAACAGACCATAAATGAGTGTTTAATTAATTACAATAAATAGTTGAAGAACAACCTATAAGAAATGATAAGTATATCAAAAAGATTACATTAAAAAAATATACTTTTGAATTTTTTTTTGATATAATTTGGGTAGTTAAATGGAAATTTAAATTATCAGACTTCAAAATGGAAAAAATCTAAAAGTGGTGTTTATATAATAAGCCTCATATAAAGAAAAGGATAAAAAATCTACTATGTAACTAAATTATTAAATATTAAGTATTATTAAAATTATTAAAAACTTATTTTACAGTTATAATGAAATCTAAATGTGAAAATTATGGTGGGATAATAGTAAAACTATGTGGAAACACTTTAATTTATACATATATTCAACTATGTTCAGATAAAAAAAATGGTAAAATTGTATAATAACATCTAGTTTATAGTGATGCAATTTTATTTAGATAAAGAATAAATTTCTCTCAGGAAAAACTTATTAAATTGAGATATGGCCATCTCCTTTCAAGAGATAGAGTAATAATAAAAATTTAAAAAAATTATAATAAGTATTCTTAATCACCAGTTTTGAAAAGACTCTAGTAAAATTCATTATAATATATCATTCATTTATTACATTATATGGAGTTTCATCTTGAAGTAGTGATGGGCAGCTTTGAACTTATGTTATGAAAAACAAAAAAGTTTAAAAATATATAGTTATACTAATGAAAAAGCCAAAAATAAAAATACTATTATAAATTAATAAAATAAAACTACATAAATTTTATTCTGCTCTAATGATGGAAGGGTACTATGTATGAATTTCCACATGTTAAATCTAAACCCGCTATAAGGCTTGTTTACAGGTAGAGATATTAAGTTTCCTTAAATTCTTTAAATAAATTATGCATTTTACTAAATATTTTTTTCTTGTTTTCTTTCCAAAGTTGTTAGAGTTGCTTAATTAATACTGTTATCTTGATTTTAAGATATATAAATTTTTTTTGAATACATGATTTATTTGTTCAAAAATTATATTATAAAGTTAAATCATTTATTTCATTTTCTAAAGCTTTATAGTCATAGACACCACTCCATTTTCTATTACTTAACAAATATATAAAATTTGATAGTAAAATTTTTGGAATTTTCTTTTTTAGAGGATCAAACTATATTGTGAAGATTTTTATCTAGAAATTCTTGTAATCTAAAACCAAATAATTTTCTCCCTTAAGTAAGCCATTTCAAAAATATGAAAATATAAACAAGAATATTAACTTATCTTATTTTTATTTTCCTTACTGAAATTTTTGGTTCAATCCCTTTTTTTATATGACATTAGTTCAAAACCATGGTTAAATGCTACTATATAACTAATTTTTATTATATATATATGAAGTATTTAGAAGGTCATTCTTTTTTATTTACTTGAATAAATGGCTCAATTATAATTCCCAACACTTATTAATCTTTCCCAAACTCAATAACAAATTTCTCATATGAAATATTAGCTTCTAATATAAGAAGTTTATCTATAGATGATATTCAACATGTGATTTTCCTTTTTAGATTCAGCTAAAATTAAACAAAAGGAGAAATCATGCATATGTGTATAAATGGTAACCATATGTTACTTAGAGGATTGTGAAATTCACTCATCAGAATGGTTTAAGTATTAAAATTGATTGAGGTCATTATTTTCTAGTATTTGAAACTAATTATGAAATTATTCTAAAAATATATTTTAATGTGTATCATTTTTAAAAAGTTGGAAACATGATTTTTGAAAATTGTGAGTTTCTTATGAGATACCAAGCTTTAGTTTACATTGTTTCAAGTAGAATAGAATTTTAGTATTAGAAATTGAAAGCAATGTACCATTATCAGATTTTAACTGTGTTCTACTTATAGAATGATTACATAACATTAAACATTATTTAAATCAAAAACGTTTAAAAGATATTTAGAATTTTACAAAATTTCACCATTTATTAATCTTTGATTTGAAAACCAACTATGATGTACACTCACTAGAAATAAGCAATCCCAATTTTAACATAATTTATCAAGCCAAAAATAATGAGTCAATTAACATGAAAATATATATTATTTCAAAAACAAATATTTAGATTTAAAATATGATGCTTTAATGAAAAATTAATACAAAACTTTAATGCAATGAACTCTCTTAAAAAATTCAAAAATAGAATATCAAAACAAGTAATTTCTGCAAAAAAAACTACTAGCTATTGTAGATAAAGCATAAAAATAAGTCATTTTTTTTAAAAAAATGATCTAACAATATTTATTTTTGTTAAAAAAATCAAAAACATTGTTAAGTTTGCTTGTTATAATAATGTTAAAATCCACTAAACATTATCTAAAGGTGGCAAAATATTTCAAAAATATGTTGAATTTTGTGAGCCAAAAATCAACAATTTTGTATCATTTCCTGTTGTGCTATGACTTTATTCAACACTTTTTATTTGATTCTTCCAGTATTACTTTGCTATGATCACTAGTTTTCAAGTTAAAATTTACAAATGTTCATTATACTTGATAATATGAAAATTAACTCAAAATTTTATAACTACAACATAAGATTTTGAAACTACTTCTTTCAATCAATATTTGAAGATATTTTTAGTTTATTTGAGTAATGATTTTGAGAATAACAAAAAACTTGAAATTCACAAGGACTTATTTCCAGAGACTATAATTATTTACTTGTGTAATTCATGAGCTTCTTATCAATGATGTAAAACATCAGAAAAGTAAGTTATAGTTATAAATCTACAGATTATACTGTGTCTGGTATATATATCTTCAATAATTTTTTTAAACTTATCTTAACCTACATACCACACAATAGAAAATCATTATATTAAAAAAGGAATAAATTCTATGATAATATCATAAAGAATGATAACCATGGATTGATATTCCATAAAATTGGTTAATAAAGTTTTAAGAGAACCTAAATCAGTATTCTTTCATCAAAATATATCCTTATTGTCTTTGTAATTTATTCCAAACAAATTTTTTGAAACATGAATCTATATATCTAATACCTAAACCACCATTAATTTCCCTCTTAAACTTTTTAAGCAATTATATATATATATATATATATATATATATATATATTTTATTTATCAAAAATTTAAATAAAGAATATAAACATAATTTTATTTAACTTTAATTATTTAAATATAGAGTATTTTCAGAATGCATTGTGGTTACTTGTGAAGGTTAAAAGATTTGAAGTTGGATTTATGAGTTTTTAGAAGGGCAAATATTGTAAAATTCTTTCATAAATTTTTATTTCATAGTCTCAAATGTTGAAATCTACAAAATAATGGGATTTAAAATTATATTGAGATTTAAAATCTGTTTTCTACTCAAGTAAAATAAAATAAAATGATGATATCAAAATTGAAATTAAGTTTAAACTTTTGATATGCTCTATCTTCAATTTTATTGATAGTGCATCAAAAATTTAAAAATATTGTTTTCCTTCATCACTTTTTACATAAAAGATAGTTCTATCATTTTATGCATTAAAGATTGCTTATATAAAGTTAACAACTATGTCAACTTTTTATGACTATTAATCTATATAATTAATTTTTTAGAAGAAAAAATAACATCAGTATATACTGACTTTGAAATTATTTAATTTAAAATAGTTTACAGGTAGATAATGAAGGGTGATTTCATTTTTGAATATGAATTATAGAAGTCTTATTTTGTCAATTTTAATTCTTTTTGAGCTCATATGTATCCACTTCAACTTATGTAAGAATAAAAATTATTTTTATTGAAATTTACATGATAAAGAATGCCTATTAGTCAAAACCAAACGTGCTCTAATGGTGTTTTTCAATCATTATTTCCATTCATAACAATAAAAAACATTTCAATTTGCTGATGTTTTAGTTTTTGATATCCCCAAGTTTATATCTAAGGTGTACTATTCACAAAATTATTAAAAATATAATTTTTGAAATACATGATAAGCTTGAAAGTGAGGGGGCATTAAGTTTTTAAAAATGAATTCTAAATTCAGGATGGATAGTTTTTTTTCTATTTTCACAAATGAACAATTTTTTGTTTCAATTAATCCTGAAAAAAAATTTTGTTGTAAGCATATTATATTATATTTATTTTAATTTTAAATACTATATTCTCAAGATTTGTGTTTAATATTTCCTGTGAAAATTAATGTTAAGGTGAATTTTAAGTAAGCTTGAAGAAATTTAATCAATAGGCATATTGGATATGTAAAATAATATTTTGCTCCAATCATGAATCATCCTTGGCTAAAAATATGCCAAATAAGGTTTTTGTGGGTCAATTTGGATTTAAGTAGGATTAAGTGAGGTTTAATAAAGGACAGATAAAAGGCTAAATTCATTACTAGTGACTTTTTTCTCAAAATAGTTATAAAATATGTATCACTCTGGAATAAAGCTTCAATAAAGTTGAATTGAAACAGAGATAATTTCTAGCAGCACAACACCATATTTACAAAGGTGTGCAATACCTCAAATATTACTCATAATATAGGAAGGCAAGGAATCTACAAAATTTACATTTGAAATGAGGATTTATATTTTGAATTTAAAATTGAGAAATGGAATATTATTTTCCAATTTAAATATCTATTAGTCATTTTACCAAAAGTTTCCTGTAGTCAGATTGAATTTTGATGGTATTTTATTGTAGATTAATCATTTTGATGAGACATTTACTCAAAATTACTGGTTTCGGTTCTAATTTTCCATGTGAAATTCATTACAAATCATTTTGAAAGTGAATAGTTGACATATTGGAGATGCAAAAGCTTATGTTAGATCAAAGTGAGATCAAAGGGATTTCAACTCATGATCAAATTAGGATTTTTTAAGATAAAACTGTGATCAATGTAGGTTCATCTTGAGCTCAATTTGTGAAAAATCTCTGACTAAATTTAAGGCCAAAAAATTTCCTACATGGTGATGATGTGTGCATAATTCAGGCATAGATTTGTGGCTCAACGGAGTTCAAGAAAGGGGTATTGCTAGCAATACCCCCCCATTTTTTCTGTGGTGATAGTATAGATGGTTAAGATTCAGATTTATGCTCATAAAGAGCAAAGCATTTAGGACAGCATGTTTTAGTGAAAATTGTTTGATTGAGCCTTAATTGACTAAAAACCGTATCTATTGAGCGTGGGATCAGGCAGACAATGCTATAGGAATCCAGTCTTCCACTATCACCTAGAAGTTTGAGATTCTTAATTTCCTCATCCAAAAATTGAGTACAGCCTTCTTTGCTCAAATGATGAATCAGAGAAAACTTTGCTGCCTGCCACATAATTATTTGGCTATACCGTTCCCCAAGATTTGAGTTTCTAGAGACTGTTGAAGATACTTCTGCCCCCAATAGCGACTGCCCCTATATAATAAATCATCAAAACATCATAAAGACTTTTATTCTCACTTTGAACTATAGATATACATCTTACTGCTTCTGTGGAGCTAGAACTTCCAATGTTAAATGTATTGTTGGAAGAAGTAACCATCTGGGCCTTCCTATTTCTTTCCTCTTGATGTTTTGCATAAGAATTTGAGCTTTTGAAAGCCATACCAACTTCAAAGGACCCAGAAGAAGTTTGATACTTTCTATTGACACATATAAGCTCTTGACATTGACATATATGAAAAAATGGAGGCATTGTAATTTTGATTAATGTAGGAATAAGTTAGCTGTTGGAAGTTACCGATTGAAGGTATTCCTTTTTTTTCAAGGCACTAGCTAATATAAGCTATATTTTTATATCAAAAGAATATGATGGAATATGTGTTGAAATTATTTAAGTTTAAATGTTTACTTTTTGATCAGATAAACTATATATTAATTAAAAGCTATGCAGTCTACTTTATTTGTATTCTGTATACTCTCAGCATTTGTATGACAATGCATGCATGTTTATCAGAATATTTTCTATCATAGAAAAAATTCTATTTTACACACAAGCATCTTAACTATTTTTCTATCAAATGCCTTCTGAGCTATATCTAACTACCCTATAATTATTTGATTTTAGTAAAAATTCTTAGTTATGGACTATAAGAAAAGTAATCCATATTTTTAACATAATTATTTAAAAAATTACCCCAAAAATCAAAGTTAAACCCAAAAATAAGGTTAATATTTTTTAAAAAACAATCACCAACATATTTCCTTCACTTTGAAAATTGGTCTGTACTAGATAGAATTTTCCATAAAGAAATAAGCAAAAATACTCAAATAATAGATGCTACAAAACTGTAAACCTTAAAGCATTACAAAAAATCTGAAACATTGTATAAATTTCCATACATAAATGTGATGAAGTGACACCCTAGTCTATTTGTTCAGGTTTAAAGAAAATACTCAATGGAATATGTATTACTATCATATTGGACCAAAAATATTTTTTTGGTAATCAAGAAATGAACATAGCCTCACATTTATCAAATTATTTTTGTGGAAAAATTTTTTGAAAGAAAAAAAAATCCTTTTCTCAAATGAGTCCGCTTTTATCACATAATCATTCTCTTCCTTTTGTACCATTCCTTTCAAGTTCAAATTGCATATAAAAATATAATTCATGCATATTATAATGCCATAAAGTTGAAATATTTCTTATTCTTAATTTTTGTGATACTTCTTCTTAAATCAACTTTGATCATAAAGCTTTGAAGCTCCACAATTTATCCTTCCTATTTGTTTAATTTTATTGAAAACTTTCTTAATCTTATTGTTTATGAACCCTAGTAGCTCATACTTTCCTCATGGAAACCTGCCCAAAAACACACAAACACTTAATAGAATTTTTAATGAGACTTTGCCTCCATTCAATTCTCACTTTTGTAGATCTATACACAATTTTTGTTGTTCACTTTTGGATATGTCACCAGAATCAAATGGATGGAAACAAAACCCTACTGAAGAGCAATTAGACAGATTTTCATCATTTGACATGAATTCTTGCAACATCGCCTTTGAACTACCTCATCCAGAATCAAATTCAGCTGTTTTGGAAAACTTTCCACCAATTTTCTGTGAATCTTTTATTGACCACCTTTGCATGTGTGGTTTCCTAGGGTCAAATTTTTCTTGGAACCTTGATTGGGTTGACAAATGGAACCAGGTCTTTTCAAATATTCTCATTAAACACTGGGACAATGCCTTAAAAACCAATAATTTAATTGCATATCCAATTGACTCAACTCAAATTAGCTTCTCAAATCTAATGGGAGTTCTTCACCGTTATTTTTTAGGTCATTCTGATAAATTAAGACTTGGGAAGGATTCTGATAGCTCTCAAGTAATAATCAAAGTGAGAAAGCATAAATATAGAATAAAAAAAAAGTATGAAAATTCCCTTTTTTTCAACCATTTTTATTTATGACCCTTATTACAAATAACAAAGATCCTTAGAATTCAGTTAACTGAACTAAACTTTGTAAACAACTTCCACATTGTGAAACTTATCACAGCCTTTTCACAAACATCAATTGTTGTTCAGACACCAAAATTGATAATAATGGATCTTTAAGACTTATCTTAATGCAATGGAGGTCTGAAGATCTTTTTAAAGTTGCAAAATATCTTTACCAACAATTTGATATTTGAGATACTTCAACCTACTCTGGAAGTGGGCTAAAGAACTTGGCCTTTTAAAAAAGAATCATTTTGGTTTCAACATTATCACCTAACCTTAATCCTTCTCATGTCCCCCGGGGTTTGCCGAATGACTGTTATTCTCCCTTATATCTTTCATCTCTAAATCCTCAACAACTCAGACTTTTAAATCCTCAAAATCCCACATATTTACCTGCTCTCCTTGAAATTCTTGCTTCCTCTAATGTGAGTGATTGACAAACTCCCTTAAAAATAGGTTTTCACACTCATACTCCTCATTTCCACTGTTTGGGACACTTAGCCTTGAAAACAAAAACATAATTTTAACAATTACTATTATCATTAAAATTTTTAGAATTTTAATTCGGCTCACATTGTTAGCTCCATTTTTTTCTTTGAATCTTATACATTCTGAATTCTATACTTCCATGCACAAAATAATTCAAAACATTTACTTCATTTGGCTACCCCATTCTATACAGCCAATAAACAGCCTGCTGCTCAACTGCTGGATTCCAATTTGGCTCCTATTTCAACATTGAACATATAAAAAAATTATTTTTGTTCTTAATACAAAATATAAGACATTGAGCTCACCATTTTATATACATTTTGAGCACACTTAAGATCTATACCCACTCCTGCAGCCTGAATTGTTCCAACCAAAACTTGGCAATTTTTATTAAAATGGAACTCATGCATATTTTTGTCTTGCTTTGTCCTGCTGAGTTCACCCATAAGCTAGGTATACCTAATATTGTGGTCATCTAGAGCCATTTTTATTCTATTTTGAAATATTAGGAAATTGTTTTTAATAAGCCAAAACAATTTTGTAAAAAAATTCATTATAGAATCACTAACATCTGCCAGAAGTCTGCAAAGTTGGAGAATATAACAGCTTTCGGAAAATTTATAACCCTTTCACTAGACAAAAATATTTTCAAGTGTCATATAAGATGACAAATCTTTGCGTAATGCTGCCAAGTGAAATCAAATGCTGGAGTTTCATCCAGATTTTTGTAGATTGGATGGTTGCAGAATTTTCTTAAAATCATCAGCTCTCTATGAAACTCAGATGAGTCCCAAGGGAGGTCAGTGCTTCTGGAGGGCCCATATCACTCAGTGTATCCTTCTTAAAGTACATCAAGTTTAGACCTCCATGGATCTGCTAATTGAACCAATATCCCCCTTTGAATCTTTATTGGAAGAGACAAAATTGCATCTTTTGTTCTACGTAGGCTTATGACTTTCATTAAGTGATTTATTGATTTTATATAATTAGGCTTTCCTTTTTGCAAACCTAGAAAAGGGAAATTCTTCCATAAGCAGTCTTCTTGACACTTTTTGAATCTAAGAAAAAATATGAGACTTTGAAGGTCAGTCGGCCTGTTCTGAAGTAGAGTTCCAGTCAAGCATAGTTGGTGTTGGAATTTCAAGTCAAATATTGTATGAGCCCTCTGCAAGTAAGAATTTTTAATGTAACTAAAAGAATATTTATAAAAATTGATTATAAAAATTTAGTTTTAAGTTTTAGATATAGAAATAGGCACTAACTGAGCTTCATCTAAAACAACTCTATACCAAAAGAGCTTTTGAATCACCAGTATCTTTTGTTGGTTTTGATTTTTTGACATTGTTGGGCTAGCTGTTTTATAGGTTGTTAAAACAATAGCAGTTTCCTGTAGCTCATTGACATTAGTATTTTGACAATACTTCCCATAAAGAACCTTGAAAGGAAGCGCATTATCTTCAAAGTGCACACTTATTTCATTTTCACAATTTGATATTGTTGCCTGTGGGCATATAATCAGTTTGGCTGAACTCTTATTAATACCTTCTTGATTTTCCAATACCTGGAATTTTCTTGCTTCACTTTGAGTTACACTTAAAACAGAAAGAGTTGAAAGCTTCTTTCCCAAACCCATATCATCAGCAATTATTGACCTGTTTCCTTCAGGGGTTAATTGATTGTTAGGAAACTGATCTTTATACTAATCAAATCCAGTTCTAAGCCAATGGTTGTTTTGGTGCCTCCACATGATATCCAACTTTTCCTTTAACATTTGTTCATTTTCAATCATAAAATTTATTGCTTGAAGTTGATGTGTTTTGAGAACTGTTTTTATTCCTCGGATAAGTTGATCAGATTTCCAATCTTGAGTACTCTGAGAGATTTTGAAAGAGCCTTCAAAAATTACATGCGGGATATTAAAAAAGATAGTGGAGTTGTAGTTCAGGATCGGACATAAATCAATTTGAGCAGAAGAAAATTCTTCTTTAGCAAGACTGATTAGTGTATATGAAGAAAAGAGGAATCCCCAAAGTTGATACTGATCACCAAAAACTGGAACCAAGTAAGCATGAAAATAGAATGGCTTCGTAAGATTCAAGGCACTTCTTTGGTTTAAATGGTGAGATCCAGACCCAATGTCACTCAATAGTGGTCCAATGTGCTGACTCTGCATTTGAGAAAGATTACCAACAAAGGTTGGTTTTCTTTCTCAAATAGTCCAAAAATATGAACATTCAAATGGACTCACTGTAAAATTGTGGGGGTTGGTGAGTTTTGAAATCTTGAAATTACATTCATATAAATTTGATCGATCGTTATTGAGAACTGTCCAACACATCTGAGACTTGACATATTAAGTAAGAATAGTATCTGAAGATATTGGTTGTTGAAAGATGAATTGAAGAAAAAAATGAATAATCAGTTTTGAATAAAACAACATAATAACCTCTTAGCATATGCTACGCAAAGATTATAATTCTTTCACATGTATTATTATTATCTTATTAAAAATATTGGAAGTAATTTAATGATAACTGAAATAAATAATATGGCTTAAAAATAAATCTTGAGCCTATAGATTAAATTTGGGTTTGTGGAAGAAGAAAAATTTTCTTAATAAAAATGTGCTTTATTGTTACATTATAATCACAAAATAGAATAATTTCACTCTTATTACACTTATTTATGTTTCTGTCTAATAGTAAAATACTTTAGATGGAAGTTCAAAATCCAAATTGAAACTACTACCTAGAACAATGTCTTGATACTAACATACTTTTTGTAAGTCTCTGGACAGACACTTATGGTGATCTCAATAATATTAAAATTGATTTGAATTGTATGTTTTATCAAATATCTATGTGGTCTAATGTAATAATTGAGATATTACAGTTTAACCTTCTGTTACTAACTTGGCAAGAAAATATCTGTAGATTTTTTTTGACCAAATATCAAATTTTGCTTTCTACAAGATGGGAAAGTGAATATTATGATATGTTAAGTGATATGTTCAAGATTTACTCAATCTGTGCTCAGCTGAAAATCAAAATAGTTGCCAAGCTCCAAGAGATCTGTGATTGAGTTGGGTTGAATCTAGGTCTAACCAATTACCAAATATTTGTCCAATTGATTTAAATCTGGTTTCACAATGAATTCCCAACAGCTTTCCAACAGCTTTCCAACCACTTCCCAACATTTTTAAATGAGGGGTATTGCTAGCAATACCCCCCTAAATTTTCTGTGGTGATACTGAGCATCATTTTCAGCTTCACCTAGTTTCAATACCCTAGACTTCCGATGCCAGTGCTTGAAAATGGTCTGTGGTATTTCTTCTATGTTCAATAAAAATAAATTAGCTCATTTAAATTTTTAAGCACACAATTATCAAACTAAATACCTGGATGATGATTGTTTGGAATTTTGGATAATATACCATTAACTGTTTCAGTAGCCCAAGTAGCCATACCTACAGGTGGACCAAAACGTTTAATCATTTCTGGAAAATGTTGAGTGAAACGCAGATTTGGCTTAAAGCTGATATTTTTCCAACCTTCTTCCAAGAAGTTATGATACTCCAATAGAGGTTTTTTTAAATCATCAACTTCATCATTGGATACATTTTTAAAGTCAAAAAGTTGGTAAATGAACTTAAAGTGGTGAGTGATTTGAGAATATAATATTCTCTAGGTTTGTGTTATGACATCACTGATGTCTCAGCTGATTTAATTTTTATACCTGAAGGGGGATAAGTGACAAAGGAAATTAAACAGTATAAAGTTCATGCCATTTTGTGGCTTTGAGGGAACCTAAATTTTTAGATCCTACTTGTTTCAGCACTCGTGAAATCTAGGAGGGTTTTTTTGTTTACTCAATCTAATTCCACACTGCCTCTAGCTCAGTGGCTGACAATTGTGGATTTCTAGTTCTTTCACTTTCTTTATCTTTTCCCTTCCTTTTATCTTCCTTACTTCTAATAGTCTCAGGGGATGAATTAGATCTTTCACTTTCAGACATGATAATACTTTTTTGCTTTAAGTTATAGGTCAAATTTCCACTTCCACTTCCAGAAGCATGTTTTGAGCCAAACTCTAAGGTTAAAAAGTGATGTTCAGAACTTGATGACTTTTTCCTGCTGTTTGATCCTTCTGATTCAGCTCCTCTACTATCCATTCTAAGATATGTTTGTGACATTCTTGTTGTACTTTTATATCATAGTCTTTTATGCTCTCCCTCTGGTTCAATATTATCAGCATCACTGCTGATTAAGCTGCTTCTACATTTTTAATATCGCTTATTTTGAAATATATCAGAACATGCATCTTCATCTTCTCTTCTTATATGCCAATTTTTTTCCTTTGTCAGCTTTTTTTCTAGGTTAATTGCAAGATTTTGTATTAGATTAAAATTTAGACTGTGATCTTTAAAATTTCCAAGCATGTGTGAATGCATCAAGTCAATTGAGAAATATTCTGTAGGATGCCTATTTACAAGGTTATTCAGCTTGCTCCATCAAACCCCATTACTCCTAAAAATAGATACCCGCTCCCAATGTGACCAACACTTTTTCCTCTTCTCTTCCCAGTGCATATGATCCTCATTAGTACTTATAAAAAATTTTCAAATTGATGCTCACCAATTTTTTCTTTTGAAGTATGAAAGACAGAGAAGAACTTAGTGTCTGAGTAACTTGCAAAAACAGCAATCTTTTGTATTGCAGGAATGTCTCCTATGAAAGAGAATAATGCAGCCCTTTTTTTCAGCCTTGTGGATAGTGTGGTGTTATTTCAATAAATATGCCATCCCATAGAGTCTTTTGTTCATCAACAAGAGGCTTCAGAAGATGATTTATTTTCTCACTTTTTGGCTCAGTTGGATCAAGAATAATAGCATACAAAAATATTTTTTTGGTTTTTTATCAATCTTCTGGAGGCAAGTTCATACACACCAACAAGATATTACCCACAGATTTCTGATGACCTCCAATACAATTGCCACCCGGCCTAAACCAGTCAACATATATACTAAACATTAAATTACCTCATGTTTTTGTATATCCATCAACACTTATATTTTGAGTCATAGAAATATCTAAAAAAAATTTCCACACAAAACCACATATACATCTTTCATCACATCTGTTTGCATGTTTTCTAGAAAATCATTTTTTTTCTCAATCAGCATCTTGAATTTAATTAGTTGAAGCTTTCCTGAAAGCCAGTCAACCGAACTGTTGTGATGAAATGCTTTACAAGGATAGTAGATTGCTTCTTCTTGTTTTTACTTAGCCAAATACAAACTTCCATCACAATCGACAGTTTCTTCTCTCAATTCTAAATCTTTCAAATAGCACTTTGAGTATGAATAAAAAGGTTGAGTAAAAGATAATATTGATGGTTGGTGTTGTGGGTTATACTCATAAAGAGCAAATCACTTAGCACAGCATGTCTTGGTGACATATAATAGATTGAGTCACAATCAATTAAAAACTGTCTCTATTGAAATGGGAATCAGGATGATGATTCTACTAGTGTCTAGTTTATCTACGTCACTAAGAATTTTGAGTTTGTTGATTTTGACACGCAAAATTGAGCACAACCTTCTTTGCTTAAATGATGGATAATAGAAAGTTTTGCTGCTTTCCACATTATTTTTTGGCTATAAAGCACTTCCAAATTCAATTCATTCGACTGCGGTAGAGATCCAATTATATCCAATACAGGCTGCCCCTAAGCAAAGAAAAAAATAGAAATTATTTGAAACATAATATCTCTTTATTTACCAAATATTCATGTCTTACAAGATCTTGGATTTTAAATGCTAAGTTAGGTGAAGCACTGGATTCACCAACCATCTGTGCTTTGTGATTTCTTTCCTCTTCATGTTTGGAGTATGACTGAGATTTTTTGAAAGCTAAACCAACTTCAAAGCTTCCCAATGAGGTCTGATGCTTTTTTGATGAACATTCAAGCTCTTCACATTTACAAACACAAATAAATGGTGGCATTTTAAGGCTTCTGGATATAAGAAATATGTTACTGCATGGTAGCAATTGAACAAACTATTTATTTATTGTGAAGCCCTTACTAAAATAAGCTAATTTTTACATCTCAAGAGGTTTATCAAAAAGTTGGTGACCATGGATTTCTTTGAATTTTGTTTCATGCATATCAACCATGCATTAAGTAGGTATCCATACTCTGCATCAGCAAAATGTTTCAGTCACGCTAAATTTTGCAATTTTGCATACATGTTTATCAAACAGCTTATTTTGCACAAAGAATAATACTATAAGAGAATACAAATTGATTGGAGTTTTAAATATAGGAGAACCTATGATATTCCTTGAATCAAAATAATACCATTTAATATATAATAATAAAGTTATTTAAGTGTTGTGACTTTTTTTTCTACAATCACCTGCATTAATAAAAATTCTCCTACATTAAATTTTTTGAACATTGTCTTATATTTTTTATTCCAAGGAACAATAAGAAATTTCTATTAATAAGGGCTCAATATCAAATTTTGTCTAGAAAATTTAAAATTATGTTCAAAAATTTTTACAGAGTTATATTTTAATTAATAAAATTTTTAAAAAGGACTTAAATAGTATGCTTTTTTATATATTTGTAGAAATAAAAATGATAATTGAAATAATATTTCAGACCTAGTATACTATGTTTTGTTTAATATATTTCTACTAATATCAAACCTGACCTCAAACATTAAATGTATCTAGATATAAACTTGAATATTATGGTATGTTAGGTGTTGTGGCTCAAAATTTGCTCAAATCTGGTCCAAGTGATGCTCAACTTGATCATGAAGCTCTGCTCAAGAAGGGATAGATTGAGGCTAAACTTAGGGCCAAATTTTTTTTCAAAATTTTTTCATCTAATTTAAAAACAGTTTCCTTACACTTTCACAACATTTACCCAATGTTTTCCTAACCTCCTCCTGAAAGTATCAAATTGAGGGGACTGCTAGCAGTTCACCACCTGATTACCGTGGTGATATTTGATGTCTTTAAGATATTTTTAATATTCCAAGTTTTAAGGGGTCATTTACTCACTTTTCATTTCTTAAAGATAGATGTTTAATTTTATTTTTTGTGTTTTATGGGCTAACATTAAGTTTTAGGTTTGAGTGCTTATTACCATTAAGTAGAGCTAATTTGGCTCTATATTTTATGTCCCAATTTTGTCATAGCTTAATTTTGTGTTTTAAGGGTTTTAGTAGTTGTGTTGGATTTTTCTAAGTATTTTGGGCTTTATTGAAGGTTCCTGTTGGTTTTCTGGCTTCAGGGAGGTCTACCTGCCTTGGTTATAGAAGGCTGTGGAGCTTTTCTAGAGGGTTTTTATTCAATTGGGCTGTCAAAAGTGCAAAATTAGTTGCTGTGCATGGATTTTCAGATGGTGGTCTGTTTGTACATACTAAATAAGACGTTTTGGTGCAACCTTAATAATTATACAACCATGTGATATTTATATCATTGTTTCTCACTCAGTTTTCACTGTTTTTTGGCCACAATTTGCTGTGTTTGTTGAAAGGTTAGTTCTTCATTTAACTCAACTTTGGCAACTGATTTCACTGTTGTAGCTTTGCAACCTACATCAAGTATTTTTGCTGTGTTTGTGCAACAAGTGCACAGTGTTTTGGTTTTCTGGTGTGGATCTTGCTGCATTTCAGGTTTCTGTTTCTTTGGTTCTCAGGGGTCTTCTAGTGGCTACTGTCTTGACTTATAAAGCAGTCAATAAGTATGTTGGAAGTAGTATTGTAACAGTCTCTAATTTGCTGTAGCAAGTAAATCTCACCTGGTATTTCTCAAAGGGACAGTGGTATTTCTCTCCAGTTTCACTCCAAGTACCTTGGTCAAGGCCTATAGCTAGTACTATAGGATTGTCTACACCGGCTCTCCAGCTTATTTTGTTAAGAAAAAAGGTGGCATTCTTAGAATGTGCATTGATGATAGAAAGCTCAACATAAAGACTAAGAAGAAGGCCTATCTAGTTCCTCCTATGGCTTTAATTCTTACCTTGTTTGGTGGTGCTAATTTCTTCTCTAAAATTGATTTATGAGGCGCTTATAACCTTATTAGTATTGCTGAAGGCCATGAACCTTTAATGGAAATGTGCACTAGGTTTGGTAGTTTTTAATATTTAGTTATGCCTTTTGGGTTATGTAAAGCACCCTCAACTTTTCAAACTTTTGTCAATGATATCTTTCATGATGTTTTCAAACAATTTGTTTTTGTCTATTTAGATGATATTTTAATTTTTTCGAAAACCCTCAAGGAATATATTAAACATGTTCAACAGATTCTCAATCATCTTTTAGAACATGGTCTCTATTCCAAGCGCAATAAGTGAGAATTCTACATAAAGAATATTTAATTTCTAGGTTTTAAATTATCCACTGACAGCCTTTTCATGGATGACAAAATTTTTTATAAAATATTGGAATTACCTCAGCCAAAATCCGTAAAATCCTTACAAGGGTTTTTAGGTTTTGAAATTTTCTATAGAAGATTTATTAAAGATTACTCTAAAACTATTAAAAATCTCACTTCTCTTCTTAGAAAAGATATTCCCTTTGTTTTCAACAATACAGTTAAAAAGAAATTTGAAGCATTGAAGTTTGACTTTGCCACAGCTCCAATTCTTTAACATTTTGATCCCTCTGCTTTGGCAATTGTCAAGAGAGATGCTAGTGATTACGCTATTGCAGGGGTTATATCCCAATTAAATCCTGAATAAATTGATTCATCCTGTTGCATTTAAATCAAGAAAATTGCTCGCACCAGAGTTAAATTATCAAATTCATGATAAAGGGTTACTAGCTATCATTCATTGTGTAAAAAAATGGTGTTTTATTCTTCTAATCCTTAATAGTTCTTTTCAAATTTTTACAAATTATAATGCTTTAAAATAATTTACATCTTCAAAGTCTTGAAATGATGTCAAGCCAGATGGGATGAGTTCTTATCTGAATTTTCTTTTACTATTACCTATGGCCCTGGAAAAAAATTGTTTAGTTCCAGACATATTATCTTATCAGGATGAGGCTCACCCAGAGAAAGGGGAAGCTTTTGTTAACAAGAACCCAGAGAATTTCAAATCAATATTCAACAAATCAATGTTAAAGATTCATCAACTAAATATGATGACAAGTCAAACAATTCAAAATCAACTATCCAACATTCAAGAAGCTCAATCAAAAGATGATTATTGTATGGGAGTATAAGACAAAATACTCTCAAGGCAGAGGGCCAAAAAATTCTGTATCAAATCAGGTCTACTAGTCTTCAAAGGTAGAGTAGTCATACCTGGTGATAAGGATATAAAATTATAAATTTTAAATAGCAGACATAATTCTCTGTTAGCTGGTTATCTTGGGGCTGATATAACCTACCAGTTAATTGCAAGGTATTTTTTATGTCCAGGAATTACTAGAGAAATCAAGGCCTATATCAAATCCTGTTATGAATGTAATAGGAACAAGGTACCTTGTCATAGAAAGTATGGGTTGCTTCAACCACT